>JARFMN010000005.1:0-1200000 GCA_029372045.1 Scleroderma citrinum | reverse complement strand
CTATTCTATGGCTTGGACTGGGGACTTCGGGTGGCAGTGTCTGGCTCACCACGGAGTACATGTACCACCGAATCTTATTCCCATCATGGCCAAGGATGCATGTTATTCATTCCTGTCGATTTGGCAGGAGCAAACCATGAATGGACTATTTTTACTGAAGAAGATACTATGCTATTCCCGCCGCGTGATGTAGGCATGGTCGCAGGCAGAGAAAATGCGAATACTCTATTAATGGGTGGTATGGAGCCACTGAAGACACGGTCCGAATACATTGTAAGTAGTCTATGCCTGTTTTCTCTGAAGATTCTTTGGTAGCTCCTTCTTCCAAGGTAAAAAGTCACGTCCCTGCATATATTTCCCGAGCACCTCGGGGATGACAAGACCCTGTAAGTGAAAGTCTTCATAAGCTAACGTACTAAGAATGTAGGCAGGGATCCTACCTCAGGAGTCTGGTAGTTCTCAACAAGGCAGCACAGAGCCCGCTCTGTGGCACACATAGTACCATTCAACATGTGAACGTATACTTTACGCTGCTGTTCCTTAGTTTTGAGTCCACAGCGTATTTCAAGCCGCCGGCTCTCTGGAAACAAAACAGGAATCAACTCGATAATCCGTAGCAACGCAGGTGTGCTCACGGTAATCGGTACAGTTCGAGCACGAGACCAGCTCTTTATAAGCACCCTGGAATGGGAACCACGCCTCTAAATCACACTTTTTCGCCGCAGCGAGATTCAGTGCACCACTAACAATAGCCACGACTCTGTATGGCAACCCGAGACTCTGGTAGAATGCCTCACTGTTTGCAAGCATGATGTTGAATGCAGTCCAGCTTTCCTCTGGCGATGTGATCACGAATTGCTCGACTTTTTCAAACTGGTGTACCCGGAAGATTCCCCACATGTCGCGACCTGCCGATCCAGCTTCTTTGCGGAAACACGTTGAATAGCCAGCATAGTAGATAGGGAGCTGTGTCTTGGGATCCTCGAACCACTCGTCAGCGTGGAATGCCGAGATAGGTTGCTCCGAAGTGGCAATAAGATACTTTTCGTCTTCGCTCGCGATTACCTGTCGAGGTCATCCGGGTCTGTGGAACATTAGGGGGTGGTGGTTATCACTTACTTTGTAAAGTTCTTCGTCGAACTGGCTAAGTTGGGCTGTCTTGGCCATAACGTCCTTGTTGACCATGAATGGCGGCTGGATCTTCTTGTAGCCGTGTTCACGAAGGAAATCGAGTGCATAACTGATTAGGGCTTGGTTGAGGTCGACACCATCATTTGTGAGGAAATAGCCTCGATGACCTGTGACCTTTGCGCCTATACGATGGTGTCATGGAAGTGATCGAACGTTCTTATCGAGGGAGCACACCTCGTTCAAGATCCATTGCATCTAGCCGTAATAATACCTCGTGATGTGGCATTATATCTGCCTTTTTTTCTACTTCGCCATTAGGACCATCAGGATGCCACGTCCTCAGTGTGACGTTGTCGTCCTGGTGGCGTGTGTTGCGAAGTATAACCGAAGCTTGCACGAGTACGTACCTCGGTCAGACTGACTGGGACATCTTTAGCGACTAGATTTCCGACCATGCTGGCCTTTTGCCGCATCGTGATCTCATATTCGCGTGTTTCTTTACGTTTTGCATCTACTTGTGCATCGAGGGCCTTCTTCTGTGCTACTAGATCATCCGCGGGCTCCTTTGCCTGCAGGAGTCAATGCAGATGGATCGTAATGGTGATAATACATAAATTGACCTTCTTTTTTGCTGCGATCTGCTTCTGCACGGCATTCACTTGCTTGCTGAAGCCGTTCAGTTCAAAATCCACTGTGCTCGTCCGCGTCAGGGCATGAACAAGGATGACGATGAGACACACTTTTTACCCACTCGGCGTACATCTCGATGACCTGGTCGACGATCTCCACTGGTTCCCCCCGATTCCGCTGCGACACTCTGATCTCCTCCGCATTCCCGCCCTTGCTGTCTATGAAGCTCAACACGTCCAGTGTCATGGTTCTTGACCTGCACCGAGTCAATCTATCGCATGTCTGATATCGCAACAAACAAGCTCAAACAAGAACGCGCTGACTCGAGTTGGTATTCGCGTGTCGCGTCCATCCGTCGTGTCATGTTCAAGTTCCTTCGACGTGTCTCCACTTCATTTCTTCCCCGCCCAGATCGACCCTGGACAGAGGACGGTGCGCGTTATCCCCACCGGATCAGAGTCTCGGCCACTGACTTTTTCTCGAACAGCCACCTCCAATGCACCCTCCATCGGGCGTAAACGCCGCTTTAGCATCTCAGAAGACAACGAAGGGGATGACTTTGGCTCGTCCAAACGGGTTAAGACAGAGTCCATGCAAATAGACGAATCGCCCAAGGACAGTAAACAAGGACAGGCAGAGGGCGAGGGTGTAAAGTCTGTCACTCAGGGTGTCAAACAAGTAGATCTTGAAGATAAGACAGACAAGGAAACCCCTGTACAGCCCGAGGGCATCCCTCTTCCGGATTCTCCTCGTGGCACACCGCAGCCCATAGTTCAACCATCAGAGACCCCTGTGGAGACTCAAGATAACACAGATACTGACGGGGACTCCAATGCTCCTTCCTCCGAGGCGGATCCAGAGGAGAAGGTTGGAGAGACGTCTGACGCTGCCGAAACCGAGGACTTGCATCCTGCAGACACCATCGCTTCCGTGGCAGAAGACACTGTACCTCCAGACTCGTCTCCTTCCGAAGAAGCACCAGAGGCCACAGAAATCGAGGCTTGATGTCACCAAGTCTCGAAAGTCATATATGTTTTACAGACGGGCTTGCATACGACCAGTACTTTACGAATACCTCTCGTACAGATGTCGATAAATCTTGGATGTTTGGGCCACACTGGAGGGCGTGCACACAGGCAGGTGCACCCCATGGATAAACAATGTTGCTAACGACTCACGATATACCTATACCCGATGTTTATACTGCACACTAATCCCCTCCTTGCTGTCCCTGCTCGAATACTCCCTGTATCCCGCTAACTGCTAATTGTATGAATGTGATGAAGTCGTACTGTATCCGTGTTGACGATCCTTTCGATGTTATCATTTGCAATATTTCTGCGCACACCATGCACAATCAACGCCCTAAACCTTGCATATTGACCATGACCACGAACTGAACCATATCCCAGCCTCGGCGATATCTCCTGACGAACTTCGAAACAGAACATGACCCCACATCACTGTCCTCGCTCCCCATCAATCGCTATCGAGGCGGCCAGGAGGCAGCCGCGAGGCTGATAGTGCTAACCAGTCACGCTTGAACATGTTGATCCATATGGGTAACAGTTTTACCGTGTTGGACCACTTTGTTGCTTCATTCCCATTTGATCCGTATAATGGAAGCTGACGCGGTTCGTAGTACTGAGCACGACGATGGCTAGGTACCCTACTCGTCGTTCAAGCCAGATTGAATCGGGTGGTTCAATGATATTGATTATAGACAGCCACCCGTGAATGTGGGTGCGGCATGTCTGCAAGGGCGTTTATTTCATGTTTCACATGCGCTTTCATTCGAGCTGCCCTGTGCAGACCAGCCGGTCAATTCTCGTGTGCCAATGGTCTCCGCATTGGCTACCCCTGACGTGGTGCGTACTGCCCCTTCCTTCCATGCACACTTCTCCGGCTTCATGGTCAAACATGCCCCTTCATACCACACCTACATATAACTGCGCTTTGGCCTCGGTCCTCTGGATATACTTGCATCTCCCATCTCCTGCTGGCAAATTCAACGGTGCCCGTCCTGGTCGACGCTAACTACCGTCTCTAGCTACTTTGTTACCGCACCTCTCACGATCATCACGCAGACTGGCCTGTACGTTCCTTTCCTTCTCTGGTTTGCTGCGGTCTCATTCCATGAACAGCCATGCGTCGTATTCTAGGTTCAAAGACCGTATCTGCCAAGGGCAAACAACGCCAACAGGATCCAGAGGCCCAATCCTACGACACCTACGACACATCCGCATCCATGACAACTCCCATGGAAGTTCTTGTAGAGAGAGAAGTCCACTCCTCAACACACGACGACCAGGAAAGCACCCAACCACTTTCGAGTAGCTCAACACTTGTCCCTCCTTCGCCATCGGGGTCCGCGAGGAAGCAGCTTCCCCCTGGAATCCGAGTACCTAGCAATCCATACCCGTATTGGCACCACCACACTCCCTCTTCTTCGTCTCAAAGTAGTCTCGAGTCGCCAATCACACCTTCGCATGTTTCTTGGCTCGGTGGGTCTACCACTAATCCAGCAGGCCCGTCGACTCCACCAGGGACGTCGACTCCCTCGCCCACACCTGCATCCGCCCCTACTCCTGGACGGTCATCACCTAACTTATTCTTCCCACCCCCACCAATAACAGCTCCACCCGCTAATGCTGGCAGGTCCAAGCCACCCACAAAGAGCTCCCACACTCTCCGTGCGCCAGTGCAGGAGTTCTGTGGGCAGCTTTCCCCCATCGTCGAACAGGATTACATGTCGCCCGAGAAACGACCTGTGTCGTTACCCAGCTCGAGCCACGAGGGCTCCGGAACGAGGTCGAGTGTCACTCAGCCCATGATGACGCCTATCAGCCCCTCTGCGATAACCCCAGTGAGTCCGCTGCCTATGAATCCCATTTTTTCCCTGGCGGGCGGAGCAGTCCCGACCCCTGCCGGTCCTTCATATGGTGGACTTGTGAAGAGAAAAGAAGAGGAAAACACGGACTCTCCTCGTAAGTGGGATTCTTCGGCAGTGTAATTTCTTCCTCACAATGACCGATTAGCTTCAGGACCATCGCCAGTCTTCCCAAACTTTTTATCTAGACCTGTGAATCATCGTTCTGCTAGTTTGTCATCCACAAGAACACACCAGTCTAATGTTTCTTCTTCGACGCCTCCTGTTATTCCACCTCTTGATCTTCGACCCGCGTTTCCTGGACCCTTTTTACCAACCGCTACCCCCACATCGCTCCGAGGATACGTAGATGGGCTTGGCCTAAATGATGGAGAATCCAACTCAGACCGCCGCGAGAGCTTTGCCACAGCGAAAACAGGTAACCGGGAAAGCCGCTATTCAAGCACCCAGCAGGAACATTTCATGGATGCGGAGAGTGGATCCGGGACTACAGGCAGTTCTCAGGAAGGACCCAACGGGTCCCCACATAGCGACCGACCACAGCCCCCAGCAGCTGCGCATCTTCCGCCTACGACCCCGTGCCCACCATCATACCCACGGCAAGGTGACCAGGAGTTCCCTCATCGACCTACAGCACCAAGCTTGCATTCGTTTTCCTCTCTTCCGTCTGCATCTTCCTCGTTCATTGACAAGCGCTTTGCTGAATCAGAGCTTTTCCTCGGATCTGCCGCCGACCGCGAGAATGCACGCAAGGCCGGCCAGCGGTGGGCACCACAGACAGGAGGTTGGGACACTGTAAAAGTTTTGTTTTGGATCGGATTTATCGCACCGTGGTGTTGGCTTATCGGAGGATGGGTTATCGAGCCACGACGGCCGGCTGCATATGGTTCTCGCGCCAATGGTGGGGGCTTCCTCCCGCTCTGGACAGGAAAGAGCAAGAATGTGCAGAGAGCGGACTCAATCAAGATGCAACATGGGTATCCGTTCATTGCACCGTCTGTAACGAGCTTGACACCTGCATCGTACTCGCGTGTCGTCCTCACCCCGAAGCCTCTCAACCCTCCAAAGAATCCGTGGGTACGTCGCTGCAGGATTGCAGCAGTGGTGAGCGGGGTACTTTTTGTCGTTGCATTTGTGATTACACTGATCGTCGTTGATCGAAATTCAAGTTCATGAGTCCCATTATCGCTGGCGATGGATAGACACTAGCAAGTTTATACTTGCATTCTAAATACATACTGTACGAAATAATTGTTTACCCCCCCCAACGATACTCTCCTTTATTCCCGAAGTGGCATCAGTCATTACGATGAACTCCTTGGTGTTCGATTTCATCGGTAATTTTAAGGACCAGCTCTTGGTCAATCATATTTGAGAAGATTTGCGAGTTTCCACATGGGTAGTCTTCCACACACGATGATCTATTTGTTTACACACCTCAGATCGGGCCATTAGTACAGGCAAGTATCAGCCAAATGCCGAGTATTGAATTCGATGAATAATGGTGGGCAATGCAGTTGTGACAATACGTGCAACAAGCTGAATGATACATAGCGTTGTCGATAGCGAATGAGGGGGTATGAGATGGTCGAAAGACGAAGGATAGCGTGAGGAAGTGAGTCGACACCAATAATTCTAGTTAAGATAACCACGACACTTAGCAGACCCGCATAAGCATGGGATTTTGTCCTGTTCAATAGGGAAATGGTAATCTGCAGCGCGAGGGCACACGTGAGCTAACAACAATATAGCACAAAACTATCGTGGACACTCGCCATAGGTTATCTCATCTCCGAGTTCGATATCTTGCTTGGCGTAAATAACAATTTTCTTCTCCCCACTAATCGTTATGATCTTCGCTGTGCAATTAGGATCACAGGAGTGGTTTATCAGCCGCCTGCGGCCGGTCGCTAAGCTGCGTTGCAATCAGGCACCACGAACAGAAAAACCCACCCTAGATTACCCTTCTTTGTCGCATCGACCACAAGGTCCTCGTCGATACGGAAGAGGTAACTGCTCCCGATACCCTGTCGCTCATACACTTTCTCCCGTTTGTCCGCCACTTGGGCACGGATGATCTCGCCAACGTATTCGATGACCATTTCACCACGAGCAATGCGCTCCATAGCGTACAAACCCCAGTCATGAATGGGAGAACGAGCGAAGCGAAGGTGCTTCTTCCGGGTTTGGAGCTGGTTGAACTTGATCGTGAGTTCTGCTGCCGCAGTTTCCCCTTTCGAAAGCGCAACGGCCCTTTGCACTTGGTTGATTTCCTCCAGTCCTTGTGCGCGACGCCGTGCATTGGCACGGTTGGACCGCGAAGAAACGACAGGCTGCGGAGGTGGTTTGGTTGGAACCACCGTCTCCACATTGGCAGAACGCAAGGAGTACTGCGCAACGTAGGCAGACTTCTCCGCATGAGATATCTTGTAGTAGCCTTCCGTACGAGCAGATCCAGTGGTATGTTTGCGAAAGGGTGGTACAGTATCTGGGGGAGGTGAAGGTGACCTTGGCCGCTCTGTTTCTCCAGATATTGCCAACCGAGCGAAATAAAGGTCCTCGTCGTCATCACAGATCCCCTCTTCCAAGGGATTCGAAGGGCGCTTGGGTGATGGCGGAAGGTCTACAACCGGGGTCAATGGTTTGGAGTCTAGCTCCAACGCCGGTAAGTCAATGGTTGCAGCGGGGCCGTATTCCAAGGTTTCCGACAAAAGGACTTTCTCAATGACCTCTTTAGCGATGGCCTTCTTCTTTGGAGGCTTCTTGAGTGCGACCTTTTTCGGAGATGTATTTTCATCCGACAGGGCCTCCTGCTTGACCTTCTTCTTGACAGGTGCTTCAACCTCCTCCGGCTCCTCAGAAAGAAGTCGCTTCCGGGCCTCAATTGAAACAGACCCGTCATCCGATTCGATCGTTGCAATGGGGATCTCTTCAATATCCTTTTTACGCTTCTTCTTCGGAGGAACCACGGGAGCTGGTTCGACAGGAACTGTGGGTTCCGCTTCGGTGATTGCCAGAGCCTCGTCTTGGACTTCAGGAACTGCAGCCTTGGCTTCCTCCTCCCGACCTCTTTTCCCTGGTTTGCGAAACGACAGACCCTTTAGACCACGCTTTTCAACCAGTTTTGACTCCATCACGACGTCAGAACTCTCCTTCATCTTCGCATCTGCAGCCTTCGTCTTCTCCTCCGCAACCAACTTCCGTAGCCCTGCAGCGACCAGACGTTCGGTGATATCCTTTTCTAAAAGGGCTTTGAGCTCCTGTACGATCGTTTGTCCCGCATGATGAACTGCCTCTTCGCTTGTCCAAGTTACTTTCGCAGCAGGCTGAGGAGCAGGCTGAGATGGGGGCGGACACTTCGTGATGGAAACTGAATGATGCATCAACGTACGACTACCCGAGTTCAACACCATCGTTGCCCGTCGTGCCGAATCGGGTGTTTTGAACGTGACGTACCACGATCCGCGATCGCGCAATATAGTGTCGACCTTAAAACCCTGGAAGTACTCGTGCACATCGTCCTCACGGATGGAACTCATCGCACCGCTGCTGAGATCGAGTCGTACATAATCAAACCCACTCTTGGCGAGCACCTCCATGATAGATGAACTCGGGGCTTCGCGTTGGGATTGGTGACGGGCCCCGGGTCGGCGCGATATCGGGGATGGAGATCGGGAGCGGGGTGAACGAGATCGGGCGTAACTTCGCGAGTGGGAATGGTAAGACGGTCGCTCACGAATGTGCACTGGTGTAGAGGAAGATGAATGCGTGGATGATGGAGCCGGTTCCTGAAGATTGGAAAACCGATCGTTGAAGGAATTGTTCATACGCGCCTTAGTAAGTATCGACGGGGGTGGCTGTCTCTTAGCTCTGGAATGGCTAGTGGGTGAGGACCGTCCATTTGAGAGCGGTATATAAGCAGGGCGAGGGGGGAGGGCGTGATTCGTTCGCCGATTCGAGTTTGATGCAGGTGTTTGGTTAGAATTTGGAGTGGAGGTGGACACTGTCAAGGGAACCTTGGCTTCTCTTTCCCTTTTCCGTTTCTCTTCTCGCTCGCGCTTCTTGCGCTCGTCCAGTTCCTTCAACACCGCCTTTAATCTTCCCCCTTGACCATCGAACACGACTCTTAACTCCTCTCCTTCCGATGCCCCAACCACAATACTGAGTTTCTTCCCGTCAGCTCTCTCCACGCACTGTTTTGCCTCCTCATGGTTTTGATATCGGATGAATGCAATTCCCAATGCCATGCCCGTTTCCATGTCGATTTGCGGTTCAAACGATGTTATCTTTCCGTGTCTAGCGAATGCCTGTCGGATATACTGCGTCGGGGTAAGAGGGGAGATGTTCATAACAAGTACAGCTGTAGGAGGTGGCGGTCCAATGGAGTTTTGGTCGTACTGAAGGACGTAAGCCAAAGGGAGACAATGTGTCAGTACGGTATCTGCGCACCTCATACTTGGCCTCGTGAAACATTTCTCGCCCAGGACGACGTCGAAAACCAGATGCTTTCCGTGGATCTTTGCATTCAGGCTCAGGCTCGCCCTCGATGACCTCGCCATCAAACCGAGTGATGACCTCTTTTCCCTTCCCCTTTCCCGTAACCCGCGGTTCTGATCCATCCTTCTGTGATGCACGGATCTTCTCGAGGAGTGCGCGCATGCGTCCATCTCTATCCTTGTCGATAATGGGATCATAAATAACCTTAAAGTTGCGACCTGGAGGGTATTCTGATCGCAAGGGGGGCCATGATGGCAGCGGCGGCAGCGAGTAGACCTTGGGGGGTGGGGGTTTCGACGTCGATGCTATTGGTTGTGGTGTATGTGGTGGCCTGGGAGGAGGGCTGGGACGTGAGAACTCTGAAGAGGGAAGAACGGGTGAGGTATTAGACAATGGTGGTGAGGGAGGGCGTGGAGGAGGAGAAGGCTCGCGATCTTCGGCAAGTGGTGGTGGTGGTAGCGGGATTGATGGTGGCGGGGGGGGTGGGGATGGTGGTCTTGATATCGGTAGTGGCGAGTTGGATGGTGGTGGGGTTGAGATGAAGGGTGGTGAAGGCAAGGATGGTGGTGGAGAATGAGGGGGCGGAAGCGGAGGTGGTGATTGGGGTGGTGGTGGTGGTGGTGGAGTATCGGAAGGGGGCGGTACAGTTGGTGGGGGAGGTGGGGGAGGTTCCGTCGATGGTGGTGGCGGTCGAGAATCGGTCAACGAAGTACGCCGATTGTTTGGAAAGGAGAACTTGACTGGTTGATGTGGTCGTACGCCATCTTCTACAGTTGGAGGTTTGCTCGTAGTAGGAGATGAAAGAATATCGTGCGAAGGGGACGAAGGCCGAGGCTGCAGAGCGTGTGCATGAGTCAATAGGGTCTATCCTGAGTAGCCTCGGAATATAGAAAAGACACTTACACTTGGACTCTTCCATCCCACATCAGTTTGCTTGCCCTTCTGCGATACTCTTGGTGCCGTGGGGGCGTTGATGACAGGAGATACGGCGGTCGATGGGGGAGCCAAGCCATTTGAGAGAGCTTTGGTAGGCGAATGGCTTCTAGGTTGAATTGGGACTCCATTGACCAGACTTCGTGGGCCAGTAGGGGGTGGTGCACCGATTTTGTGGTTGGATGTCCCGGGTGAGGTTGATGTCGAGGGGGTGGATGAGGATGCAGACGAACTAGCAGGCAAGGAGCTTAGAAGCGCCCGTGGGCCCCGTGGGGGCGCCTTGCCAGACATCTGAGTCTAGGTATGTAGAGGGAGACAGTGGGGAGAGGCAAATGATGTTGTCGTCGCCGAGGACGACGGCGGCGGCGTAGGGAGAGTGGACACGGTGACAGAGCGTCAGTTGAAGCGGACAAATACGACACCGCGACAAACAACGCCAGCTCAATAGTAGACACTAACTTATACTCTGTACTTGCCAGCCCTCACCGACAGCCACGGCGTGCAGAGAGCGCTCACCGAAACCATTGTCCTCGATGTTGCAGCCAACCTTGCCAGCAAGTTTATGTCGAGCGAGACAACATCCAGCTAGGTGACGATTCCCCCGATATCGAACACACCTGTGTACGCCACGATACACTGACGTTCACGGGTGGCCATCGATTTACGGTCATGTTCTCAGTCGTGGTTACAAGTAGGGCTCCATCCTGCCGACAGACAGCGACGAAGAATGATGGACTCTCCGAGTTGCGTATGAGTTGTTGAGCCTCCCTCAACCGCAGATCCTCAATTGTCATCCGCTTTCGAGTCTCGACTAGTGGTGATGGGCTATACAGACCTAACGTCGACCCCATGTATTAGGTTTGCACAGCATCCTCGTCGATCCCAATTGCACTAATTCTTCGAGATTTCAATCCTTAATGTGATGACAGTGTGTACTACTGGTGGTGACCCCGGTCTTAGCCTCAGTACCAGGTCATACCCGGTAGTCTTGTACCCGGCTCCGAATCTGCTCTTGTGGGCAGCAGACATCTCATTTTTGACGATTGCGGGAAATGTCAAGCAATGTCGATCTCATGTCAACTTTTCGGAAACTCGAATATCCATTAAACCGTTACTTGCGCTGGAGACAGCAGCAGTCTGCGAATAGAATCTTCAGCTATGGACTGCAGGCACACAATCCTCCGGGCGTCCAACCAATGTCAAACATTTCAGTGGAGCAGCGTGTCTCCAGTCCACTCTACAGCACCAAGGGGATCCTCTGAATCTGTAACTGCAGACAAGCAGTGTCCAAACTCCCAAAGCAGATGATCAATGGCTAATTTGGCGCTGTCGACGGATTTCTCGTACGCGGTTGAATGCCTAGCTCCAGTATTGAAATGCCGCGAATGAACGTGAGCGCGATAGCGAGGTTAATCGAAGGGTCTGTGAACAGAGCTTGAGGCCAGGAGGGAATAAGAGTACACCTGCACAGTCAAAAAGGCCGACATCGTATCTACCATTGCCCGGCCGGCTCCGGGGATGGCAGATAGTGTTGACACGTATAAGCTGGGGGGGGAAGGGAGGGACTCATGAGCCGCATTAACATTTGAATATGCCCATTCACCGTCTGTTGAGTCATTACGCGAGTGTGCTCCGTCCGACCTTCCATGATGAACCTGGCCAGAGAGGAATTAGGTATCCTTGATATGTATTCTTCCTCGTCAATGCGGCTTGCGCACCGGGTCCATGAACTCCATCAACCGCCGCACGTTCCTCCCATATCCGAGATACGGATTACGATGTAGCACCCTTGTTGTCCTGCCGCCAAACATCAGCTCGTACTTGTATTCCCCATCCTTCAGCCCGCCTCCCTTTCCGCACGTTTCGGTTCTAACACGATCTGTTTTGATCACCCGCCAAGGTCAAGCTTCACATATGACGCTACCCCCATGAGCGAGTCCTTGCAGATCGTATCGAGGAGATCGTTAGCTGCAATCCACACATACACATCCTCATCCCTCCCGTCCATGATTGCAGCTGCATTTCGGTCAGGCAGAATAAACGGATACGTCCTCACCAAATGTTCCTTGATTAGGTTCAAAATGTCGGTACTCCTGTGCACCCAGTAGACGCAGTCCTGCAGTTGCCTTGATCGTGACAGGAGCGCAGTTATGGAGACATGGGCACCCCGCGTCGTGTCTCATTGAGGACATTGAAATTCTGATCCGCAGCATTCATACGACAATAAGCCTGGCTCGATTTGCTTGAATACCTCGTACTCGCACATAGGCGAAGGTCCACAGCTGATATGTAGATGCATGACTTGGTCGAGCTAGCATCGATCATGAGAATTGTACAAGCGAGGACGTGGACGAGTGCGGGGCATCATCTTAAGTAGGCCTGTCTCTGGGGATGTGGGAATATGGTGACGGTAAAGCAGGGAACTTGGAAGGCGAGGTTCGGATTTTGGTGAGGGCTTATTGTGTAGGGTGGATATACATCATTGTCTGGGATGGCAGACGGGTCTGAATTGTCAGTCATGAGAGAACGGTTAGCGTAGACTCACCAGTGAGATCTTCCTAACCAGACGAGTGCAACGAGGGTCGTACAGCTTCTTCCACTGCATTTTTTTGCCAGGAAAGACACAAGCGAGTCCCATGCCACCTTTGAAATGTTCGTACAGTTGTTGTTCTTCGGGAGCATCAAGCTCACGCCCAAGGTCAACCAAGGCAGAATGAGCGAAATGGCGTCCACGCGGTCGACAAGTGTGTTTCAGTTGAGAAGCAAGTCTGATAAAGGAAGATGATGTAATCTCATGGTCATACGTAGATCATGTCCAGCCAGGATGACTTCATGCGCGTCCAAAGGTCCCCCCACAGCGAGCTGCATGCCCTCTTGGCCCGTCTGCAGCACATCACTTGTGCAGTCCAGTCCTACACGCCAATTGTACCAGATCTACCCATCATCTTTGCGAGGGAACCTTCATCGAACGACTTGGACAAAGGTAGGAAGGATGCTCTGCCAGGTTTGAGGCTTCTGAAGGAGGAGATAAACCGTGAATGCATGATCTTGAAAGCGGTACATACTGCGCTAAGTGTCTCCGTCCTACTGATAGATGTCCAGTAGCTTCTTGAAGATCTCCAGAGTCAATCCAAAGCATTGCGGTCTTTCTCTACCAATGCACCCTACCTTATTGCAGTGTGGCAAGAATTAATCAATAGCTACCATCCAGTCGCCATCTACCGCACCTTCTCCCTCGAGAATGATCGGTTGACGCCTCGTGAATCCAAGCAGTCCAGTCGACCAGTCAAGGTCGACGTGGTTACCGAGGGCGGAAAACAATGGATACGGGTCAATACGTGAGTTCGCATTCATTTTGTTGTACTCGACATTTCTCATTGCTGTCGGTCCCTGTACGCCTCTTGTGTTATTTCCCGATAAAATAACATACATGATACGACGGGGTAGGATCAAGAACTCCCGACTCATGGTGGAGTTCCGTGAGCTGGATTCGTACTTCACCGATGCTTCATCTGGAGAAAGCGACTCCGACGGTTTCACTCACAAAGGAGATAGCAGTGGTGATCGGGGGGTATTTGACAATTCCGTGCTACGTATGGGACGAGAGCTGCTTGCTGCTGCTGCTGCTAATCCGCTGGCCATCTCGAGTCATGTCCCACGAATTACCATTCGTCTGACACGCCTTTGCCCTACTTTCGTGGATTGTCACGGTGTGGAAGCCGACCCTCGGATAGCTCATACCGTCGAGCGTTTGCAAGAAATGGGCATTGACGTTCAGCTCGGCGAACAACCAGATGTCCAACGTCAACAGGAGCACCTACAGCCCCGTCTGGACCCTACTCTTAATGTCAACCTGGATTTGTCTACACTCATCGCGCTTATCTCAGATATTACGCATGCTCCGCTCCCACTCAACACGGAGGAAGCACAGGCCAGGTTCACGCGCAGAAAAGTTCCAGCTGCAAAAGAAATAAAATCAGGGGGCAGCATCTGCGATGTTATCGTGGACGCAGATGCTGATGCCCATGCTGAAGAATTGCTGAATGATGAAAATGGGCAGGCTCGGGCCCTTTCACTGCAGCTAATACAGGAGATGAATAGTGGACTACTAGAAAACATGCATACACGATTGTCTGCGCTGTATGAGGGCTCACTAAGTTCTGTGCAAGCCGAAGCTTTGGAAGCAGGTGTTATCACTACTACTTCCCTTGCATCGCACTTGGGCAACGTTAGGTTTTGGACAACTCAGGAGGCACGTCAACGCTGTCTGGAAATTGTGGCCAAGATTGGGGGCCCACGCGAGCAACGACGCGCTCATGCACTTTTGCCAGCTCGGGGGTGTTTTGTCCCATCGGAACTGATCCGAGAAGGTGTGGGAGCACAAGAGAAATGGGACAAGGAAGCTGCTGAAATGGCTTACTGGGAATACTCGCGCTATCCATTCGCCTACCTTTCTTTGGTCCCTGTGCATGTCATTCCATCCCGGCTTTCCCCCACCTCCAGTTTGAATGATGGTACCAATAATCTCGGATCGCCTCCACATCCGTTATCCTCGGTATTCTTCTCAGCGCTTTCGACGACTTGCACGGAATTACTGGCTGAATGTGCTGACAAGCAGTCTTGTACGGAGATTCCTGTTGTTTCCGGTGAGGGGCATTCTGGTCCCACTGTTCCCGATGTTATCCAGGGTCTTTCTATTGATCACCACCCCGACTATCTTACCGCTCCTATACCATGCACTTCCAAACTTACTCGACACACTGTGGCAAGTATGTATGCTGGTGCATCGAGGTGTTGGACTACACTGACTGCAAACCGGGCGAGTGTACGAGAGCTTTTGAAGGAAATGAAGAAGAGGGGAAAGGGCTCAGAGCCGGGTATATTGGTTTTTGGTGATAATGGGAGTGGCAAAGACATAGCAGCAACGTCACGCATCCAGGCCGCAATCTGGATAATAAATCCTCGCAGCCTCGCAGAGGGGATGGTGAACGACAGCAACGTGTAGCTTGAAAGTTGAAACGTATTCGCATTTGCTTAAAACTTCAGCGCGATAGATAGTTTTTCTTCATGTAGCTATCGATTCCTAGGGGATTTGAACGGCTTATCTTCCTCCGTCAAGGTTTAGTTTAGGATCAATCAACTTCAAGAACCTAAGCATATACGTCTACTATTGCTCCCGGGCTCTCTTGGTCTACGAGCACGAAAGCATCCCACAAGAGTGGTTCAAGCAAGAACAAAACCCGTTCTCGTGTTAGAGTTTAACTTAGGTAGCTCAGGAAGAACTAGCCGAAGATATGTATAGGAGGAATACAAGGAATATAAGAACATACTTGCTACGTGTGGCGGGAAACAAAGGCGTATCTAAAAAGAGAACAACGGGAGTGGAATAGATCGGAGGAGTACATAGCTCGCTGTACGTAGCTCGATCAATATCGGCTGTTAGACTTGCCATTCGTTGCATACCAGCTAGCGATCGAAAGGTCAACAGCTGAATCAGGAACTAAATATCAGAGCCAAAGTAGAACAGCCTTTAGGTAAACGTGCAGAGGCATGACGACCAGGATGAGATCCGAGCACTAGATTTGCCTGCAAGCGACGATACATGAAAGTGCAACTACGAGGGGCGACGTTTTAGTACAGTAATGATAGCCAATGTGACGTCCGTGATATCTGGAAATCCTGGGTAACCAAATAAAACAAACCAATCTATATGGAATAACGGACTCCGGGATGGTGAAAGGAATGCAATAAAAAGCGGCGAGCATGGAAGAAGAGAGATGATTGATAGTTATCAGCAGAGGTACATTACAAAACGAAGCGAAAGCAAGGTCAAAAAGCACGATGGCCAGTGACTGACGAGTCTATCGACAATGAACAAATCCTCAGGTTTGTATCGCAGCCACGAAATCGCGAGGCCGTGCAGTGTGGGGTGTCATCGGTTCTTCTGAATCCGCAATAGTAAACGTTGGGATAGAAGTGTCATACACGTCAACACGGAGTCGTGCTAGTTCCTGTTGTTGATCAGAACTGAGAGAGGGCGGACGCGGTAGTGATGTGGGTGATATGTCAGAAGAAGACGTTGACGAGATGCCAGTTTCTATGGGGCCAGGCAATTCTGCCCCGAAGACTCCGGATGGGTTGTTATTGCCGAGTGTGTCCGGGGTGTTCGGATTATCTATGGCACTATCGACGATTGAACCATCCGCACCCTCACTTGCTCCGAACACTTCCTCAAACCCTGGTGGCGGCACATTGGTATCCTCAGACAACAGACCTCGTGAGCCCGCGAACGCAACCGCTGCTGGCCCGTACGGGCGCCCAAACCGCTCTGGGGCATCCCGTGCGGTGATAATTTTAATCTGTTCGGGCGTGAGCCCACCACGTGGGATGCGGAACTCGGCTCGAGTGAGGGTATGTGGAAGCGGGGCCGAGATGGAATTGAGCGAAATCATCGAGGGCGAGGAGAGCACGATAGCACTGGCTGTGGACGATGCGCGGGTGCGGGTGTCACGTGACCCAAGTAAATGTGAGCGTGAGCCACTTGGCGTTGTAGGCCGTGTAGAGGAGCCATGCTCAGAGGAATTCAACGAGAATGCGGATTCACTGCGAACATGCGCCGACGACGATGCGGGGCGACTGGCGGTATTCCTGGGGCCAGAGTTGGAGTGTGAGGTGAATGGGTGAAAGAGGAAGCTGAAGCGCGAGCGTGGAGCATCCTGAACATGCTGAGGACCTGGTGCGCCGAGCGCAGGCGGAGCTGAGGGTTGAGGAAAAGACAAGGTTGAAACAGCACCTGCCACTGCCACAGCATACGGCGGCGCTTCCCCCCTAGGATCCGAATTATCGGTATTTGATAGTGTCCGCGAGTGTGAAACAAGTAACTCGATATTGCTTCCGTGGGACTGCAATGAGGACTCCAGGCTGTGTGCATCGATGCTCCCGCCACTATTAGTGTCGCGGGATACGTTTCGTGTCAGGTGCGCAGTGGATGATGCATCAGGTAATGTGTCCCGCGTCACCATACGGTCCAGGGATATGTTGAAGTGCGTCACACTAGGGTCGACAGTTTCCTCGACCTCTCCAAGTGTAGGCATCCCGTTTGGAGACTGCTGCTCCATATCTAGTGGCCCCCTATCATCACCGAAACGCTGAGCATCGCCTTTCATGGAACAATGCATCACCTTACCTGTAGATGACGAGCTCATGGTCACCAGGTTCCTTCATGTATGGCGGAAGTGATTTGGTGGAGATCTGGCTGGGCGTGCGGCGGGGGCGCCTGCGTCGTCGGTTAGATGCAGCAGTGTTGTCAGCAGCGGGTTGCGCAGTCGTGGCATTCGTGGTCGTATTGGTATGGGCACTGGCGGTGGCAAGCTCTCTGTTCATGGATCGTCTGAGGCATGCCAGTAGCGAGAGCACCAGAAAAGCGATGGCGACCACCATGATGGGGACCTATTAGAGCAGGAAGATTTCGACAATGAGAACGTCATTAAGATTGTGAGGGGGGGAGACGCACCCAGACACTCGTGCTAAGCCCGCCTGAATTAGACTGGTTATCGCCGGCACCGGTAGATTGCCTGCGTTGGCGAGCAAATCTGTCCAGGGGAATCGCAGAGACCGCAGTAGCGTTCGCGAATATAAATATCATGCACAAGAAACGCCATATCGCCCGACTGTTGGATGTCCAACAGGAAGCCGAATACCTGGCCGAGAGGTTCATAGTCGTGAAGGTCGTGGAGTGGGGTAGTGGTAGTATAGCATACGAGGAACGCTCAGCTACTGCCAGCGTAGCGAGGCTAAGTCGCTTGCGAGAGTGGCGGAGGTAATTCACGGCCACAAGGTAATGGTACATTTTTATGAGTGGGTTTCCCTGGCCCTGCAAGCCTTGACAGCTGCACCGCCCTCCATTGGCGCCCAGGTGCGGTCTTGCGTAAGGTCACCTCAAAAGAGACCTTATGGCCTCAATCGCTCAACGTGACTGCGCAAGTTTTTTGTGTCGTCAGAGTCACTGACACTGTGCTGCGTGCATGACGATGCAACGCACGTCCCACCCAGGAACCATTTTTCAGCCAACACAGGACAGGACAGTATAATAAGCCTCGAGGGTTTGGATGCGGCTGTGGGTGAACCCAGGATTCGGAGGATGTGGATAGAAAACCTATTCAATGCGACTGCAGTGTTTTGCAGCGTCCGATGACACATGTCTATATGTCATCGATGACATCCGTCGGCAGTCCAGTCCTGACCCGCGCTCAAACTGTGTTCGACGCACCAACGCTGTCGTCCTCTATGCTCCTTCCTTGTGTCAGATACCGGTGCTCCACACCACGCAATATCTGCCAGGCCGGTGGCATCGGAAAAGAACATCGTTCCAATGATCGTAGGCGTGTTCACCATGTCCCGAAGACCAACCTCACCGAGGTTGCATGTTGCGAGAAAGATCGTCAACCATGCGGAAGAGTGTTGGTATGCGTGGACTGCCGTATTTTCCTCCTTGGCCCAGAGGTGCTATGTCGGTATCTCCTCGGACTCCCTGACAGTCTAACAAATAGGCATGCTTGTATTGAATAGTTTAGGGGACATTACTCGAAAGAAATAGGCTAAATCAGTGTTATAGGTTAAATGTTGCTAGATGAAAGGTCAACCCGGACGCATGTGTACGCAATCTAAAACCAGTGTAAAATCATATGGAAGTCGTATCTAACCCTCTCTCTGAGCACGATTAGCAGCAACTAGAAGGAGATGTAATGTTCGTGACACGTACGCGCTATATAGGGCGAAGAACCTTCTGCCACCACACCCGTTTCTCTATTGTGGCAGCTTCTCCGCCAACATCGACTCCCGCCGCCTCCCCATTCTTCATATCGGTCCTCAAACCCAGTCGACTCCCAATGGACCGCTTGCTCTTCAAGGGGTGCTCGCCATCTTCAGTGAGCAGTGGTCCAGACCGGACGCTCTGATAATCGCTCTCCGATCCTGGATGCTTCGTATCGTGGTCAAGTCCCCACATGTCTTCTTGCTCCTCCCAAGATGTATTACCATAGGACAACCCATCATCACCCAAGGCAGATTTCACATCTCTCTTGTGTTCCCGCTCCAAGGATGCCTGGTCTCCGCCTTCGTATGCTCCATCATGTTCGTCGTAACCTTCGATGAGATAGGTAAATGGTGTCACTCGTGTTGGCGACGTGACGGGTGCAGGGTTGAAGATGGCCTCGATCAGCTTTTCGGTTGCGCGTGGCCCTCGCAAGTCTGGGAGTTTGGTAGGATCAAACGGCTTTCTCTTTTGATTCTTCGTCCGCCGCTGCCTAGGACGTACCCTAGTCTCACCGGCAGGTCCTTGGCTTTGTGGATGGTGCGGTGCAGATGGCGAGGAGTCCGAGGATGCGTAGGATAGAGAATCTGACGATCCAGAACTGGATGAATATAACCCAAGTGCGGAGGGGTAGTTTCGGTATGTCTCTGAATCAAGGAGGCCTGCAATGCCGCTCAGTATCTCACCCCTTGGGAGAGGCGGTGCGACGTAGGATAATGCACCGCCAGTATGCTCGAGTTGAATTGTCAGCTGTTAGTAAGATCGGATAGATAATATCAATCCAACAAACGGGCGTAATGCGAGGGGAGCGTACCTTAAGAGTGGCGTTCGTCTTGCTCTGCCGGAGCAGATACTGACGTGTCACGATTCCAGCACCGACATACTGCGCAAGGTTAAGATAGACTGATCCGACGCGAGGGTTCCGGGGGGCGTCGGGGTCACCAGGAATCACGCGCTATGGGGATGTGAGATCAAGCATAAATCACATGTTGGGACATACCTGCATGACTATCAGTTTAGCGGGACACTCGCCGAGTTCCCCAGACTCCCTTGCCACGCCCATCTGTACTGCAAAGTCCAAAGTTTGATCCCAGACCACGTTATGGTCCCTGAGAACAACGAATGGGGTCTGTCCATTTGCAGGGGTATATCCGTCTGTTGGGGGCGTATCCGCGAGAGAGATGACATGTGATTTTGGTGCACTGTGTGTCGCAAGGGAAAGCGTCGAAGAATACGGCTGAAGTTGGGGATGCCACTGTGCAGAGAGGTAATGGGCTGGTGGATGCAAGTTCGGGTGTGCGGAGTGCGATGCGGAAGATGCAATGCTGCTGATGATGGATGAGCCACTTACATTGCGAGTGATGACTGGGGAGGGTGCAGGACTGTTTGAAGAAATGACCAAAGTTGGGATGTTGCGTGGCTGGGCATGGCCGCGACTGCCAGTCCTGGGTCTAGCCAAGCTCACGGGGGAGCCTTGGTCGTGAGAGTGGGAATGATTAGAGCTACTGGCAGCGATACTGTGTGTGTCCGAGATGGATGCCGAGGCATCGAGGAGACTCGCATTGTCGACATCGCTTTCCCTCGCTTTTGCCTTTCCCTTCAAGCTGCCGTGTGCATCCTGGGCTACGCTGGGAGTGCTCGGAGTGGGCGTACTCTGTGCCTTTCCCTTCCCCTTTGCTCTACCCCTTACCTTTCCCAGGAGACCGCCGTTCGTTGCACCCTTGACCTTCCATCTGACACCGAATTCACCGCGGACGAGCGGGACGTTGTTCAGCTCATGAATGGAGATGCGGAGAAGGAACACGGCATGTCGTGGCAGGAGGTGAGCGAAATGGGCACGAATTCCGGTTGGCTGACGAGCGGTAGTGGTAGCGTGGCCATTGGTGGTGAGAGGTTGTCCGTTCGGTGGTGGGATGTTCAGTCGTGCGGGTGGTTTGAGTGTCGAGGAGCGGTGTCTGAGGAGGGGTGCTGAGGAGGAGGCAGCAGCAGCGAGGGACGCATGGCTGTCGTCCAGCATGGGGTGAGTGTCCAGATTTGGGCGTACAACAGATGCCATTTCCTTGACAAGGCATTCCTAAACGGACAACAAACGAGCGACCGTGTCCGACATATCCTTGTCCTTGTTATGGACTCCTCCGCAGGAATATAAACACTCCTCTCGCCAGTCTCAGTCTGCACTACAGACATGTTCCAAGTTCGTCCTGCTCATCCAATCCAGACAAAAGCCATCTGGGATGAGGATCTTGCAACACCCACCATGCAATCATTCCCGACTTACCCTTCCAACGTTCAGCTTCCTCGCACCCTCCAGCGACCACCCTACGCTGAGGTCCCTCGTCAGAACGTCCTTGCTGTTGCTCCTGAACTGGCAGACGTCGCCATCGAGTACATCCGTCGCGGCCTGCGGGTACAGGCAAACCAGTACGTGTCAATCGCGTCTCCGCATCTGCGTTGCTTACCCACCCCCCCAGAATGCTAGCTGGTGTCTCGGCACTCTCCCCATCCCACCTGCCACCGATGATCCCGCGCTCACAGCTACCACACACCACCTCGCTCACCATCCCTCTGCGTCCCACCCAGCAACCCATTTCCTGCCCCACACACATCCTTGCCCTCTCCAAGTCTTCCTCGCACGACAACACCGTACTGCTGGTGCCAACGCACGCGGTCGTTCTCGCGTCGCAATGCGCATCCCTACCGCGTCTTCCTCCCTCTCACGTACCCGCTCACCCAAATGCCACAGTGACCGTGACCCTCCCTGTCCTTCCGCTTTCCGTCCCCTCTCCATCGGCATTCGCACCCTTGCACACGTTCCTATATACTCATTCCGTCCCTACATTACTATCTGCTCTTCTCCCTGCCGTGCCTTCCAACTTCCTGGCTACCCTCACCTCTCCCCAGTCTCTACGCGCTACACTAGCTTCCGGTCCCGCGCTGCATAGCCTCTCTTCACATCTCTTGTCTTCCGCACCTGGCCTCGGTGCACTCACTGGCGTCGCACAAAAAATCGCAGCAGTATGGCGTAATGCCGTTGCTCTGGGCGTGCACGATCCCGAGCTATGGGATTGTCTGGATCTCGCATGGGAAGTCGTCCTCGGTGCGATGAACCTCGGTGCTGGTGCCCACTAGATGGCGACGTCAAAAGATGCATTCGCCCCTTATTCGGGCTCGGAATGGTTTCATATTCTACCTTTTTTTTTCTCTCACCTTCATTCCACGTTTATGTCATCTCATCAACCCGCAATGGCTTCAAATGATGTATCATTTACTGCTTTTCTTCTCCTTCCATAACTGCTTCAGCTCGATACCCGGTACTTTAGGCGTAGTGGAAACAAGTAATAGTTTCGGAAACGTGTATCTACTAGAGCAGAAATCCAACATTTCTCAGTGATAGTGTTCCCCTAGGCAACGCAGTCTCACTTGGTTTCATGATGTCCCTTGACACCTAATCTCAAACGATGTCAGCCGCGACCCTTTTGGGAACACCTAAGCGTCTTACGACACTTTCATCCGCCCCTAAATTCTGTCTGATTTACCCTGACTGCAGGTAATACATACTATACCTACTCTGCTTCTTATGGATCCTGCGAAAGCCAAGGCACTTCGACCGTATTAGTCACTTTAGAATCCTTATGATCGGCAGATCCAATTGCGGTAAAACAACACTCTGGCAGTGCGTTTGCAGCACCACAGGGCTCCCTGAAATCTTCAGTGTCAAGGCGAAAAAGGTGTGGTCTCTCACTGCGCCGTATTGTACTTTCCCGATGTATGACAATTGTCAGATCGATATTGCGATCACGTGAGGATGGATGCAAGTCCACCATGACCGAAGTATTCTCAGAGGGGATATCACAACATTGAGGATGAACTGATTTTCAGTGGCAACCAAACCCTGATGTCCGTGCTGCTAAACAGGCTTCCAGGTGTTGGTAGTGTGCCCCAAAGTGCGTTTCGGGGCCGAGCTGAAGAGTCTCCAACATCGCAGACCTAGTCCCTGTATCTACAGGCGACAGGTCTGTCATTATCAGGATAGGTGGACTAAATGAAAACAGCGCCGGAACCTGCAGATCGACATGTACATCTGTTCTCGAGGCGATAACCGTATCATCAGCTGTAAGAGGACATGTACGGCTCGTCTGCATTTGAGGAGGTATACCACAGGGCCGCTTAAGGAAAAGGAGTAGTGTCCTAATTTTAGTGGAACGACTATCTTCCACTCTCTTAGGGTCTGCCTACGGGAGACTAGGGTAGTGTAGTACATCGAGTATGAATGCAGAAGGGGGACTCGTCCATAAACTGTGTCTTCTGAGTAATTCATACAGTTGATGAATGATGTCGCTCTGCATAAGCTATATCCTACGAGGCGCCTCGGCTGTCTTAGTAGAAAGAGGTTGGGACCAAAAATTCTGCCTTGTTTTGCCGTAAGTCGAGTTGAACCTAAGCGAAGTCAAAAGTTCGTTCGACTTTGACTTTCCGACACAAGACGCCCAGTCTATGATTCAACCTATTTACATTGAGCGCACCGTATCGATATACTCCATCTATATAATGGGTCTCATTGCGGAACCAGTCATTCCACCCGAAGTCCTGGAGCTCAGCCAGATGATCTCCCAGACGACTTCCGCCATATTCAACCAATTCACGAATCTGGTAGGATCCCAAGAGGAGAATAGGAAAAAGCTTATCGAGGAGTTGATCGCCCTGAATGGTGTTACTAACACCATCAAGGCATTCATCACCGACGAAGACTGGCAAGGGAACCAGGATGAGTACCATGAACGGTTGCGTAAGCTCGAACCGCTGTGGTTTCAGGGTGGGGTCATTATCCAGGCTATCCAACTTGTGGGCAGAATACTTTTGGTTCTCGCAAGCAGTGAGTCATCATCCGCAGATGCAGGGAAGCAGGCATTCCCGCTTTCGCAGGAGGATATGGCAGAGTATATACTGCAGGTGGCGAAGTGTAGAAGAGCAATCACGGACACCCTCTACAGTGACCCTGATGAGTGCGTAAGAATATGCTGTATGTCGTGCCTTAGGCTTACATTCTATGTCAGGTTGGACCCGCGAGGTGTGTATTATGCGCGATGCTCAGTCTTACTCCCCCGATGACACATCCATTTCAGTCCAGAAGGCTCTCAAACTATACGAATGGCTGGATACCGTAGACATCACCGAGATGCAGGGTATCTTGACAAGGCTACGCGAAAAGGATACCTGCAACTGGCTTTTTGATAAGACTACATGTAAGACATACGCGGAGTGGTCAACCGCAGATTCAAGAACTCTCTGGCTGTGTGGCCAAGGTCTGTGGCTGACCTCGAGGTGCCGTCTTTACTCTCATCCCCAGACTGCCCAGCTGGCACCGGAAAGTCGGTCATAGCGTACGCACACATTCATTTGGATATTGCTTTCCATCCTCATTCACAGTGCAGCGATTGTTGATCACCTAACCATGTTGGAACGTGATCCCGCAGAGCAGTCAGTGGCAGAGGATGTCAAGATCGAAGATAGAAATGCGGAAATCCCTGTCCAAGACAGCGTGGCGTACTACTTTTGTGACTTTCATGACCTTCGTTCCCTGAGAACTCGTACCATCCTCCTATCAATTTTCGTGCAGTTCACTCAAACTGTGGAGGAGAAAGTTCTAGATATGTTTCCGGACCTTGTCGATAGGCAAGCCCTTGGGCTTTCCCCTCAAGAGGACCTCGACGTGTTGCAAGATCTCCTGGCTCGAGCGACGCGGTTACATGAGAAGAAGGTCATCATCATCGATGGCATCAATGAATGTGAAGATGCTCTTGCTGTGCTGGCATGCCTGGATAAGATCGTGGCGTCTGAAAAGGACGTCCGTCTGTTGATTACCAGTCGACCAGACCAGATATTCCTTGACCGGTTCGATGGCGGTCCCGCCATTAAATTAGAGGATTATATTGAATGCACGAACACGGACATGCGGAAGATGCTGGCAGGGCGAATAGATCGTCATCGCCGGCTCTCTGCCATACCCCAAGCTACAAAGAAAAATATAATCGACACTATCGTAGACAAAGCGCAAGGATCGTGAGTCACATTTCTCCCTTGACCCATAACATCTTTTGAGACAGACAGGTTCTGGTACGCACGTTGCCAGGTGGATTCCCTACGCGAATGTCGGTCCCTGAGAAGTGTGCACAATATTATCCGGAATTTCCCTGCCGACCTTCCGAGCACATATGATGCCATCCTTGAACAAGTCGAGAGCATGAGCGAGGACGTTCGACTGATTTTACAGAGAACCTTACGCTGGCTCGGAGGAGCACTCCGCCCAATGACAATTGCCCAGGGCATGGAGTGTCCTATGGTCGATGTGACCAAACCTTACCTCGACGATAATATCTCCGTCGTGTCAGACGACGACTTTTTCCTCGTGTGTGGCGCTTTGGTTGTGTATGACGAACCCACAAAACGTGTCAGTCTTGGGAGCCGAACTGTGCTAGTAAGTGGATCGAAGAGTAAGGATAAGCTTTCCCACAGCATTCTTTAGGACTACCTTACGGGTACACCCACCAAGGAGAAATTTGCACGGTACTTCTTTGATGCCCAGAAGGTCCATAAAGAATTGGCACTCAGCTGTATCACTTATGTCCTTACGGAGGACATCGGCAAGGCGGTTGCCGATGCCCAGAAGCCTGCATACCTATTCGAATCCACGAGATATCACTCTCTGTTGGACCGCCGACCCCTCCTTCTCTACGCCCTTGAAGGTGGGTTTGAATATATGCGGCGTATTGCAACAGAAGACGACGACGTAATCGACCTGATGCAAAGACTGCAGGATCAAGTCAAGGAAAACCCGGAGACGTACCGCATGGTGGTAGATAGCCTAAATGACCACCAGGGCGGAAACTTGTATCGGTGGATCGTGGAAGAGCGGGAGCTCGTTCTGGGTATCGTTTTGCGATTCGGTCCGTCGTGGATGGTGAAAAGGTTTTTGCTCAGACGGAGGGATTTACTCGAGGGCGAGACGGGCAGCAAGCTCCCAGATCGTGTGACAGAGTTGCGAAGATCCTCCGAGCTGACGGAGATGGTAAGAGATATGGTTTTGCTGCGATCAGGCTCAAGCTCGGGGGCGAGGGCTTGACGCAGGCAATGATATTAGTTCATGTGTTTATGATACCTTCTATAGGACAATCGCCGTGCCAATCAGATAGTTATGGTCGCCATTCCAGCTTCAGTCTGGATGGTGATATATGATGGCGGATGATATGTAATTGGCTCCGGATGGACCAATAGCAAGGTCAGGTACCGTTATGTACTAAAGCTCATTAGAGTTCTACCAGATACATAATATCTAACGCTGCAGCCGTGCCAGCCTCCATGGCCACTTTCCGTGACCCCATCAATCAAAACAACATCAAGAGGATGAGCTGGTGTCTTGAATCCAACGACTACGTCGAGCTTCGTACTACACCATACGGCGGACGCTCCTTATTCGCAGTTCGCGATATTCCACTCGGAGCGCGCATTCACTCAAGTCAGGCACCTTTCGCTCATGTCATATACAAAGATTATCGACGGGAAGTATGCGCACAATGCTTCGTGTACGCTGCTAGTGACCTCGCTCCACCTGAAGTTTGCCGATCTCGTGTATGGAGCGTAAAATGGGCTCTTCAAGGACTCCCTGGAGCCTCTGCTGCCTGGTTTTGCAGCGAGGGCTGTAGGAAGGCTTGGGAACAGGACGGATCAGGACCGCTTCAAGTTCAACTGGATGCGAACTTGACAAAGGCTCAGGTAGCCTCCCGCAGGAAGGGAAAATCAATGAATGTTATTTCTTTATCGTTCGGTCCCGAAGAAAAAATCACGCAAGAGATAATCGATGAAGCATGGAAAACTATAGAAGTACTTGCTGCTTCTAAGTCGCAGCTTGCTGCATATTGCACAACCCTCGATCTGGAGGACATGGAACTTGAGATTGCACGATCTCTTGTGTTCGCGATCGTCCGTCAATACGTCTCTGATCAAGTTCATGATACTTCTGAACCTGACAAGCACATCGGTCATGTGCGCTTCGAGACTTGGTCGCATTTCCTGCAACTACAAAACAACGAACTGCGTAATGTCCAGGAACGGCCATATATTCTATCAGCTCATTTGCGAATATACGCATTCCTATGCAATACGCTCCCAACGCATCTAAAGCCTTACCTGTCGACAGTGCGCGACGTTCTCGCCCGAGACACTGGGAACGCCTTCGGGATCTGGGATGGGGATCGCAGGGATGAGATGTTCGGATGGGGAATTTGGATCAGCGCCAGCTATTTCAACCACTGTATGTCGCCTTTCAATAACCTCTTTCCTGGACTTACTGTTTCTTTTGCAGGTTGTACACCAAACGTCCGCAAAGTCCGTCGAGCTCGAGCACTCCACTTTGAAACGAGTCGCCCAGTTTTGGCTGGAGAAGAGCTGTGTATCAGCTATGTTGACACTGACCAAATACTGCAGCAGAGAAGAAGGGATTTGCAGACGAGTTGGTTCTTTACGTGTAGTTGCGATCGATGCGAAAGGGAATCTAGCTTTGAGATAGATCATTAACGTTTTCTTTATGTAAGTAGATATGGGTGACGACTGTTTTCTTTGTTGTACGGCTAGATAGGAGCTATTAGATGCAGATTTGGAAGTTGGCTAGCGTGGAGTTTGACCATTCGCCATTTTTGTATTCCTCTCACAACCATGGCACTAGCAGTGGAGGAGCCGATAGACTGCTCGCTCTATACGAAGGGGAAAGGCAAGGCCAGTCTATCAGAACAGCCTACAGAAAGCACCCCACTGCTGCAAATTGAAAGCGACTCAAGCCAAAGCAGCGGCTCCTCTGACGATGCTCTTGATCCGGAAAGCGCGGCTGTCCGCCAGCGGCTATACTCGACACTAACAATCGTCTTTTTCGCTTCGCTTTCCTTCTGCTTACTCGCATTCGTCGCAATCGTCCTGGTCGTGTATTCATTCACTTCCCGACTGTCGGATGTTTCCCCGCAGGATTTGTTGGACAACGGATTACAGTTTCAAGGCCCCAGTCGTATAGACGTACTCAATGCCACAGACGGTGGGCTTTGGATTAACGTGGATGCTAGGGTAGGCATAGATGCTGGGTTCATCCTCGGTGTAAACTCAGAAGGTGATGAAGGGCCATTGAAAGGCGCCTGGAAGTCTATAGGGCGTCTTGGTGTCCGTCTTATGCGAACAGTATCTGCGGACGTCTCAGAGGTCTACGTCTATTCCTCTCGACAAGCTCTACTCGCAACAGTTTCAGCAGATCCTCTCGAACTTCCTATAACTACCAATCCTCCTCACGATGCCTCTTGGCTGACCCCTGTGTCCGTTACCCTGTTTGTGCGACCCACCAACAGTTCTTCTGACCTGACCAAGTTCGTGGAAGATGTATGGCATGATCGCACTGTTTCTGTTCATACGCTTGTCTCAGCTATCACTGTATGGGGAGGTCAAGTCGATCGGAAGAGCTGGAGGAGCAAATTCACCATAACGATGGAAAATCTTGAAACGCAAGTGACGGCTAAGTGTACGTCTACAAATTCCTTGATTGTATCCCGCCTACTGATTAAAATAAAGTGCCATCTCTCCCTGGGTTACCTACCTCGGATGATGGCACGTCGATGCCACCTTTTACAAAGTTGGTTTCGCTTCAGAGCTTCAATATCGCCTCTTCTTCCAAAGGACTTACTTTAGAAGCTCTCGCGACTGCTGTCAACCCAGTACCACCCACGCTTGTGGTGACAGTTCCGCGCCTTCCATTTACCATTTATCTCCCAGGTGCCCAGGATACCCTTATCCCAATCGCATCTGTTTTCACCGAACCATTTTCCCTCACCAAGCCTAATGTCACGGTCCTGATGTCCGGACACGTTCTCCCACTTGGGCCAGACGCAGCTGAACCATTATCAACATTCGTTAGCCATTACTTATCCCTCCGGCATAATCCCATATCCATCGCATCACCGGCCTTTCCATCTCTCATCTTGAATGGCGAGTTCCCGTCCCCACCCACGCGACCACATATCTTGCGCAATGTAACTATACGCGACATGAAGATCAAACCAGAAGGGACCATATTTGTAGCGAGTGGGCAAGTCTTTGCGCGGTTAGTCCTTCCGAAGGGGATGAACTTCACTATGGATGTCAACAAAGTCTTCCCGGACCTTCTTGTATTTGATGGTGAAGTCCCAGACCCCACGAACGTCTCAACAATTCATGACCCCTTTCCCGACCCACTCCCACCTCGTGCATTTGGTCACATATGTCCTGAGGAATGGTTGAATGCCACCAGTACATATGATGGTTCAGAAGAGGGTGGTTCTGCGTTTTTGGTCACAGCTTCCATTGTAGACGTTCCAATAGAGATGCTTCCTGGTCGCGAGAAAGAATTCAGTAATTTTGTTAGCAAGGTTTGTGAATGGGATTGAAATATTTGGTCTTGTCTCTTATCCTATTGCAGGTGATTTTTTCTTCGAAGGGGGCAGTGGCTGGCCTCCTGGGCACTGCTGATATTACCATTCATGTTGTCGGCTTGCCCTTCAGTGGTGGAAACAATTCCGAGTTTATGCTTAAGGGATTGCCCTTGCAGGGTACTGTGCGGATAGGGAAGAAATTTGGCGCCGTGATCAACCCGTGATTTGCTGTAACAGATATACATCTGTCATCCTAACTGTGTATATGTTGTAGAGCACCACTGCGCTGGCCGGTAACTAGTTGCTTTATTTCTCCATTTTTACGGATACCTGATGTACACACCTTTCTATGTATGTAGCACACTGACCTATCTATAATGCTTCACGACGACACCGTTGACAATTTCCTCGTCGACGCGTTTGAACTCCATCTGAGCGTATCCATTTGCTCTTGCCCTCCTCCACTCAAGCATCGTTGGGGCAACAGTATCGTCACATCGGGGGTGGATCCCAACTCTTTGTAAGACAGGACTATCACGAAACGGTACTAGTTTGACGTCGCCATCGGCCATGACGAAGTAGAAAACGCATAGACGGGTGAGCTGTTGTTGATCTAGAGGAGGCCGGATTACGCGGTGGATAGTTGCCTTGTAGTACCCTCCCGTGAGGAAGTCCATTACATCACCAGCGTTCACCACCTGGGGATAATTCATTATTTCTTCCACCGCTGTAAATTGCAGAAGGGACATACGAGGGCATCCTCGACGTATTTAACCCAGCGCCATTTACTATCCGTGCCTAAAATCTGTAAGCCAGCAACTGGCTGACTCCAGAGAATCGTTATGCTTCCTGAATCTAAATGTACAGGTAGCATTGCATCCAGTCATCATCAAGGGTACAAGTTTCTCGCAACTAACCGGTATGACCTTGAAGCCAAAGATTTTGCGACTTCTCCCCATCCTCCATCGAATGGGGATGGCTGGATGTGCAGAGATTAGATGGCAACAGGAAACACAACGTACACATACTACTTGCTGAACCTGACTGCACACGTCGTTAAACCAAACGTGCATAAAAACACGTAGCCACGTACCAAAAGCCTCCCCAAGGCCATTACTTTGGTGGATGTTTACGAATGCATCTTCGGGGAGCTCGAGGCTCAGTGCAATCAGCCTATGCAGGAGGAGATCAGCAAGAATAGCATCAACAGATGACACGGGCAAACTTCAGGATGGGAAACAATACGTCATAGTGATTGAACGAAGCAAACTCCTTGATTTCTGGGAGAAAGGACTGCAAAGCTTCGGGATGGCCTTGTTTGCTAGGATCACGATCAACTGTAAAAAGTGTGACTTGAGACATCACAAGACGAGCTGAATGGACTACTGTTAATAAACTCGAACTGGTCACGGACACCAGCAGCGATGCGCTATGATAGGATGGATCATAACGAAAACGTCACAAGGAAACGTATCGAATACCCAAGATTCGCGCAGTTTGTATGCATGGTACCACCCAGTCTCTTGATCAATAGCGGAATATAGCTGCTTTTCCTCGTCGCTTACACCCTCAAAAGGTACATCCGCAATGTCGAACATGCGATCTCTCTGTCCGGGAATAAGCAAGGGTTGCACCAAGATGTATGTAAGAAACTTCCCTGAGATCCAGGATATCCGTGGTTGATAACGTAGAAGAAACCATGGGCGAGCAGAGCATCCCGAACTTGACATGCAAGAGCAGCACGGCCCTCTGGACTATCCGTCTTTGATAAATCGATGATAGAGAGATCAGCATAGTCCACTGTAACCGTGTCAGTACGATCAGCCTAATCGACGGATATCCACCTACGGTCGGCTTTTGTGGGGGGTGGAGCATTGTAATGGGGCACTGAAGGGAGAGTGAGAGCTGTCATGGCAGGTGCGTGAAGCGTTGGGAGCCGAAGTGCTAAGCATCCGACTGTTGGGGGTTGTACGGCTTGCGGCTGGGTTTGATCATGTGAGCTATTGGCATACCCACGAACTGGGAGAAGGCGTTCTTCGTATCGCCAGGATTGGCTACGTAACCCAGGTCATTCAGTGCCCAAGTGATTGTTGGAAGCCACCTCAGCATCTGGTTTGCATAAAATGATGATGGTAACACAAGAAACTCCTATTCCTACAGGGGGTGCAACAGAGATGGTTCCCGCAAGGAAACCCACGCTAATACTGGTTGTAACGAGACTTGGGAATTTCTGCTTTGTTGTTGGTATATAACATGGTACAACTGTCTGGATCAGAGTCAGCAAACTTGATTGTAAGGAATGTAAAGCAACACACCAAAATGACACGGCGTCGGCCTCTATCTCGACAAGCATGTCTGGGGATACAAACTTGCCGCCCAGAATCATAATGGCTGTGGGTTGGACCTCCCCCATTTCCTGCTTCAGCGCTCGACCCACTTCATTGCCATCGTTCTCGTGAGTCACGAACATTCGGACTCTGACGATGTCCTCCTTCTTTCCTCCCAGAGCCTCCACAGCAGTTACGATCTCCTTGAGCGCCTTGATGGCTTGCTCAAATGCAGAGTCGGGATGAGATATTTTCCCAGTGGCGAGGTCGACAGCTGTGGTACCAGAGACGAAAATGAAGGGACCCTTTCTAAGGGCTCTACAGTATCCAAAGGTCTCTTCGTACGGATTAGGGGTGTTGTACTTGTGTACTGCGTCCATTGGTGACAAGTGAACAGGATGAGTCTCCGCATCCGAGGATCCCATGGGAAAACCAACTCACGAATTACATAATCAGTCGACCCACCACACTGCATCCGACCCTGCGAGGATTCATACCATTCATACCCGTCGTCAGTTGCACATACTTATCATCGCGAACATACCAGATGCCATGGCATTGAAGGCGTACTACGGAGAGCATCATGAGCGTCAATCTCCACTCCATTTATTGGCAGCCTGTACAATAACATCCGCCTTTGATGCGCGACGTTGGCTGTACGCTCCCTCACGCAATACAATATCTGGGTCCAACAAATGCAACGATCATTACACAGCTTCGTCTCAGTCGGGCGTTATATATCTTGCCCTCAACTGCCTGATTATCACCTCATCGGTGCAGGACATCGCCATTTCGTTCTGCTTCATATTCAGCCTTATTTCTTTCTTCGACGTTCTTTTCTCAATCCTTTACATCTGTGCTCTGGCAGCACAACATCTAAGTCGACGAACTGCAACGTACAACTATCTCCAACCATCAAGACTGTCAGCAACGACGGATATCAGTCATGGACACTCTTACGACTCCCTTGATATGTGCGTACTTGAATGTGTCTTCACAGGAAAGATCATCGAATCTACTTGCATCAGCCCGTGGATCTAATACTGGCATTGGCCCATATAATTATGTTCCATCCCAGGCCGTTGGTATTGTATTTGTCACTCTCTTTGCTATATCAACCAGTGAGTTGGTCAACGCGTGTCATCTGAAGGATGGCCCTTACACTAGCCCAGCTGCCCACGTCGTCCAGGCTGTGCGGTTCCGTATGTGGTGGCTCTTCTTAACTGCCGTGTTTTGTGGTGTGTCAGAGCTGGTTGGATGGAGTTCAAGATTATACTCTAGCAGTCACCCTCAAGCACTCATTCCCTACGAAATCCAGTGTGTTTGATTTCCTCAGTATCACTCCTAGTATCTCATCCCTTAAATGCCAGAATATCCGCTACCATCACAGGTCCAACACCCTTGATTGCGGCCAACTTCGTGATTCTGGAGTACGTTGTCAAGATACTCGGTCCTCGCTACAGTCGATTGAGCCCCAGGATGTGTATGTCCCTGTCCTGCATTGTCTTCCTCACGTGGGTTCTCTGACGTCTGTCATTTTCGCAGACACCATACTGTTCTGCTCCAGTGTGCGTTGTTATGTCTCGGTGTATGTTATCGCAATTTACCATTTTCTGCAGGATGTCGTTTCCTTGACCATTCAAGGTATTGGTGGCGCTATAGCAGCGATGGCAGCAGGCAACGGCAAGGATCCCACAACAGTAGGTTGCTCCTTGGTCTGCATTTGTTCATATCTGACGATCCTGAATAGGGTGGCAACGTCATGCTCGTCGGTATTATCATGCAAATGGGTTGGTCCTGTTATACCTCGCCTGCCTTGTCTTAAACCATATTGCGATCATTTAGTCGCCATCACCTTCTTCATCATATTTGCGAGCGAGTTCCTTATCCGTTACTCCAACGATAGGCCGCTCAAGAAACCTGCTGATGAGTTGGAGCGCCACCAAGCCTTGGCTTACAAGCTTGGAATGGACCCTCGGATGAAGATCTCGCTTTATGCGATGGCTTTCAGCACGACTTGCCTGTTCATCCGGTACAGTTTCGTGCAATTTTACTGTGTTATCTAGTACTAATCCGCCACTCGTTCAGTGCTGTCTACCGGACGATAGAGTTAACGAATGGGTGGAATGGACGCATCATATCTACCCAGCTTTATTTCAGTACGTCTGGTGCTTTCGCTGACAGCTCTGGGCCAATTATCTTTGGCAGACGTGCTGGACGGCGGTATGGTCGCCCTTGCCATCTTTACACTTAACATATTCCACCCCGGCTTCCTCATTCTTCCCATCCAACGTCGATTTCATCAGTTGAATGCTTCCCCATCGTATGGAAAGGCGTGATAGATTGAGCGTTGTCAGTTGGCAGATTTAGAAGCTTGCAATATAATGTACGCTCGCCAATATTGTATTTAATGATGGAATGCTGGGTCGCAATTGTTCATTCGCACCTTTGCCGAGTACTTTTCTGAGTAACATGGGGCTGGAGCTATATTCGCGTGCAACTATTCGGTGTTATTGGATGTAGAGCCATTTCTTTCATTGAGTACGATGTCTTCTATTATTTAGTTTCACCTAGCGTCTATACATGTCGCCGATAACAAATAAATTCGAGCAGTCGATCGTCTTATCAGAACAGTTTCCCGGTTATAAGGCAGCCCCATCCATAGTACTTGGTTCTCAGTGAACGATCTACGCTCAGCCAAAGCATACTACTACACTTATGTCTCTCCCATATGCAGCCACACTTGCTACGATCTCCAGTTTGGTCCCCGACCCCAAACTGCACAAACCTCGTCTTGGCATTGTTTGTGGTTCGGGGCTAAGCACGCTGGTTTCCAGCCTCAAACATGTCGTAGTGATACCCTATTCTAAGCTGGAAGGCTTTGCGGAGAGTACGGGTACGTAATCCACTGTCTCAGACATCGTACACCTCATTCGATGATCAAGTGCCGGGACAGAAGAGTTCTCTGGCCTTTGGCTACATGGGCAAGGACAACTATCCGGTCGTCGCCATGCTAGGACGTGTGCGTCTGCTTATCTACAAGTCTAATACATTCCTACCTGATGCCTTTCGGATAGTTCCATCCCTACGAAGGCTACAAGCCATCCGAGGTGACGTATGGCATCAGGATCATGAAGAGATTAGGAGTGAAGGATGTGATCAGTGAGTGTGGTGTGGTGTCACAGTAAGGACTGAGTTGGCATCTGCGACACAGTCACCAATGCTGCCGGTTCTCTAACCCGCAATATACCCATCGGAACCAGTGAGTACTTGACTCGCGCCGAAACGCGTTTCCAACTCACACGCAATATAGTTGTTGTCATCCAGGACCATCTCGCATTGCCAAACTTGACAGGAATGAGTCCAACATTCGGGCCGCTGACATCCCCAGAATACCTGCGATTTTTACCCCTTGGCGATGCATACTCCCCTCGGTTACGGCGATTCGCGTTTTTGGCTTCGCACGATCTCCAGTTCCCAGACGAGGCATTGACGGAAGGAGTTTACGCGTGGGTCAGTGGACCGGCGTATGAAACGCCTGCTGAAGGACGATTCTTGAGAAATGCCGGTGCACATGTCGTCGGCATGAGTACTATTCCTGAGGTCGTTGCTGCACGTGAAGAGAAGCTGGAAGTGATGGTCTTAAGCCTCGTAACCAACCAGGTCATTATACCTGATACATATCGAAGCATCAAGGCCGAAGTAGAGGCCGAGGTGGGTCGAACGCCATGCTGTTATTTGCGTTCAGGCAAAGATTAATGCATCTCACAGTTGGCTGGCCAGCCAATCGATCAACAAGAAATTGGAACAGTTTCCCATGAAGAAGTACTCGCAGTCGGAAAGCTGAAGAGGGAAGTAATGAGGAGTTTAGTGGAACGAATCATTGAGCTGGTCTCGTCAGAGACGGCGAATGCGAAGGTCTGAATTGGATACGGGAAAGGTAGTTTGTATCACCGTGGTCATTGGTTAGAATTGGTCGAATCGGTGCTCACTATCAGTCCGTACCTGACCAAAGTAACAAGTTTAATAGAGCACTCCACAATCAAGTAGTAAGGAGAGTGTCCATGGACATTTGTTACCGTGTCAACTCGCTCGACGAACCCGGGCTACTTTTGGCACCAAGAATACCTGCCACCAACGACTCGGATTGCCTCCGTTCATTCTTCAGCTGCACATCCCTCTTTAACTGTAGTTCTTTCTTCTTTGCCAATCGCGTAGTCTTCTCCTCGGCGAGCTGCTTCTCTCTCTCTAGCCTCATAGCCTCATCCTCTATGCGTCTTGCCTCAGCTTGGGCGACCGCCTCAGCCTGAAGTGCCTCACGAACGAGTATTCGAAGACGCATTCCTTCATAGCCAAGAAGCTCTGGTTTAGTTCTGAGGAGATACTGATCAAGACCACCGTGCTGACATTGATCTGAATTTGAGTTGTCCTGGAGTGAAGTGCCTGGTAAGACCTACCTTGCGTATCGTCTTTAGTGCCCGTGTCGTGACCTTGAGCTCGATCTTTCGCCCAAGAGCGTCTGACGCGAGACGCTTGTTTTGTACGTTGGGCAGCCATGTTCTGCGGGTCTTTTTCTTCGAGAAAGGGACGTTGTTTCCGTACTGTTTTAGCTTGCCATGAAAAAGGCCCAGTGAGGAACGTTTGAAAGGAGTAGAGATGTTGGCAAGGGATGCAAGGACAACCGAGGAGGCGAACATGGCTGTCGGTCGTTCCGACTGGCCTTCAATATTTTTGTGATTGGGTGGCTGTGAAGTCACTGTAGACTCGGACAAAAAGTGTGGACAAATCCGGACTCGAACCGGAGACCCCCCGCAATCAGCGCCATGCTAAGCGGATGTGATAACCAGCTACACCATATGCCCGACATGAATACAACGCCTTTGCATCGCTCCCAGCAGCAGTCAGTACGGTTCAACCTTACACGCGATGAGTTCTATGTAAACTGTGTATAGGGGAACAGAAACATCGTAGGTACTGTACATAAGCTGCGTGAGAGTAGGTGGTTAGTATAGTCGGCGCATGTCGGCCGGAGTGCTGGCACTGAATCCGACACTTATGGTGCAGGTTCTGGGGGGATGAGGTCTCTGGACGTGTTGGTAGAACGTCCCGTGTTAGCAAGAAATCTTAACAGATGTGGCATTGCTTTCTCGTTCGCAGCAAGTAGTTTAGGACCACGTGTCTCCTTCCGGTTCTCGCTTCTGGTGTGTGTTCGGCAGTACGGTATGTGTGGCATGTGATCAACAGGCCGTGGGTGGTGGCGATAGACATGCACGTCATCCCCCTTCCCCCCAGGTTGGCAGAATGTTCTATGTAGGACAGGGAATACTGGGCGTAATGGAAACGTTACAACAGGTTTGGATGTCGGTCACAATCGGCCCATAAATGTGATCGAGACCAGTTGTCAACAAAAGCGTCGAATTACGCTTTGCACTTGCTGAGGTTTTCGATACTGGAAGCATTCTGATTGGACGGAGGCTCACGCCAAAGCTAAACCAAACAGGGGCTTGGCAATTAAAACACATTCGGTTCTGGGACTTCGCTATTTTCGACTCGCCCACCATAAATGTATAATTGGTGTCGCCCTATGAAAGGCTATGCTCCGATAGACAGTATTACAGCAATCTGCACATCGTCGTATTTGGAATGGCTTCGTCGACTGTGCGTCTATCAACTTTTCAGTATCACTGAATAGCCTTTTTCATGACCGCACACTTCAGCCAAGAAGATCATTCGTATGACTGGTAACCTCTTTGTTCCACGGTGTCGTACCACTGTCAAGCAACTGCCACCGCACTTCAGGCCAATGCACTGGCTTTCTATTGCAAGAGATGAAGCGCTTTCCATTCACATAAGTTCACCATAGCACTTGCCCCCACGGGGACACAGTCGGGAATTTGACATAACGACTCCTACTGTCACTCACAATGGCATTACGGTCGACGACCGGCGACTTGGAAGGGGCCGGACGCGAACACGAGGAGGCCCTTATACATCGTTGGAAAACGGAAGGTTCCTAATCCGATTTTGGTAGGTGGATTAGTAGCCATGATAACGTGAGTATAAACGGTGTTACCTATGTACATGCACGAGGCGCCAATAATTCACTTAAAAGACCGCAGTCTAAGTGTTCATTGCACACTTGTGGTCCATCCTGTGATACCATCCATTTCATTTACACATTGCCCATGACCGAAGAGTTCATTGAAGATCTCCTGACACGTCTCCTTGATTGGATCATAGACACGGTACGTCGCACCTTAAATACCCATTAATGTGTTGTTCATTTCTGAGTCAGTATCGAAGTTATCTCAAGTATGTCCCCACATTCACCTTGCATCAGAATTGACCAAATCTCCAGTGCCAGTCTCCCGCGCAGTACTACCCTCACCTTGTTTGCGAGCACCTTCCTGATCATGGCAGAAATGATGCGTCTACGTTACACTCGACTCCCTCTAGGGGGTCTACAGGTATGCTCCACATTTCAGTAATCTAGTAGCTGTTCTTGAAGTGCATCCCCTAGGCTGGTGCGGACGGTATTGGACGTTGCGCTTTCAAAATCGTGTTTATGATGCTTGCCCTCGGGGTCATTGCTATCCGCACCGTCCAAATCTTCACTGTGTCGCAGTCTATTGTTATCACAGTCTACTTGGTGACGATCAGTGTAATGCTGGGGGATATCCTTGGTGTGGTACTGTACTTTGTCAGTATGGTAACGAACTGGGTGAGTAATTCAGAACGGGAGGAAGGGAATGGAGTAGAATCCACACTCTTCCAGAGCAGACTGGCTTGCATGATGGCCGTTTCCTTTCACCACAGGTGCAGTGTCTTTCTCAACAGACAAAATGATCTTCACTCACCTCACATATAGGTCAGACTTCGACCAATCCTTCATACAATGCGTGTTACCATACGGTCCGTCATAGCGAACAGTGCAATCCTGGCCTTATTCATCAAGTCAGTATGTACAGCTAGTGCTTTGGTGGCCATACAGGCTATTGTCGGCTTTCTGGAGTGGATCATCTGTGCTACACATTGCCGCCTCCGAAGTCGGGGCCATCCAGAGCGTAGAGCAGATGATATCAGCCTTGAAGAAATGCCTGTATAAAGTGATCACACTTCCTGTTGTCAAACACTGTACCAACTATGTTTCGCCTAAAGTGTTAGCGTGCATGGCACAGCTGGAAAGGTTGCGTGGCTAGGGTCTTGAGGTATGCAGATAAAAAAGCACGTGCATGCAAGAACGGCATTGGGACGTGATAGCAAGTGTTGGTAAGCAGTCTGGATACCAGACTATCTATGAAATTTGAGGAGGAGTGAACGCAAACCAAGCAGTCAAGTCGCTGGAGTCATGGCACTCGTTTGATATGGATACAGAGACGCGGTATCACAGACGGTAGCCACTTTGGTTGGTTTGCCCCTTTGAGCGTTGGAACTGCCAGCTGTATTCGATCAGACATCAAAAAGCGTTGATATTTTCCAGTTTACCGTATTCAGGGAGGGATTCTTGCCTCTGAAGCAAGCAGTCGAATTCCGTGTTTCTGTAAGTCACCTTGTTCACTGGGTAGGGGACAGGGTAAACGAAAGGTCGGACACTCCTACAACGGCGTCGATGGATCAGGAATCAGATTCACGCCATATCGCGGAGGCTACTGCAACAACGTCGCGCATCTCTGGTACATCATGAACCCTTACCACGCTTGCCCCCTGTTGAACAGCACATGCCACAGTAGCAGCAGTAGCCCAACCTCGTTCTTTGGGCGAGGTTTTTCTCCCCTTGTAAGTTCCCTCCAGGTCGGGGCGCTGTAACAAGGCACCTAAGAATGATTTCTTCGACGTCCCAACAAGTACAGGATATCCAGCAAGGTGATTTCCGTGATCATCTGCAGTAATGGATGCGATATTGCGCAACAACGTATATTGAGCATCGACCGGCTTGCTGAATCCGAAGCCGGGGTCCACGACAATCAACCATCTGCGCATTCCACCTCTACCCCTGACGATTTTATCGACTTTGTCTCCCAGTTCACTCTGAATTGCCCTAACCAGATTGCCGTCGTAGTCACCGTATTCTTTGTTTGAACCAGCATCACCTCGGGAATGCATTAGAATGACAGGAACACATAAACGGCGCGCGAGGTCGCGCATTTTCAGGAGATGTTCAGTCGAGGCTTGTACGAGTGGATAGTCTGGACCAGTGAAAGCATAGACATCATTTATGCAGTTTGCTCCGGCCTGAACAGCAGCTTCCGCCACTTCATATCGGAAAGTGTCGACCGATATAAGGGCTCTGCGGACATCCTCATTGTCTTGATCGCGGATGGCCCTGATAACAGGAACTACTCGGTTGATCTCTTCATTCTCAGAAATAAATTCTGCGTGAGGACGTGTAGAATATCCGCCAATATCAATGATGTCTGCGCAGGACTTGACAGAGGTCGTAACGTATTCCAGGGCAGCAGTTATCGTGTTGTGCCTTGAACCATCAGAAAATGAGTCAGGGGTTACATTAAGTGTAGCCATGATACGAGTTTTGTGTGGAGTAGGCTTTCCCCCGGTGTCGGTGCCAGCGACTATCCAGTACTTAGTTGTTGATGGCGTCGAGGAAAGTCCATGGGGTGTAGGAGCGCTGTCACATGGGTATTCGGGGAAAGGAATGACTTTGAGCATAGGTGGATCATCACATGGCCGTTTTGATACAACGTCGTGGAGAAGAGTCCGCACAGTCTTCCCATATATCGGATGCACGAAATCAGGGATCATGCTATCCACGGTGTTAATACCCTGTTTCTTTTGATCCAACGACTTACTCATTTAATGGACGGAGAACAAATTCTCGTTCAGCCATTCGTGGATGAGGGACAACTAATTCACCGATAAGGTTCTCCAAATCGCGTCTGCTGTCTTCAGGTCGCGTATCGATGACGCTGCCGTCATAAAGCAAGATGTCAAGATCGACAGCACGCGGGCCGTTGCGGATGGATGGCACTCTTCCTACCACATCTTCTATTTTCTTCAGCAGGCTAAGCAATACGACGGGCTGGAGGTTTGTCTCGATCTACCAACAAGTCAGTAATGAACAAGCGTATTGAGAAACGGGGTGAACACACACCATGCACGCGCAGTTAGCGAAGCGTGGTTGGTCAGTGACATACATCGGAGCAGTTTCATACATGAAACTAGTGTTAATGACAGAAATCTCGGCTCGATCGTCCAACCCTTCTAGGAGGGTCCTTGGGACTTCAAGAAGGCGCAACGCGGTCTCGATATTGGCGAATCGATCGCCAAGATTTGATCCAAGCGCGATGGCAACGATATGAAGATCTGAACGTGTTTGAGTGTTTTTGGTCTGCATTGAATCTTGGTTTCGCAGTGAAGCGGATGCGAGGTGAAAGTCATCTTGTCTTCGAGTAATTGATATGCGGGCAGATTTTGCAAACGCGAGCGCCATAGGCTTCGCAACTTCCACCGTCACCTCGTCATTCGTCTCATTGGTGAACTCCAGTACATGGCGAGCGACGGACAATGCGAATGCTTCAAGAGTGGAGACATTCAGTGATTTAGAGTGCTGAAGGGGTGGAACTAAGCAGCCATTCACAATTCGGGAAGCTGATGCGTACAGTGCATATAGAAATAGCAAGACCACAGAACAAAAAGTGTGCACTGCGCTTTCTTTCCATCCGTCTCCGGATAGTGATGTCCAAGAATAGAGGCTGTTTTTGTGTGCGTTCGTGAGGGTGCACACCTATGAGTGTCATACATCTTAGGTCCTGAAGAATAAATTCATCTGGTATTTGGATCTCGCCACTCTTTGTGCGGGTAGCCTTGTACGTGATTCTAGCGGGTTGCAGTGGGCTGTTTTCCTGTATGGCTGTAATACGGACTTGTTGAATATCTCCAGGGTGGTTGAATACGAGATCGAAGATAGAAGCGACCAATTCCTCTAGGGCTGGATATTGGATCTGGGGGAGGCGGTTTTCGAGCAGCGAAGAAACAGATGCATAGTCTATTGAGTAGCCTATGTCATCCATAAAGGCAGCTTTGGAGATGTCATGCGATATGGATAGAGAAAGCCGAATCGGTTGCTCTCGGATGTTGGCTCCATTACCCGGATAATCGGACACAGAGAGCACCAGAACTAGATCGTTGATTATAATGGTGTCCCTGCAAGAAATGTGTATACAGTCAGCGTCAACCAGGGTGCTAGATGGGTTTATCTAGTACTTTGCATGACTAGCCATCGTGACACAGAGCTGGAGTATCGTCGTTTACGTAATAGGCCTCTTGAGGAACACGATGAGTGTACAAGAGTTGGCCCAGTTTCGAGCACAACACAAACGGGCGTCACAAGAAGTATTTGAGAAGGGCATTGTAATATTTCAGAAAAATGGACACAAGAGGATGGGCGACGAGGGTCTGTTTCCCCTTTTGCAAAGCTAAACCATCTGCTGAGATCACTGCCAGGTTGGGATTTCTTGGAGCAGCTCGCTCTTGCAGCTATAGAAACAGGTCGGTTGGACGTGGCAGACGTGGGTATCTCACATCGGTCTCACTGGGCACGGCTGACTGGTGGTCACATCAGCGGTGTTTGGAACAACTAACTGGTAAATTTCCTGGCTCTCCCCGAGTCGACTGTCTTGCAGGAATCAGGCTGGAAGCCTCGGAGTCAGCGGAGACTGCTCTGAAATATTACGGAGAGTTGCTTGAAACAGACCCTACAAACGCTGTTTGTCACCAAGGTGCTCGTGTTTCTGTGGGTCGACTAATGCAATCCGTAGGCAATATGGAAACGACGGATTTCTGTGCTGCGTAGGATGGGACAAGTAGAGAAGGCTGTCTCGGAGTTGTCTCAATACTTGGACATGTTTTACACGGACGTTGAAGGCTGGCTCGAACTTGCCGATATCTATACGTCTTGCAACCAGTGCGTATCCTCATTTACACCCGCTACTTGTTGAACTCACGAAACACCTAGGCATGAATACTCCTTGAAATCATTATCGCATACCCTTCTTCTTTCTCCACAGAACCCAATATATGTTCTGCAGTCTGCAGAAACCGCATATACCGCTGGCGATCTACCCTTGGCATTAAAGATGTTCCTCATGGTGGTCGATATGACCGACGGGGATGACTCCGAATCCCTTGATGAATCTACACCTTTTGGTATTACTGTACGGGCTTGGTATGGCGTCAAACTCGTGCGCTCGTTTCACATTCCTTTCTCTTTCTTCCGTGGTCTAACTTTCCTGCGTAGTGTACAAGACGTATGTCCCAGGATTTACGACTCGTCACCATGTCGGCATCAAGTACTCCTCCACCAAAGCACATGGATCTACTCAATGAGCTTGCAACTGAACGTTTGCGAGTGGCATACTCAAGTGCGGGAAAGAAAGGTGCGATTGCGCAAGGGAGGGAGGTAGTGTTTGCATGGGTTGCTTCTACTTAGAGGACAACCATTGTACTTGATACCCGCTCAGCTATCCTCATCTATCGTGAAGACAAGAGTATGTTTATTATGGCCTTTATCAGTTTTGCTGATTAGTGTTTCTATCAGTCATGTCTGTGATATCGGCCGTCTTGTCACTTTGAAGCGATCTGAGACGAGCACACAGCGTGGGCAGAATTATCGGCAACTACACAAACTGAGTCACCATGAATTTTCAGTGTGGTTATTCGGTAATCCGTTAAAAGCCGTTGGCACGAACGCATATGCCAAGATCCTTGGCCTCAACGTTGCTCGCGTGAGCTCCTTCGCTTCCTGGCTTAAGCCTTCAACTTCAGCAGCTCGCTGAATCACATTGATACGATCGGAACAGCCTGGACTTCTGCGTTTATAGAATCCAGCGCTTACTCAAGAGACCCGCATGGAAAATGGGGAGTTGTTCGATATAGTAAATGTATGAATCTGAACTCTTGACTACGCAAACACTACTGAAAAGAGGTCGTTTGAACACCCGGATCGAAGCAGAGAACCACTTGCGTTCATTCCTCGTTGTACGCCAATGCCTTCTCCACAAAGTCGGCCTCACCAAAGGCTGTCTTTACTCTTGGATCAAAAACCACTTTCTCATAGTGATTGAAGATGTTAGAATACAATGCTCTCTCTGCGGCTCCACACGTAACTCTCCCAGCTTGCTGGGTCGTAGCTGCCAGTGCGATATCTGCGAGGGTTATCCTGCCCCCAACCAGGAAGCCAGAGGGACATGAGCCAAGATATGTGTCGAGGAACCTGAGTGAGCGAGCCTGTCTCTCAACCAAACCCTCGAACATCTAACATTCAACATTAAAATCGTGTTTGCATGCCGGATCGCCAAACGTACCTGTTTGCTATGCACTCCAAGACATCCGCTATGCAGTGCCTGAATTTCCAAGCTGAACATCGAGATTTCGTACTCGACAAAGTGCATCCATTGGTCTATATGTGCTTGCTCTTCAATATCTCTCCCGAGCAACCCCGACTCGGGAGCAAAGGAACACACTACATCGTACGCGGTTCAAACTGTGTTCTGACTTCTCAGGAAATAGCCCACCATATCGTGCGATGAGTGCCCCTTCGACGAGGGTGAATCCCGCATCATTTTCCAGTGCTGGGATCTTTCCTAGGGGAAACTTGGCGAGAAACTTCGGAGACCTGTTGGACACCCTGAACTCGAAGGGAGGAGTATCAATCTCGAGACCAGCTATAGCAACAGCAGCAAGAATCTGGCGATGATGTGATCGATTTGTCGGTGATTTGCAAGATACAGTATGGGTGACTAACATACAACTTTCGTTTGCCGTTGCGGCGGATAACACCAAAGTCTGCCCAACGAAGCCATTTCTGATTGACGTGAGTGAAAGTTTAACTGGGTATGTGAGGTGTGTTGTGAGGCAAGGTTTCTCAGATCATTTTATCTCTCATATACGTTCAGTCATGCACAGCTTCTATGAGATGAAAGTGACTCGGCTCAGGGGACCGCAGCAAGTAAACGCTGACAGTCATGAGTCAGGGTTGGATGCACACCTTTCCGCATCGAAAGCTAAGCTAAAGGAAAAGGGGGCGACTCCATTGCTTTGGAGGGGGAGGTGAAAATGGTACTAGTGGTCAACCTGCCTTGACCGGCCAATGGCATTTGAATGCGACAATATGGGTTGTTGATCGGATGGCCCAGTGGACTGTTACTGATCGTGTCTCGGACTCTATTCCTAGTGGAAAACGATGTAACGGTATTGTACCAGTCTAATAGCGCTGCACTAGCTCGAAGAGGTAAGCACCCAAGGCATGCAAGCATGTACAATTCCTTTATGCAAATAACCAGACCATATGAGATGTAAAATACATGATGAAAAGGAAATGTCCTATAAGCATCAGATAAGTGACCCGACAAGATGTTCGCAGGGAAAGAAGTCCGACTACACGTGCAAATTACGATGTCATGAATTGGCCATATGAGAATCCATTGTCTTGCATCGCGTTTTCATGCGACCAGGGCCGAGTGACAGGCTGGGGTGGTGGTCTTGAAAACTGTGGCTGAGACATGGAGTGATGGTGATCGGAAGGCTTCCTGAGGTACACGGGTTGTTGTGACTCCTCCTGATGGTGGTGGAAGAGGCCACCACGAGAGACATCCTCCAACGAGGGAGTATTCTCACCACCCGTATGAAGCGTCATAGAAGGATTGATCCCCAGACTGACAATCGGAGCATCATTCATATTACCCCCATACTGGGTGTTGAACAAAAAATAGTCCCCAGGGGGACCAGGAATTTCGCCGATGAACGACGGAGATTGTTGTTGTTGTGCGGAGGCAGTATGAGACATTTGTGGTGCAGATATGGCGCCTGGTCCACTGGTCGAGTAAGACGAAGAAACATCCGAGTAAGGTGTATAGGATAATGGGCTGGTATGGCTGGATACACGGTTCTGTTCGTAAGATGACCTGTCGGGAGGTATTTTGGGATATTGCGAGGGATCTGACTCATCGGAGACCATATACTGCTGTGGTTGCGATAAATGGCTGCGACGTTGACCTTGGGTAGTGGCTCCAAGTGGAATCCGGAATTCCACGCTTCCCTCTTCGGGTTGTCCTTGGGTCACCAACCGATGGAGGACCTTCTGAATACCAGGAGAGGAAGTTCTTTGCGAAGGTTGTGCAAATGAAATAGTATGTGATGAGCGGTCAGGGGTCTGACATGGCGGTGGGGCAGAAGGTGCTACTGATTCGCTGTTGACGGTTGGTTCAGGTGTGGCAGATGTAGACGAAATAGAGCGGTCCTTGCAGAAGGGTGGTTCTTTGCCGGGTCGTACGCGATAACCAGTCTGAGGGTAGGATGGCTTCTTCCCATTCTTATCTTTGGATTTTGGATCACGCGGTTCTATCTGTAGACGTTTAGGGCAAGGAGGTGCAGGTGGAGTGGCTGGCTTCCGCGGTTCCTCCGGTGGAGTGGCGCCCTTAGAAGTTTGAGTCGACTTAGCAACGATAACACCTGGCCCAGAGTGTGGAGTAAGGACAGGGGGAGAACGTTCGAAATCGGTGGAAGGGTCCGCACTGCCCATGGGTGGTAACTGGAACCCATTGGGTATCCGTTCGGTATCACTGCCAGCCTCGTCACGTTTCCTTTTCGTCCTAGAACCGGACCCATCTGGGTTGCCTTTGCGCGCCATCTCGACCTTCTTTTGCAGATGGTTAATGATCATAACAGGCTCCTGGACGTCTCCTTCTACACCGCCACGCATTGGTCCACGGCCTGTATTCAGCATCGGGTCACGCAGCATCTCCATGGCATAGTTGACATCCTCCATTGCTGTGGGCACCCAGAACTTCGTAGGATACTTGACCGCGCTATGGGCACACGCAACAGCGGCGTCGAATAGGATTCTTCTAAAAGAGCAAAAACTAAACAGCGCAGGAGTTGGTCGCTTCCCTTTGAGATCTGGTCGTTGTTTCCACATAGAACAGAGTGCTCTGACAGCACGGATGATCGCATGGGCCGCATCAAAGACGCCAACAGTGGCGTGAAGATGGGTCGTGGAACATGCATGGCTATTGGATGGCCGTAGGAATGGAATGTAGACTTTCATGAGGAGTCGCTGAGCTGTGACCATTAACTCGCAACGTTGAGCGAGGAGGACAGGTGACACAGTAGAACTACTGCACGATGGAGGGAATAATGGTGAATCACTTGCATCTTCTGGTAAGTTTGCAGCATCTGAGTCAGAGTCAATATCCAAGCGGAAAGGGGCTGGGAGATTGGTCAGCCACTGCTGGATATCATTTGCGCACGACACAGCTTGATCGAGAGAATATCGCTCTTGTGCCTCCGGGTCGTACTGAAGAGAGTCCTTGAATGACCGCTTCTTGATATCCTTGATGAGTTGTGCTAGGCTGATCAGGAAGATGAGCAATATCCTCTCAGCAGCGGAAGAAACTGCATACCGGCATTTCAATCCAAAATACTTGAAGTCTGAGACATTCGGCTCCAGCAACGACAACGGACTTCGAGGAAGTGGGATAGATGTGCAGGCAGGTGTGAAAACGTCCTCATCCACATCCAGTGGTAATCGCGTTGTATGTTCCGTATCCGAGATAAGCGGTGAACGCCCCATGTAGTCTGACACGAATCTACGACGACCATGTCATTGTAAGACCGTCATGTAGGAGTGGAAAGCCTACAGATCATAGTAGAAAACATCCCACCAGAGCCGCCTCCTTGCCTCGGCCTCAAAAAGATTGAATGTACCAGGAAACTCGTCCGGGTCGGAGTCCAAACCCATTATGCGCGCGATATTGACCATTTTTCCAACCTAACGCCACGATTGAAGGGACCAATCAGCTACATACTGATCGCATCATGGTTCCACTCACATTAGGCAAAAGATGATGTGCCACACGAACTTTACTATCATGAAGCGTGTACAGCACGTGAAGGACCATCGTCACGAGGAAGTCCAAATCATATGAGCTGCTCTTCTCAGACAAAGATAGAGCTTGCTGCGAGAGCGCAAGTAATACGGATGGTGACGAAGCGGTTTCTTTGTGGGTCCCTTTGTTTTTCTTCCCCTGTACGGATGACGCTTCGTGTCTCCTCCTGGAAGGGGCGCGAGAGGTCGATGGGTCATCAATCACGACTCCTTCACTTCGAGCAGCCACCATAATCCGCATTTCTTCATCAGCAACCTCTCTATCAACTAACGTACCTAAAGCAAATGCTGCTGCAACCGCCGCAAAGAAAGATATAGTCGGCTTGGCAGAGGCGGGGGCCTTAGTAGGAGAAAAGGGAGTAGCCGATGGTGAACCAAAAAATATGGCACGCGCAAGTTCCGCACTCTGTGTTGTCACAGCCTCGGTAGTGTTCGACTCTGGTTTCACCGACGAAGTCACGTCAAGGTCTGAAAGACCACTTTCAGACGTCCATCTGAACATTGCTTCTGCACGGTCTTTGAAGTGTTTGAAATTGAAGCACGGGTACATCTTTAGAACGTCCTCCACGTTATCATAAAGCCTCTGCCGTTTCCGCGGTGCGAAGGGCAAATGCGCCATAAGGCGTGAGGTCACACAGGGCGGTTCATGTGAGGGGGGTGAGGTAGTAAAATACGCAGACATGGGAGGTAAAAGAAGGGGGATAGGCAACTCGGGGCCGGTGCTTGGTGGTTGATCAGGGAGGGATGTCAAGGAGGACTCCAATTTGACATAACTGGGACTGGCGTACGGGAGACACGAAGGTTGATGTTGTGGCTCTTGCACTGGAAGAATCTCCTTTGCGAGATCTAGTTCATCGAGCCAGATGTTGGTGATATCATCCAGGGATATTGTCAGCGAGGACCCAGATTTCCCGACGGGGAGCATCATGCGGTCTGCATGGGGAGACGGACCAGGTACTCTGGGATGGTGTGTTTGGAAACGAGCCCCTGGTGCACTGAACTGTGCGAGTTGCGACTCGACTTGACTTAGTCGGTTATGCAATGAATGAAGATCGCTTTGTCGACTATCAGTACAAGTTTCAACGAGAGATTTGACAAAGGTAGACGCACACTTTCTCTGCAGCAGCAGCAGAGTAAATACATCTCGCAACTGTATCACGCTTCGTACACGAGCCACATGGAGTGCGCCGGTCGCACTTAAGCTTAAGGCGCTTGCACTGGGGAAAGACTATCTATGTCTGCAGCATAATCAAATAGAAAGGACACACCTCGGCACAGACAACGGTAACTCGAGAACGGAGTTGGCTATAGAAAATCGGAGGGTGTGAAGGGGAGCACTCTACAGAGAAAGCAGATACATACGGTCCACCAGAAACACCGGACGAGAGCTGTTGGGCCTGCTGGAGGGGCTGCATTTCAGGTGTTGGAGCCGAAATGTCCATGGCGACTTCGTGTCCTATTTCGACAGAAAAAATCCACTCAAAAAAGTGAAAATAAGTCTGTCGAGCGGGATATCTCAATTGGGAGCGAGGTGGGCTGGTGGTGGAATGAGCAAGAGAGAATCAAAGATCGCCTCCAGCGACTCTGCAAAGCGGGTGAATTCAGTCCTGAATGGGGACCCCGGAGACCCCGACACAAACTCTCACAGTTGTCAATGCTATGTATGACGGGCGAGCTCGAACAGCGACTGGTTAGTGCGGTGATCGTGATTTGATCCGAGAGGCACCAATACTCTACTATCATTGTAGTCAGCCCACCATGCATTCCTAGATCTAGCGGCTCTCAGACGAGACATACGACGCCAGCTGGCGACCACTAATACACACACAAGACTGGTGCCAAGTCGAGGGAGTTATGCTTATCATTGCCTAGCCAGTCATGCAAATACTTCTCGAGCTTATCTTCTCTTGGACCACATTGTTTATAAAATCTCCGTCGTGGCATCATGATGAAGTCTACTAGACTTGTTTAGGCACCCGGGGTATGATTGTCGATCGCAACGGTGATGGAACATCGCGAAGTAATCCACTAAATGCCTCAAAATCGAGCGATGCCTCATTGGCCACGAAGCGTCGAATAATATTTGCGCAGCAGCCTGTTCACAATGTACATCTTGTGCGCCGAGGGTGTGATATTTCTCACTAAGTCTATTCCCGCTGTAATAGAGCCAACAATCCTAATCCGCCTAACAACGCATACTTCAACTGTGGGAAGTCGTTCTGTCAAGGTGTCAACAACTTGAGCGACGGAACAAAAAGGTAAACTGCGCTTACCATGGCGATGGTAATGTAGCCGACGTAGGGAACAAAACTGTTGAGACACGGTCGTCAGTCACGCGAACATACACAGGGGGCAGACCGATATGGCTCATGGCTAGGAACAGAATACACACCCGCGGACTTTGCCAACAATGTGTCTCCGCTCGAGGAACTCTAGACCACGATATAATTCGATGTCATCAGCATGGTTATTGTCACCCTTGGTAAGAAGAAGCTGATTGGGACCAGTCAGATAATTTGCAAATCTTTTACTTGCAGTAAGTTTCAGTGGCATGTGATAGGATCTAGCAAGACTCACCGATCCTTGGATTTGTTGGTCGAATTCGAGATGACGACGTCATGGGTTTCTAGAACGCGATGGACAATGGGTATAGCTACACCTGGTATTTTGTAGACGGTTATGTCTCCAGTATGATACCTTTCGTTGGATGGGTTGGTTAAGAAGAGGAGGTCGCCGCGATAGAATGCAGGTTCCATGGAACCACTACACGATCCAGCACAGAAGAGGATACGTGTCAACCAAACGCCGGAACACGCATGCCTACACGCACCTCAGGACGACGACAATTGGAGACTCAGTGTTGAAAAAGAGACCCAAGCCTTTCCATATCATTAACCCAGAGGCTATTACCGATGCAAAATTGAGCAGTTGGAGAAGTAACTGCAGTCGCAAATATCATTAGTCTGTCTGTCAACCATTCACAAGGACTAACATGTCGAAAACCAAGTCTGCGTAACGTCTTGAGCTCTTCGGCAAACATCTCTGCGACAAAGATGTAAACGTGACCTGCCGGCAGACAAGAGTGGTCTGCACTGCCACCGACATCGCTTGCCACGTACTACCAACTTCATTAGACTTCATCTAATTGGCCAAATAAAAGTGATACGGAAATTCACTGTATGTCCCTCCGATCATACGAGACCTGTTCTGTCATCCACACCTTGACAGACATTGACAACCGACCTGTACATTCGAACTGGTTATCTCAACTATCAGGAACATTCCACTTGTCATTAGCGGGTGCCTTGGGTGGCATCTTAATCGGGTCCATCTTGTGCCGTCTGTAGTGCCCTCAAACGTATCCTCGACCGTCCGATCATTTCATCACTCTCCCAAGTACAGATCTGTAACCAGGATGTCATCAGCAACTACTCTATCCCAGTACCTGCAAGAACAGAGGGCACGGTTTCTCCAAGACAATGGACGTGGCTGGACCATAGTCATGGGCAATGAAGCAGGGGGTGGGCATGTGTCTCTCTATGGCGACTGAGTGTCTCATTGCCGGTGGCTGTGGATAGATTTGGACACCGTAGCGAGTTCCATCGGCTACGCCTGGCATCGGGTACAATATGGAGTCCAAAATGATCGAGGAAAGGCGATCGCGCTAGTGCCCACACCTCGCGTAGATTTTGTCCTAAGACCAGAAAACATTCACGTTTTGGCTTTGGCGGGCATAACCGATCCTTTCGCTGAACTCCTCTGTCCGGAGGACTTACCTGTCACCCAAAAGTGCATCGACTACGCATTAGTCGATCATAACACCCTAAACACTCGTTACTCGCAACCTGATGCACGAGTCGTAGCTGTCATTGACCATCACGAAGATGAAGGTAATTATCGTGATACTGCGTCTCCCAGAATCATTCAACCATGCGGGAGCTGCGCTTCTCTTGTTACGAGCCTATATATGTCTCTTTCAGCCTCAAACGGACACAGCCAAATCCCTTCAGACCTTGCCGTCCTCCTCCTCAGTGCCATTACCATCGATACCGGTGGCTTGAGTAAGGGTGGAAAGACAGTTGACATAGATCGTGCAGCAGTGGCTTGGCTTCTCCCTTACGCAAAGGTGACGTTGCCAGCCCCTATCCCTACTGAAACGCCAGTGGATCCTAGAGCATCCACCCTGGGAGAAATCTTGGAAAACCCTTGGATAGGTTCACTCGCAAATACCCTGATTGCAGAGAAACGTTCAGTGTCTCACTTAAGCACACGGGATCTCCTTCGGCGAGACTACAAGCAATATACGCTCCAACTTTCCCCATCTATATCACAAGGTACAGGTGGCCCAATCCAGGCAGGCTTATCGACAGTCCCATTGCCATTATCGACATTCTTCAAGTCAGGGTCTGCCCCTGTCGTAGTCATGACTATGGCTTGGATGGGAGAGTGTGGCCTATCAATCCTCGGCGTACTTACAACATACCGGAGCAAGAAGGATAAAGGGAGGCGAGAGCAACTTTGGATTGTAAATCAAAGGGGTGAAGGGAGTGGGCAGGATAGATTGGCTCGTGCTCTGTTTGATGGCCTTGAAGCTCGGGAGGCACTCTTACTGAAGCGGGTCAAGTATTCCCGGTACGGTTTCGCTGGAAGGGAGGACGAGGACACCCATCAGGAAGATAAAACAGACTCGATACCCGGGGACTTGGTAGATTACTCTCCGTTCAGCGATCCGTTCATCGCCCGGGTTTACAAGCAAAAGAATACGCACGCCACCCGGAAACAGGTTGCACCGATATTGAAACAAATTGTGGAGGGGTGAACGGATCCCTCACTGCACTTGACGTACTGTCATGACGTATAGCGATTTAGAGGTTCATGTTGGCAGTAATGAACCTTCTGTACCAAGAGGAAAAACCTTGCATCTTGATGGTGTACGTCGATACTTCTGTACCCAGTCGTGACTCGTGATCGGACTCGAGCAACGCTTATGTAATGAATCACGGAATGCTTGCGTTCTTTCGCTCTCAGGCTTTCATACCTTTCTGGGGTGGGCCTAACACTACAAAGAAATTGCAGCAGTCGCACGTACCCTACTTACCAGACAACTGGACTGGCCTACACTCGCCATTCTTTGTATAAGTTATGGTTACCTCACCGACACGCCAGCAAATTCTGCGTTTGTATGGCTCCACATTGCGTGCAGCCAAGTCATTCAGTTCTTACAACTTCCGCAATTACTTCGTGCAGAGAACACGCGAGAACTTTCGAAGTATACAGGTGAACTGTCGTTGCGGCCACCGAGTGTAGAATGAACTCACTGTATATCACCCTTGATAGGTTGAACAAGATCCGGCCCAGCTCTCCCAGGCATACGGTGAGGCTGTAAAGGAGCTAGCAGTATTGAGACGGAGTGCCATCATCAATCAAATATACGGAGGGCGGCGCCTAGCGGTCGAGGGACAAAGTGAAGGGACGAGGGCCCAGGGGACATGATAATGTATTCCCAGGTGATGAGCTTGAGCCTCCATTGGGGGTAATAACGTGTATACATGTTTCAAGTCCTGCCGTACTTTCAGCTTACGCTATTTTATGCCAACAGTCTGTCGCCCGATGCTGGTCAAGCACCCATCCGTTACGCTTTGAGCTGGCAGTTGACAATGTACACGAGTCTGGAAACAAAATTACCTTCTTCACTCACATCTATGAAATGCAACATAAGTTCATATTACGACCCTGAAGGTGTCTAGTTTCTAGGTATCTTTTGTTGAGTACGACGATTGCAAATGAAGGTGGGCTAAGGCTTAAATCCGGCAGCGCTGACATTGTTGTTCTCCTCCATTTTAATCACAGTCAAGTCTCGAAACCATAAATGTAAACTCGTTTGATGTACGCAAGCGCAGAAAAATGGCGAGTTACGTGAGTAATTTTCCAGCATAAATTTTTGCAGAGGAATGATTGACTCCAATGTTGAAGTATCTGCCCTTGGAGATTGAGTTTGGCGTGGTTCACTTCCATCACATGGTAATGTAGAAAAGGAATGTAATGTCAACACTCACCGCTTTATTTTGGGCTGATGGACTTTCATCGGGCAGGCCGAGGTGGTTCTACACAGCCTCCGACCAAGTATACATCGATATCGCAAGCCATATTTCTGCGATAGCAAGCTACTCTGAGTGATACATTGGTCCACATTGGATTAAGTGGTATGAGACGGTATCACTTACTTTACTACTGTCATGAAGGCTTCCACATGTAGATAGCCTAATAGAGGCGATCTTAACAGGCAAGCGAAGCCCTACTTATACCATTTCTACGTGCGGACTGACTGCAACTTTGACGCATTTTTCGTATCGACTAGCTATTAAATGAGGATGAACATGCTCGTCTTGTCTTACTTCGCTATTATTCGAGCGTATATATGTCGCGAAGCCCCATAGGTATTGATTCGATCGAAATATTTTGCAAGGCGACATCTAGTTATTGAAGATTTGGATTGAGTGGGGTTAGGTCTAATACATTATCGACGGAACACAACTAATTAATCTCCTCTGGGCAGCCTCAAGAGTCGCGGGAAGGACCCCTCAGGACAACTTATGTGGGTATGTAATCGACGTTTTTCTTTCATTCCTAACACTCGTTGATATCCTTAATCGAAACAAACAGGCTTCTGCATTCTACGCCTATATGGACAATTAACTGCCAGACAACTGTCAATGTCAAAGTGGAAATGATTCGGAAAAATGTGAGTTCCCGGGAGTTTGACCCTGGTGTGGTGAGTACATATGGTTGCAGGGCAAGGTGACACGTTCGATCTAAGAACGTTTTGGTTATCGAGTGAAGCTCTTATCATGCTTGGTCTGCTTAAAAATCTTCTTCAACAAAACCCAGAATGGATCAGAGTATTCAAGCCGGTTGTTCTTGCACGCGACCGCTCGACATTGTGTCATTTATGCATTGTAATTGCGCTATATTAACGCGGGCATATATAGGGTTTCGACATCGCAATCTTCGGCACCTTTATTTATGGAGAGAAAGAAACTTCTCTGCATATGATATATGTATATGTTCCATGGTGTCCACTGGTTGGCGTTGCCAAGTACCCCCATCGAGTTTTGAGTATGTACATTGGCAGCCATCTCCTTGTCTGTTCCAAAGGAAGCAATTTACAACGCCCAGCTTCAGTGCCATTAATGCTCCATTTTAAGGGATCTGCCGAGTTCGACAATATTTACGGCGACTGTCATATAGCAATTGTCACCTTGACAGCCATGATCACTCGAAATGCCAACCACATATCCGTTCGCGCTCGTCTTTTTGTTTTCCTTCCGTGCGCAGTTTGTCCGCCATGCGGGAGATTTCATTTAGCACTTCTTCGAAGATGCTCCAAGGAGCCAGAGCTGGTATAGTGAAACAAAGCCCCTTCATATATCGTCCGGGTATTGCTGCTTGCAGGGACAGTTCGCGTATCAGGAAAGTTGAAGGAGACGGCGAACATATGTCACTGAAAACTCTAATATGTCGTTTAATAAGGCTGTTCGGTCATATTCCAGGGATATGAATCAGTGGGAGTCTGAGAGCCAGCTTTCTACGCCCACCCTCCATCGGACTCATCCTTCGTCCATGACCAAATTGACTGCTAGTCGTAGAGTGGTATATCGCCGCTAGCCTGTCATCCTGTGGGTCCTGATCGCCGATTTCCAAGCGCTTAACCTGCCACAGTCGGTCCCGGAGCACCCAGAAAAAAAGTTCTACTTCTGGTTCGGTTGTGTACGCGGACTTGCGCTCGTCTACTCTGACGCCGCATCTTTCCTTCCTTCTTTTCTGTCTTCAAGCTTTCAACTAGTCCGGGGGTTTCCCGGCCGCGGATGCATACAGGTCGATCTAACTGGTGTGCCCGAGGATGGCAGGTACAGGCCTGAACCAGCGACCTCGTACGAAAGCGTCTGACCTAACCGATCTTTTCCGTTCCACGCACGGGTCTCGTCATGCATCGAAAAATGTTGCCGCCGAACCTGGCGCGTCAACTTCCTCACATCCAGACAAGTCGGCCAATAAGTCGCGACGGTCAATGCTTCCGTTCTTGGGGCGCAAGAAATCTGCTGAACAGCCCATTACGGTTCCCCCGAGAAAGTCCACCGCTGGAATGCCGCCAGTCGCACCGCCTAGTAATACTGTCCGCCGCTCTCTAGGTAATGGGTGAGTCTTATTCAATTCATGTCACGTGCAATGCCGTTGGCCACGGGACGGAGTTCATTCTGGTCATTGGCTCTCTCGACGGCAAAATGTGGCGGAGGAAGGTTTACTTGTGGTCCAGGTGGAGGAGTCGTATATTGATTCGCATGTGCTAATTGGTCACTCAGACATACGGTGATAATGATTACTCCATCGATGGATGCATCAGTGCCACCACCTCTTCCCACCACCCTTCCGCCACTGGACGTTTCTCCTTCATCCCTAGGATCCAAGTTTGCGGCACATTTCACTCCTTTGCGATCACCTTCCAAAGCTCTTAAATCTTGTCATGTAGGGACCGAAAAACCGACTGATAACTCTTCTGGACCATCTGGAGGCGTGCATTCCCTATCAGTGTCTGATAGACCGACCCCTTCAGGCGAATCTCCTCGCTCTAGCATGCAGAGTCGCTCTACCACTCCTCGGCCTTACCGTTCCCCGCAGTTGTCCGTGGTCCATGGTGACGACGGGGAAGATTATTCTGACTTGTTTTTACGGCCACATCAACTCGAGAAGCCGTCGCGGGCCAATAAAAGCACATCTTCTGAACTCCCTTCGAAAGGGTTCTCGGAAGATCCCCCTGCCAGCCCTACCCCCCCGACCAGCCCCTGTCTACAGTTCCCCATCCCACCTCCCATAGTTGGAAAGCCCTCTTTGGCCGCATCGGAGAAAGTTTCATCTCGTCGTTCTGTTGATCTCCTTTCAAAGGACCCTGGCACCACAACTTCGAAAGGGACTAACATCCTTTCCAGGCCTGTTGCGCACACAAGGCAGTCGGATACTGGAAGTGAGCGAACAATTCCATTGGATCACTTATCCAGTGACGAGTATACGCGGAACCGCAACCGTGCAGCTAGTCATTCGGGTAGCGACACAGACGCGTCCCGAGCCTATGATTCCAGTCCTCGAGTATCCCGGATAAAGCAGCCTGCCATTCTAAGATCATCCAGTATCAAACAGCCGTCATCATATCAAAGCACAGTAGGAAAAGTACCCGGCGGCCACCCACCGCCCTGTCCCCTTCCATCACCTCCTCTGACAGCCAGCTCACAGGCGAGCATGTTGCCCACCATATCTTCGGTCAACAATACAGGTATACGTTCTCGTCAGTCCGGCGTGCCACAGCGTCCACGTGCAAGTACTCTGTCGTCAGCGACGTTGTTGGGCAATCGCAGTACATCTCTTCAACCGGGTCCTTCTACTTCCACCACTTATCAGAAGGCCTTCGCTTCGGAGAACAAGATAGCGCTTGGGATTCCACCTGAAGCCTCCCCGGAGGAGCTTCGGGAAGCACTCTCTCTGCAGCGCAAGAAATATGCACAACTCCAAGAGTACATCATCACCATTACCAAAAGGTATGAAGATGATAGAGTGGGGTTAACAAAGACGGTTGAGAAACTGGAACGTGATATTCGGAAGAAAACGAGGGAGATCGAGGGTCTACGCTGGTTAGTTATCCATCATGGTGCCGTCGAAGATATCGATGCCGCTGCTAGTCTTGCAAGGTCGTCGCTTAGCACCCATGACGAGAGTGATCGACCTGACACGGATCGTGAATCCTCGTCAACTCCCAGGCGATACCTGCCACCGCTTGCCAGCCATGGGCCAGCTCAATCGTCTAGTGGCCCGACGACTGGAGTGCAAACAGGACTTAGAGTTTATTCCAATCACACGAGGCAGTCATCGGCAACGTTGGAAGTTGTCCCCTCTTTAGAGAATGTGTCAGCCGCCTCTTCTCAAACCTCCCTAACCCTTACGACACTCCAAGCGTCGGTGAAATCTCTTTCTGCGATACCTGAGCGTCCTCCACAGGATTCTCCTCAATATGACATATCCCGTGCCGAGCGGCAGCAGGCAAAAGAAGAACGGCGTGCTGCTAGGGCACTCCGTCGCGTTTCAGGTTCCTCAGGTTCCTCTCTTTCCTCGGGAGCAAACTTGTTAATGCACTCTTCGGCCGATGCGTCCCGAAAGCGAACATGAATGATGTCATCAAGAAGTTCGCGGCCTTTCGGAAACAATCGAACATTATTATACCCTATTAATAGGTCTTTATAGTACGTCCATTGGTTGTGGTGAGAGCTCAGGTTGATCATCGACTTTCAGGTTTAGTCCATCTACTTTACCTTCACTTTACTCTTAGCGTCCGTTCCCAGGCATTCTTTCTCAGTGGACATGAACAAGTTCATGTCAACATTGCATGGACACCACTGCATTCTCGCATCGTATACAGTCGCACCATCTATCATGTTATGTATGCGACGGTTATTCACTGGAATTTGGATGCCGCATCGCAGCTTCTTCTCTTTCATAGTCTTTGCATTAACCTCAGTCCGCATTCGCATTCGACATTCGCTCTTGCCGTAGTTCCATTCAAGTTGGCTGTATCTCTATTGCACGGGCGTGACGCGTGCGCCACATAATCACACCACTGATTATCTATCTTTACTGTGCTGCCCTGATTTTCTAATATGTGCGAGACCAATGCATCCGTCATGAAGCTGGTGTGGGGTAGATGTCCAAAGCATTCGCATTAAAGGGAATTGTTACCAGTCACATTGAAAGACGCCATCACTGTGCCATGGGATATCATCGCCTGATGGCTTTGGTGAGAGGCTAAAATTATCTCTGACATAATTTAACCAGTGGAAGGCTGTTGGAAGCACAGCCTTTCTTGGTAGAGTCTGCCAGGCCTGCATGATCCGGTTTCGGTAATCTGTAGTGCTAGTAACCGTGTTACCCATACGACGCCTCATCTGATCCGAATAACTTCGAAACATATCGCGGAAAGTAGATAATTGCCCCGAGTTCGTATCGCTATCTAGCTCAAGGTGACTGGCATGCAAAGACTGAGTACTGATAATGGCGTCGCCACTAGTATGGGACAGGATCAGATCTCTTGTACCTAATATGAAGCGTGGGTCTACGCACAGCGTGGCTGTCACACCAGGGTCTGCCTCGTGATGGATTAATGGTGTTACCTCGGGTTGCTTCTCACTGGGGGAATGATAGTGGGAACCTAACTCAGTTGAGTGCAGTCTAACCACGACGCACAGCACCTCACTGTCAATCCCTCAAATGAAGCACTTGGGATCAGCGAGTACTAGTTCGCGTACCTGGGACTCTATGGCTATTGGAGGGGCAGTGCGCATCCTGTGTGAGATCATTCGTACTTTGGCGTTGCTATGAACGGTTAACTCAACATGCTGCACCTACATATACTAACATCCGCTCATTTAGAGTCCTCTTAATCTTGTATCATATTCCTTCGTTCTCCAAGCTTACTCGACGCTGAGTATTCCCATTCATCTTCAGAAAGTGGTTTCTGGGGCCCAGGGGCTATAGGTCGTTAATCATGCTAACGAGTTTCATACGGAGGAACGGAAAAAAAAAGGGGACAAAGCAGACGAGGATCTGGCAACCTCCGCGCTGTAGACGGCCACCCACCTCTCCAGAGTCCTTCGAATCACCGGAGATACTGGACATAAACGAGAGGTCTATCTACACTCCACCAGGGCAGGTGTATGGCCCTTTTGTGCAACTGGAGCTATCCACCGAACCTTGGTTTCCAGAGGAGCTACTTCAAGCAAGACGCATTTCCAAGGCGTCTGCGCGTACCCTTACGAACGCAGGGGCCACTAAGAGTCAGTCAACGCAAGGCAACGTACATGACTTGCCATCTAGCGGCTCTCCGAAACCAGTAGTATATCTCGCCTGCTCACCTGAGGTTCGCTTCTCGCTATCTGGCGTCCAAAGTAATATTCCGCTCACGACCGATTTTACAGAGATCACCCGCCAGAAAGGCTGTTCCTGCGCCCATCGTCATCCCCGATCCGCGACTCGACGTCTGGGAGATTCAGAGTGAGAGGGATAAAGCTGGAGAAAAGCCCCCTGCTCCACCTCCGAAGGACGGGGCTCTGATAGATCCATCATCACCACGATCATCAGGAAGTGTATCCGCGGTTTCTGGAACCACACTTGCTCGTGCTTTAATTGCGAATTCATTCATTCTCTCATCTGGTGAGCGAGTACAATCGCTCCCTCGAAGTGCAGTTGTACGACAGGATTCGGCGACTTTACCCCGCGAATTACCTGCTCCCCCCCTAGCTTCGAGCACAGGCGACATCCAACGCCCATCTTCTGTCCCTGCGGTGCCTCCCTTGCCGACTAGTGCACTTTTGGAACAGAAACACTCCCGGAGATCTTCTGGCATAGCGGGGATGTGGCCGCCAAGCTCAGGAATACATACCGCTGAGAGCACCTCTCCAGACTGTCCATCATCGATTTCGCATGACTCGACATCACCTGAATTTGTCCTGCATTCCCGCCAGTCACGCCGCATATCTCCAATTTCGGAAGTCCCCTCTGCACCCGGTACGCCGATGTCACTGGGAGTAACTCTTGGCTCTTTGAGACAAAATGACAAGGGTGCCTCCGGCGGAGACATCGGGACAGGTGTCGAAAGTGGAGATTCAGGCGTCCCTCATACGGCATCAGATGTACTGTCGACCCCACCCTCTTCATCCAGTGCACCAAACCCATTGTGGAGTACCACCGATTCCTCCCAAACAGACCCCTCAAGCCCAGCTGATCATAGTCTAGATGAATACTTGTTCGTGCCTCCAGGCCCACAGACGGCCATGCTTTCTTCTTATTCTGATTCGAGTGCGTCCCTTACCACACCTTCTCCCGTTAAGCGTAGCGACAGTAGTGTGCGGCGACGCCACGTTAGGTTGTCGGGTACTGGTAATGTTGGTTGGAAGGGTACGTTTTGTCCATTTCCTTTCTTCCGGGATCGTCTGATCATTAAACCGCATCAGGTGCTAATACCCGTGCTAAGGCTCCTTATCAGCGGAATAAGAAGCAAATTAGGTTGTTACCCATCGGCGGGAGCTTTACATCGCAAACACCATTTACGCCTGCAATGATGGATTCTTCTATCCCTCATACAAGTCTTTCCCAGTTTCCCCTAGTCCCTTCATCTGCAGTCCCCGCTGGTCATCTTGAGATGCCACCCACCGCCCGAGATGGTGTAGATAAGGATTATAGCGAACTTCTTGATTACACCATCGCCGTTAGCCCAGATCTCGACAGTTCCTCTCGATACACCTCCACCAGCTCCTCGGCAGGGTATCAGACGTTCCCAGAGACCCCCATGTTTTCACCGCCGTTGTTTTCGCCAGACTACTTGCGACCGGCACCAACATTGCGAAGCCGACGTCCACCACTGCCAAGGTCTGCTACTCTGCCTTCTCCGCGTGAGTGTACCGCGTGGGGAATGCTGGAGCAATCTATGTCCAATGAAATGAATCCAGCAGCACCAGAGAACGATGATGTTAGTTCCTCGCATAGACGACAGTCTATCGCCTTGCCGACCTATGCTATGTCTCTGCCTTTATCGGGCTCGCCTCATGGCTCGTCTCTTTCTGTTGCCAGTGCGCCAGCATCGTCATCAGGGGAGGTTGTTCCGACTATCTCAGAGACAAGGGCTAATATACCAGCCTTGGAGCCCAATAAACGAACGTCTGTTTCAACCCCACTCTCCTCCAGCTCTGCGTCATCGATACAATCCAATATCACACCGACCAAATCGTCAACCCCGCTGACATCCCCACCTTGTACATCAGATGGTGACACTTCTGCAGCTTCCATTCCTCTTTCTAAATCATCACCTTATTTTCCTTCGCCTTCGGAGAGTTTTTCATCACCCACACTATCGTTCACTTCTCCGGGTTCTCGATCTCTATCTCAGACTGGGTCACCGTCTAGCTTAAGTCAGCCCCGAGCCATATGTGCAATGGCACTCGCATCCCCATTGACCTTTGGCACATCATTCCTTCCCACTCTTACACCGACACCATCTCCACCGCTACTGCCAAGGGTGTTGCCACCAAGAGATTCATCACTTCCTGTAGCCCTGCCACCTTCACAGAGCCTTGCACCTGCTTCACGTCCTTTATCAACTCCTTCTATTTCAGCATCATTCGTAGCCCCGCCTCCGTATGATATCGTGGTGTCAGATGGACAGGACTGTGCACCAGTTTCCCTTAGCGACGTCAACCATCCTGTGCTACGAACAAAATCCAATTCATCCCAGGAACGCGATGGTGAATCGCCTTTCCCGGCTCCTCTCTCGCTGCTCCCTGGTGGTCGTACACGACTGAAGCCGCGGCCACGGCTTCCAATTGGTCCACGGCGGCCAAGCGGGCCAGCGCAGCCTCTTGGGTCATTCGTTCCAGGCTTCAGGGAACGGTTTGCGTCTGAATCTGCGGTGGCTGGCAATAACAGTCGCGGAGACTCCCCGACCTGGCACAAACTATACGAGGCCGCCTCGAAACCTCTGCCCAAGTTCCAGACACCCCGTCCTAAATGGCGTGGCCTTACCATGGAAGCTGCTCAATGGACCCTTACGTCCACCCAATTACAGAACATTGTGTCGAGGGCGATCAAACAATCCGCGGAGGGATCTTCTGTCCGACTTTTATGCCTGGAAACGTTGGATGGTGAAATCGCCGAAGAGACACATCGCTTAGAAATGCTCCACACGGACGTCAAGTCTCGATACAAGGCACTCGTACGCAAGCGGTGGCAACTCCTGGGTGCTCTTGCGGGCCATCTTGAGAATGGAGTAACAAGTGGCACGGCGACCAGAACATTGGAGGAATTGGCTGAGATTACCTTGGCGCATGATCAGCTTGCCGATGAGCTTCACTGCATTGCTGAGCAGCTTGCCCAACACAAGAGTTTGCGCGATGTTCATCATTCCAGTGCGCTCTCAATGGCCTTGAGGAAGGTCAACACGGCTTTCTTGCGTCAGGTAGAGGAGAAACAGAAGTTGCGCGAACAGATTGAAACTCTGGAAGCCGAAAGAGATGAGGGATGGAAACAAGCCCAGGATATTGCCATGGAGTACGACAAAATGGTGGAGGCTTCCGAAGCACCTGGCAGTAAAGCATCAAACAGACGCTCTGCGCACGTCTCAGCTGTGCGCAAATCTTCTGTTCGCCGGTCGAAGGCTGGCCTACGTCTGAGCACATCTCGGAGACGTTCTGCAAACCATGCAGGCAGTCGAGGTAGTATGTCTATTCCTACGTCTGCTTGTAAGGACATCCCTCCCGTCCCCCCCATTCTACTTCATCAGCCGACTACGGCGACAACTGGTCTGACTTCAGGTTCGTGGTATTATCAACGTCATGATGGATCGCCCATTTACAGTCCTCCAGGTTCAATGTATTACTCCGGCACATCTGCAGCGCGAGCTCTTGCTCAAGCTCAACAGGAGCTTTATGAGATGCTCGGCTTGAACCTTCAAGATACCCCAAACACCAGCATGACTCCTTCGCGACCAAGATCGGCGTCCAGGCCTGCGGACTTGATGCCTCCACCGGCCAACCTTCGCTGGTCGTCGGACGGAGAAATAATCCAATCCTCTCGGACTCGGCGTGCACGCGAAAACAGAGCGGTTCATAGTGTAACTCATGGTGATGTGAGTTTTGCACTGTCATGTTTTCGTTAACTGTGCACTCATTCTACTCTCAGCGCAAAGCCATGTTGGTCGCGCTCGGTCTAATGTCCAATTAATGACCACCACGAACTTACAGTATTTATTCATTACACATTTCTCCTAGTCCTTATCATGCATAGTTTATTTCTGTGGTCTATTGGCATCCGGATGCTGAGGAATTGAAGTACACATTGTACGAATCGGAAGCTGACATTACTATGTAGTTTGGCACTGCACTTAGAGTAAAATCCAACGTAACATTGTGCCATGCTCATTATGAATCATTAGATGTACCATGTCGGGCTGTAGTGTTTTCTGACATGGTTCAATACAACAACGGTGAACAAAGCAAGAGCAAGAAGTAGGTGGTTAGTAAACAATAATCATAAGAGGAAATGTCTAGTGCCGGATTCGTTTCCGCCTGATAATGAACTCGTTTGTCGGGCTTGTCTGAGGTTGGGACGTTTCTTCTCTGGGATGTACACTGTCGTGACCGGAGCTGTGCAATTCGGCACCAGTCCCTGTCTCCCCTTCCTCATCTTCCGTTCGTTGTCGCTTTCGTGTCGATCTGCCATTAATGGGAGAGGTGGTAGGTGTTTCTGCAGGAAATCTTCCAGGTGACTCGGATTGTTCACGGTTTTGAGGTAAGTGTCGGCTTCTGGGTGTGACCTGTGTTTCATCCTCTCCTTGCACGCTCACAGGCTCAACATCACTCTCTGCCTCGGACTGGCCAACTGGAGAATGTGAGTGATGGACGGGTCGTGGCCTCGGGCGCGGTTGACTGGGAGCAAGCAGTGCTTCTCCAGCTTCCTCGGGTTGTGGCTCAGGTTCACTCTCCTCCGAGTCTGTCACACCACTGGTGCCTTTGGCTTTCCGCCCTTTCCCGCCTGTTCGTATGTTCATTAGATGAGGATAATGGTAATTTCGACTAGTTCCTACCTTTGCCCTTCGTCAATATTGAGGCAAGTTTCTTTTCGTAAGCTCTCTGAGGCTCCCATACTTTGGCCGTTGGCGGCACTTCTATCTTGGCCTGCGCGAAGCATTGATCCATGTGGGCTTTACTGTTGATGTGTGTTTGAGCACATGTGTGGAGACTTAGAATAATTCTGCAATCTTACATCGTCAAAGCATCTCTGCTCTCGATGGCCTTCATCAAGGCAGACAGAACTCTGAAGAAAAGTACAGAGTTGGCCTTTTGTTTCTTATTCTTATTCGCCTCACTGGTTGAGATTCGCTTGATGATCCATGTCAATAGCAATGTGTGGATCTTGACGATATATTTACTATCAAGCCTACGAACGACAGCAAGCTGAGCGCCACGAATCATGAAACTCGACGCTAGCTGCTTCGCCAGGTTGATAGATTGGTCTTCGCTGTGCACAACCGAGTCCAGTAGGTGACCAAACGACTGTGCCACAATAATAAGACCTCAGAAATAGTAACAAGGAATAACGTGCCTCTTTAAGAGCTTGGGTAACGACATCAACAACAATTTCCCCATTCTCATTGTACATGCCTTCCTCCCGAAGCACGTCAATGATCACTTTTGTGCAAAGGTCGAATACAGGTCCCAAACGACCGTAATGTGCTAGAAGCACTGCGCTATGGTTGATACGTACAGCGCCTGCACGAATAGCTCGGAGGAAGGTCGAGATCGTCGCCATGAAGTGGTACTCTTGCTCCAGCAATGCCTTCGAGGAGGGTTGAACTACGCAATGTCAGTTTCTGTCGTCGCGAGTTAACATTAGATGATTCATCGAAGAACTCACTCCTGTCCGAGGGTGTCTTAGTCCTGTCTTTCGTCTGTTTTGCTGTAGATTCAGGCTCTTCATCCTCAGAACTGTCGTCCTTCTGGCTTTCTTCTTGTGGCCGGTCGGCTTCCAGCAATTCTGCGTATTGTTCAATCGTGGCTTGTATGAACCCTGCGCAGCGATATTGCACCTCATCATCGAGCTGAATGGCCAGAGGTTCTGTAGGTAGATCTTGTCCGTCCGCTGCAGTGGCTTGCGTAGGACAGAATAGGATATATAAGTTCATCAAGTTTTGAAATGCCTGGATCCAATGGTTGAAGGCATAGGTTGATCAGTGAGCAGAAGACTTACAGCCCGCTTGACTCCCTCTGCGGTGTTGGATTGCGTCCCAACAGCGTACTCTATGAGCTTCTCAAGCAAGGAATCCCGCTGCTCACGTAGCGTCTCGCGGAGCTTGTTGCTGTCGGATGACGTGTCTTTGGCGTCTGGTAAGCTTCGCGCCTTCCATATTATGTGTAGTCCAAGTAGATGCAGACCCTGCTCAATCATCTGCAGTCCACCACTCAACGATCAGTACCAAACTAAAAGCGGCGCCCAACTTACTCTTTCCTCTTCCTTATACCCCAAGCGACCACGTTCTACTAATGCGCAGACAATGTCCCACGCACCACTCTGCTTGCCACCTTCATCTTCTTCCATCCAAGCCGATAGATCGCGCGAGCCAACCAGAACACACATTCGTGCACACACCGCACCAAGGGTTATTACTTCATCCTCGCTGAACGATGCAACTTCGATCTCTTCGCGGCCGGCGACCGCATCCCGTAGCTGTGATGCTAGCTCATCCTCTAGCTCCAGAATTTTTGTGCTGTTCGTGTTTGCCAAGGATGTTGCACTTAGCAGATGGCGGATGGTAGTGACAGCTTTGGTGAGAACAGTCTGGGAGGAATGCGAAAGAAACTGCTTGATGACGTCGTCCCAAAGAGCACCATAGGCCTGTTACCAGCGGCAATTGAGTAGAAAGCCAAATAGAAGAGTAGCAGAACAATACATACGTTCATCATCCGCATCTCAAGGTATAAGTTGAGATCCATCAACGGAGGAATCGATAGAACGTCGGATATGCGTTTCTCGTCGGTCTGGTACTTGATAAAGAGTTGAGGGAGACCTTTTATTAGGGCTCGAGTTATATCAGAGGTAACAGTCTCTTCCTCGCCCTAGTACATCATGTAGGTCAGGGTAAATCTTTACTCGAACCGTAGGGAAACCTACAAACCTTCTTCCCGCTCGCTGCCGCAGCCTTTGCGCGTCGCAAAGACGCTACAAATACTTCAAGTAAGACACTTTCTTCGACTTCTTCCAGCCGCCATGTGGCGTCCACTCCATTTCTTGCACTCTCGGCAAGCAAGTCAGCCCCATCGATGTCCTCGTCCCTTCCTGCAGAATGATCGAGCAACAACACTTCCAGGATCTCCTCCCAGTCACTAATAGCTTCCACCTCGCCCCAGAGTGCATCCACGGCAAGTGCAGTTCGGCTCTTTGGATCCATCTCAGTCACATAGGGTAGGTGCACCCGTTGGCCACGGACACCGCCACCCTCGCCCGACAATACACTCTCTTCTTCAGCAGCGTCTGAAGTACGGTCCAGTGTCTTTCCCCACTTTACCAGTAGGGTCGCAAGTGCCTTCACACCAGCCCTTTCCTTGGCCTTGGAACCGCTTTTGTTCTTGTTCTTGCTTCCCGTAATTGTGACCCGTTCTTCCAAATGTTCTTCCCACACACCCGCAACAAATGCTGCAACAGCACGCCGAACACGGACTTCTGCGTCATACACAAGGAGACAAATCCGTTCTCGCTCTTCATCCTCGAGGAGCCCATGCCCGTCGATTGCGCTCAGGACACCTATCACAGTTGTACGCACGCCCAACTCAGCATCACCCCCAGCCATCTCGAGTAAACGAGGCTTGAAGCGTTCGGTGAAGTGGGTGAGCGAGCCAACATACTCCGACTGAGCGTAGACAGCAGTAAGAGCACGCACGGCCTCCAAACGGACAGGCGTGCTCGAATCGGAAAGGACCCAACCAACGTACCGAAGATACGATGTGTCGAGGAAGTGGGCAGGGTAGTGAGTGAACCAAGAACCTAGCGATTTGACACACTCAGCGCGAATGTTAGGATCGAGGTCACGGTAGCGGTGGACAAAGACGCTGGCTTGAAGGTCAGTACCTTGATGAACCAAAAAATATAGGGCATTTGAAAACCGACATACCCATCGACTATTTCTTTAAGGTACTCAGCGAGCGCCGCACGACGTTTGCGTACTTGAATAGCCTTGTCATCCAAGTCTTTTTCACGGACCCCACTTGCCTTGTTATTCGCCTTGCGTTTTCGCTCACCTTCACGTTGTCGACTGAGAATTTGTGCTTCTTTCTCGACAGTAGCAGCAACCTGACAGAGAGCGGTCTCCACTTCAAGGGCCACAACTGTTGCAGTGTGTCGGAAGGAACGGATTTGCGATGAAGACATGGCGACCACCCATGCTTGGAGGGTGGTGATGAGGTCAGAGGTATAAAGAGAGCCAAGCTCTGCTGCTGCCAGGACTATTCGCTCTATGAGTTCTGAGAGTGATGCACGGAAGCGTTTGAAGGCGGGAAGTTTGGAAGTTAGAGGGTATATAGGAGAATTCTCCTGTGAGGTATTATGAATAAAGTATTCCTGTATATGCATTTAACTCATACCTGTTTAAGACCTTCAGTAAAGGTATCTAAAGCGTCAACCACGCCGTCATAGTCGACAACTTGATCAGCATCGACTGAATCATTACACCCGCATGCGCGTAAGATACAATTTATTATATCTGCTTGCGCTGGCCCTGGGTCTCGGGATAGTGAGTCGAGGAAATCCTCTGCTGTGGATTGCAGAGCGGCTGTGGGGTTAAGAATGACATCTACGATCACACAGTTGGGGGTTAGTGTTCCGAGATCTGTGAGGACGCCTAAGCCACACACTAAACAAAGGGTTATCTGCCGATATCTTAGCCTCGGACGATAGTTTCGTGATGTCAAAGTCGCCATTCATAGCCTTTGGTTTGTGAGGTTTGGGCCGCAATTCTCTTGTCGCCCTGGTGGTTTTTGTTCCAGTTGATTTAGCTGTTCGTGGCTTCTTTGGAGGGGGCCCCTTCGCTTTTGTCTTTCCTTTGCGGATGGTGGCAGTAACCTTCGATGTGTGCTTGCGCGCACCAAAATCCTGCTCACCGTCGCTATCATCTTCTACATCGGCATCCACTTCGTCTTCGGTTCTGTCTTGTTGGACATCTTCCAACTCCGAAAGGTCTGTAAGTTCGTCGCTGTGGTCTGCTCTCTTCCGTTTATTGGGAGACTGGCTGCCTGCGAAGTTTGGGCTGGAGGGTGAAGCAGAGCGGCGAAGAACAAGAGTCATACGCACTGGATACGAAATGTTTGACCTGTTTCCTGTCGCGCTGAGAGCGCCGAGGTTCAGCGGATTCCGCCATGTCAAAGAGGGGAAACACAAGAACGCGTCGCCGTCGCGTTGTCACACTTTTCGACAAAAAATTGAACGCGCGACATCTTTGGTCTAATTTACCAAATATAGAAACAGATAAATCGGATCGACACTCGGGCGTTTTCATCGACGGTCAAGATAATGAAGTATTTCTCGACACGCGGAGGAGACGAAGAACTTGATTTTGAAGAGGTAAAACCGACCACACTGTCATCTAATCAACATTCACTCGTCCTCAGGTGGTCCTCGCCGGCCTCGCACCAGATGGAGGACTGTACATCCCTGCCGACATACCCCAACTCCCCGAAAACTGGGAAAACGAGTGGTCAGACCTTTCCTACCAGGAGCTCGCCATCGCCATTCTATCCCTCTTCATCGCCCCCTCAGAGCTATCCCGCGATGAAATTACTGAGCTCGTGTACAACACCTATCCATACCCTCTGAAATTCAGAGATCCGCTCATCACTCCGCTAGTACCCTTGTCGGAGAAACTCCAGATCCTTGAGCTCTTCCATGGACCAACATATGCTTTCAAGGATCTCGCCCTCCAACTTGTTGGAAACCTCTTCGAGTTCTTCCTTCGTAGGCGTAATCAACGCAAGGCTCCCGGCGAGCCTGCGGAAAAACTCACGGTTCTCGGTGCAACAAGCGGAGACACGGGAAGCGCCGCGATCTACGGCCTTCGTAATAAGGCCAATATATCCATCTTCATTTTATTCCCCCGTGGTCGTGTGTCCGAAATTCAAGAAGCGCAAATGACCACCGTCATGGATGCAAATGTACACAATGTTAAGGTTGCTGGTACATTTGACGACTGCCAAGTGAGCACTTCTTCCCTTATTCACCCTATATCTACTCAGACTTCAACAGGACATCGTAAAAACACTCTTTGCAGACAAAGAGTTCAATGAAAAGCACTCTCTCGCAGCCGTCAATTCTATCAACTGGGCTCGCATCCTCGTCCAAATTGTTTATTACTTCTCCGCTTATTTCCAACTCAAGAAAGCCCTGGGGACATCGTCGCCAGACATTCAATTCGTCGTCCCAACTGGAAACTTTGGCGACGTCCTTGCAGGATACTACGCAAAACGTATGATGTTGCCGATGCGCAAGCTCGGCATCGCAACGAATGCAAACGACATCCTCACTAGATTCTGGAGAACCGGGACATATGCGAAGGTCGATCCCGCGTCTGGTGTGGGGGATGTTAAGGAGACTCTCAGCCCTGCGATGGATATCACAGTGTCGAGCAATTTCGAACGACTGTTATGGTACCTTGCTTATCAAGTCACCCCTCATGACGACCCTACAAGGCGCGTGACGGCATGCAAGACAGTCGCTGCGTGGATGACAGCAGTAAAAAAGGAAGGGCGGATGTCCGTCTCTGACGATGTGCTTCAAGCGGCAAGGGTGGACTTTATCGCCGACAAAGTCGATGACCAACAGGTTCACATTCCTCACAGTCATCTCAGTCCGATCACTCACCACGCTTGTTTAGATCACGGACACCATTCTCGAATATTACCAAGGGTCACCGTCTTACACCCCTGATCCTCATACTGCTGTTGGCCTTCGTGCTGCAGCCGCTTTTTCGAGAAATAATGAAAAGTAAACCACTTTCGTTCCTCATCCTTGGTGTCTCATTCTTGGCTTTACAGCCCAGAACCAACTATCCAGGTTGTCCTTTCCACCGCACACCCTGCCAAGTTCTCTATGGCTGTGAATCGGGCATTGGCAAACGAAGATGGGTTCAATTTCGATCGTGATGTTCTTCCGGACGAATTCCGCGACTTCCTTACGCGAGAGCGACGTGTGATAGATGTAAACCGCCCAGATGCAGAACTCGTTAAGGAGGTCATCGAAGAAGTGGCAAGGAAAGAGGCTTGCTAAGAAGGGACAAAGGGGCATACGACAGCATGTATCGACCTAGTGCAACATCTTCGTACACACACTTAGGGCCCAAATAGTACTCTAATTTTACATATTTCCCACATCCTTGTGCACAACATGTCCAAACCAAGTCTGTGCAGAGTTGGGCAATCTTTCAAGTTGATAAGTTGGCTGTGGGCACACCAGTATCTATGGCTGAGAGTTGTCACTTTGCCATGGAGGAGGATCCTATGGAGGATCAGGCCAAGAATGGAGAAGAGGGGAATTCCAGAGATTTTGTTTGGAAGGCACTAATCATGCAGCAGGTCTGGACCAACAGCACAATCAGCACAGCACTCACTTTATGCAGGCTTGGGATCACAATTGCTCAAGACACTCCCAGCCAGGAACCCTATCACATGTCTGTGCTTTTAGGACAGGGTTGGGTGGATGAATTACTCAATGGACACCCCAAGTGGATCAGAAATGAGCTCAGTGTTCACAAACATGTCTTTTACAGACTTATATCCATTCTTTGAGAAGGGAATCTTCAGGATTCAAAGAATGCCATGTTAGAAGAGTAGCTTTCAGTTTTCTTATATGCAATTGTGACAGGCATGTCAGTTTGGTACATTGGTGAGTGGTTCCAGCATTTGACAGATACTATATCATGGTGAGTGTATGGTAACTTAAATCCTCTCCCCTGCATTTATGCCAACTTTCCAGATATTTTAAATGAATGGTCTATGCTTTCTTGGAGGGCCCTATCTACACCACTTACATTTGCCTTCCCAGAGCCAATTCACTGATCCCCAGTTGTATTGCCAACAATACCAAATTCTATCCATTTTTCAAGGATGCCATAGGTGCTATTGACAGTACACATATTGCATGTATGCCATCAGCAAGTGAATGGGATCTTATGTGCAACTGCAAGGGTTTCTTATCCCAAAACTGTCTTGCTGCCTGCTCTTTTGATGGGCTTATCACTTATGTTCTTGGAGGCTGGGAGGGATCAGCAGCTGATGTGACAGTCTACCACAATGCCTGCTTGCAGGACTTCATGATCCCTGATGGTCAATTTTATCTTGCTGATGCAGGATTTCCATTGACTCCACAGTTGCTTGTGCTGTATCATGGCCAATGCTATCATCTGGCTGAGTGGGGGTGAGCAAATCTATTGTGAGTACCACTAGATTCTGTCTTTTGACCCTCACTTATTCTCTACAGGCTGAAAAACTGAAAAGAACTATTTAATCTTTGTCACACCATGCTTTGCAATGACATTGAGTGGAACTTCAGAATTATAAAGTGTCACTTTCATGTGCTTGTCCTCCTGCCTGAGTACAGCATGGCAATCCAATCACAGATACCTGTGGCTGCATGCTGCATCCACAACATCATCCACCTCCATGATCCTGATGACATTGATATACCAGATCTGGATACAGCTGATGAAGATGATGGGCTGCTCCTAGCACCTGAAGAAGGTGATGTTGGAAGTCTGCAAGATGTTCTGTTGAATGGTGAGTCATGCAGGCAGATGAATGCCTTGCATGACATGATTGTGGCACAGATATGGCACAATTACTGTGCTGAGTATGTGAGATGGGGTATGCCTCAGATCATCAAACAATTGGACTAATATTACCATTACCATGCAATACTATCTCATACTTTTTTGTTGTACTGTAGCTTACTGCAATACAACACATCTTTTGTCCATGCTTCATGCTAGTTCAGAATACAAACTTGATTGCAGTGTGAATGGAAATACACATAATCTAGCTACCCTCCAAGTTCACATACTCTGGGATGTCACAGCCAACTGATTCTAGCCTCATCTTAACCCACCACATCCTTTGAGTGTCAAAGCAGGCAGCAGCAGTCTTGTAGCCCATGGCAATGGAGGGTTTCTCTTCAAACAGCATTTGTAAGCAAGCCAGATTCTTCAGTGAAAGATTCTTCTCAAGGGTGTACATCATTTCACACACCTCATTGAACTTTTACTCCTGACTTGCTGTATCCCCCTTGAGTGTGGCTAGTGCTGCATTGTTAGTATCATTTAAATTAGACATAATACCTTGCACTGCATCTTCAAGGATGTCCAACTGAGAGCATCACTTCCATGAGGGGGGGGTGCCCTGGGCACTGGATGCTGCTGTGGACATCATGTCCAGCTCAGCAGTAGCATCACTCTTGCACTTCTTGCCACAAGAGGATAAGCTAGATGAAGGTTTGATGGATGAGTTGACTGATGCCATTGCAGAAGATGGCAGGGAAACAGGGATAGACAAGGGGGAAGATGTAGGAACAGGTAGAGATGCAGGTATAGCTTGAAAGTTAACAGCCAGCCACAGCTTTTGGGCTGTCTGCACAATTTGGGCCTCATTAGAAGACCTGGGTTGATACAGCACAAAGGCAAGCTGTGATGGTGGTTGATATGGCATGTGAGAATGTGCAGAAGGCAGTTGATACTGCATGCAAGGTAGCATGGATGGTGGTGTGAATGCTGGGACAGGTTGCATGAATGCCAAGATGGGCTGCATGAATGCTGAGATGGGCTGTGTGAATGCTGGGAAGGGCTATGTGAATGCTGGGACAGACTGCATGGAACTGGAAGTGTTGGAAGATGTGGATGTGGGGGGCTGAGATGGTTGAGAGTAGGAGTGAGTGTTGCTGGAGTAGTGTGCATTGGCACCCTTTGCCTTGCTAGGAGGGACAAACTGTTGCATATGCTCCAAGTACCTGACATCAGTAAAACCCTAAGTTGCTGTGTCACACTGTGTCAAACTGTACCATTGGCTACAGTTGGCTACAGTCCCCACAGCAATACAGATAGGTCCCTGGTTGTATGGCACCATACAGCACTGTGACAGTGCTGTACAGAATTAATTTTACTACAATTTACTGTACATAATTTACATTTCTGCAGACCAGCAATCCAATACAGCTCAAACTCAGTTGTTGCAGGGGAAAAACATGATAAATTGAAATCTATTTAAATTACATACAATAATAGTATCCTACTGTGTGGCCATAGTGCATACAAACAGGTGGGTCAGCATTGGGGTGGTGTGATCATTGTCCATCATCAGTAATTGTGGTGGTATAGGTGCCAGTGCTGGGGTTGTGGTTGTGGTTGTGGTTGTGGTTGTGGTCATGGTTGCAGAGATGCTGGTGCTGGTGCTGGTGCTGGGATCATGGGTGTGGCTGTGGTCACAAAGGTGCTGGTGTTGGGGTCATAGTTGTGGTTGTAGTCATGTAGATGTTACTGGTGCCAGTGTTGTGGTAGCAGAATTGGTGGTTGTAGTCATGGTGTGGTTGTTGGTGCAGGTTGTGAGGGTTATGGCCAACACCATCCCTCACACTTCCCACAACAGAATCTCTTGTAGCATACTATATTCTTTTATTCCTTTTTATTATCAGACACTTTACTGCAGATACTGTACCGATGTATTCAAGTAAACGCTACGTACCGATACTTAGATTAAAAACTACATAGTTGCTTACCTAAGCGTGCGGTATGCCGCACGTAGCGTTGTATTGGTCTCCTTGTAGTTTCAACGCCAGTACTCAGGCTTGGAAGATCCTCTTACTCTGATCTCTCTCTTTCGGTAACTTGGTCATGCCCGACATTCCACCTTGCCCGTTACAGTTTGAAACTACCCCAAATCATCAAGATCCCGGCCGGATTCTCTAACCCTTCCGCGGGTTAAACCTTTCTCTCGACCAACCGTACGTCTCTCCATTTCAACTCAAGCATTGCCCTTCCGGCACCCTACTACTAACTATCAACATTACCTATGGATCCTTGGGGCGACGGCTCGAACAATGCTCAACAGCAGCCACAGCTGCAGAACGCCAGCACACAGCCTCCCACTGCTGTGCAACCTACCCAATCATGGCAAGAAGCCATGGCCAACATGCTCAACGGGTTTGGTACCTGGGTACAGTCTACTAACCACTCTCAGGCAGCCATTACGGCCACCATGCAGACACTCACAGCCCAGATCAATGCCCTATCCACACAACCTCCCCCCGCAGCTCAACCAGCAGCCCCAGCCATGGCTCCCACGGGCCCACCAGGCTCTATCCGCGTCAAGGAACCACACCAATTCACTGGAAAAGCTTCCGATGTCGAAACCTTCCTGGATGAAATTACTAACAACCTTTATCTACAGCGCAGACAGATAACAACGGACTTCGAAAAGTCCTTGTTCCTCTCCCTCTACCTTGCGGACGGCAACCCGAAATCCTGGTACCAGGCCATCCGCACCTCAACACTGGATTTACTTGACGATTTCGATGCATTTATTGATGACTTTCGCAGACACTTTGGTGATTCGGATCTTGAATCCACGGCTTATTGCAAGATCAAGATGCTGCGACAAACTGGCCCTTGTGCCACATATGCCTCACGCTTTCGTGAGCTCGTTGTCTACTTGGATTGGACTGATAAATCCAAGATTGCTGCGTTTAGAGAAGGACTTAAGGACCAAGTACGAGATTTATTAATTACGGTACATCCTAAGCCTACCAAATTCGATGAATTTGTGAAAATCTGCATTGAAATTGATAACGCGGTTCATGAAAATGAACTGGACAAGCGTCAGGCCAAGCCTGGTGATGCAACCAAAAATACTAACCGTTTTCACTCAAAACAGACTCCTCCAACCCCACGCGCTGCTACTACAACTACCCCATCAACATCCACGCTGCCACCAGGAGAGCCAATGGCAATCGATGCCACCAAGACCAAACGCAGACCGCTCACACAAGCCGAGCGTGAGCACTGCCACACAAATAAACTATGCATGTATTGTGGAGGTAAACACCTCATAGAGGCATGCCCCAACATGTCCGATGCAGCCAAGAGGCACTACAGGGACAAGAGGACAACACCATCATCCTCGGGAAAAGCCTAACCGGGGACCCTCCTGTCCCAAGGTCTCCGGTTGACGATGGGACACGTCATGCTGCCGCTACAACGGACCCGGAACCTACACATGTCCGTCTCACAACGGGCGAGTATACCCTTTGTGGTAGACCCTCTCCGCACTATATCTTTGCATCAGGTACGTCCCTTCATTCACCATCTCATTTTTTCATTTCTATTAGACTCTCTTTCCCGGATCGCAAGCCCATAGTCACACATGCCCTTGTGGACTGTGGCACGACTACTTCATGCATTTCAGAGCGTTTTGCCATGCGGCATGCACTCCCACAATGTCTCAAGGACGTCCCCATACCTATCATGGCGGTTGACGACCGTCCAATCGCATCTGGACTAATCACCCAGGATATTATTACCAACATTACAGTCGGGACCCACTCTGAAACGCGGCCACTGGCCGTTGTATCTGTTGGATACCCTGTCATCCTTGGACTCGACTGGCTCTGTCAACACAATCCCAACATTAACTGGGACAACATGTCCCTTTCCCTCGACTGCTGTGGACTTGATGCAGCCTCACCCTCCTTTGTCACTGCGCGTGGCTACAGTCTTGCATGTGACCTCTCCCATTCCACCCTCCACTCCACTACTTCTGTTGGCTTAGGCCTCGGTCTATCCGGCTCTTCTCCCCTCCCCTCCCTTTGGCTTGCACAACATGTGCCTGACCTAAACTTGTCTGCGGACACCCCTAGCGTGCCCTCCACTCTCTCACCACCCTCTGACCCTCACATGGACCCTTCTGCTCCCACACTCTTGCCCTCTGCACAGCAGACTGGCTATGGTCATTTGTTGTCACCCCCCTCCTCCCCCATGCTGAATATAAAAATACTTAACCCATGCTGCTTTCAAAAGTGTGCTAACAACTCGGAAGCTGTGTGTCTACTTCGATTTACCCCATTCACACATTCAGAACACCTCAGTACCACCACCACCTTGTTCAAAGATGTAGATGGTCTTGACCCACTTGAAGACTCATCCCCACCATCTCCAGACCATTTACAGTCCCTCCCTAAGAAACTCATGCCATGGGTGGACACTGTCTTTTCCCCTTCTGAACTTGACAAACTCCCTCCACATTGCCCCTATGACGTTGATATTGAGCTTGAAGAAGGGAAGGTACTGCCCTTCGGACCCCTATATCGCCTCACACCAGCCGAACGTGATGTGCTTGCAGAACACCTCTCTACCAACCTAAAGTGTGGTCATATTCATCGCTCAACATCCTCAGCAGCTGCCCCAGTTTTATTCATTCGAAAGAAGACTGGAGAACTACGCCTTTGTGTAGATTTTTGTGGACTCAATGCTATCACCAAGAAGAACAGATACCCCCTTCCACTCATTTCGGACCTCCTCGATCATGTCCAAGGTTGTAAAGTCTTTTCTGTTATTGATTTGAAGTCTGCCTACAGCCACATTCGCATCAGAGATGGTGATGAATGGAAAACAGCATTTCGTACCCCCCATGGACTTTTCGAACATTTGGTTACCCCTTATGGACTTACTAATGCACCTGCTGCATTCCAAGCTTTCATTCAAGATACCCTTCGTGATTATTTAGATATTTTTTGTGTTGTTTACTTAGATGATATTCTTATTTTTTCTCGCACCCAAGCCAAACATGATTTCCATGTGGCTAAGGTCCTTGATCAGTTGCATGATGCTCAGCTTTGTGCTAACCCTGCAAAGTGTGAGTTTGATTACCCTGAAGTAGAATACCTGGGCTACATCATTGGTGCTGATGGCATCAAAATGAACCTGAAAAAACTTGACACTATTACCTCCTGGCCTGTCCCTTCTAATGTAAAAGAACTCCAATCCTTCCTTGGTTTTGCCAATTTTTATTGTAGATTTATTGATGGATACTCTTGCCTTACCCTCCCATTGACTAACCTTACCCACAAAACAGTTACATTTGACTTCTCAGGTCCTGCCATTACTGCCTTCAAGACTCTAAAACAAAAATTCACCCAAGCCCCCATACTCCAACACTTCAACCCTACCACTCCCACCACAGTCTCTACTGATGCCTCCGATTTCGCACTGTCAGCTGTCATACAACAGCCTGACAGCTCAGGAACACTCCACCCTGTCGCCTTCTATTCTCGGAAGCTTTCCCCTGCCAAGATCAACTATGAGATTCATGACAAGGAGCTTCTGGCCATTGTTGCCACCTTTCAGGAATTCCATGCCTGGCTTCTTGGCACCCCTCACTCTGTTTCAGTCATTACTGACCACAATAACCTCAAGTACTTCATGTCGTCACAAGTCCTCAATCGACAACAGGCTCGTTGGGCCATGTTTCTCTCTGATTTTAATTTTAGACTCACTTGGGGTCCGGGTGTTACTAATGTTGCAGATGCTCCATCTCGGTGCCCGGACTTTGTCCCTCAAAAGGGGGATGACACCCTCAAGTGCCAAAAGAAAATTATATTGACTCCTCAGCACACTAAATTACTAACCTCATCTCTGAACACTGACTCTCCCCCACAACCAACAGTTTCTGCTCTCACAACATTATCTATTGGCAACTCAACACTCCTTGAATGCTTCAAGACTGCATTTCAGGAAGACACAGAATGGCAAGAAGCTCTCGCACTAGGTAACCCTGACTTCTCCACAGAATCGGGACTAGTATTCCATAAAGGGCGACTTTTTGTTCCCAAACCATTACATGCTGACATATTACATTCCCACCATGATCAACCTTCCGCAGGACATCCAGGATGAAACCGCACTCTCGGGTTGGTTACAAGAGATTACTCATGGCCAGGCATCAATACATATGTTCGATGCTATGTAGAGGCATGTGACACCTGTGCTCGTATCAAGGCCCCTTGACACAAGCCCTATGGACTACTCAAACCACTTGAAGTCCCCTCATGCCCTTGGCATGCCATCACAATGGATTTTATCGTCAAATTACCTTTATCACATGGTTACAACTCTATTTGGGTTGTATGTGACCGCCTCATATGTGCTGCTCATTTTATTCCATGTTGTGAAGCAATGAATGCACCTGAATTAGCTTACCTGTTTCTAGATCATATTTTCTGTATTCATGGACTACCTGACTCAATCGTTTCTGATCGCGGGTCAATATTTGTCTCAAATTTCTGGAAAGAACTAACCTCACTACTCCAAATCAGTACAGATACATCAACAGCATACCACCTGCAGACTGACGGTCTGACAGAATGCTCAAATCAGATGCTTGAGGTGTATCTCTGAGCTTATTGCTCATATCAACAAGATGACTGGGTAGATTACTTACCGCTTGCAGAATTTGCATTCAACAACCTCAAGAATGCGTCAACACATCAAACCCCATTCTATGCTAACTATGGACATCACCTGACCTTTGAACCACTACTCACAGAACGATTGACAGTTCCCGCAGCCGCTGATCTTGCCACTCGACTCAAACAAATTCATGCAGAGCTCCACACTGAGCTCAAGCATGCACAACAACAACAAGCACAACATTTCGACAAAAAATGGCTCCCAGCACCAGAACTCAAGTCTGATCAACTTGTCTGGTTACTCCACCACAATATCAAGACTACACGCCCATCCAACAAACTAGACCATCACCACCTTGGCCCTTATCGAGTTGTTCACAAGATTGGCTTGTCCTCCTATTTACTAGATCTCCCTTCGTACCTTACTCATCTCCACCCTGTTTTCCACATTTCCCTTTTAGAACCATACAAGGACCCTTCCGATTTTCATGCACACATGGACCCTGAACCGTTCACACTCGCTGAGGACCTGGCACTTTCTATTGATAAGATTTTAGATTCTCGTCGTATTGGTCACCGCTTTGAATATTTTGTTCACTTCCATTCTTTACCAGATTCAGAAAACTCTTGGATCCCTTTATCAGACATTCCACATACTTACAATGAACTTTTAGACTGTTACCATAGATGTCATCCACATGCTGTACAGCCCCACACAATAGAACTCATGCGCTCTTTCATTCTAGCAGATCTGCACTCAGTGTTCGAGTCCCAGACTCCACACACGGTCGTGGCATCCAAGTCACCTCCGCCCTCAAGTAGGCATTGAGAAGGATTTGGTATGGACTCTCCCATGCCCTCTATTCCCTCTGCAGTCCCTCCTGCATGCCCTCACTCCCTGTCACCTCCCCATGCATGTCAAAACTTGCGTTCTGAGTATGAACCACCACCTCAGACCACAACCCTGTGACGGGCAAGGCAGAATGTCGGGCGTGACCAAGTTACCGAAAGAGAGAGATCAGAGTAAGAGGATCTTCCAAGCCTGAGTACTGGCGTTGAAACTACAAGGAGACCGATACAACGCTACATGCGGCATACTGCATGCTTAGGTAAGCAACTATGTAGTTTTTAATCTAAGTATCGGTACGTAGCGTTTACTTGAATACATCGGTACAGTATCTGCAGTAAAGTGTCCGATAATAAAAAGGAATAAAAGAATATAGTATGCTACAAGAGATCCTGTTGTGGGAAGTGTGAGGGATGGTGTTGGCCATAACCCTCACAAACCCACTCTGGCTGCATCTCACGCCCAGCCATTCATCTTGATCTGTGAGATCGTCCCTCAGAAAGGGGATAATGTGAGGGTTATGGCCAACACCATCCCTCACACTTCCCACAACAGAATCTCTCGTAGCATACTATATTCTTTTATTCCTTTTTATTATCGGACACTTTACTGCAGATACCATACCAATGTATTCAAGTAAACGTTATGTACCAATACTTAGATTAAAAACTACATAGTTGCTTACCTAAGCGTGCAGTATGCCGCATGTAGCATTGTATTGGTCTCCTTGTAGTTTCAATGCCAGTACTCAGGCTTGGAAGATCCTCTTACTCTGATCTCTCTCTTTCGGTAACTCAGTCATGCCTGACATTCCGCCTTGCCTGTTACACAGGTGAGTGCACAGAGATGTAATAATTAGTTAATGAAAATAAAGAAAGAAAAACCATACCTGTAGGAGGGTGGGGTCACATTGTGCAGGTGCCTGTGGGCATGCTGATGGGTGCACACAGAATACCTGTAATAATAGTTAGTAAATGAAACAAAAAAAATACACAGGTGGTGGGACCAATCACACTGTGGGGACATACATGTATGAAGGTGTGGGTGTGCACACAAAAGACCTGTAATAATAGTTAGTAAACAAAACAAAAAAAAGGAAATATACTTAGTAGTCTGATTGTGCTGTGGTGGTGTGGCCAATGCTGCTGGTCAGGGTGGTTGTGGTTGTGGTGGTTAGTGCTGCATTGGTGGTAGCACTGTTGTCATCCATTATGGTTTCAAAGCTGGTGGTGGGGTTGTTGTTATCAGAGTTACGAGGTGCAGTGGGGCACTAATAACAAGTACAATGAGTGAAGCTCAGCTTCAGAGACGAAGGCTGTATATTCAATACCTAATAACGAGTACAATGAGTGAAGCTAGACAACATAGTCAGTATTGTACTCATAGTAAATGACAGATAAGGGTCTCACCTCAGCTTCGGAGACGAAGGCTGAGGTGTTCAAGTCAGAACATGACGAACTAAATATCCTATACAAAATGAGCTCGGAGAGCCATACCGGAACTACGTGGCAAGGTACATTGTAACAAATGAATAATAGATCAGATCAGTCAAGTTAAATCAAAGTGAAACAACATCAAGTAAACATATCTGCAGTCGTGCTTGACATATCTCGGACCATAAGGCTCCGAGTTCTGACAGTTGTTGCCATCATTAATCAGTGGTGTGGTCAGTGGTGTTGATGGCCATGAGGTGGTGGTGGTGCACAGTGGTGGATTGGGGGTGATGGACTTGGAGAGCAATTGAAGTGAAAATGGATTGGCTGACTACACTAGGAAAAGCTCAGGTACAAATATTTGTCAATATGGGGCTTGGAGAAATTTCATGAAGTTACCTTATGTAATACCATGCTGTCATGCACTGTATCTGTCTGTGTCTCTGCACAACTGGAATGGATGCTGTAACATGATGTAAAATACTGTAATATTATGGTAATTACTGTACATGCTGTCTGAAAATAGGTGGTTTGCTGATGGAAGCCCTTGCTTTGGAACTGGGCAATATCTGGCTGCCCTCACTCCACATTGCTTGCAACTTCAGATGCTTGGAAGGTGAGATGGTAGATGGGGCCTTTCCTTTCAACCCAGAACCCCTACCTACCATTCTGTTGCAGAGTCAGGATGAGCAGTGGGTTGGGAGTTGGGAGTGAGCTAGCCTGTGAGAGTCATTGTGATGGGCTGTTCTTCGAGGTGGCATTGCATTTGGGCGACTGGTCAGTGTATAATATCACCACGTATCACCTGATATCGGATCAATCTCCGAAAGTCCGCGAGTACAACTTCCACAGACTTGGTTTGGACATGTTGTGCACAAGGATGTGGGAAATATGTAAAATTAGAGTACCATTTGGGCCCTAACGTTCATATTAGAACAGTGCGACTTGGACAGCAGAAATACGACTAGGAAACATAATACAGGAATGGTCTACAGGGTACTACTTCGCTTTACCTTTTCCACGTCTCAACGACCGTGAATCAAGGAAAATAGGGTTCGTGGTGAAAATACGGCTCATAACACTGCTAGCAACTGCAACATCCTCGCACATCTCTCCATCCGGTTTGGGAGTTGTCAATGCCTTCCGGGACGCAGGGACAGTTCCCTCAGGCGTGGGAGCCCCATGTGACTTGGATACAGTGCGGGGGCCTCTACGCCCTACCCGTGACTCGTCCTGCTCGTTAAATTCCTTCCACGAAAGCTCCGCAAACCTATCCGGAAGATCAAGGTGGGAAGCCAACGAACCCCTGAAACGCATCCCTTTGTCTCCCGGCAAAAGCTCTACCCCCCCACCAGCTTCTGCAGGGTTGCTAAGTCTAATGGACGTAACCCCCTGCTGAGATGATATATCCCCCAGCAATGCCGTTTTCACAGCGCCCCGCAAGGTAGTTGTTGGAGCTTCAGAAGGAAATACCAGTTTGGGTACGTTGGGACGAAGCGGGGCTGCATGGTCGTCACCTAACCAGGAGCCTCCTGAGAGTTCGGGAAGTCTGTCTTGAGATATGGATGAACTTCCACTGGAAAACTTGGATGGTGAATTTAGTTGCTGTTGCACGGGGTTAAAGGAGCCCTCTTCCAGCTCCCGTCCATTCCCAGACAAGCCAGGAAGAGGGAAAATCTGCCTTGGATAGTGATTTCGGGCATACAACGAACCTTGCACTGGTTGAGAGGACAGAGGTAGAGAGTGGTCTACATTCCTTGGTATTACCCAGCTCTCCGATTGCATAGAATGCTTATCTTGCTCGAGTGCTAAACTTCGCTCTAAAGAGCTAGGTCGGACGCTCAGCGAAACAGCCTTCAATGGAGCATTATCTCCTAGATTGACTTTGACAGATGCGGACTCCTGCGTAGCCAATTTCTCTGGATGTCCGAATGGAAGTCTATACGACCATGTTTCCTCCATTCGCTTTGCTTGTGAATATATATCCCCGAAAGACCTCCGAATATCAACAATGAGATCCGTATAGGACATACGATAGACCTCGATCTTTGGGGTGATGATATATGTCCAATCTAAGAGTGAGTTGATGACAAATACTACTCTACACCGACAAAGTATTGGACGAAACATACCTCTGAGTACCAGTGCAGTAGGTTTGGGGTTTAAAATAGACGTTGACTGGGAAATGGGCTATAGTTCACGAGTCAGTATAGTTTCAAGGTACATGATTTAACCCACGTATAATCCAGAATTGCCATCAAATAGCGTCCTCTGAGGAGCATCCGCGTCGGCACCTTTTGTCAGAACAAGGGAAATGGCCATATATAGCTTCCTTGTTACACGCCTACGGAGTGTTGTGTGCTTGTGTGTAAGCTTGATGAAAGTCTTGAACAACAGACTTATGTCGAGCTGGTCCTTTCTCTTACGACGTTCCTTCAAAACAGGCGGAGGAGGCTGCCACTCATCGTTGACCATAGCAACTTTAGGCACGGCGCGTATGGAAAACGCAGAGCAAACGTAGGACGGGAATGCGCGAAGAGGCAGAATCGTCGATGGGTGAGTTGGGTCAACAGCATACTTTCGATTGGAAATACGGCCTGGTAGGGAAAAGGCGGGAGTGGTGCCGCGTCTCTGATGTCATCGTCAGCTCAAATGGTTGATGAAGAAACATGAAAATGGACGTTAAGCGACTTGGGAAACGCAGCAGCCTTGGGTAGCTTGGACAAGTCCAAAACTTGCTTCATGGACTAGAAGAGGATGACAGCTTAAGTAGATAGGAAACGAGACCAAAGGATCCAAATAACTGCTCAAACCTGAAGAAATAGTGGAAACAGAATAGTAGATTGCAATGGTGGACGTGCACTCAGTGTTACGTAATTAACCCCTGTTGTTTCCAGTCACAAAGCGGGTGAACCGAACGGAAGATCGGATGAGCACTAACACCCGCAGGGAACTACAAACGGCCGCTTTCTGTGTCGGTGATTCACGATACCTTCTATCAAAACGGCTTCCGGGGTGCCAGCATCGAGAATGATGTTGCCGTTGCTTGCCCTGGCTTGTGCAGCACTTTTCTCGCAGTCAGCTCGAGCATTCACAAGCTATCCTAATGATTTTGTCGACCCCAATTACATGCTCGCGAGGAATTATCCAGGAAATACGGGTGGTGCACAATTCTCCATCTTGAAATGGGCGGATTTCCTTGCAGCACAAGGTCCTTGGAGTACGTCTGTTCCATGTCACGTCCCTTCCTCATCTTCTCAACCATCATGGTTGGATAGCGGTCATAAATAAGCCCGTCGTCCCTCCTTCCGGGGATCTGCATGATTACATGAGCTGGTCTCCCTAGTACGTTCTGTCAGAGCTGATGGTCACCTGAGCCAACACTACTGCAGTTCGTGGCCAAATTGTTCTGGACTCGGAAATACAACAGAATTGCCATTGCCACAGGGTGAGATTGTACCTGATCATCAAGTTTACCACTTACGACCTTCCATGATAGTCTGGAGCGATTGCCCGTATTACCTTCGCGACGGTCTTTTCAATCCAGATGTTCGTATGATCAACAACACGGGTCACTTTAATGCAATGGCAGATGCTGTGTGGATGAACTCTCTCGCCTGGGCCATGACTAGGATAGACCGATACGCCAAAAACGTAGCAACGTTTCTGGATGTATGGTTCGTCCAAAACAGCACCGCGATGAACCCTAATCTTGTATATAGCCAAATGCGACGGGGTCCAGGCAGAGGACAATTGGGCGCTCACACGGGCGAACTGTGAGAATCTTCACAGGAAAACTTACTGGTATTGCTGTGCTCACGCTATTTCAGGGACTTGAAATGCATGGCGAAAATTGCCAACGCTATCTTGATATTGAGGAATGGAAAATCGATCTATTGGACCGATGAGCTGGACCAAGGCATGATTAATTGGTGCCTGAGGTTTATCGAGTGGTTCACAACATATTGGATTGCCCTTGAAGAGGCTGTTGCTAAAAAGTCAGTGTTACCTTTGGGTGTAGGGACAACTGCTGAATCTGGGTGAAGTAACCATGGGTCATACTACTACTCACAGCTCGCTTCTCATCAGCTTATCGCCAACGACATCGAAGGGGCTAGACAGACAATAAAGACCTACTTTAATACTATATATATGAGACAAGTCACGGCCACCGGCGAGCAGGTGTGTTGCTACATTTCCACTCTCTTTCTACTGGAAATAACATCAATTTCAGCCGCTGGAAGCTCCGAGAACTCGACCATACCACTATCGTGCATATAACATCATAGCAATGATGGTTTGTGTAGAAAGTCATTCCTCCACAACAAGCTAACAGTCAACAGACCAATGCCCGGATAGGTGAATACCTAGGTCTCGACTTCTGGGATTGGAAAGGGTACCAAGGCACAGGAATTAAGGAAGCGTTAGATTTTGCCATGTCAGTTCCCGCAGGGAAAGAGAATGCTGATGAATTATATCAGCCACTTGCGGGCGTAGCAGCCAAATTCGGAGACCCCGATGGTAAATATGCGAATTTCCTGGCGCAAGCGAATCCCCGCTATCCAGCTGAACCGTATTTCCTGTGGTGTCAGCCTTTTTCCGAGTCAGGGCTAATCAGCGCACGTCCTGGGTGGTCTCCGAAACGGGACTCGGCAGTTAAGTTCACTGTCAAAATGTCCTCAGCAGCACTTCCAGCGGCCTTGGTTGTGATGAGTTTTATGGTGTGGTAGAGGGACAACCAATCCTATTGCGAGTTTCACTGTGGGTCATTTTAGTGAATTGGGCTATGTCGTGTTCATCCACTTAGACACCTGTACGCGGATAAATGCATGGACACTTGGTTGACCCTTTGTGCTTTGTGAAGGAGTGTCAGCTGTAATGAAGAAATCAACGAAGCTGACCTTGGTGCCAGAGCACACACGCGATTCACAATGATGGGTTTGCATGAATGTGACCCAACATAAGTGGAACCGCAGGATGGAGACCATCGACTTGGCTTGAGGGTATTCTAGCTAGCGCGAGAAACTCTAACCGTGACTGATCTGGTCGATACTGGTTTGCGAATGGCGGTACAACAGATATCCCCTCCTACGCTTGATTATTATTCAGGAAACCAAGAATTTAGAGTTATACTTATTCTACATACTTGACTTACAGCCGTTGACTGAAGAATTAGACAACAGATCGAACAGATCGAAGACGAGTGGACTCAAGTTGGAAGAACAGTGGACTCAACACGTACTTAGTCTCCTCCAGCAGTGCCAAGAGTCGCAGGAAGAAAAAGTCGTTCTTTCACACGTACTGTGTACCTTGACTTGAACAACCTAACCGGATACTTAGACTCCAGGGAAGACATCGTTCCACCTTGACGCACCACTCGCGAGCAGGATCGGGTTCATCGCAGGTGAATCCGTTGCGATACTGCCAACCTACGGGGACTCTTAGAAAGGACCCCCTTCACGGTGCCTTTTTGATCCGTCCCAGGGAAGCGCAACGATGCATAATGAGTACAAGACATCCAAGGAGGCGTTTGTATCCGGAACTACAGGTTCGACAGTGTTACATGTCAATACAATATGCTTAGTTGCACTGGTAAGTACATCGGTCGACGTCATGGACTCACTGTTGAAACGTTGACGAACTATAGTCTTCCATTGCACTCTATTCCGCGCTTCGCTCACGCCTAGCCGTGTTTCAAACCATGCCATTCTTTATTGAATGGCTAGTGTTAGCCATGCCTCTACTACTTTCAATTACGATTTATGCAGAAGCGCCAGGTGTACTATCTATACTCTTATTAGTTCCAACGGCTATCCTGTTACTCCTACCCCCGATCGAAAGTGGGACACCTCTGCCAACACAACTCGACGAGTCTAAACCTGAAGGTGCCGCAGCGGATGGTGACAGGCCACACCCCCGAGCATCAATTCCGCCTCTTCCAGCTTTGACAATCTATCGTGCACACATGATGCTCGTGACGATTTTATCCATTCTTGCCGTTGATTTTCAAGTTTTCCCCCGTGCTCTTGCAAAGTGTGAGAGTTATGGAGTGTCATTGGTATTTACCGCCGGTTGAAATGGGCCTACCCGGAATGCTAACTATCGCAAACTAGATGGACCTCGGGGTCGGATCGTTCGTCTTTTCACAAGGTGTCGTTTCTGCCATACCCTTGCTGAAGGATCCATCGCGCCTGCAGAAACCTGTTTCTACTAAGTTGCTTCGGACGTTAAAGAAGGTTGCACCTATCGCACTACTAGGTCTGATGCGCCTGATGGCCGTCAAAGGCATGGACTATCCGGTATGTTGATGCGACGCCATGGCTTGGTAAATAGCAAACTGACATTTCATGCAGGAACACGTGACAGAGTATGGAGTTCATTGGAACTTCTTCTTAACACTTGCTCTTTTGCCCGTTTTCGAAGTGTTTACGCATCACATTATCATGTACATACCTGTAGCACTCCTAGGGCTTTGGATCGGTGTCTGTGAGTGTTATATTTGCTTATTTGGTCTTTTCATGATTGTATGCATCCCTTCTCAGTGCAGCAATGTCTATTATTGTTCGCTGGCCTTCAGGATTTCTTGCTCAATGCGCCTCGAAGCAATATGATCTCTGCAAACAAGGAGGGGCTAATCTCCTTACTGGGTAAGACAAGCAAATTGAAACGGTTCCAATGCCGTTCACACTGTGATCATAGGCTATCTCTCGATTCACATCCTAGGATTATCCATCGGAACAATAATCCTTCCGCCTAGACCATCATTTTTCCGCAAGCAGCAAGCATGCCTCGCAGATGGCAGGAAATACGAGGATGCAAGCTTGGATCTTTCTTTACCACGACAAACCACCAAGACTACAGCTGAAGTCTGTGCATATACTCTTGTGTGGTGGATCTTACTGGCTTTCATCCGACTCAAGCTAGCGGTGTCCAGGAGAATGGTTTGTCTTCTTGTCAGTCCAAAGAATAATATTGAAAATAGTTTCGATGCAGGTTAACTTGCCATACATTTTATGGATCTTGGCTGTCAATACATCTTGCATTCTTGGTTATTCTCTTGTAGATATGTTCTTCCCCAGCCGTGTTTCCCGCTTGAAGGATACCTCTGATCCTGCTGGCAAGCGACTCGTCCGCGAGGAGAGCAGTCATGCTCCCCCCTTACTAGAAGCCATAAATAGGAACAGCCTAGTCGTATTCCTAGTCGTGAGCGTCTTGAAATCAGCAACGCAGGATTGTAGACTAACATTTTATCACTAGGCAAACTTCGCTACTGGACTCATCAATATCTCCTTAAAGACGATGTACACTTCAAACGGAAAGGCGATTCTCATCTTGAGTGGTTATGCATTCGGTATTTGTGGATTTGCCTGGGCCTTCCGAAATAGACGTCTGTGGTGGGTTTAGATACGGCTGTGCGTAGTTCCATAAACGATCTGACAATTGTCGGCTGAGACGGCTCGTAAGGAGGTCGTCGTGCTGAACAACTCGATCATCGGTTCTGCAATACTCCAGCTGGGGAGACTTGACGCTGTACGGGAATGCATAAATAATACTGTGATCCACTTACAATTCTTTGGCGTTCGATGATTATATTGACCAAATCAAAAGGTTTAAACAAAGATGAACTCAACATAGGTATAATGGTATGGTATATAGAATATCCGTCCCTGTTCACAGATAGGCCAACTACTGGTGCATTCATTGCATCAACTCGGCACTTATGCAGAGTGCAACTGTTCACCACGAATGATCTGAGAGAATATTTCAAAGGCAGCAGCTGGCCGGAACGCAGGCTAATATTCTGTTAGTTTAATTTCGGTGAAGAAAAGTAAATACTCACTACTTCGTGGCCAGCACCATAGACCCTTCTGCAGAGTGTGTACAGTTTGGTTAACACATCAGTGTCATGATAGTAGGGAACTACGTACGCAAAAGAGAAGTTGTCAAGATTGGCTACGGATGCGATAGGGGCTCCGTCGAGGGAAATGTTGGTAAGGGGAAGGTTATTAAACACGTCCCTACCGTACCAGTTCATATCAGAAACGGAAGCGTAAACCTAAGATCAACCAAGACGTCAAATGAGGTGCGAAAGAGGCTGGGAATTCACTTACGCCAACCCAATTGCAACTGGTTTGAAGTCGATGCAAGAGATTAGTCAGCGAAATTGCATGGTAAAGGGTGACAATCCCCATACATGATATCAGTATCACCAGCCTAGCAGGAAGCAAATAAGTGGGATGATCATTACAATGGTATGCAGTTTTCACATACCCATATCAAGGTCTTCAAGCCGGAGTTTGCCAGCTTAGACAGTTGTGGTAGGAAGGACCTAGCATCCTGGTTGTGGGCAACACGTCAATACGACTACAGTTTCGTCACTGTCAGCATGCGCACATCACCAGCATCATAGATAAGATTGTATGGTGCGTCAGCACATTCGTTATACTGGCTCTCGGCACCAATTCGCTTCATCACAGCCGGGATGCTGAGGTAAGTGAGGTAATACTCCGGAGGATAAAGTGCTGAGGAATTCTGTCGAAGGTCATACGGGTCGTAATTTCCCATGGCTGGAGTGTACACATATTGGCCCTGCAGAGCTGATTAGGAGAAGCCGTGCAATACAGCTGACGTACGCACACAGTAGTTGTCAGCGTTGAAGCAAATTGCATCCGAAGACGAAGAATCTCCTGCAGCGTAGCAAGCTTTCTCTTGCTCCACGCAGCCATCTTTACTCCATAGTGCCTGTGATATGTTCGCTAAAACGGCATCAGACAGAAGTTGTCCATATCCGGGAGCGTTCTTCGTGAAATTGTAGTAGGAGATGTACTGAATTAGGGGATCGATCCATGGACTATGTCAGGATTGGTAATTAAGAACCCCATCCAAGACAGATACAACTCAAGAAGTACTTACTTGTTGATCAACAGAGCACTAACGACGATTTTCTCTGCATCGAGAGTACCTTGGACAATTTTGGCGTTCTGTTCGTCAAAATAGGTAACGAAGCCGGGACCGTAGTGACCACCATAGCTCTCTGTAGAGAATACAAACCTGTCCGGAGCTAGATTGAGAGATAGCTCGAAGAAATCATAAGTGTAAGGCTTACTCTCGGCTGGCATACTTTTCAAATACTTGGCTCTCAAAGAGAATTTGGAATGCCTGCCAGACAAAGGATGCAGCAACCTCAGTGCTGTTGGCAATATCGGTACCATATGAGAAGCCGGTCCCTATTGGCTGGTCGATGTAGATCACTTTATAACGAAGAAAGTATCAAAATGCTTCCTCAAATTTACATCAATCCGAATCACGTACTGTTGCTCACATTGTTCCAGCTGCAGGGGGAATCAGTTTTCTTATTACCTGGACAAACTAGACACGTACCTGTACGAATTAAGATACGTAGAATTTCCATCTGGGTGGACCCGACATGGCCCATTCTCTAGACAGGGGTTGTAATCGTGTCATGGGACAGTATTTGTGTACGGACCTTGGAAGAGACCAATCATGGAGGAACACCCAGGTCCCCCGTTTAACCTGGATGGAAATCATGTGTGCTGGTGAGGGACAATCTGACAATGTTTCGACATACCAAAGAGTGAAAGGCGCTGTCTCGGGTGAGTCGCGGGCCTCGAAGAACCAGAACCACTGTCGCATGTGAGGTACGGACGCGTCACTCCACATTGGAAGAGCTCACCATAGACATGTTTTTCCCAACCTCTATATAGCCTGAATACTGGGTTACGCCCGGGGTGGTCTCGCATATACCAGAGTCCTTGACATAGCGGAGATTGGTACCATTGAACTTCTGAGAGGTGAACCGGATGGATGTTGACTCGGTTCCTAGACTATTGGTGCCAATAGAAGCGGCCTTGACCAGGACCGTGCTCGCAACAGCTATGAGGCTGGACAATACCAGACGATGAAGACGCATCCTGGTGGGGAGTTCACTTACTGGTATCACTTATATTCACTTCGGAATAAGTACCTCGACGGGGCGGTGCAGACTTCACACACGAAGCGAAATCGTGCCAACGTGCGGAAAGTTCAAATGTGGGTCACATGGGGCGGCCAGGCGTAGCCGAATACAGGGTCTCCGTTTGGTTTAGTTTTGTCGTAAACCTCATTTCCGTCCAATCAGAGTGCTTCCTGAGTATTGAAAACCTCACACATAGCGTAATTCGACGCCTTCGCTGATGGATAGTCATGCTGCGGCACAAATCACGAAGCAGACCTCGAGGTCATCGGGACAGGAGTATAACCGTTTGCAGCACTGTGTGGTAATTATAACAAACGCTATGATTGGCTGTCTAATTAAGGCCAATATCAATATTGGCCTTAAGCACACCGGTGCACATAAGTGGATTCCACTGCATGTGTGGCCAATGATTTATCGATTGATAAATATAGTCTGAATCTGCGCAGCAAAGGTGTCCACAGGAGTATAAAAATAACTTTAGGCCCCCTACCGGAGTATGCAAACCTGAAACAGACATGGACACTGTTGAATCAGTCTCTTGTCCATGCTTCACACAGAGTGCAGCTGCTCCCCACAAATAACTTGAGAAAAAATCTCTAGAGTGGAAACTGACTTGAATGCAGGCTATATATTCTTCAGCCATGTGACCCTGGGAGGGTAATTTGAATCCTCACCACTTTGTGGCCAGCACCATAGGCTCTTCTGTGGGAATGTAATTCAGTTCAAATTAATTCTGTGATAACAAGGGGGGCCCATATGCATATGAGAAGTTGTCAACATTCACCATGGAGGCAATGGGTGTGCCATTGATAGTTATGCTACTTAATGGAATGTTGTTCAGCTCATCCTTACCATATCATTTCATAGAGAGAATAGCAGTATAGCACTTTGAGTGGGAAGTGAAACATGTGAGAAACACTAAGGAAACTTACACCAATCCAGTTGCAGTTAAGTTGAGTGGAAGCTGATCAGTAAGGACAAAGGACCCAACAAATGTGATATCAGTGTCACCAGCCTGTTCAGAATGAGAGGGACAGTTCACATACATATTGGAAATGAATGGTGAATCATTATCCACACACCCACATCAAGATCTTCAATCCAGAATCTACTAAAGCTGACAGTTGTGGTAATAAAGTATGGGCTTACTGAAAGGCAAGACTTGGTTTCAGTGATGATGACAAGAAGCAGACTCAAAACTCACACCACCTGTGTGGAATGTAAGGTTGAATGGGATGCTTGATATTCAATGTTAACACCAATTTTGTTCATGACATCTGTTCTGTTCAGAGAGGTGATGTAGTACAACAGTAGGAAAAGAGCTGAAGAGTTTTGTGAGAAATTGTATGGGTCCCTGTCTTCTATGGCAGGATCTGCTCTGAAGGAGAATGAAGTCAGTCATATATGACTTGAATGTGGTACCTGTTAAGGTTCAGTGAATTGATGAGCTTAACAACTTTGAGACTGACACCAACACTGACACTAACCCTAGTCAATAAGGGTTCTGTAGTGCTCTTCAGGTGGCAAGAAACCTTGGTCCAAGTACACACATTGATAAGCACTCCTATGAAGGTAGCACAAAGCAAGTATGGGTGGATTGCAAAGTAGATGAAAGATGAGGGAAGGGATCCCTCATCATACAGACTATATACTCTAAGGTATACAGCAATCCATGTATAGTGTTAAGGCTTGAAGGCATTAGACTTCAAAGCCAAAAATGTTCCTTCAGAACCAGTGCTCAAACCCTAACCCTAACCCTATGAGGTCCTTGACCTTAGTTGTGGGTTTGCTGGATAGCAGTTCCTCTTGTGGCAGAACTCTTGGTTCAGTGCCCTGGTTTCTTCACTGCAGGTCCTCAGTTGGTATGATACAATGAAGCAGAGGTGAATTGCAAAGGAGACAAAAGATGGGGGTTCTGTTACGGCGACAGACACGTCGATGTAGCTATTCGACTTGCTATGTGACTTCGACCGAAGGGAGAACGCAAGGGAACTTGCATTAATGGCGAAGGCGTGATACAGAACCTCGAGGTAGACTTATAGACTACTGAAGGAGACTTCAGTAGAAGTTGTGACGAGGAACCAAGTAGAATTAAGACAAGGATTGTACCCCTTGTCTCTACCGTTTACTTATACAAAGAATGGGTGGTAGTACAATGTGCGGGGGTCATCCGCAGTAGAAGCTCCACCACTGCGCGAGTGGAGTATGGAGTGAATGATGAGTAATGTACAGACCCTTACATGACGTAGCATGGAGCGGAAAGTCATAGAATGTCCTCGAAGAGTCTGTTGGATGGGTAAGCATAGCATGAGAAAGTATGTTACGGGGATAGGGGAGAAGACAAAAGAGGACAAAACCATAACAGGTTCCATCTTCCATCTACCCACTATATACCATACAGAATACTGTGCAGGCACAACCCAGCTGCACTAATAGTACAGAATATCAGTAAAAGTGCTGCATGACCACAGTGCATAGTCTGCAGTCAGCTGCATCCATGGATGAGTCAAAATGCATAAGTATGAGTAGATGGGACACATTTGTCATGTGATCATAAAGGATAGGGGCCTTTACTGGAAAACCAGCAAAAGGTAAAGGCCTGTGTAAGTGTACACAGTAAAGTAGAAGGAAAAAAAGGGGAAAGTAATAGGAAATGTATATGACTGTAGGGGCACATCTGTGAAGTGTCTGTTGGATGGTAGTTGATAACCATAGTCAAAGGAAACATGTTACTGCAGGATCATAACATATAGTACAACAACAAGAGCTATGGGAAAAGGGTCCTGACTGAGTCATGACAAGTCAGTGTGGCTAAGAATAACAATGGATCAGAGATGTACAGCAGGGGCACAGTATATGTGATAGGAGATCCCAGGAAATGAGTCAAAGTATAGGGGCTAGCCCCTGAATGATAGGAGAAAGGGGTTAGCTGTGTACAGTGTGTAAGTGTAAGAATAATAGGAAAGAAATGTACATGAGTAGTCCACAAAGTGTCTGTTGGATTTACATAGTCAGAGACAGAGAAAATACACAGCAAAAAATAAGAAAATGTTAGGGCATAACAGTACCTACACACTATTTGTATGCATTCAGGCAAACCACATCTGAAGACTAAGAACCCCCAGCAGCATAACAGGAATTCACCTGGTCCACACAACCACCATCACTCCACAGTGCTTGCAAAATGTTTGCCAAGGTTGCATTTGACACAAGCTATCCATAGCTGGGAGTGTCCTTCATAAAGGTATAGAATGATTCATATTGAATTTTGGGTTCATACCATCCACTGTGTGCAAACTAGACAAGTGAAAGGAGACCATTGACCATGTATAGCATACTTGTTAACAATGCATCAACAATAAGTTGTTCACCATTGACAGCACCACTTGTGATCTTGGCATTTTGGTCATTGAGAAAGGTGACAAAAGCAGGATTATAATGACCTCCACAGCTCTCTGTAGCAAAATTAATCTAGCAGTTTTGCTGGTCAAAGATATGTGGGCAGAATTCACAGGTGTTAGACTTGTTCATGACTGGAGTACTTGGAAAAAGCCTGGCTGTCAAATAGTACTTGGAATGCATCCCAGACAAAAAGAGCAGCAGCCCATGTCATGTTTACAGCATCAGTACTGTATGAAAATCTGGTGCTGATTTGTTGGTCAATGAAAATGCAAATGCATACTTTACACATTGATGATGCACTGTTGCCCAGCTGGAAAGAAGGGAAAGTGATATGTGCATTTTTTTCTGAACAAGAAACCTCATAAATTACCTGTATGGGTTAAGATATGCTGTCTGCCTATCAGGATTAATATGGCAAGGACCATGTTCTACAGAAGGATGAGCTCTTAGCCAAGATGTAAGTGTAAGTGGTCCCCCCTCTCCTACGTTTGAAAAGTCCAATCATAGAAGAACAACCAGGTCCACTGTTGAGCCTGAATTGGCATGGAGTGACATTCACTGAGCAGTGAGGGAAACACTTACCACAGAGTAAAAAGAGCCATCTCTGGGGAGTTCCGTGCTTCAAAAAACCAGAACCACTGCCTTATGTGTCATGACTAGAAATAGCAACGCTGCGCAAAAACATCACCATAGACATGTTTTTTCCGACTGTAATACAGCCCGAGTATGTACTGAGTGACCCTATGCATGGTCTCACGGATACCAGAATTAATCATGTAGCGCAAACTGGTATCCTCGAACTTCGCCGAGGTGAAATGGCGGATATGCCCTGGTCACTGACACTAGCCCTAGCAGATGCAGCATTAGTCGAGATAGCCCCCAAAACTAACGCGACGATGTGCCATTGACGGCGTGTGCGACATATGACTTGGTACAATGGAGTGCCGCGCCGTGTCCTTGTCTGGTACCAAGTAAGAACGGCGATGATTACAGAGACTGACAATTTTCCCTGCATATGTTTAGACGGATTGTACATAGGTTGATCGGTCAGTGAGATGTGCCACTTTCCCTACTCTTTCCTTGTGAATCAAACACCCTTCTATAGCATTTTTCTCGATCTGCACTTTTGGCGAGTGCGACAAGGTACCTGGGCATAACAGTCGAACATGTGATCATGTAGGGATTGTAAGAATACTGGCCACTTTTTGTTATCAGTATCGATAGGACTGGTTCCCCCAACCATTATATAGCGTTATTTATCACTAAAGAGTTGTGCATTAGTCACACAGTGACGCATCTACCCCACTAGTAGTCCTTTGGAAACACATCGTTCACATGTAAAACTTAAGCTTGATAAACACAAACATGCCAATGAAAACCATCAAGCCAGAAAAAATGAGCTCCCCGAAATCCCCCCAGAACGTGTTGAGGTCGAAGGTAGGGCGTAAGGGGGGCCATACCGATACGGTAACCTTGCGCACCTTGCCCGACGCTGAGGGTCCATGAATAATGAAGAGGGTCTGCCGGGACTCGTCGTAGAGGTGACTATCACCTTCCTCCAGCCCCTCGATCTTCAGTTTGCGCCCGTAAGTCAGCAGCGAAGGCACAAATATTTCGGTTTCCCTAGCAGTGGATATCACTTCCGTTTGTCCTCGGGGCTCCTTCCCGGTGATGTCGAATGCTCTCCATTCGAAGGTGAACTGCCCAATATTCATTTCGTAATCGAATCTGATGGGTATACCGGCGGTCTTCGCTGGGTATGGCCTCACGACGGCAGAAAGGATCCGGCTCCCATTGTCCAACGTGAACGAGGTCTGATGCAAGTCGAGTAGTGAAGGAGGTAGTGCACGGTGACGACTAAACCACGAAAAGTTTTCCCCATTCCAGTTATCACCTTCTACATCGCTGTTATCGGGATTATAATTCCACAAGCTACAAGGGGTTAAAGACGACACGCAAATGGGATAGGTTTAGACGACCCACGCAAAATTAGCCAGGGAACGCTCTAATCCCACCATCATCGCATCCATCATTCGATACTGCCACCGCCAGTTCTCGGTTTCGAATGCCTCCTTCTCACTGGGTGTAATCGCGAATAATTAGGGCATGGATTTCCCAACACAGATAACTCACTTCATGTCCATAGGCATTCCGCACTCTCCAATGAGAACAGGGATGTCGCCGAGAACCTCGTGAGCAGAATCTATGATGCTCCGGATCTGTTTGGAGTAATTATCCCGGACGCCTTGTTGGCCCCAATAAAAGGCTTGAAGGGGAAAAATTCCCTGCAAGCTGTCAGTTGGAAGGAAGACAGACCAAATATAGTGACCCACCCTAGACAGCCCCTGTACATTCACCGTGAAATCGCCGAACTTCTTGGAGAAGAGGGTGTACAGGTCGTACCTGCACGATTTGTAAGATTCCGCGGAGATACCTATATTTGCGTCCTACCAATGAGGAGCAAATATCATGTTGGGAACTTGATTCTCCTTGGTCCATGACGAAGGGCAGAACTGTGCGAGCAACTTAGTCACTGCCTTCGAGGGAAAACGAGGCATTACCTCATTGGGGATAGGTTCAACAAACAACATTGTTTCTTTGAGGGCCACACTACGAACGCGCTGTCCCCAACGTTTCAAGAATGGATAATAAAAATCGATATACCAATCAACCTGCATTTCAAATTTGACACCTGGTGGGCTATAACAGAAAATGGAGGACATACCTTTCGACCTGTCACAGGGTCTTTCACGAAGTAGTTCTCCCGAAGCACGATGCCTTTGTTTGTGGCCTTGTCCCATCCCCATACATTATGCATTTCCCAGACGCATATTCCCTCGGTGGGGCCGTCGGTCCGCCAGGCGTTGCGGCTAGCAGAATTGAGTACGCTGTTGGAAGTGCAGCGCGTAGGCATAGGGAATGATCTCGTCCAATTTGACACCAAGGTGGGATACCCAGCACCGAGCATGAAAGACTGCAGAGCGGAAGCTGCCGGACAATGTCACTTAACTTGCAGTGAATAGCTCGAACACACACTCACGGACATGGGAAAGGTGTAAATCCGTATTGTAATCGAATTGATAAAGGGAAGGAAGGTCTATGTAACCTCTGTGAGGTTCGTTCATTATCTACCAAAAATGAATATCCGTTCTGGAGAGTTAAACGATGAACTTACCTCGAAGCCTAGAATTCCTTCTAAATCACCGAGGGCCTGCACAACTGCAGCATACATATCCAGAAAAGCATCCTGGAGGAATTGTTGAACAGATTTCGTTTGGCCGTCTGCCGCCTTGATCTTCAATTTCGGAGCAAACGTATCACCCGCCCAGAAGCACGTTCTACAACAAGCGCACTTTGAATGCTGTACCGGTATAGTAGATGTCCACTTACGCCATAGTAGCAGCAGCCAACTTCTGGTAACCACAAGGCCAGATTCCACGTTCAGCCTCGACATGACCACCACCCCTGACACCAAGGAGCCATGCCGCGCCAGATTCTTCCAGCGCATGCAAGTCAAATCCTATAGCCTCTAGCGTCCAAGCTGGTGCACCAGAACCTCCTGAATATCTTGACCAGACGTCCTGATGAATGTCGATGAAGGCCACAAGTCCATATTCTGGAAGAAGGGACAGAAGATTCCTGACATATGACAGGTATTCCATGTCATAGATGCCACTGAATGTAATCATGCGTTAGATCGCACGTACGTCGAGTTCGAGGGACACATACGGTCCCGTGTGCTCGACGGCCTCCCACGTCATCACGAACCGTACTGAGAGTAAGGATCAGTCATCTAATGACAACACGCCGATATGCCTGGTTTACTTAGAGACAGTCCCCACCTCCTCAACCTCGCAAAGTGTTGGGGAGCATCTTCCAGGGGGAAAGGTCGACCAACGAAAGTCACGGTATGGTGGTCGTGAGGGAAAGTTTCGTTTTTGTGATCAACTGGACTGTGTGGGATGTCACAAAAAGAGTCCAACAAGCTTGCCAGAAGGTCGACTCACACTTTGCAGTTTCCCCCTAGATTGACGCCTCGCAAGTTGCAGACACGTCCATACGCGTCGACAAAGTGCCGACCTTGTATTCGCAGCTTTCCGCCTGTACCTGTGGGTGACCAGTCATGAGCATAGGTCGCACCTGAGCCAGGGGAATAGTTCTCCAAGCAAGATGGATGCACGGGTATCTAGACATGCGATGAGAGTTGAATAAACCCGACACAGCGAGACATCATCCGCACCGAGGTTTGTGCCTCCTCTGCAGAGGCTTTCTCTAGTATTTCGAAAGATTCCTCGGAGGTTGTGCGGTCCATGGATTTGTGCTGCGGCGTGGTATTTAGTCAAGCGGCGATTCTGTCGTCTCTCAAGCCATGTTCCGCCTCCGTCGCTTGTTGTCCACTAGCAGTCGCCAAATCACACTTCCCCGCCTTAATGCCAGTTTTCCTTTCCTCTGGCTCCGCGACGCTTGCCAGTGTCCCAAGTGCGTGCACCCCTCGACACTCCAGAAACTGCACAGACTCTCCGATATCCCTGCTGACACCTGCCCTGCGCCTGATGGTCTCAACCTCGAGGACGACGGCATCCACATTAAGTGGACCGATGGACACGAGTCTTTCCATTCGTTCACCTTCCTCGAGCGGCACTCTACCCCATCAAAACTCTCCATATTCCATCGAGATACACAGTCCCAGTCGTGGGATGCATCGACTGTTACTTCGTCTCCCGACCTGTTCATGCCATACAGCGACCTCCCAAAGCCATCGTGTCTTCTTGCTGCTATCGACCAGCTCACGCGGTTCGGACTACTCTTCGTCACGGGCATCCCATCAGATCTTACCGACAATGCGACATGCGAGACTCGCAAACTAGCAAACTTCTTCGCGGAGCTCCGGTCTACGTTCTACGGGGACCTCTGGGACGTTAAGAATGTCACAAACAGTCGTAATATCGCATGCACGAACCTCGACCTTGGATTGCACGCAGACCTCCTGTAAGTACTCTATCCACCTTCACTACCTTACCATAGCGCATGATAATGTCACAGTTACTTCGAGCATCCTCCACGATACCAGATCTTACATTGCCTCAAGAACCGCGTTATTGGGGGCACATCCATCTTTGCAGACGGACTCCATGTTGCCTACACGCTCCGTAAGACCTATCCCGAAGACTTTGATATCCTAAGTACCACCCCTGTCCCGTTCCATTACATTAACGATGGGCATCACTTGCACCACGAGCATCCGACTATCGAGCTTGAACCACTTGCTACCTCGTCCTCTGCAGAACGTTCAGTGAGATACATTAATTATTCTCCGCCATTCCAAGCACCATTTCTTCTCTCGAATCCTACATTACCCATGTTTCATTCTGCATTCAAGCGCTTTTCCTTGCTCCTTGATAACCCGGCAAACCGTGTAGAATATACCTTGCGAGAAGGAGATGCTGCCTTGTTCGATAACCGTAGGGTCCTCCATGCGCGCACTGCGTTCACGGATGCTGGCCAAGGCATCACTAGCGAGCCTAATCGCTGGCTGAAAGGGTGCTACATAGAGGCAGACGCTGTACTTGACCGGGGGAGAGTCCTCCGCACGAACATAGAAGAAGAAATGAAGACAACCCTGGCCTGATTAGCCTTTAACGATCAAAGCTGTACGGTATCCACAGCTACCTGTAATACTTTTTATTAGGCACATGAAGTCAAAGTGATTTCCATAGGTTCATTCTCGTAGGTGCACACGCCATTGATCACAACTTGGTCTTTTCGGATTTCTTGACATATGCAATACCATCACTCAATACAACCTGAAACGAGTCGCATGAGCTCTGACTTCTGTAAGTCTAAAAACAAATGCATGCTCGCTCACCTTGCCAGTCGTGATGTCCGTGGTGATGAATGTAATCTCGGTACTGTCTCCAGGTCCAGGCCCGATTTCCCATGCTTGTGTCTCGAGCTCGTCTCCAGGGATGACCGGCGATGTGAATCGGGTAGAAATCATCCTAAGGGCACGCCTATCGCCATTCGCGATAGCTTGGATAAGTCCCCTCGCAGCAAACCCATACGAAGACAGCCCATGAAGGATGACATTACCAAACCCAAGCGCTTTGCCGACCTGGGGGTCTGTGTGTGTATGGGTGATAATGAGCGGGAGTCAGGAATGCGCCATTCTCACCCACCGATGTGCAGAGGGTTATAATCTCCACTGAGACGGTAGATCAATGCTTGTTCGGGGGTCGTCTTTTCCCGGATGACCCAATCTGGCTTGCGGTCCGTTGGAACAGGCTTTGCTTGAGGAGCCCCAGCGATAACCTTGGAGAACTTTTCACCATTGGCTTTGGAGCCGAGGTAGAATCCAGAGCTCTGACAAATGATTCGGCCATCACAGTATTAAGACAGAGTGCGCAATGTCCGACTCACATAGAGCTTGGCGTAAGCGATACCACTAGGGTCCAGTAGTTGTGATTCACTGTCGATGATGATCCCAGATTCTATGATCCATGTCAAAGGGTGTTATCTAGTTGATTTGGAGCACTCGCTATTTTCGTGAACGCCGACCACTTTGCTGGTTAACTTCCAGCCTGGGCCGCTCTCAGATGGCAAATCCTTGAGCACCTCGATGCTCTGGCTTCCGTGCACCTAGCAGACAGTGATTTGGGTCCACTAGCACACGAGACGCAGTCAAAAGGACGTACGACTCTCTTAGAATCAAGCTTAGGAAGACCCGGAATAACTACTCCTGTGAGTTTGGAAGCAAACAACGACACGTCGGAGTCTTCGCCTGAAACGGTTTAGTGCTTCGTCCACGACCGTCCGGAGGTGGTGGGCATACCCTTTAGTGATAGTACTACGGGGTACGTCGGCAATGGACCCCAAGATTTGTCTATGGCATGTCATGCCCTAAGCGGCTAGTAGTGTGTTTCAGCGACAGGGATGCTCACCGAGTTCTACCGCAAGCCGTCAGATGCACTGAGAGCACCGAATGGAATACGACACACCATATACCAAGGACAGTTCCTCTCGCTTAGCTCCGACACCCAATGCATAGGTGATGATGTCTTTGCGTGTCCATGAGACCTGTGTTGCTCATTATCAGTGTCTGGGAAACAGGATACTGCTGAGTGGATTCACAGGCTTGTCTGGTTGTTGGGAGCCAACAGCTCTACCGAGGTCGTATGCCATCGAAGTTTCTGGATATCTTATCTCACGAGTGGACAGTTGTCCCAACTCCAATATTCTTGCGAACCCTCCCGATGCTTCAACGCTTACTAATACCCCTTGGTGTGATCACCGAGTATGTACGCTACCAAGTGCCTATGCAAATAAACTGACTGGATGGGTAACTCTGATTGCCGAGTCGAGTTCAGCCCTCACGTTCCCCACACTCTGTACCTCAAGCCACTACTCAGGGGGACACTGATGTTGCTGCAGGCACCTAACGAGACTGCCCAACAGGCAGCATGACTTCAAGGAGCTGTTGTCGTTGTTATCGTAAACCGATACATGCAAGGATAGACTGCGATGTCACGAGTGGTCCTTTCAACTACGAGAAACTTGGACATTTGACCTGGGACCTTCGTCCGTGGCTTCAACGGTTCTCTGGTCTTGGTATCCGTACATGGTCCCACGTTGAGGTGAGGACCGAGGATGAGGCAGTGAGTCGATCCTCCGAGATGGAAGCTAACAAGCGGGTCGCTTTCTTGACCTCTTGGCCTTCTTTGACAGCAAACCTGCATGTAGACATGTCCCCTTACCAACAGCGACAAAGCAAATCAAACCAACAGGAACTTACGCAAGGCACAAGCAATAATAGCTATGACGAAGTATTGACAGTGACCATGTGGTCCTTCTGTGGTGTATGTGACATTCCGTACTCCTTGTGGGAGGGTTGGACGATCTCCTAGTTTATCCAAGCAGCAGCATGAGACATATCCGTTCACAGAGTTGCACCAACGATGGAAGTCAAGCGATGAGAGCATCCTTTTGCCGCCAACGAAGAATTCCAGATCGTGGTTTCCAAGTAAATGCCTGAGAGAATATGGTGTCTTCTTGACCCATAATGAATCCGTCTCACGAACTGGGGTAAAGTGAATGGACGGTAGACGTGCATGCCGTGTTGATGATCTCTAGAACATCGGGGGTTTCAACGGCACGCCTCTCGGGAAGTCAAAAAGTCATCGCAGGACTTGAAATAGTAGTGTGGATCACTTGTGTCGTATTGATGGAAACTCGTCACTTTGTCGTTCTCTGGGTCACCCCCTGCATGCTCGATGGTCGCTTTGAGAACACAGTCCAACTGTCATCTGGGAAAATGTTATAAACTTTGGCAATGGGCCAGCGCATTGGATCCCGTTGGGTGTCATAGAAACGAACGATGACGACGTAGAAAGGGAACAGTGGACCCTCCGCGGCTGGTGCCATCCTTACAGATGGACGGTAAGTGGAGAATAGCGTAGGTTGCCGCTGTTAATCCTCGATCGACAATTAGCAACAAAACAGTATATGAAACACAGGGTCGGTACGTTTCTGAACAGCACAGCCTGGTCAAGCATCTGATGGGGGTGTATGGGTTGCATCGATAAAATGACGGGTACTCCCTTGGTCAAGATATTGATCTAACTCGCGTGTACCGAAGTTGATGTCAGGGACCGTAGAGTAAACAGCCATGCTCTAGTATCCATTCTTCTGCGGTGTCCGCTGCAGGGATCCACCTACAAACAATGCTGGGGTCACCAAGCAGTATGAAGTGATTGGGATGTTGGACACATAAGAGCGAAAACAAGAATCACCTGGCTTCTTCGAGGCTCACTATTTTCTTGAACGCCGACCATCTTGTTGATCAACTTCCGGCCTGTATCGAGTAAATTCCCGAGCACTTCGATGCTCTGAGTGACGTGCACACAGAACACAGTCACAAGGACGTATGTACATACAATTCGGAGGTGTACTACGGGGGTACGTCGGCAATGGACGTCAAGACTTGTAGAAGACGTGTCATGGGAAGGTTGGCGGCTCTCCGTAGTAAGATGGGCCGAAAGCATAGGCAAAACATATAGGCTTCGACACTCAAGTGCATGTCTTGCGCCAAGAAATCTATATGGAAACTAATCTGATGGCCGATTGTCCGAGTCTGGCCAGATTGTTGGACCCAAGAAACCCTGGCTGCCTCGAAGCGCTCATGTCCTCCATACTGGACTCCTTGTCTTGCTCCTTTGCCACGTTTACCCCCTCGAGCTACTTGTGCCCACAGAGGGCCCAGCCCGTCCACTGATGTCCTCGTACAAACCCGACGAGACCGCCGAACAGCTCTTCTCAGAGGCAGCATGGCTTCAAGGGGCCATCGTCACCTCTGCCTTCTACGGTGTCGCCCTCGCCCTCTCGTTCATGTGCGTTCGCTCCCTCTGGAGTCGCATACGCATTCGTGCAACGGGCTACAAAAAAGACGTTTTCTTCCTTTGCTATGTTGTTTTCGTCTTCTGCTGTGCTACCATCTATAACATCGGCAACGCTCAAATCACACAACTCGGGTTCATCGACCGCCGCAACTACCCAGGTGGTACGTTTCCCATCTACCCCCAGCCCCCCGCATCTCACATACGCCGATCTTAGGCCCAGCTGCATTCGAAGAAAGCACTTCCTCGATACCAATCAACGTTACTTTCATTCTCATGGACTGGTGTGCGGACCTTCTCATGGTGAGTTTCCCCCTCCTTACAATCCACTTGCCACCCACTACTTTCGCTAGATTTGGCGTTGCATAGTAGTATACCGCGATACCCGCTTCCGCAACCCCATCGTCCTTTTCGGAATCCTCATCTTCCTTGCGACATTCAGTAGGTGTTACCCACTTCACAGTTAGACATCATTGCCTCAACCACCGCTTCCTCAGTCACCGCTTCCCTGTGGGTCATCACCGTATCCATGCCTGCTCAGGCGGGCAGCGGCTGGATGTCCTACAATCTTCTCTTTCCCTACCTCAGTGTATCCCTCGCTAGTACCATTTTCATCAGCTGCCTGACAGTCCTACGGTTCATGTACCACCGCCACCATATCTCTCGTGTCCTAGGTCATCAACACGGAACAATTTATACCTCTTTTGCAGCGATGATCGTCGAGTCCGCCGCCGTCTACTCTATCTGCTCCTTGCTCTACATCGTTCCCTTCGCTCTCGGCAATCCTCTCGCAAATGCATTCATGCAGATCCTCGGCATGTCTCAGGTGGGTATTCCACATCATGTTTTTAACAATAAGGCTTATCACTAACTCCTGCTCCCGCAAAAGGGTGTTGCACCGCTCCTTATCATCTACCGCGTCGCACAAGGCAAAGCGTGGACCCATTCTAATTCCGATCAGACCGCTACATCCAGCTCACTCCGCATGCGTCGAGTATCTGTCAACCCAACATCGGAGAGCAGCTCTCACGTCCGGTCAAACCCGCTTAACATCCAAGTTACGTTCGATGTCGAGAGGAGTCGGGATGGATCGGTAATGAAGTCCAAGGAGGATAAGGAAGAGGTTTGCCAAGACTGTCATGCTATATGATTTCTATCCCCACATAACACACGTACCGACAAGGGGCGTGCGATAGGATACCCACATCGTTACGGTCTCTGCTACAGTCTGCTAACATCTCCAGGGAAGAGAGCGCTCGTACGACTCCATCTTCGGAACGAATGGCCTGTGTAACTTACATATGCTCGCCTTACATGTCCTGTATTCCTACTCGGGTGGTATCTCCTTTCAATCGCCCTGCTCATTGAACGAGTAAGGCAGTAGACAAAATATTTTTCGTTGGCGCAATCTGTTCATCTTGTATGAACTGACGTTACTCATGTAGACCGAGATGATGTTTTATAGTTCAGCTTATTGTATCCTCCCATTCCTTATCCTACAGCAATACATATACCATCTCCGAATAGGAATATATGACCCATCGTGTCCATTCACAACGTGGGCTTTTAATCAGTCTCTCCCAATGGGTTCCCGTACAACGGCCGCGCCTGGGTCAGGAGCCCATATCGGAAGTTCTAGCAAGATTAATAAGATTCTGGACTAGATTTTGATGTGGTGTTGCTCTCCTCGATCAACACGATGGACAACACGAGGTAAGTCGGACACAAGAAACATGAAACCGATCAAGCGTGATACGCGGCAAAAAGTGCATTCCGACGTATCTATCTCTAAAACGAAACACAGTTTACAGGTGAACAAATTACATATCGTGAAAGCGACAAGATAACAAAAAGAGGTGGATAATACCGATGACTTCATGCACACGCAACCATGCTAGTAAGCTTCATCATACCCACACGTTCCGTACGACACAAGAATACGGCATCACACATTAGGATACAAGCCTGCATCCCGTCTAGCTTTGGTCATCGCTGTTGGACAGCCATGTGAACACAACAAACAACATCCAGTAACAGAAAGCAGATCTCACCAGCAATAATCGCGCTGCCAACGCCACTTCCATCTTCGGCGTGGTAGGTAACAATGTTCCTATAACGAACCGCAGATAAGTAATTTGGGAAGGGGAGTAAGGACAAGGTACGGCTCACCGCCCCCTGTCCCCGAAAATGTCCACAAGGCCTTCATGGACTCGATCCGCAAATCCGGGGTATTTCTAACAATATCAGAGAATCAGGAAGGAACGCCACCAAGGATAGACATACGTTGAATAGAGAACCGTCGGCCCCGACAGAACAGCCCTCATCTAGGTAGCCCATCTTGCTGACGATAGCGGCAATGCCACACGCACTTAGACGAGCGGCCCGGCGTCCGACGAGCTTTGCGAGCGCACGGAAGAACTGGCGCTCAGCAAGCGTCGTCTCCAGCGCAAAGAAATGCGTAAAAATTCCAATAATCATAAGTAACTCATCCGTCGGGTCACTGTAGGACGCCATGAGGATGACGCGAAATTATGAAAGATGATAACAGTACCTCTCCATCAAAGACAGGAACGCGGTGTCGAAGCAGTATGGCTTCTCAAGCTTGTACGTGTTTTGGCCGAGGAAGAGAACGCCCTCGTCGATCAGTTCACACATCACCAACCGGAAGATCTCTCCCAGGTATCGACCGGATATGAGTTTCTGGTACGCGTTCGCTCAGTTGACATGTATGTCCGATACCAGGAACCATACCTCGAATGCTTGCTCACCAGGCTTGTTCGAAGTGTCGTCAACGATGGCGTCATATTTAGTGCGAGGTAAATGCTCATGCTCGAAGGAGTCAAATGCACCCTGTCAAATATCAACGTTGACGTTCCTCTGACTTAACCAAGTGTGAGATCCAAAAAAGACTTACCCATTCGCAGTTAATGCCCATTTCGGCATTACCATCAATTCCACGGTCTGCAATTTTCGGAATGTCGCCCACCCGCTCCATGTACGCAGCGTTGCAGCCAGTCCCGAAAATGACAGCGATCTTTGTTTTCGGATTTACATAGTGCGATGCGATGAGTGTCCCAGTGGTGTCGTTGATCAAAGCCGTCAGCTGGACGGGAAGTTGCTATAGCACCACCCGTAAGAATAGTGTCACCGCGGAGAGTAGTAAACGGGACGGACATATTTTTCGAGCCCTTTCCTGAACATCTCTGCGACGTCCCGGCCTTCCGTATTCGGGGCTCCGAAGCCTTTCGTCCATCGTATAAGTTCTCCATGATCGATCCGGTCTTGCCTGTGGAAATCAGATAAGCTACCGAAAATATCAAATTCACAAAATACGGACGTGCAAGGATACGAGAACTTGAGATGGGGCACTTTCAGTATAGGGTGGTGCTTATAGTACGAATTCAACGCACCGTAAATCCAAGAGGAAGCAACTGGCCAGGTTTCAGCTGACCGGGATCATCGCCTGTGTTGGATTCGATAAAAGTCTGGAGGCACTCGGCACAGAAGTCGAACAGTTTCTGCCCATCGTCTTGCTTTTGTTCCTCGGACAAACGATATTTTGTCTGAGTGATTTCGAACTTTCCGTCACCCTGGAGTGTGACGAGACAGACGCGAAGATTTGTGCCACCTGTCATGTCGCGTCGATATAACGACCGATCGGAGGGTATTGGTGCTGAAAGATAATTACGCACCCAAGTCCAGTGCCAGGTAATCACCCGTTTCCTTTCCGGTGGGCCAACCAAAGACCCATGTAGGGATCATGGGCTATGAGCGAGCATCTCAGCATTTGTTGTGTTGAGGAAGAATCCCGAGCAACCCGATATATCGACGGGCTTCCGTAGATCTAATGACAGCAAGGACATACCACGACTTGATTCGGCTTGGAAAGACCCAACTCTAGGGTGTCTTTGAATGCCTCGACGATCATGCGCATCCTCTGTGGTGTGAGTGTGAAACTGTGACTGGTGCTCAGCCGACGCATACAGTAGCCCCTGATCATATGTGCACTGACAGACTCTCATATTTCCTCAGATGATCGGCCATCGTTCTTGATTATACGATAATTCAGACGACTCTGTGCCATGTACGCTGGGAAATGTACCTTTTGGTTGCGTGTGGGAGGTCCTCCTCATCGTGGGTTCGGGTGTGTATGGCGAGTGTCTGCCCAGAGGGCAAGATGACGCTGCCACTTCCACGTCGTGATGCAGGCATTGCGGTTGGATGAGATTCAGCCAAACAGACAAGGGGATGGAAAGATCAGGGTGGAGTCGACTTGACCGATATAAGCACCCCGCATAGACCGACGCTGTCCATCGTGGGAAGCGGGGTATTATTTATTTATTTATTTTCTTCTCTCCCATCGACATGATTGGCCTCAAAGGATGCCTCAACGTCCGTTGGTTTTGTTTCTCATATAAACGGTGTTTTAACGCGTTTTCCAGGTGATTGACAACTCGGGTGCTCTTCTGGTAGAGTGCGTCAACGTCCTCAAGCAAAAAGTCAACAACGGATGGGGCTCTGTTGGAGACGAAATCGTCTGCGTCGTCAAACAGGCTAGACCAGTATCAGCAGCCGCACAATCATCTGCTACTGCCGTCAAAGTGCGCCGCGGTGACGTGCGGCGCGCCGTTATTGTCCGCACCAAAAAATCCGTTCGTAGACCTGACGGTCGTTTCATCCGCTTCGATGACAATGCGGTCGTTCTGTTGAACAACAAACGGGAGATGCTCGGCACTCGAATCGGTGGCGTCGTCAGTGCAGACCTGCGCATGAAAGGATGGGGGAAGATTGTCAGCTTAGCACCCAAGGTGGGTATTTCTGGCTTGCTATCTCTCACTCCTGTGCTCAACTAGAAGCGCAGGTGATATAACTAAACTCCTACATCCTTTGTACCTAGACCCATATGTCCGTAATGGCCATATTCATATCAGTAACTACTCTCCTAAGCATTCCTCTACGTACCACACTAGTCCTGGCCAACGTTGGTTCACTCCCGGGTCATCCGATGCAACGCGGGATTGGTTGGCATTAGCAGGCTAGAATGCGGAAATAACGAATCCCAAGATTCATGCCATGACCTAGAACGCAATTGATGGGGACCAGTCGCTCTTCAAAGTTCCCGTGGGCTGCTTGGAAATTCTCGTAGTTTCTGTGCCAGGGGTTAAATGGGTTTTCCTGACTGTGGAACGCAACTACTTCTTACTTCTATTGATCGAACGCATATCCGTGGGTTTCAGATCTCACAGATACGTATGGCGTGATAATTATGCTGGAAATCACTCTACTGGCTATAGACTGCGCCAATGAGTCATTTGTACTGTTTGAACTCATGAATCACTGATATCTGCGTCGAGAAGAGACGTTGAGGGTGCTGACAGAAAACTAACAAGCATCTTCTGGGGTAAGCTCACTCATTTGACAAAGGTAAGGGCACTTCTCCATGTGGTGTCTGGCATGGCGGACAATCTCGTTTGATATCGCTGTCGCCGTCGTCGAACTTTCATACACACCCAGTGACAGCAAAGGAATTCGTGTTCGGAGTAAGGCCTGTAGTCTATATAACCTAAAGGTATTACAGAGCACTTGCACCTGTTTACCACGGTAGGTGAGTGATTATAAGTGGAGAGAGTAGCAATGGACACAAACCAGTAATAATGTCGACCAACTCGTTGGTGATGGCTGCTTGGCGACCACGGTTGTATTTCAGCGTCAACGAGTTGATCATCTCCTTCGCGTTCTTTGATGCATTGTCCATGGCATTGCGACTGTCACGAGACAAGATAAATGACTGTCAATAAGCAGAGCAAGTACAACTCACCGAGCACTCTGTTCACAAGCATGAGCCTCAACCAGCGCTGCATAGATGGCGTTTGCAAGTGAGAACTCCGCGAGGTCTTTGGTGAAGTCATCCTCCATTTCGTATGCACGGAATCCAGCTGACGAAGAGTGAGCCAGGAAACGGGAGAGGATGCAATATACTAACGAGACTCCTTCAGAATCTTTTCGTTGGCAACCTCGACGGTGGCAGCCTCGTAAGAAATCGCCGAGAGGAACTTGTTGTACACGATAGTAATGCTATCGTATTCAACACCACTCTTGACAACCAGGTCTGCAACCCCAGCCGCATCAGCAAACGTAGGGATATCGCGGCCAATTTGGTTGAAAGTCAAAGCCATGTTCTTCCCAAGCACACGGGCTAACTGGCCCTTTGACTTGTCACCAATTACCATGACAGGGGAGTTGGCATCGACCTGCTCCGAGTCGGCCAGTGCGCGACGGGTGGCTTTGGTAACCGAAGAGTGGATGCCACCGCATAGACCCTTGTCCGATGAAACGACAATGAAGAGTTTGCGCTTTGCGGGCGTCTCCGGCGGTGTGTGTTGGAAGATTTCTGTGGGGCCAGTAAGCTACAAGAGACGCGGAGGTATGCGGAGCGCACCAGAGTTGGCAGAGCCATACTCCTTGCCGGCTTGCATGGCGCGCTGTGCTTTTGCGAGCTTGGTCGATGCAATCATCTTCATCGACTGTACACATTGTGAAGGCGTGGTTCTACGATTGACGAAGCACACACACCTTTGTGATTTTCTCGATGTTTCTGACTGACTTGAGTCGCAGCTCGATTTCGCGGAGGGTCGCCATGTTGCGGGCAGCGCCCAGCGTCGGACGCTGAGACGCGATGCGGGCGAGCGAACTCCGTGCAAACATTGAAAACTGGTTAACCTTGGAAAGCGGGAAACCACGGCGACGGAGATCCAAATGGGTGCCGAGAATCCATCTCCGACACAATCTCGGCATCTGATCATCGATTCCAAGTCGACCACCGACGACAATGACAGCCGAGGAGCCTTTGTTTGACCCTTCACTTAAGAAGAGAAAGAAGAAGACCGTCGCTTTCACAGAGGACCCGTTGGGTGCAGATGCAGACCCTACCACCCCGGCGCCGACCACGATCGACAACCACACGACCGACGGCAGTGCTGTCGACTTGGGCCCCACCACCCTACATGAGCAGATGAAGCGGAACGAAGGGGAAGATGAGAGCAAGGAGGACGATTTCAAGGCCATGTTCCCCGATGGTCTCAAGAAAAAGAAGAAGAAGAAGGACATCCCAATGGACCTCGTGAGGATCGCCATTCCTCTCTCTTATGAACGTGATGCCGACTCCATTTTCAGGGTGAGGACGGCTCTGGTACAGCAGCTGCACCAACAGAGGATCTCGACTTTTCCGACATGAAAAAGAAGAAAAAATCGAGCAAGAAGAAGGCTATGGAGGACTTTGAGAAAGAGCTCAATGAGGCTAAGACAAAAGAGGACGCGGAAGAGGCTGACATCGACGACGGAGAGCATTTGAACGAGATGGGTGAGGCAGACCTCGGTGACGATCCGTTCGCTCGTCCGGAGGCACCCACAGGGGTCGATAGTGGTACCGAACCCTGGCTTGGTAGTGATCGCGATTACACTTACGAAGAAGTGCGCCAACTTACCTCTGATCACTCCAAATTATTGACAAGTTACCCAGCTCCTTCAACGATTCTACGCGTCTCTTCACGCGTCGAATCCGTCGTTACTTACCTCCACCGGGAAGCGGTACACAATCGCCCCCCCTCAAATCCTCAGAGAAGGTGTACGACGTTCTATATTTGCCAACCTTGCAGATATCTGCAAGCGTATGCATCGACCATCAGAGCATGTCATCCAGTTCTTGTTTGCTGAAATGGGTACTACCGGATCCGTGGATGGTATGGGACGTTTGGTTATCAAGGGTCGCTTCCAACCTAAACAGGTGGAAAATGTCCTCCGTCGGTACATCGGTGGGTTTCTCTACTTCTCCTGTGCTCAGAATAAACTTGCTGATACTTCGTAGTTGAGTATGTTACATGCAAGACTTGCAAGTCGCCGGACACCCTCCTCACAAAAGAGAACCGTATATTCTTCATATCCTGTGAATCGTGTGGCTCACGGCGCTCTGTCAACGCTATCAAGAGCGGCTTCCAGGCCCAGGTGGGGAAGAGAAGCAAAAACAAGACTACTTAAAGGTGCTGTTTGTACCATCTGTCCTAGATTACCACGGTATATAGACCCTGGCAACGTTGTATTCCACAGGCATCGAATATTAGTACATGTACAGTTGGCACGATCGCTTGCAAGCTGAGACCAGGTCACCAAAGAGATGCCACCTTAAATAAACAAGCTATAAGGTAAAAGGTCGTTCAAGAAAAATGCTTGTTGAAACCTGACTTCAAGGTCACCCATTCATGCTTCAAGATCTCCCACATGTGTCAGAGCGAGACGACGCTTCTTCTTCGGGGGCTGGACTTCATTGGCCTGCTTGTCCAGGGAAACTCCGGCGGCGGAAGTGTCAGGCGGTGCACTCCGCGAAGGTCCATCGACACCTTGTATGGCAACAACAGTTGGTTCGCCTCGCTTCGCAGGAACTATCGGAGGGGTAATAATAGGCAGAGCTGAGGACCCACTGGAAGGAGTAGACGCCACAGTAAGAGGCACGGAATTGTGGAGCGCAATAGACTGGAGCTGAAGCGTGGACTGCTGCATATGATGCGAGGGAAGAATCTCATCAAATGTGACGATCGTGCAATACCCATCCCTTGATGACATGATCAGACACTGACCATCGGGAGACCTAGTTCGAATTAACAAATGCGATGCTTCAGAACGTTCACTTCCACCTACCATGTCATATCTGTGAACTCGTCATAGTGCAACTTCGTGAGCAGACACACAGGACCAGATTGCTGAGTGTCATAGATTGCGACGGTGTCCATAGTCAGCACGGCGTAAAGCATGCGGTAAGGCAGTGCAAAAACAGAACCTGTGCTCGGAGCCACGGGGACTGCGGGAGTAGAGGGTTTGGATGACATAGAAGGTGTCGGCGGGTTTGGCGGATTGTGGGCGAGTAGTGTCATCATGGAAGAAATCTCGGCAGGTAAGGGAGAAGGGGGCGGAATGTCGTTGTTCTTTCCAAGAATATCGACAGCCACCTTGCCTTCTTTCCCTTTTTCCAACTTCCCAACCTCTGGTTCACCCGATCTCTCCGCACCAGCCGTGCCATTCCGTAACTCGTATAAAATAGGGGAGAACCGAACGGCCACGCTCGCTTTCTTGTGACCAGGTAACTGTGCAATGGGCGGCCGCGCAAAATTGGCTCGCGAGTAGATGAACACCGAGGAGGCGGAGTTGGGATTGGCGAGCTCATCAACATTGTCCGAAGATCTGGGCTTTCTCTTACGAGAGGGTGTGTCCTCGGCCTTCTTGACCTCGGGCGGAAATGAAGGATCCTCAAACTGCCCAGCTGGCGTTAGAAGTAGGCCACCATCAGGGCTGAACGTGAGGCGCCTGAAAAAGTTCGTAAAGCCTTCGTCACCATACAACTTAATGGTGGACCAAGCTGGCGAAGGCAGTGCACGGATCGCAGGGAGTGGAGGCATGGGCGAGGGTGACCTCCCATATCTTGAGAAGTGGGATGGCGACCCCGGGGCATTTGAACCACTAAATGACGATCGCCGGGACGAAGAACGTTCGACGGTGGGCGGAGGGAACATGGTTGACGGCGTGCTGGCTACAGATGCAGCAGGAGTCAGAGGCCCGCAGTTACTATGACCAGTGGAGAACAAGGTATCCTCCTTATGATCCCCACCGGTCGTCGTGACCGACTCCACATCGCTCACGGATTCGCGTCGGGCAGCCTTGCCACGACCTTGAAAACTTGGTGTTCGACTATGGTTGTAGGACATGCGTGTATTCTTTCCTATCGCATGAGCGTCGAAGGAACCGTGTTTCGTCGAGATTCGGTATACGTGCATCGACCTGTCGCTGCTCTGCGTTGCGATATATTCATTCAACGGGTCCCATGCAACGCCCTGTACGTAATGATTATGTTCAGCAATTTCATGAACACATTTACCTGTGCCATAAAATTAGTCAACTTTGCGATATATTGGATCGCAGGCTCACCATCGGCAGCCGTGAAGACGCGCGCGCAGTTGTCTGTGCTACCAGCTAGGATGTATTCCCCGTTAGGGCTCCACGTTAGATCATAGACTTGCATCGTCGTGCACCTGCCAGGTAGTACTTTCATAACCCTGCTCACACCAGGATGAGATTCGTAGATACCTGAATGTCGTACGAGGCTTCCAGTATTCTTTTTCGTATTGCAAGTCCTCGGTGGATAGGTCTCCCCCATACGTGGCAATCGGGGGTGTGCTGGATTGTACCCACACGATGATCATGCCGTCTGAATGAGAGTTACGATGGATGTATAAAAATCCCCGGTCTGTACGCACCATCTCCCGCAGATGCTATCAGTTCTCCTGAAAGAAGTTGTGGTTAGCGCTGTAGAGATAAAGTCACTCGACAAGGACCCACCATTGGGCGACCAACGAGTCACATTGACGGGCGCAGTATGGCGACTCAGTGTCGCGAGGTATTCGATACGAGGTGGTCGTGCAATGGCAGTGTCTGCGGTGTCTGCTAAAGCTGACGGCAAGATATTCGGATACACCATCCAGATCTAACATGGCAAAGCATGAGGGGATAAGAAAGGTGGATATGCGCGTAGAAAACACGACACACCCTGACATGGTTGTCTTCCCCTCCCGTTGCAAGCTTATATGACTGGGCAGCAAAGTTCTTCTCTTGCAACGGACGCGCTTTTTTGAACGGGACTGGTTGAAAGTCGCACGTTGAGATTGGTTTCGAGTCGTGCCACCGTATCTCGAGGGTACGGTACCGCATGTTGGATACTTGTGTAATTGATTGTGTAGGAACTCTGCTCCTGTTGGAGCGTTCAGCGCGCTACAGTGAATCGTAGAAGGGAATGGACGTCAATCGCTATGGATGGCTATGGGCTGCCTCCTGTTCACTTGACCTGAGACAGCCCAACCTAATACTAATAGGCAGTTACCACGCTCATATAATGTAGCCGCAAACTACAAGGCAAACAACAGGTTAACGCAATGTGCTCGCACGCAACGTTGAAGTTGAACTATAGAGTTTCTCCGAATTCAGATCCTCTCCTTCCGTTCCATCTCCCATGATCACACGCAAATCCTTCAGATCACGTTGCAAGATTTTGGTGAGGTGTTCCAAACCAGCTTGTTGGTCGACCAATATCTGCGTCATATGTCAGGGGCAATTGTAATCATCATCGGCGTGGATACCATACCTGAGCGATCTGCTTGAGACCCTCCTCATCCACGACAGTCCACTCCGTGGGACCATCTATCCCTCCCTTCCGGACTCTTTCTCTTGCGGCATTCACTGCACCGACTAGAGCCCACAACTCGTTCAGTTTTGCCCGCATCTTGCTCGTTCCACCAGGCCGACGGATCTCCTCTTCTATCTCTTCAAGGACACCACCAAGTGCTTCCTCTTCAGGACGTATTGCCGATGAACGGACAGCGGGTATCAAGAGATGCAGGTGCTGGATCAACTTCAACAGACGATGTGATATTTGGGTGTGTTGCGATGCAGCACGCTGGATCCGAGCGCTGTTGTTATCATTATGTACCGCCTTCAGTGCCTCCAATCGCTTTTTGAGTTCCTGTATCACAGTCAGCAGTGAAGCAGATCATTACAAGACACACAGATACCTTTAGTTTTTCTTGCTGAGCAGCTGCCTGTTGGGTCTGTGCTTCGACACGCGTATGAACAGCATCAAAACCAAGGGCAAGTGCGGGAACAAGACTATTGCATATTAGTCAAGGTACAACTAAATGGTCCTTGACTTACCAAGTAGGATCCGGGTTTTCACGAGCAGCTCTTTGCCATAGCGTTTCATTAGTCGCATTCGGCGGGCGGCCATACATGCTCACTTGGCTGGGATCAACCAGATTATAAAAGTAGTGCTACCCAACTTTCTGTCAGATACAATCAGAAGTCCAAACGAGACCAGTCGCACCTGGAAACGACATTGCGGTGAGTTAGGGTTCCATGCTTCCGCGATAGCATCTATCCTCTGCGTCAATGCGACGAACTGGGATTGTGGATCGCTATGTTGTGCTGTCGCAGACGTCGGAGATGCCCTGGATCCCAGTAACGAAGATCCGGTGGCTGTGGGCGCCGCTAGAATGCTCCCAAATAGACTACCAGTAGCAGCAGTTTGAGTGGTCGAACCAAAAAGGGACCCGACGGGTTTCACTTGTGACTGTCCGAAGAGTGAGGTGCTCGGTTGCGTTGTTTGCGTAGATTGACCAAATAATGAGGGCGTAGTCGTCGCTGCGGGAGTTACCGATTGACCCCCAAATATACTGGCTGGACTCTTATTTCCGAACAACGGATTGGAGCCAGTGGTACTACTAAATAGACTGCCTGTTGCTGGTGCTTGCGTTGTCGAGCTGCCAAAGAAACCAGTAGAGGGTTGCTGTTGCTGCGTTGTCGTGCTTCCAAACAGGCCCCCACCAGTAGGTTGTTGAGTTGCAGTGTTCCCAAAGAGACTAGTTCCTGTAGCTGGTTGCTGTTGAGTAGATGTGCTACCAAACAAACTTCCTCCACTTGGCTGTTGTCCCGTGGTATTTCCGAATAGAGATCCAGTTGCAGGCTGCTGTGCAGTCGTACCTCCAAATAATGATCCACCTGCGGGTTGCTGAGCGGTTGCACCACCGAACAGACTCCCCCCTGTGGGCTGCGGCGTCGTCGTGGAGGACACATTTCCAAAGAGTGATCCGCTAGCAGGCTGTTGCTGTTGTTGCTGCTGCTGCTGCTGTTGGGCATTCGTGTTTCTAAATAATCCTCCACTGGAAGGTTGGGGAGCCGTGGCGCCAAACAGACCACCTGACGTGGTTTGTGGTTGCTGACTCGCCGTGCCTCCAAAAAGACCCCCTGCAGCAGGTTGCTGCTGTTGGGCACCCGTATTTCCGAACAAGCCCCCGCCACTCGGATTCGTTGATGTATTCCCAAAGAGACCACCTCCTGTTGCACCTGTCCCTGTCGTAGTAGAACCAAATGGATTGGCTGCTGGAGTTGCGTTACCGAAGAGCGATGTACCGGTTGTAGTAGGCTGCGTTGTGTTTTGTTGAGGGTTTCCAAAGAGACCTCCTCCAGCACCTGTCGCGCCGCTCGGAGTGTTCGTGCCACAAAAGAGGCCTGTTCCTGCCTGATTCTGTGTCCCGAATGAGCCAAATGTCGACATGTTAGCCACGCGCAGAGAGGTGGGCAGAATCAGTGCCCAGGTGGTGAGTTGTCAGTTTGCACCCTGCTAAGGTTCAAATCCTGAACCTGATGGACAACTACCTCTATCGAACTATGTCGTCGGTGTCCAGGAACACGTAGAAGAGCCTTGATGTGTACTTACCGCGAGTCGACCTGACGTAGTGTGTGTAGACTCGTCTTTCAATCGATGTAAGAACGCGCCGATGACACGTGACCTGCATGGTTATTTCCCCTCAGATGCAGGCTTCATTTCGATCAAAAAATGCATATGGAATCATGTGTCATGTAAAAAGCATGTAAGATACATGAAGTTTTCTCTCGCCCCCCACTATGAAACCATGCAATGATGTAATTAGAACTATAAGAAAGTACGAAATGACTCAGTCAAAGCAGTGAAAAGTGCTGCGAAAGCTCTTACTCGGAGGGGTTGGAAGAACCACTTGTTCTTTCCACCCTGGTAACGTTCTTCGAGGAGTTTCTTGATGTTCTTGCGAGCATCCTCTCGTTGTGATGGCTCCTTGAATGTATCCGCCGAAATCACATTCTTCAGACCCTCCAATTCCAATGCATAACGTGTGGGGAACAAATGCGAGTAGTTGATAGTCTATGGCCCAGTTCACCAAACTCCCAACCAATTAAGCCAGATGTATCAGCATAGACGTACCTTGATGAAAGGCTTGACTCGGCTCCTCCGCTGTACCTTCTTAGTACCCATACGACGCGTGACTTTTCGGGGGTAGCGCTCGATTCCCGCAACGATCGCATGAGGGTACGGCCTCTCCTTGGTCCCCTCATCGAGCTGCTTAATAACAACGACCTTGTGGCCTGCCTGGCGGCCCTGCAAGATGATAGCGACCTAGGAAACGGTTCAACTTTTCAACATCACTCCCAACGATGGGTTGATATTCACTTTTCCTGCCTTGTAGACTGCAAAATACCAGCTCAGATCACGTTCATTCTTCCGTGACAAAAAGTAGCTTACTTTTGGGCATCTTGACGCTGGCGGTGACGATGAACTTGTCAGGTCTCAATAGGATCTGTTGTTGGCGGCAGCCACCCGGTAAATGCCGATTATACTGTATAGTTTATGTAAGCAAAGGCCTAGGCCGTCCTCGACGCTCTCGCTGATATTGACAGTATAAATAAAATGTCATAACACCATAAACACTGCCTTCCCGTTTCAGCGTCACGAAATGGAGTAGCCGAAAACATGCAGGAGCCTGCACGCCATGACTTCATGATGCCTATCCATTGGATTCCGAATAGGAATGTGTATTATTTCATTGGTCTTATTAGTGCTTTTGTATCGTGACGCAAGACGATAACGCCATCTAGATGGCATGCGATATCGCATAAACGCCGATATGATGATCGGATATACTCCGTTGGCACCTTTACACCGCTATGGTATTCTTGTCCTCTATGTACATATCTGGCCGGCGCGATCTGCATACTCTGTATGCGCATCGAGAACTGAACACCTTACTGGGCAGTGTTTCCGATCGGTCAAGTGCAGCAACAAATATTCTGCCAGTATTGGGAGTGGGATTAACGGAATAACTGACATCATCTTTTTGATGTCCCTTGCTGGTGGTGATCCCGATGGTGACCAGCATGTCCTTACATAACATGTACCGGAAGTCCGTGGCCAGTACCTTTCGCACGTACACCTGCAACGCCCATCAGGAGGCCTCGTTGCCATCAGAAGAAGACCACTGAACACGCGGGAAGTGTTGGGTGTTAAGTCGGGTTGTGCCTCTTCATTCCCGTGCTGATATAATAATTATGTTCAATCTTCCGTGGATAAGGTCTCCGTTACAACAAGCATAAACCAAGGAAGATACAATATCATTTCAACGATTCACCGATGACAGACAGCCCATGGAATGACGGCGATGATCAAAAGCCTTGGCACAATTTATCTTGAAAGATCGCGTATTACGAATGACATGTGCAGGACAACCGTAAAAAAAAATCAAGGCGCCACATGGAAATGTCTGGCAAGGTTATCCAAACGAGTAAACAAAGGGGACGGTGTGAAGTTTAGATGCAAGGTGAAGATAGAATATGTATAAATTGTCTATGGCCGATACGGCCAGTAAGAAGTAAAGAGCGGAAAGTGCGATGCAGCACCAAAGATGATCAGTAAACTTAAAGGCTGATGTTGACTGGAAAAGTGGTTAGCATGTGTGCAAATGATAAGGGACTGGACTTACTGGGAGAGCAGCCAATGTTGATCAAGCCGTTGAAGTTGTTGTTTTGGCAGCAGACAGTTTGCTGGGAGCTAAGACGACACGTTATGAACGATCCTGACGTAGATGGAAAAAGATATACCAGGATGCACCACTGCCAGCACCAATGCCAGTGATGGGAGAGCACTGGAGACCACACTGGGTCCCGATAGGCACGTAGCTCTGGAGGCCGAGATCTTTGACCACGGAGTTGACGTTCTTGTGGGAGCCGTAAGTACCAACGTCGTTGCAGCAGTAAATGCCACCATTAGAGCACTGGTTGCCACCAGTAGAGGAAGTCTGTCCACGCTTAGCAGCTATTCATAGGAAGCAGTATAAGCGATGAAGAAGAAAAAAAGGATATGGAACGTCGCGTGCTTACTGTCGACGGGGGATCCACGACGAGCAGGTGCATTGGGAGCAAGACCACGAGCCATGCGCTCAGCGTTGGTCTCAGCAGAGACTACAGCAGCAGCAAAGGCGAGGAGGAAGACAGCACTGAACTTCATTATGTTCTAGAGTTGGCTGAGTGCTTGTAGTGAATGGCAAAGAGCGAGCCTGCAGTTCAGCAAAAGAACTTAAGGAGAGTTGGGAAGCAAGAAAATTTGGCAGGTGGGTATTTAACTGTCGCTTTATATTTATCGCGTGTGGAGGGTGGACAAAGAATGATTACGGAGTCAGTGCTGTCACCTCGCATAATATAATAAACACCGCGCCTGGAACACGATGACTAGGAAACAAATAACCAGCATGATAAGCGCTGATATATCACAGATGCAGGTCGGAGTGTTCTTAGGTGTGCGTTATACGTGGTAGCATCGAGTGGGCTCTGACGCAGAGGACAAGAGTCGGAGGAAAGGCTGCTATCCTAAGCGAGGACAGCTGTGGGTGTGATTTCCTTATTCGGGGACAGCACCGAGACATATTACGCCAAGAGTCCGGGTCACGTTGCCAGATTTAGCTTATGGCGCGCGTGAATTTTCAACGCTGGACGTCCGCAATGGAGTCAAACGGGATCAAATGGAGTAACAAAGACTTGCCAGCTGTATTGTCCCTTCTCTTGCACGATTCCAGCTTGCAACCGGGGTTCTTGTTCGCTTTGTGTTTAGCCGGTACGTAAGAAAGCAACGTTCGTTATTATGGAATGTGAACTGACCATATTTTAATACAGTGCCAAAAAAAACACACTAAATGTGCCAGAGGTCGGTCCAGCCCGACTCGTAAACCGAGTACCTGAAGGTTTCGTTGGATACTAAAAAAAGCTATGGAATCTGTCCAACCAGGGACTAGAGATGCGTCCCTGACGGGCTAGCAAATCTGAGTGCGCCCCAGTTACGCTACTACACTATTAAATACTTCGGTGAGCTCTCTGATTGGGTGAGACAAGTCGCTGAGGGTATGTACGGCACATCAATTCAATGAAGCGTCAGAATGGTTAGTTTTGAAGATACTTAGTGGGTGACTCTGCGTCATCGTAGATTGGCTCGGTTCTCGAGCTGGATTGATCATCAAATGCAACACAATTGCCAAACATTCCTCGGCACCCGTAAGATGAACCATACATAAGACGAAAGACACTCACCGTCTTCGTAACACAGTAAATACTGACGAGGCCCGAGGCATACTGCCATTCTACCAGACAATCTCTTACTGTAAGACTTTGTGAAGGAGATAGACCACATATCCTTCGGCACGCCACATGTTAAGGGTATCGGCAAAGTAATAGCACGGCTGACCATGATAGACCCAAGCACGGGTACCAGGTTAGGCACATCAGAACTGTTGTACATGCCTGTTTCAAGCGAAACAACATTCCTAAGCCCATCACTGTCCAGAAATCATCACCAACGATCGGAGCCACTCGCCGACCAGTCACGTTGGTTATTGGAATTGATATGTACAAACCAGCGTTCGTTCAGCTAACTTGGCAGATCAACGCATTATCTTCTAGGGCGGAGATGACAACTCGTGCACAGCCACATATCTTGCCAAGATACGTGGGGTGGGATCGTTTCCATTCGCAACTAGCTAATGTTATCACTCGTACCCTCCAGTGCGGCGATAAGCCAGTACCAAATAACCGGGGCACGCACAGGATAGTTTTAATATCTCTTGGAAATTTTGATATGACAACCTAGGTATCCGGTCTGCTCTCCAGTGGGAGAGTAGGGTCCGTAAAGCTGTAGTTGCATTTGGAACAGACAAAGAATAGGATCATTCGGGTCTCCTTCCGTTTGGACTGATCTTGATAAAAAACAGCGCTAATAGGCAGGTTAGGTTCGAGAATCCAAGGTAAAAGGTTACCCCTTCACGCACTCCTCGTGACCGCAATGGGGACATGTAATATTTTCATGAGCCTGTAATGGTATATTTTCAACGAACGAATGGCTCCAGAGATATGGCCGTCGTACTAAGGTTGGGTCCGACCCCAGATCCGTGGTAACACCGACTTGTTCCCTGTCAAAGTAGATTGAGAGACCTGTGGTAGGGCGACGGGCCGCCCACTCCACCAACTGAGTAATCCCACTTACTTTGTGACCGTCAGCAAATCGTTCCGGTAAACACACTTATTTTCGCCTATCTCCTCATACTGGCATATCCTACAGGCATATACCATGATCCGACGCTGCGCATCAGCTTTGGGATATAGGAGGTTGTTGCACTCGGAACAGAAGTGCAGAGATGCCTGTTGATATCCGGATGCGATTCAGGAGTGCGCCAATAGCACAGAGACCAAGAAGCCTGTCAGTAACCTGGCTGACCACATGAGCAGCTGTACAGACGGACCATTGCAACTGGTCAAAGGAAAGTACTTTTAGAACTCCGAAGTGTCAACATCTTGTAATTCTACACGTATTACCATCTAGCATGGTCGGTTTTAGTCGCTCGTTTAAGTGGATATACACTACCCTTTGGATCGTCCGCATTCTATTTGCGCTCTATGGCACAGGATATATCCATCCTGATGAACATATGCAAAATGCGGAAATTACAGCTGGTGGGTGTCTGCAATCTTATCCTCGGAGTCGACTCCACGGCTCACATGCGCTGACACGAACCTAGCGGATATCCTTGGATACCACACGATGAGATCTTGGGAGTGGAATCCAGCCTTTCCCCTGAGGGCTGTCATCCCAGTGTATTTGACTTCTGGTTTACCATTCTTCTTAGCTCAAAGGTTCTATTGTAAGCGGCTTTCTGATTATGTTGTGTTTGAATTCCTGATTCAAGTGAAGCAGAGCCATTTGCACAAACGCTGCACCCGACAATTCTCTTTCGTCTTGAGAGATTATCTTTCCTATGTTTATCTTTACTCCTCGGTAGGGTATGCTCTATAGACCTCGAACATGACTAAGCTTCCTGCAGACGTGAGCGTGGCTATCCTCGTTCCGCACCCAATGCGCTCGTTCGCACTCCTACTCCTTTCGTCGTCTTACGTGACACATGCATTCTACATAAGGCCCTTCTCTAACTCACTCGAGGCAGTTATCGTGGCCCTTTGCCTTGTTTGTTTGAAGAAGATAGTATGGTTATCCACATTAGATTCCAACAGAAAGGACAAAAAGAACGGGCACGCAGCTTTAAACTGGCATCTACATGCCCTCGCTGCCCTTGGTGCCTTCGGTGCTTCTATGCGCCCAACTTTCTTCGGCTTCGCGCTTCCAATATGTTTGCAGGTGCTTCGATTCTCATACAAAATATCAGGGACCTTGGGTCGAACAGCAAGACTTCTGGCTTTTCCAGTGTGCTCTGGGATCCTCACAGCTCTCTGTTCCATTGCTGTGGATGCACTCTATTACCGAGGGAGCCTTTGGCAGCCGGTATTTCCATCCTTAAACTTCCTCAAATATAATTCATCTACAGAAAATTTGGCTGAGCATGGCCTGCATCCCCGCTGGCTACATCTTTTCGTAAACTTACCGATGTTAGTAAGCCCGTGGCTTTGGTGCCTCGCGGTGCGCGGTATATACCGTTCCTTCAAAGACCACACACGTAATCCCGCGGAGATGACAGATGCAGTCGATGTTGTCCGAGAAAGTATGTATCAGTGTCACTTTTGAGCAATCTATCTCGCTCACCGTTCTTCAGCCATAGCACAAATAATTGTTATTTCACTTGCAATCCTGTCTACATTACCCCACCAGGAGCCGAGGTTTTTGTGTCCAATGATCCTTCCAGTGATTGTCCTTGTTGCAACCTCGGCGCAGTGGCCAAAGAAAGTATTTTGGGTAAGTCCTGCGTGTCTTCCACATTACTTGTGAATTATGAATTTCTGCCTCTAGGTTATGTGGATCATATTCAATCTCGTGTTCGCGGTCGTGTTTGGTGTCTTGCATCAGGGCGGGGTCGTTCCTTCATTGTTCTATCTCCACTCTCAGATTGGCGGCCGGCAATCGGCAAATACCCGTATTATTTACTGGAAGACGTACATGCCGCCTCGTCGTTTCCTTGCGATACCCTGGCAAGGTATTTGCTGCTCACTGCTTGTATCGTAGCATGCTCATACATTTGACAGACACCGGGACGGCCAAAGTTATAACTACGGATCTTGCGGGTGCCACCCAAGATACTTTCCTGAATAACCTGTTGTCCACGGATCCTGGCACAACAATATATGTGGTGACTCCCATTCCCATGTATAGGGTTCTTCCTAGCCAGGTTTCCTCGTGTTTTACGATAGAAAAATGCATTTTCCCGCACCTCGACTTGGATCATGTTCAAGAAAGCATGGGAACGGGGTGGTACGATGGACTCGCCCTTGGTGTATATACCGTCGAACGGAGTTGCATAATTACTGCAACTCGCATTGCGTAACACAACCTTCCTTAGCGTCGTGTGCCGAGGAACTAATTATACTTAATCTCACCACACGTGAGGACTGGTTGATGATCATTGACGTTTTCGCGTTCGTTCGTTCTAACATTTCAATACTCTTAGGCGATGGACGCGTAATACGGCCACTCTCGGCTTAGATACACATGTTGAGCCTTTCTTCCGCAAGTCCGGTGTGTTCATTTTGGGATGTCGGCATCGATGATTTAACCCTTACCACTACATTAAGCCGGTTATTCGAGTGAAAGCAATTCGGTTCTCGAAACACGTGGTCCAACGCTGGGCAGCGCCTCCACCGGGTATGTAAACCCTCCATATATGTCCTCTGATGGTGAGGCGCGCTGCGGCCACTCGGGGAATATGGGTCCCATGTGGACGTCGTGAAAACCTAATAGGAGTTACACAGGATACCTGAAAGAACCATTTTGAATACCGCGAGTACAGTGGTTACTTGGCGACACCATTGACTGAACTAGGATGCACCGACAGAACGGTTGGAGTAGTGCTGTCGTGTTTCGAACATTGCCGTTAAGGGTACTTAGTAACAGGGCCACCCTTGGAGCTGACTTAATTTACTAAAGCCATACCCTTGTGAGAAGACCCCCCCCCCCCCCTTTAAAGGTTGATCAAACGAAGCAATCTAGCAGGATTCCCCGAGTATTGTGAGTCTTTTTTCCATGTGTCCTTTTCACTCACTTGCTTGTTGTCCTGATACGCATCAGGTAGTGTCATCACATTGCTGGCTCCTCGAAACAGGTCAGGCCCAACTTTCAGACCGTTCTAAGCTCTGCCATTTTTTGGGTCGGGATGTCTCGGGGGCAAGGGGGGCTAAACCTCGTTCCACTGTCGCCTGTCTCCGCGGATGGTATATATATGGTTGGGGCTGTCACCTTGCAGTCTGCCACGGTCTGGGTTACCATTGGCCATATAATCGTCCCCCGATTTTGTCTTATTCAGGGACGACATTCATTTGAATTTTCTTGGTTACAGCGGGGTGTTGTGTCACCATTAGATGTTGTGGGGCTAGCAACGGACAATGCTTATCTATCAAAATAGTTACTTCGATAGACGGCAGAACTTGATCGTCGTGCATATGTCATGCGAAAGCCCTTCGGATATATTCCCATTTGTTGTAGATGATATATTGATCAGTTACCGTTACAGCAGATTCAAGTTGATTGCCCATACAAGAGGTTGTAACATACCATGTAGACGTTTGTTCATTTCCGCGGCTGCCACATGATCATTGAGCCCATTCATAGTATGGATGTGTGTACATGGGTCACCCAAGTACTACATTCAATAACTTATTCTCCTTGGGTTTAGCTTTGGGAGACTAACATATTTACAAGGGGGATATGCTCATGGTTGTGAATTCCACTACGGAGCACATCAGCCATTGTCACTAGACCGGAGCATGGGAGGTATCTAGATTTCACCACTCGGGGTCATAGATCACCTCAGATGAAATTACATTGGAATTCATGGTTGCTTTAGGTCACTAGAGTACTAATACACTTTCTTTGCAGACTACACTAAAGAGAAAGATGGCGGTTACTGCCGCTCACGTCGAGATAGCACTGGAGGTCTGGCACATAGGGTCTCTCGGTGTTTGACAGAGTCATCAAAGGATACATACCTCCGTAGTGGAAACGACCTGGAAACGACCAGGGGGCGAAGCTGAGACGGCAGAGGAAGTACGAGCAATAGTGGCAAGATCGACACCTACCGCGAAGCGGTCAGACCTCAGTATCAGGACTTCTTGAGAGGCTTACCTTGGCCCTTGAGAGCGTTCTTTCTGATCTGCCTAGCCTGTTCGATCTCTTGCTCGGAGAGAGAACTACTAGTTCGGTCCAATGCAGGGTTGCGAGGGTTTACTTTCATACCTATGATGAGCCTACGGCTAGGAAGGGAGTAAGACTGATGACTCACCACCATCATTGACTTCGAGTTCCTCAACAAACTCAAGACTCTGATCATTCACAGCAGCAGCCTCGAGACTACCTTCGTCTTCGATTTTCCCCCAGTTGTATCTGCCACCGCCACCCTTGCGAATGTGGTTGTCCAACCCTGATCTGGACTGGGAACGGTCTCTCACAAGAGCGCGAGGATAAGCGGAACGTTCTGTACGAGTCATGTTGAGTTGGGTAGATAAGATGCGGGAACAAGTACAAAGGTAATGGGAATCGGATGAGATCCAAATGCCTCTGAAAGGTTTGGCAGTCCTTTTATACCCCAACAAAAACTGACAGGGCCGGCGAGTGCCATTTCGACCTTCTCAGGAATTATCACTAGCGTATCAAACTCTATCACCCCACGCAGAAAACACGCCCTCACACACGTCAGATGCTAGTAATACTTACACTCGCTGCCTTTCACGTCTCCTGGGTCGTCTGACTGTGGGGAAGCGTGAGAATTTATGTAATAGGGGACAGGGTTGTCAGGTGACATACTTACCGTTTGTAAGTAAACCAACACTATTGTCTTCGACTGCACGCGATACGGAGCTTACATGAGTCGTGACGACGCCATCAAATCGTTTCTTTGGCCGTCAGAAATTTCGAGAGTCACTTTGGATGTAGAGCTAGCCTCCGAAGATAATAGCTCCGCCATATCTGCAGAACGGCAGGATGTCAGATCGAACAATACCGACACCCTGCGTGACGTCGGATGGTTGCTATCCATCATTGCGCATGAAAGTGGCGAATCGGAACAAGCCAGGTAGGTAACAAGCTACTCTTTTACTGGTGCACCCAAGTGTGTCGTAGTCGACGCCGAAGCGTCCCAGCACTTAGCCTCTTGGAACATCCACAGCGAAACGATGTGCTCATGGCAGTTAATGAAGCTTCTTTGTTTTCAAATTGAACCCGAATGACAGCCAGCTGCAAGTTCACAATACCCATCCAATCACTGCTGATGTGATGTTGAGTGTTGCTCAAAGCAGAAGACAATCACTGAATGCATTTCCTCCTCATTCGCTATCAAGCTCGCCCATCACGTCGGGTGCGTACCATTGTACTATTACCAAGTATTCTCCCTGAGTCGCCTTAGCGTTCATCCTGACAATCAAAACCATCTCTGAGAATACCACATTGCAAACCTTTCTCACTAGAGATGTTCAGAAGCTACAGGTATTCTCGAGAGAGTACCGTCGTCTCAAAGAAATAGCTGGTAAGGTGGTTAGACGTCCGACACACAAGCTAATGACATTCCGGCGTGTTCATTTGACAAGTTGCGGACCAGCTAAACACTTCAGATCATTTTTCATGGCTTCAGAACTATCGCAATCATGGACTGGCGCTAAGGTGTACGTGAAAATCATTCGCGATGATCCATCCCATTGTTTATCCTGTGCATCTAGCCAAGGTGTTCGACCTTCGTGAAAAGACGATCGCCTTGCACCAACGTCTCTCACCAAGTGTTGCTGGGCTTCCTGGAAATGATTTGGCCGATATATCACTGGTGCGGGATGAATGGATACATAAATCGGCAACTGCCATGGCAGTCAAAGGAAAAATGGAACGATTACGGTATACCATCGTCATACTAGCAGTACATGGGTTAACTGGTTCCTTAGCCTGCGCGTGGGGTCCTTCAATGTTAATGGGAAGATACCCTCTCAAGACTTATCGCCTTGGATACGTGCTGCCAGTGGTCAAACATCTTGGATTTCTCCGTTGAAGCCACTATCTCCTTTAGACCTTTATCCTAGCTTGCTTCCGGAGGGTGAGATTGACCGCAGATTTTCTAGGACTTTCAGTATAGCTTATGGAATTTCGATTCAGAAAAAGCCGACGAGGAACTTGACATATCCGCAAGTTCCTTGAAAAACCTGGTTGACATGCGGGATATCGATCCAGATATCTTCGTTTTGGGATTTCAGGAGATTGATTTATCGACTGAAGCTCTTTTGTACGCAACGAGCTCGGCGAAGGAAGAAATGTGGCTAACTGCTATAATTGCTGCTCTTGGAGAGAAAGGTGTCCTTTATGAGAAGGTGGAGTCCACTTATACTGTCATGCCTGTTATCTTATCGAGAGTGCATCGCAGCTAGCTTCCACCCAACTCGTTGGAATGTTATTGATAGTGGTCGTCAAGAAGGTCCTGTACTCATGCTTCACTGATGTCCGATTATGTGATGCAGGCGCGGGTATCATGGGCTTTATGGTGAATTCTTACTCCTTTCTGCAGGATGACCGTCTCACGGATAACAGGGAAATAAGGGAGCCATTGCAATTAGATTCCAGTTTACCCTCGGTCCCTCCGCAGATCTGGAGGCAGAATCCACACGTCCAATTACTCTGACCTTTGTGAATTCCCATCTTGCCGCATTCGATGAAATGATGGAAAGGCGAAATTACGATTTTCATGATCTCTCCGCGCGTCTAACATTCCCATCTGCTGGAAATACCGGACATGGAGATGTATTCAACATATATCAGTGTGATGCACTTTTTTGGATGGTGAGTTAGCATATCTATATTTTATCTTAAAGGGTGTCTAGTTGATTTTTTTTGTGAAATTTAGGGGGGTGAGTTGTGACTTCATTCCATCCTATGGGATTCGGCACTTATTTGGCATGGGATGATGGCGTGCATCAGATCTCAACTATCGTATCGATTTGTCGGATGCAGACATCAGGGCCATTTTAACCCCACACGTAGATGACAATGGTGGTATACGATATCTGGTCGTATATGACCAAGTAGGTTCTTATCTGGAACGCATATATCATTACCGATTTTTTTCGAGCTCAGGAAGGCTATACAATCAGGAAAAGCCTTTTCCGGCTTTTTGGAACACCCTATCACCCACCTCCCGTATGTCTCTCATTGTGTGACGTTTACATGGGAAATTTTATGTTAGGATACAACCAGGACATATCGATATGCAGTTGGTATATCGAGAGATCCTTTAGGATACGATTTTAAGTGAGTATTACAACTTCTCCAAGGGGACCTTGATTTCGACAACTTGACCATACAAAGGCGCAAACCTGCATGGACTGATCGGATCTTACACTTGCCCTCACCTGACATCGACCTCAAGCAGCTAGCCTATAGAAGCCACCCGGAGATATCTTTAAGCGATCACCAGCCTATATCCGCTGATTTTGACGTTTCTGTATGCCTCGTATTGGTATGAGTGCCGAGTCACTGACTAGTTCCCATAGTTCGAGACTGTGGATGAAGCAGAATACGAGAAGCATGCATCCGAGTTGCGTCGTGAATTGTCCGGATTCGAAGAGTCCAGCCATATACCCCGAATCAGACTTCAGCAAATGAATATTGATTTCGGACGGATCTTGTACGTGTGGGATATCCGCATAGCACAGGGGTCTATTGATGTGTTATGCCAGCTATAAACACCCTACGAGGCAAAAATTGGTCCTGCAAAATGACGGTGATGTACTGGAACAACAGCAACTACCACCCACAGGGGCTGACTATGCCTTAGATTCCTTGTGTTTTTCGGTTTGTGGGAACTACACCCAATGGGCCCGTGGGTAAGTGCTTCATTTCGATTGATAACGGAGCTCTTTGATAGGAGTAAAAAGCACCTCCTTGGCTCCGTGTCGAGCCTATGGTCGTACGTTGCACCTGCCCCTAACACAAGTTAATTTTCCAAACTGGACTTATAGGGTCTGCTGCGACCCCAAGAGACCGCAACCATCACCGTCATTGCATACGTCGATAATGGTGCCGCTTCGGAACTCAACCTTGGTCCACCTCGGCTAGAGTGCACCCTCATTCTGCACATCGCACTCGGCAAAGATTATTTCATTGCGGTCAACGGAGATTATCGTATGTTGTATGCAGTGTTACCACCGTTATGCATTCTGACTCTTCGTCATGCAGAATACACATGCTTTGCAAACACGTTGGAACGACTTGCGCGTATGCCCGGGCCAGTCAGGAAATTGCAGTCCCCCGATGACCTCGTGCCCACCAAGCGGGCAGCTAATGCACCCAGGGAAATTATAAGACTCATTAATTGGGTAATGACGAATGCGTTGGACACTGTCAGTTTCGGTTTTCTATTCCTAACCTAACGTGGAGGATTGATGTCAATATTTTTTCAGGGAACATTGTTCGAGCACCCACCAGACGAAAAATTGTGTGCTATCATACGAGAGGTTTGTCTTGTGCCGATGCGATTAATTAGTCCTAAACGGTTTGTGTTAAATAGTGTCTCGATACGGGAGATGAGTTTCCATCGACCACAGCAGAATGTGATCTCCCTCGCATCGCGGCAGCTGTTATTGCCACGCTAGTAGCTTTCCTCGACTCTCTAGTGCAACCGGTAGTTCCTCCATACCTCCATGCAATGTGCCTGCAAGTGAATGATAAAGAGGCTGCCTTCGAGGTATGTCAGCGTCGGATCTTCGTCGTCTGCGTTTTAAAATGTTTCTTCTCCAAGCTACTGGGCGAGTTCCCTCGCGAATCCATCAATGTAAGTTTCCAGATTCCACTGCGAAGGCGCGACTCAGATTCTCTGGAGGTATGGATATCGTTGACAGCTTGCCTCCACTATATCAGCCAACATGCAACTGTGGATAGAGATGCACCACTAACATCCAAGAGCAAAGCTTATCGTCTTGGTATGTTTCTTTTTGAGTATTGCCATATTTTGTCTCATCGCTATAGCTATGGTGTTCGCACCTATCCTACTCCGTGACGATCCTTCTGGAACAGTTCCAGCGATGTCACCCATCGGAAAGCGCGACTTCCTTCTCTATTTCATCGGCTGACGGCCATCAGGAACGAACCATGGTTGCAGGACTATGATTAGATTCTGATCCTGCAACGTTGTACAATATATGTAGTATTTGTCTGATCTAAAACATTTTCCTATACCGCTTCTTCTCCTGTTCCTCGGCTGATTTTATATGTGCTTTGATCCTTGCCATCTCGTTCTGGGTACCAGGATCAGGGAATATCCTGTTAGCTTCTGCGAGATCAGCTAACGCGAGATCGTGATCTCCCCGAAGGTTGCGTGCTAACCCACGGCGATAGTACGCCATGGCTAGGGAGGGATCACTAGATGAAAAATATGAGCGAGGTGCGAAAACAAACCTTGGTATTTGGGCTCTAGAATGTTAAAGTAAGTTTCTTTTTCTTCTATTATCACGTTCGTGTTGCTTATCACGATCCTAGTGTCCGGTGGTTGAGTACGCAAAGCCAATTGTGCGGTGCTGAGCAGCATCTTTGCATATGTGGCATGATAGCCCTCTGGATCTGGATAGCCCTCTGGCAAGTCAGGGATGAAGAGCTCAAGGTACCTCTGTGCCTCTGTAGGTATGTTCGGTGAGGGCAGCCCCTGGGATCGATTGAAATACTGACTTTGGAATTTCTGAAGGGCAAGACCTGGTTGTGGGCTCTCGATTACAGTACCATCATCCGCCTTTGTTCCTTTTAAGTATTTGATGCCAATTTCTTTGACTTTCTCAGAGATCTGAAGAGCCAAGTTGGGGTCCTTGTCTGCACCACTCTCGTCGTCTACGGCGTAGTCTTCCCATACGTCCTCACCAGACGTAATGGACGTCTGCAGACATGGATCATCAGGAGAAAGCACACCACATGCGGAGATAATGATTGGAGCGGTGGGGACGTCCGTCCCATCAGTAGGGTAATTTTCGATCGTGCGGACTTGGGTGTCCATGCTCAGCATTGCAAGCTACAATATGAAGAGTTAGTAAAGCAAACCCACCAACAGACTTTCCTCTTATAACTTCACCAAATACAACGTGCTTCCCGTCCAGATGAGGGGTGGGTCTTGTAGTGATAAAGAATTGAGAGCCATTGGTATCCTTGCCAGCATTTGCCTTGGATGTGGATAATTAGACAGGGAGTGGAATATGGGTTCTTCTGAATTCACCATGGAGAGTAAAAATGGCTTCGTGTGGTTGACAGAGAATGCTTCGTCTTCGAAACGCTCTCCGTAAATGGACTCTCCACCAGTTCCTGCAGCGAAAATGACTGACCGAGTATGATACTTAGGGCTATTACCCACCGTTCCCAGCAGTGAAATCGCCCCCTTGACACATGAATCTAGAATCAATAAGTTACCACGCAGCAGACCTGATGTGTATCTCAACGGAAAAACCAGAAGTTGAAATGGACGCGTACTCTTTAATGACGCGATGAAAGCCTGAGCCAGCGTAGTGAAGGGGTTTTCCTGTATTTCCGATACCCTTCTCGCCAGTACAGAGGGCACCTGTACTCATGATAAATCCACGGATATATGATGAAACATTGCCACAAGCACCCACGGAAGTTCTCAGCCGTCTTCGGTACGAGATCAGAGTAGAGGGAGAAGACGATACGCCCCACTGGCTTTCCCCCGATGGTGATATCGAAGTAGGTGAGTGGACGAGTCGGATGTGCTTCTGATTCAGCCATTGCAGATCGTTGTTCGATTGCGGGGTCGACGTTTGCAGATTATTATGCCACCACAGATGTTACGTAACAAAGTAATCGGTAGAAAATACGAGAACATACTTGACAAATCAAACTAGTGTGCAGCCCGCTCATCTCTGCCCGAATAGACACTACTGTAGTCAGCGGTGAGGTGGTCTGATTCAGAAGAATCACCGAGTGACACATCAAAGCGCATAATCTTTCCTTCCTACTGACAGTCAATCATTCATGTCTTCGTCGTTCGATATTCCAACGCTGGACAACCTTGGCGTTGACCCGACAGTGCTAGACGGACTCTCTCCCACTCCAGAAGCAACTAAATGGTTAACCGCGTTTCGTACTAACATTCATGATAGGGCCACGGGCTTAATTACTAGCACGTTCCACGAATTCGGTTTCTGGAAAGACATATTGGCTCTCACCTGGAATTTCCGTACTATCCGTGGTTCTAGCACTATAAAGCAGCTTTTGGATGCTCGCCTGGCGCTGACCGGTCTGACAGTACTTTCTCTTGCAGAGGATTCATTCCGTGCGCCGACGCTGCTGAAGCCAACGACAGACGTCGTGTTTTTGAGACTTTGCTTCGAATTCGAGACCAATTACGGAAGGGGAACTGCGGTTGTTTTTCTTGTGCCAACGCCAAAAACCCAGTGGAAGGCATGGTCTATTCTGACCCGTCTTGGATCACTCAAAGACTATCCAGAGAAAGTGAGTCATGCTATAGATATCTAAGGTCCCGATAGACCTCGTGGTAGGTAGGGCCTTTACGCAACTCTGCAATGGACCTTGAGTGGGAAGGGCGGCGGCTTCGCGAGCTGAATTTTGCAGACGGCAATCCTACAGTCCTCATCATTGGTGCTGGGCATGCGGGGCTGGGCATCGCCGCTCGACTGAAATATATGTCAATTTCTACTCTTGTGATTGACCGGCATGCACGAATAGGGGATAGCGTAAGGACCGGTTCAGATATTCCAACCTCACTCAAACCATGCCATTCACAGTGGAGGACACGTTATAAGTCCCTCTGTCTACATGACACTGTTTGTAAGTCCTTTTTTGCCAAACCACCGACAGATGCTCCATGATCGTACTCAGGGTATAATCATATGCCTCATCTCCAGCAAGTATAACTGTTGCTGTCATTTTTGCCCTCTGTAGCTCTTATTTCTTTTTAGGTTTCCTTCAACTTGGCCCATGTATTGCCCTGCTTCAAAGGTACATGATAATCCCGAACTGCACCTTTTCCCGAGGCCGATGATTGTGTGTTAGCTTGCAGACTGGCTTGAATTTTACGCAACAGCTCTGGAACTGAATGTTTGGTTATCCACCAGAGTCGTGAGCGCCACCTGGAATGAAGAACAAATGTCGTGGTGCATCCTCATCTATAGGAACGGAGGTGTTAGAAAAATGACTGTAAAATATCTCGTTTTTGCGACTGGGTTTGGTGGAGGATTCCCGAAGATGCCAGATATCGAAGGAAAGGTAACTAGTTTCCTTGTGAGTCTCGTTTGCTGTCCACATCCTCTCTTTTTGCAGGACACCTATGATGGAACAGTTCTGCATTCCTCGCAATACATTTCTCCTGTAGAGTTTACCGGTAAAAAGGTAGCTGTGGTTGGCGCTGGAAATTCAGGTGAGATCCAATAATTACTTGCTTTTCCACTTGAACATTTTTGCATCCGCACAGCCCACGACATTGCAATGGACCTGTATCGTTCCAATGCTGATGTAACGATGTGTGTTCGAAACACATGCAGACTCGTTTACTTGACTCACCGGATGTTCACAGGATCCAGCGCTCATCGACATGTATCATTTCCTTGGAAGCTCTTATACGATCTTTAGGAGGTATTTCCAAGTCCCTCATGTTGCAGCTTATGTGGTGTTAATCTTGTCGTCTACTTGGCAGAGAGATACAACGAACATTTTCCATTGGACTTTGCAGATATCCTTGGTTCTGCAATGCCCTGGCTTAGTTTCAGAGTTCTATTGAAAGGCCCGACATTGCATACGGCATCTACTATTGATAAGTAGGTCTACCCAGTTGAGTCGGTACCATATAGTCTGAGAGGGGCATCAGGGATCTTTTCAGCGGTCTTGAAAATGTGGGTTTTAGAACCAATCTTGGCATTGACGGTGCAGGACCTCTATCATTAATATTTGCAAGAGGCGGTGGATTCTATATTGGTATATCCTTGCCTGATTATTGCAAACGCAATTTGATTTCTTAACAGACACGGGCGCATGCCGGGAGATTATTAACGGGAATATTAAAATTAAGAGCGGCTCTTCCATTCGTCGCTTCGTGTCGCACGGCCTCGAGTTAGAAGATGGTACTCAACAGGAGTGTGACGCCGTCATCTTCGCCACAGGGTACGTACTGATATGCCACTCTTCAACTTGTAAGGGGAGGGCACCGATAGTGAGGCAATGCTGAGTGCAATCTTGTGAAAAGGTTCGGTGAATTGCGAAATTCCATCAGGGAAATATGCGGCCCCGATGTTGCAAGCAAGGTTGGTCCAATCTGGGGATTGGATGACGAAGGAGAACAGCAAGGCCTGTGGAGAAAGACAGGTCAACCACATCTATGGATTGGCATGGGTATGCACTCTTCTAGTCATCTGTCAGCCCTGAACCAATGCCTTGGCAGGGAACCTGGGAAGATGTCGATTTCACAGTTTGCACCTTGCCCTCCGTAACTCCGCATTTCTTGGTGTATTCGCGGTGTTATTGACTTTATTCCCAGAAATCAAGGCGCTCGAGGAGGGTCTAATCACTGGAGATGATATCTATGTACAGTAGCTTCGTTAGGTACCATTTCCATGGAGTTTGCAACATGCCAAGATAAGAATAACCCCAGCCGAATGGTTGGAGGTCTTAACGCTTCAATCGGGTTTACGGTACAAATCGAATACTTACAAGAGATGACTTTCCCAGCGAGGTTCACGATACCCGGCTATCACTGTGTTTTTGATACGGCTTCTCAACTAAGAGCGAATCTATAGAAACCAGATATCTATATGCGGAGATAATACTCCGAGGGGGCGGTAGGGACATCCTTTCCACCACTACAGTGATTATCGATCGTGCACACTTGACAATCCATGCAAGCTACAAAATGAGGAATTAGTGAAGGTAAACCCAGCAAAGACTTTCCACTTATATAACTTCATACTACATGCATCCTGGGTGAGTTTAGAAGTGATGAAGAACTGAGCCGTGGTATCCTTGTTGGCATTTGCCTTGTAGGTGAATTATCAGACAGTGAAAGACTGAAATATCGTGTTCTTCTGAATTCACCACAGAGAGCTTTTCATCCTCGAACGCTGTTCGTTGATGATGCGATGGAAGCCTGGGCCAGCACCATGGTGAATTCGAGGCTTTCCTGTGTTTCCGATTCCCTTCTTTCCGGTACAGGTGACCACTTGTAGAGTGCAGGGCAAAACAGCAAAGGCAGATGATCATTTGTTCAAAAATGCGTGTAAGGGCCATCAATGGTCGGTGCCATTGTCTCTCGACGAAGTCAGGAAACGGAATAGCTTTCTGGCACAAACATTTGTGTCTCGGGCCTTCCCGCACCGTATTGGGTACTTCCTTAGGTCGCCCCATCGATAACGAGAGTACTGAAGCAACGTCCACAGCAGGAAGGATATACGTGATCCCAATATCTCGCGTAGGGTGATAGTCCGCTGCAAACCAACAATATCCGTGACGACGACGACGATGTTCCTGGTTTGTCTCAGCACGTAGAGCACTTGCCACATGATCAGTGATCCCACCACGGTCGTAAGGGCGGGATGTCTGTTCGAAGGACCCGGAAAATCCGAATACTCGACATGAAATCACCCACGGAACCTGGCGCTGTCACACCTCGTTCACCAAACATGCCAGCCTCATGCAACTTCTCAGTGATGGCCTATCCCCGGAAACGTAATCCTGTTTCACGGTGTCAAGGAGGGCGTTAAGATACAGATCAGTGACCTACCAGTCCATGCCTTAAATTAAGATAAACCACTGAGCGAGCACTCACCTTCCCCTCTTTGTGGAGTAGCAGATTTATTTTGAGAAGCATTGATACACACCGGAGGGCCAAGACTTCTATGTGACACAGATGTTTTGCATTGCCTTGATTCACCAAAAAAATAGGAGCCTGTGTGATCCTAAATCACTAAAGGCAGTGTGAGTAGCCACATAGATGCCCTCAGGATTACTTGTTCAAGATCTACGAGGCGTGGCTTGGCAAATGGAGATATCTTTGTTATCAAGTTAGCATGCAGGCGGAGACGGCACCGCTGAGACCACATCAGTGAGTGGGGAAAACGTCCTGTCAAGGGGAAAGGTTAAGGTTTCGCATTATATTTCTTGCAAAGGAGTCCAGACAAACTGAATGTCACATAAAGTGTGAAGCTAAGTGGTATATAACGAATGCAAGTGAAACTAAAAGGACTCGTAAGACCGTAGCTTTGAGTAAGGCAATAAGAGGAAGGAATAAGGCAGATGCGTAATTGCCAGGTCCTTGGTACACGAAAGAAAGAGAATATCCGTAAGTCCGTAACATCTCGTGTGTGCGGTACACGCAGTGAACATCCCAGACCATGTACTGTCATAAATAATCCCAAGATATTCGGATGTGGTCATCAACTCGTGGTTGCCCGAGAAGGGAAAGTCTGAGCGGGACGTCGATGTCTCATTATTACTGTAGTTGTTATTTAGTTTCCAATTGTATCGATTCCCTCGCTGCCTTTTTGGTGGTTGACGAGGAGAACCAAGGATTAGGAGGTGTTATGCTATTGAATGATAAAGCCGCGAGGGTGTTTGAGGTGGCGACATCGACTGCTTTGGGGATGTTATTGACGATCGCCGCGGCCGATTAGGGTTTGGCTTGCGGAAGGTCTGTAGGACGCAGTTTAGGAGAAATGAAACAGGTGCGCGAACGGCGCCACGTACATGCCGTGACATGATCAACTTTGCCATTGATAGTGGCACAGGGTTTTCATATAACGCTGGCGCTGTGTGGGGTTGGTCAGAAACCAAGGACACCGAAGGTCTGGAACTCACGAGGAGGCTGGAATTGGGGTCCAGGCGTACGGGTGTGCCAACGAGGAACGAGTAGCGAGCGTTTTGAGGGAACAGACACGCTACTGCCAGCTGGTGGAGGCATTTTTTCTGTCATGCGCAAGGTGAAGGGAAGCGATGCAGGTGAACTCCATAACTGGGGAGTCGTTCGAGGGTTGGGAAAGAAGAACAAAGAAAACGTGCTCAGTTTCTCTGGATTATCTGAGCGGGCAAGTGGGCAGGACCACAGCCGCATAAGAGAGAATAGGATGCGAGCGACGAGGAGAAGAAGAACAGAAGCGGCCAAGGCCATGAAGACAGCAGCGACGCTGGGAAACTTGGCTACGACGAGGACAGACATGGTGGGGGGATCGAAAGACAACCTGCGACCGTTATAAGGAGGTAACAGCGGAGATGAAGACCACCAGGTAGCAGGACGGAGTCGTCGTCGTCGTCGTTGTCGTGGTGGACGGCGGCTAAGGGAAGGAACGCACTGCTCACTCGCGCTATATCAATGTCAGCCTGCTCATCGGTCATTCCCGATACCCATTTCCGCTTTCGGGTATTATGTCATCACCCACGCCACCTTCTCATGTTCGTCACAACAGAGATCCCTCGTCTGCGGTATACGGCTCACTCGCTGCACAACCCGCACACAGATTTCAATACGTTCACTCTCAGTAGAAAAACTGTACCACATATGCAAGGCGTTATCGCGGTATACACCCCACACGTGACGTATTTATTGATCATGAGGTGATATCAGTTGTCATTAACCTCATTAGGAAGGTCAGCTCTTGGCACTTGCCAATATTATTCGGTTTGCCCATATCTAAACCCGATTGCGAGTGTGAAACGTCGACTCCAACCGTTCGGTTCGAGGCCCAATATTCTTATTCTGTTGCGAACTCTACGGCAATAGCATCCTGCAAAGCTATTATACATAGATATCATCTCCGGTGGTAAGACCCTCCTCGAACGCCTTGATTTCTGGGAATAGTCAGTAACACCACGAATAAACCAGGAAATACGGGCTTACGGAGGGCAAGATGTAGACTGTGAAATCGACATCTTCCCAGGTTCCCTACCAAGCCGTTGGTTCAGGGCTGACAGATAACCAGAGTCACATACCCATACCGATCCACAGATGTGGTTGACCTGTCCTTCTCCACATGCCTTGCTGTTCCCCTTCGTCATCCAATCCCCAGATTGGACCAACCTTGCTTGCAATATCGGGGCCGCATATTTCCCTTATCGAATCTCGTAATTCACCACACCTTTTCACAAGATTGCACTCAGCATTGCCGCCCCTTACAAAATGAAAAGGGACATACTGATACGTACCCTGTAGCAAATATGACGACGCCACACCCCTGTTCAGTACCATCTTCTAATTCGAGACCATGCGACACGAAGCGACGGGTGGAAGAGCCGCTCTTGATCTTGATATTCCCGTTGATGATCTCCCGACATGCGCCAGTGTCTGTTAGGGAATCAGTGGTGTTTTCGATATTCAGATAAAGAAATACCAATATAGAATCCAGCTCCCCTTGCATATATCAATGACAGGGTCCCTGCACCATTCATGCCGAGATTGGTTCTAAAACCCACATTTTCAAGACCGCTGAGGATATCCCTGACATACCTCTTAGACCAAATGACCCTGCTACTGACTCAGCTAGGTAGACCTACTTATCAATAATGGATGCTATGTGCAATGTCGAGTTTCTCAAGAGGGCTACAAGACTTGGCCAAGGCATTGCAGAACCAAGGATATCTGCAAAGCTCAATGGAAAATGCCCATTGTAATCTGCCAAATAGACCCTGGTGTTAAGACCACACAAACTGCAAAATAAGAGATGTCACCTCTTAAAGATGCTGTGAAGGCCTCCAGGGAAATGACACATGTCGATGAGCGCTGGATGCTGCAAATATCCAGTGATTCGAGTAAATAGGACACATGCTTCTTGGACATACATCATTACATCAGCATCAGAACAATATAGGTCCATTGCAATGTCATGAGCTGTATGGGTGCAAAGTGTTCAATTGGGAGAGCAAGCAATAGCTGATTCTCACCGGAATTTCCTGCACCGACCACAACTACCTTCTTACCGGTAAAATTTGCAGGAGAAATGTATTGGGAGGAGTGTAGAACTGTTCCATTGTAGGTATCCTGAAAAGATATATATGAATAGCAAACAAGACTCACAACAAAGTTAATTACCTTGCCTTCGATGTTTGGCATCTTTGGGTATCCTCCACCAAACCCAGTCGCAAAAATGAGATGTCTCACAGTCATTCTTCTAACATCTCCATTCCGATGGACAATAATGGTCTATGTTTTTGCTTCTACATCCCAGCTCGCACTCTCGATTCTGGTAGATAACCAAACATTCAATTCCAAAGCCACTGCATAGAATTCAAGTCAATCTGCAAGCTAACACACAATCATCTGCCTCGTGAGTAGGCTGCATCTTGGATTATCATGCACCTTGGAGCCAGGACAATACATGGGCCAAGTCGAGGGGAATCTGGAAAGATATGAGTGTTACAGATGGCAAAAATGACAGCAGTGGCTATACTTGCTGGAAATAAGGCATTTGATTGTACCCTGGGTGTGACTATGAAGCATGATGTTGGAAGTTGGGAGAAAAGAACTTACAAACTACGCCATACAGACAGAGAGTGTTGTAACGTGTCCTCCACTGAAAATAGGGTAGTTTGAGCGAAGTCAAAATACCTGAAATAATCCTTACATTATCCCCTATTCGTGTGTGCCGTTCAATCACAAGAGTAGAAACGGACATGTATTTCAAGCGAGCGGCAATCTGCAGGCCTACATGCCCAGCACCAATGATGAGGACTGTAGGATCACTATCTGCCATATTCATCTCGCGAAGCCGTCGCCCCTCCCACTCATGATCCATTGTGGAGCTGCGCAGAGGCTCAACCTACCACAGCGTCTACAGGAGTCTTTGGTATTCATAATATCATTCACCTTTTCGGGATAGTCTTTGAGCGATTCGAGACAGGTCGGAATAGACCATGCCTTCCACTGAAATTTTGGCGTTGGCACGAGAAAAGCAACCGCAGTTCCTCTACCGCAATTGGTCTCGAACTCGAAGCAAAGTCGCAAGAACACGACGCCTGACATTGGCTTCAGCAGTGTTGGCGCCCGAAAAGAATCCTCGGTAAGAGAAAGCGCCGTCAGACCAGTCAGCGCAAGGCGAGCATCCAGAAGTCGTTTTATGGCACTAGAACCCCGTATGGTACGGAAGTTCCAAGTGAGAGCCAATATGTCCTTCCAGAAACCGAGTTCATGGAACATGCTAGTAATTAAGCCCGTGGCCCTACCATGAATGTTAGTACGAAACGCGGTTAACCATTTGGTTGCTTCTGGAATGGGAGAGAGTCCGTCCAGCACTGCCGGGTCAATGTTAAGGTCATTCAGGGTCGGGATGTCAAGCGGTGAAGATGAGGACATGAGCGGATGACTGTCATCAGCAAGCAACGATTGTCGACTTTTGGCGCCTTAAAGTTGCTCTAATGTGATTCTGTTCAGACCACTTCACTACTGTACTAACCTCCATTTGCCGATCGAACCCTAGGGAATGATCGCTAAGCACTGAATAAGAATGGCTGCACCAACTTGATCCATGTGCATCAGTGTGTAGATAGACCCACTCTGGCATTGAACCAATATACATACAATTGATGATCGTGTTCTTGATTACTGGGTTACGGTCGAGGAAAGGTCATAAAACTAGTACTACTTCTTGAGAATATGCAATTATTAGTGTGATCCAAACAAGCCATAATCGTGTATACGGAAAGACGACACAAGCACGTAGAAGTCTTCTTTAATGCCAATCGACCTAGCAGCATTATTTGGGATGCTGGCCGATACGACAACATCTGCGTCGTGGCTTCTGATTCGGAACAAGGCCATTAAGATCTCCACTTCCACTGCATCCGGTTGGTTGAATTTTCGGACTTCTTGTCGTCCTTCCAAGATGATGTGAGGCAGCATGTCACCAGCTTCTGTGTTGGGTGTATTCATTATGATCGATCCAGTCGCCTCGTTAAGCCCAGCTACCGCTAAAGGGGCTACAACGTTACTGCTTTTGAAGGGCTGTATACTTGTTATTGTTGAGTTGATGGCATCGTTATCCTCAGCTAGTGCGTTGAAGTGATATCTTCCGTGTGTGTGATGTCAGTGAAGTACGCGTGTGTTTGGTCGAAACCATTACTTGACTGCGTCTGAGTCATCATCTCTCGGTACCCGTTCGAGCACCTCTATCGAGAGAAAGCTATCGGAATCTGTGTATACGAAGACTTCCTGTGAATCTGGGACCTGTCGTATATCGCTGTCCATCATCACTTGGATCAGATGTAATGGAAAGACGAGTCGAGGACATACGACACGTCTATGACCCCTGGTGGGAGAAAGGCCAGATTCGGTGTTCGTGTACTTCTGAGTGTCAAGGTTCGATAGATCGACCGTCACAGAAGAAGCACATACGATATGTCTGATACATGTGGTAGAACCGCCGATATTGCACCACCGAAGAGTTCTCTGGTTGACATCACGAAAGAGAGGTCCTTCGATTACATAAGCTAGTGCTGGACATACGACGTTCCCCCACCAGTCTATTAGCATCATGACCAAGCACAGTAAGAACAACACAGCATCTTCTGTATTTTCATACGCAGAGAAACGCAAAACAGAATATGGTACCAAGCGAGTGTGTTTTTTTGTGTTAATTTCACTCAGACGTCACTTCAATGGGCTAAGAACGTGTATTTTCTTTTTAGCAACGACTGGGCAATGAGTCCATGAGAAACTTTGATGCCTGTTCCCTCTGCCTACAAAGGGCAAGAGATCCCATAGCTTGCGATCAGGGTCACTTGTTTTGTAAGGAATGTGCTTACACCGACCTCCGTGCGTTAGTTTCCCGGCATCGGGCAAGTTCTAGAGGAATAACGATCTCTAGTAACGCAGAAGAAGGATATGAAGCGACAGAAAGAGCGGCTGGAAAGACTTAAACAAGACGCAGAAGAAGAGAAAGAGCGGGCGTTGGAAGCTGCGAGGGAACGCGTGTTGAAAGATTTCGAGAACGGACATCTTAGTTTATCATCAGGGGTGAAGGCCGCTGCAACGACTTCAGGGTCGGATGCGAAGGAGTGTGAGTTTTCGTCCTCTTTATTGTCATGGAAAGTAAACGCTCCACAGCTCGATCGGGGAAGCGGAAGCTGGATTTTGATTCTACCGCTGTTGAGACACTCATGAGAGAGGCCGAGGAGGCAGCGCTCAGGCAGATTGAAAAAGAGCAAGCGGATGCATTGCGAGCAAAACTCCCCGATTTCTGGCTCCCGTCCTTGACGCCTACGTACGCCTCAAGTGGACCACCATCCTCGTTGAAAGATGTCAAAGTGCAGACGATGTGCCGAGGAGGAGATCCTTCGCATCCTATCACGTAGGTTTATATCCTGAGTGAGACGATCAACTCACGCACAGTCCGAAGCTTGAAGTCATTTAGTCCTGTCCAATTCACTTTTACCGCGGCGTCGAGTTCTCGCCTATCGGAATCTACTTCAGCGGAGAACCCCATATGTCCTTCCTGCAAGAGTAACTTGTCAAACAATAAAGTCATGTTCTGTGCGTATCCGCATTTAAAGATGTATCATTTTTCTCAACGCACAAGTAGTGATGAAACATTGCTCTCATGTCGTCTGCAAAGTTTGTACGGATTCATTGATACGGCCTGCAAGGCAGTGTATAGTTTGTGACAAAACTCTGGGTGATCAGGATATCGTAGAACTGAGGAGAGAAGGTGCGTTACTTGGATCAACCTATTTATCTTGTTGACCTGGATAACTTCATAGGCACGGGTTTTGCCGGTGGTGGGCTCGCCGAAACCACGAAAAGGGGTCTTGCGTTCCAGGGTTAGTGTACCCGACTTCACAACAGGAAACATGTCTCGTTAATGTATGGACAAGCTTCCTTGTTCACTCTAATCTACGGAACTCCCGCCTATATACGCAGTCTAGTGTTTTGCAAGCTTGATTTGCTGAGCACGTCCTCGTTGATATCGAGGCATGGTCGTCACCGTTCAAACCGCAGTTGGTAAGTGACAACTCTGGGTTTCTCACTATGGGTGCAGATGTATTGCCCTGGGAACACGCAATCATCGGTTTACTTCTCGGTTGGACCGCCGGAGCTGGTCAAATACCAGTGCTACACGGATTTCACGAAACGCTGCTTGTTACAGGTGTTACCCAGCCATTCTGCGATTCTAGTGGACTTGGGGGTTTGTCGTGGCATGATGAGTCGTGTCTACTGAATTATTTGTGCACCAAGGGATACTGGAATATGACTCTCGAGACACGCTACTGAACGCTTAAAGCTGGCGCAACCTCGAATTACACGCAAGTCGTGCGAATCTGGGACGCTTGTGGCCCGTAATTCGAATCATATATAGAGAACAAAGCGGGCCACCCCCGTACGTCTTCCACTTTGGTTTGAATGCGTTGACCAAAAATAGTTCCTTTGTTCCCTGCACCTATCGTTCACTCATGACAAGGAGTGGCACCAGTGACCATCATCTCAACACACTACCCACGACTTTAATGCTAGTATTCCTTCCTCGCCGTTGTATTCGCTCTGCCAGGAAGCGACGTACTGATGCACCGAGATGGCAAAGGGACCCAAGACATCAACCCGACAAAGAGTTGACAAGTCCAGCTCCGTTGTCTTCCAGGAATTTCCTTCATCCATTCAACCCACAACAATCTGCCTCGTGGTCCAAAGCACTGTCCACTGGAATCCGTCCACCGTCCACACAACCCGGCATGCTATATAAACCACTATGGCAGAGATGATTTGCAACGATACTGCTAACTTTGAATCTCCACCATCTCTTGCAAATGACACCCCTCTTGGTCCCTATCTCACTTAGCGGCTCCATGAAAGACTATTTCTACAAAAATTTCCAACAACACCTTCTCGGGAATGACTTGCAGATCAGGGCGAGGAAGATGATGGCTTGTTTTCCGGAGAGCTTCCTCCCGCTGCCCAGCGACCATCTGAATGCCGCTTGGGGTGAGCTCCCCAACAACACCATGGACGTCATGCCAATGTCACTTAAGGCTGACATGCTATTCCTCCGTGCTCCGCCCCCCACGCCGGTGGATGGAACGTTCCCTGTCGATCAGCAGCCTAGTTATTGTAACTCCTTGGCCCGCAACCGCAGTGACAATGAAGGGTCCCTGCTGTTATACGAGACAGAATCACCCCCAACTCCTGATGTTTCGGTATTCGATGTGGCCTTCGACGAGGAAGACGCCAATGATGACGACTCGTCTCGATGTGGTTCCGGAGGAGATATGGACACCACCACAGATCATCCGCAGAACTCTGATATGGCTTCATCCACAACTAATTCCGACGGTGCCTCGTCGAGTCGAAGAGGTTCGCCTATATTACGAGTACCACCGGTGAAATTCCAAGAGCTGGTGGATAGCAGCATTGCCGAAATCCATGCCGGTGGCATCGAACCTTTCGTCGAATCTCTATTGATTAGTGCCATCGAAACAATTCAATCAGCGACTATTGTATCTATGTTCGTTCAGTCTATCATCAAGCAACTTTTTCAGAAGTCGTATTTGGAGGCAAGAGACCTGTCGAGGGCGATCCGTATTGCTACCATGGAAATGTTTCGTCAGCATTGGAAAGCTGTACGTGTCTCACCGGCATGCTCTCCATGCTGTAGATTGTAATGCAAATATCCCCCAGGACGGTGACTGGATTGGTGTCTCATCTACTTCAAGCAATCACTCGCCTCTAACTTTGCGTGGGGTGAATAAGGCTGGTTTTATGGGCTGTTTATTCAACGCAAAGGTCATGTCGGCGGAGGACATCTTCCTGTGTCTATACCTTCTACTGGAAGGTGAGAAGCATTTCGATCGTTTGTGCGCCATGCATGCTCTGCTCGTCCAAGCCAACGATAAACTGTGCAAGAGTCGCAATCTTGCTGCATTGATGGAGTTCAGAGAACTACTAACCGAAAAAGAGCCGGTGTCTGGCCGATATACTTGGACGCCAACGCCACCTGCCGAGGCGATACTCCAAGTGAATCTTGCATTCCACCGTAAATGTCGACGCGAACTAACTGATGGCTGTATCTTCACAGGATATTCTTGATACAATTGAAGGGTGGATGGATACCCAGGAGCTAAAGCGTTTACGATACAAGACAACAAAGACTCGTATTCCCCCACAAGCTGTCGGTCCCAGATTGGGAGGTGGTTCGCACTGTTGATGAAAACACTTGATTTGATATGCAACCTCAGGGTCGGGAAGTAGTGCAGCAGACTGCAGATTATAATTAACTCCTGTTATTCCTTGATACTTAATATTGGACGTTTTCTACGACAAGTGGTAGTTGTCCAACAAGGACTACCTGAGTATCAGTGTGAAGAAACGTAAATCAACCTACGGACAAGAAAACATGGATGTCCGCTGTAACCCCCACCTTGGACATTCTACTAACGTAGCATCCATCCAACGCCAATTCCTATACAGAAACTACCCATCATCGCTATATGAATCTGACAGTCAGACAACTTTTGTACGAAGTGCGACAACGTATTCTTTATGCGAACTTTGGCAGGGGTAAAAAGTGAGAAGGTAAATGCGACCAGCGACGAAAAATGCAACGGGTCGAGGACGCATGGTATGGCCTGGCGATTGGTGAGAACAGGTCTCTTTGTAATGGTGTCCTCGCGTGACCTTGTAGCGACGTCATGGGAGAGACGTCCCTCCCACTCAGCCTCCCATTTCGCCCTGTCCCATGACGACACCTTCTCCGAATTAATGTACAGCGTCGTCTCTCGATGAGCCGCATGGATGTCCTCGATTGCACGCTCGACTTCCCTCCAATGCAAGAAGCGCTCTGCCGCCTCATAACGTAGTGAAGAGAGCGTCTCAGGGGAACGAAATAGACCATGTCGAAGTGCGCCCGGGGAGGATGGACAGAATGAGGACATGTGAGGCCGTGATGGGAACCGAGTTTGATCGAGACCATGACGAAGTATAACAACCGGGATGTGGGGTGCAAGTGTATCGATTAATTCATCTTCGTCTGCGGAAGGAGCTGCAAGATTCATGGCAATATTCATTCACATGATGTCAAGAGCATAAATGAACATGTGCGCTGACCTGATTTCGATAGAATTATGAGAGCAGTATAAATAGGTGTGGAGGGAGATGCAATGAGGGTCGTAAGCGAGACAGAAGGTCTGCAGCGTGGATCGATGATCTCAAGTAGTGAGTGGAAAGGAGAATGGATGATCGGCAGCATAGTCGAACCCTGGAAGAATTAGTAGGGATCTCATCGAATATTTGGAGGGCGTACATCAACGCCGACGTTCCGTTGAGTCACAACCTCCACATTCCTAGCAGGCTCGAACCTTTCGAGGCCATGAGGGTCCCGATGTTCAATCCAGTCAGTTGATGCGTAAAGGAAGGACCCGTTGTTCGTGTCTTCCCATATGCCGCGGTCGACCACGTCTTCGTTATCGTCCAGTAGAAGACTGGACACGAAATCATGATCTTCCGCGCCGTCCCCAATGATTATCAGTCGGATATCTCCGAGCGTCTTTCCGTATTGCGTTGGTTGTGGGAGTGCCTCAGGGAGTGTCAAGGACGGGATGATGAGCCCCTGTGTTGTATCTTTGGTATGGTCAGGGTGGGCGTGGGAGTGCGGGGGACTCGCAGCCGCCGACGAGAAGAAAAAAGATGATCCGATAGATGGTAAAGAGGATATTGAATCTGGTGGGCTGTATGTAGGTGACGGCAGGCCGCTTGAATGGAGAGGGGACGACTGGGAAGATTCACCAGCTGTTGCATTCGTGCCAGTGTTACCATCACTCTCTTGTCGTGGATCCAAGGGACGTATTGTCGAAATACTGGTCGATGCGTCGCTACACTCCATGGTCAAGAGGTCAAGGACTGGTGTAGCAAATGGAATAGAACGAAGGCGCACACAAGCGCCACTTGACGCTGGCTACACGTGTTTGGTATATCTGAGCAGACAAATCAGGGTAGTGTTTAAGGATGGCAACTGCGGTTGTATCGAAATACTACGAGACAAGCTATGCGCGAACTACCAGGAATTGCTCAGGGATGTCTGGATTTTCTCGGGGTACAAGAGTTGGCAATGTATATTTCTCGCCATTTTCGTCCAAGTGAACAACCCGTTGGACCTGGTTTGGCACATGCCAATCAACAAACCCAAAAAATAGACATGCTGCCAACTTGCCTGCCATGCTGTAGTATCACACCCAAAATGCGTTAGAGTCAAGGAACAATGCGAGACAATGTCAAGGACAGTTTGCATCATGATAGATGGTGACATCGGTGATCCCCTTGCTTTTCCATGAGTGTTAATGTGTAGAGTGCGAAGGTTTTCCGCCGGTGCAAGGAATGGAGCTATGGCAATCTACCAAGATAGACAAACATGAGACACCTGCATCCTGTGCGAGATCGGCGGTGCTGACCAAGTCTCGTTGGTCTACTACCACAAGAAGTTGTTCAAGTCGAGGGCATCGCGAACATATTGATTGAAGAGCAGCGAGAGTCATTTGTATGCGATAGACGGAGAAGCGCTTGAAGCGAGATCCACGAGTAGCAGCTATGCCTTTCCAGAAATCATCGGGTATGGGGAAATCGCCTAACTCGTCTGTAGAATACAACTGAAAAACCTCCAAAGGCGCAGTCTCGAGGAGGTCCTTAACATTCCGGGTCCATTCTATTATTGTTGTATGGACGTGCACTGTCAGAGTGATGGACCTCAATCGTCGCAATGCCTGTGTATGATGGCACACATTCTTGAATGTGCCCATGTCCTTTTACACAGTCAGGGCAGGAAGAGTCAGGGGAACATCCTCCAACGTACAAATGATTGGGACAGTCCCTCCAAATTGAGTGTAAGAAGCCCTTTGCGATTTCCGGCCACAAGGGCTCCAATGCCTCTGTGGGTTACTTTGGAACACCCAACGATGAACAGATGCTCGAGGTCGGTAAGATAAGACGACAGCAACTCCAGGAACGCGTCTGTTACGTGAGCAGAAGCCTATACGCCTGTATGCATACTGCCAGAGGGATGAAAATGCCATTTCATACCTTGCATGTGATTGTCAAACTGCGTAGTCTTGCACCCGCTGCGAACATCCATGCCGGGAGCGTGTCAAGCACTGATCTATTTGGCATAATAAGCGAGATCTTTTGTAGCTTTTGGAACCGAGTGAGGACGACAGGATCATATCCTACACTGTTCCCATTTATTTCCAATTCCTCTAACTGCGGACAATCGCTGCTGAGTGACTCGAGCACGGTCGCATGAAGGGATCCATCCCTCGTCCAAGTACAAGACTTGAGGTTGACACAGTTCTTGATCGCCCGAACACAGAGATCCAATAACGACAAGTGGGAAAACGACGAATGAAGTCCCTTGGGAAAAACTCTGATATCTAGAATGGACGTGAAAAGCTGAGTGGATGGTCCATGCAGTCAACAGTACCAAGGTTCCGAACATGCACAGCTAAACGAGGATAATCGGCTAGAGTGCAGAACAGGGAAACAAACTACGCAAGCTCGCTCAGATGAAATTACAGTATAGTGGGAATGCGGTCACCTTCGATTTCGCATCCCTGTGCCACGGAAAGACACACACACGGCCGTACAGTACTGGAGTTGCGAACACGTTAAAAGTTTTGTTTACGAGACACAAGACGGTCAGGTAATGGGGTTTGAGTACGAAGCTAAAGATAATGGGCAACAATTCCACTGGGATGTCGAGGAACTGAGCCATGATGCGCAAGCACTCGGCCACACAAGGAGTGATGACTAAGCAACGTCACACTGTACATTGGCTGTCTCTGGACCACCAGCAGGAAACCATGTCAGGGCTCGATGACGATTACCCCTTGAACGAACAGGAATCCGATCCTGTTGAACCCGATAACGAAGAGGAGGAAGAGGAAGTCCAGACTGAGCGGAAAGTCAAGTCAAGGGGATCCATTTACGATGCATTGGACGGCGAGGAAGACGAGGACGAGGAAGAAGAGGACGAGGAGGAAGAGGAGGACCACCGTGGTAGGAAGCGTGCAAAGGTAAGTGGTCGATATTCTTCCTTCCCTAGTTGCCTCAAACGCAGCACAGCATCGGCATAAGCGTCCTGCAGTGAACCGCTTCCTCGATGTAGAGGCCGAGGTTGATACTGAGGAAGAGGAGGAAGAGGAGGAAGAGGAGGCCGGTGGGGGTAGGCCAAATGACACTCAGCACTGTAGGCGCCACTAATCCTCATTGAACAGACGAGTTCATCGCGGACACTGGTTTGGATGACTATGACATGAACCGGAGAGCTGCCGTCAATGCACGACTGGATAGAGAACGAGAGCTCGATGATCAGGACCTCGCAAAAATTGCCCAAAATCTCCACGAACGCTACGGGCGTGCTACAGTACGATATACAGGGGACATGAATGAGGTTCCTCAACGGCTTCTCATGCCTTCCGTACATGATGCGAGTTTATGGCAAATCCGTGTCAAGGTGAATTGCATTTCACCCCTTGATACCGCAGTTGTGACCATCATTCTTATGTCTAGCCTGGTCGCGAAAAAGACATCGTATTCAGTCTCATGCGCAAAGCAATTGATCTCGAGTACACTGCTCAACCCCTGCAGATATTATCTGCTTTCCAACGAGACTCGCTACCGGGCATGGTCTACGTCGAGGCTCGCAGTGCTCAACAAGTTAACCAAGCATGCAAAGGTCTCGTTGGTGTTTATCCCAGCAGAGGTATCAGCCTAGTCCCTATTGAAGAGATGGCCAGCCTTTTGCAAATAAAGAAACAAGATTTGACTGTCACCCCGGGAAGTTGGGTTCGGATAAAGCGCGGAAAGTATCAGGGTGATCTGGCACAGGTCATGGACATCACCGAAAATGGCGAGGACGTTGGGCTCAAGTTCATTCCACGCATAGACTTGAACCCAAGAGACGATGCTGGTGTTGATGGGCGGAAGCGCAAGAAGGCGGCTACTGGAGCTTCAAACATGCGTCCACCTCAACGGTTCTTCAACTACGAGGAAGTCGTCAAGGTCTACGGTCGAAAGCAGGTTTCAAAACGTAACCAAGTTTACGTTTTCCAGAATGATACTTACAAGGATGGCTTTATTGAGAAGGACTTCAAGCTGTCTGCGTTGCAACTGGATAACGTGAATCCGACCTTGGATGAGATCACCCGATTTACCCGAGGTCAAGACGGCGCAGAAGGCGAGCACACTGTGGACCTTTCCATCATCGCAGAGGCATCTCGGAAAGCGGCCATCGCAGTACTCCAACCAGGAGACCACGTCGAGGTCTTTGAGGGGGAGCAGTCGGGTGTACACGGCGTTGTTGACTCCATTAATCAAGACGTCGTAACCATCACGGCAGTCGGCGTAGATATCGATGGCCAGAAGGTTGACGTCCCAGCACGTAGCGTTCGCAAACGGTTCAAGCCTGGAGACCATGTAAAGGTGATGACCGGTCAAAACGCAGATGAAACTGGACTGGTAGTTTCCGTGTCGGACAATGTCGTGACGTTTGTGTCAGACATGACCATGCAGGAGGTCGGTCATATTACTTGGTGCGCACACTCATTGTTTACATTACCACTTTCAGGTATCTGTCTTCTCGAAGGATCTTCGAGAAGCTGCAGAAGTAGGGACTGGGACGAATATTGTTGGCAACTACGAGCTACACGATCTCGTGCAACTTGAGTGGGTTCACGCTCACATTAAAACTGGTCACATATCTGATATCTTGTTTATTTTGTGACCAGCTCACAAACCGTCGGCGTTATCTTCAAAACTGAACGCGATTCCTTCAGAGTAATTGACCAGAATGGCCAAGTTCGGCTCGTACAGCCCCACCAAATCTCGATGCGTCGGGACTCTAACCGTGCGATCGCAACTGACTCAGAAGGCCATGAGCTTCGGGTGAATGACAATGTTCGCGAAATTGAGGGAGAGGTTTGTACTTTCGCTCATAATAGTATCATAGAACTAAAATCCCAATTCAGTGCCGCAAAGGGCGAGTCCTGCATATCCACCAATCATTTTTTGCATTCCTCCACAATCGTGATGTTGCAGAAAATGGAGGCGTCTTTGTTACGCGTTGTCGCTCTTTGGCTTCGTTGGCTCCGAAGGGCAATATTGTTAAACCTGGAACTGACCTCACGAAGATGAACCCACATATGACTGGTGGTGCGCCTACAGGGGGCATGGTTGGTTCTGCCATGACCCGTGGTCCTCGAGATCGAGATATAGGTGCCACTGTAGCCATCGTCCAAGGTCCTCAAAAAGGTTATATTGGTATCATCAGAGACACCAATGGTCCCTCTGCCCGAGTAGAGTTGCACATCGGGAACAAGGTAGTTACAATTGACAAGAAGAAGCTGCGGCGCAAGTTGTAAGTTCCATTAGACTCTGTATGCGCGATCTGAACTGACACATTTTTCAAGACAGGATGGCTCTTTGGTCCCCCTCGACAGACCGTACAATCCCAATTTTGTAAACCAGGGGCAGCCCAGGGCTCCCGCCCGCACACCCAACCCGTATCCTCAGGCAAACGGTGGTCGTACACCTGGTTGGGGTGGTGGACGCACTCCTAATCCATATGCGAGTGGCGATGGAAAGACACCAGCATGGAATGCAGGTTCAAGAACACCGAACCCACATGCTGCCGATGGAGGTAAAACGCCTGCTTGGAACGCCGCTTCTCGGACGCCCAATCCTTACGCGGATGGTGGAAAAACGCCAGCATGGAATGCCTCCTCGCGGACACCAAATCCATACAGCTCGAACGATGGTGGATCAGCATGGAGTCCTAATGATGGTAGCAGGACACCACGTCCTAGCTGGGGAGGAGGATGGAACAATTCGGATGGATGGGGCAATGCTTCGCCTGCACGGCCAGCCGAGACGGAATCTTGGGTATGTGTAGATCACTGTCAATTCGATAGTTCCTCACTGTTGGATATAGGCTGCACCCACTCCTCTCGCTGCCCCAACTCCAGGTTTCTTTTCTGCACAGACGCCAGGCGCAGGTTGGACCAGCGCACCTACACCAGCGCCCACGGGAATTGCAGGTTCGGAACGACACATCACTGGTGTGCATTCAGCCCCCACACCTGCAATACTTGGTATGGACGACGACGATCCAAGTGAGTGCTTCTCATGTTATGGTGCTTGAATGCTTATAGTTCGGTTTAGCACCCATGTGGCTTCTTGATCCGGACATTCGCAACAAGAGAGTCATCATAGAGATTACTGGCACCCTGGGTGGCTGGCGCGGAGGTGAACTGGACGGTGCTCAAGGCTACGTGGGGACAGTATTCCAGTCTGCGAACGATACACTCGTCACATTCAATCACCTCGACCCAAGTCGCGCTGGGACTAATGTCCAAGTGCCGATCAACTACTTGAGTCCCATTCACCCTTCCGAAACAGGTGAACATGCAATCCCACTTGACGGAACACACAAGGGTCATGAGGTCATCCTCAGAAAGCAGGTTTCTGATGGTGTTTGGGAGGTATCCAAGCCTTCAGATTTTGCTCTGGTCACCTGTTTGAAAGAAAAGATGGTCAAGCTGTATGTTGGCTCATGACGTGATTTCGTCGTATCATGTATCTGTTCTTTGTCTTCGTTCTCTACGTTACTTTCGGTATGTACAGTCGTGTCTTAACTCAAATGGCACTATCATGGAAGCGTACAGTCACCAAAACATACTTCATATTCCCTTCCCCAGCAAGAGTTCCGGGAGGACGCTAGACCGTCATCAGCTGAGTTCTTCTTCGACCTTGAAATGATCAACATCTGTTAGTAACTCTGGACTATGGGAGGCTTGAAACACCCTGGTGTCGAAGTCCCGCAATAAGCGTATAGTCGATTTACCCCTACCCTGAGATAACGCGACATGTAGGTTGAACAAGCTGAGATCGCTAGTGGGTGGTCTGGCGATATCAACGATAACGTTCTGAGTAGTTTGTGAAAGCGCAAGCAAGTGTCATTTGGAGACTAGCACCGCCTCCCCGAGTTGTCTGCTCCCGTCATCGACAAGTCAGATTTGTTACGGGTTCAACAAGTGTACCAACATCACCGAGATTTTGGAGAGCTGTGGTGCGAACGCAATCCAGCCTCGTGAAGAGACAGGGCAAGAAAGTTAGCACTACTTCCTCAGTGCTATCTGATTCATTCGGAAATGTGACGATCGAGCCCGAGGGACTCGCACTGCATAGGGTCTGATACAGGTGCCAAGTTATTATCCCATATATTATATGTTGTTCGTCTTTTAGCATCGAAAAGTCTATGGTTACCTCCGAGATTTCGATGAGCGAGGTCCTCTGACTGCGCACGAGATATTCTCCTCGTCAGTACCCTTGGAGCGCCTCCGTGGACCGTGACCCAATGATTGATGGAATTTGAGTGGAACCTGTCTTGTCTCCTTTGAGACCCAAAAGTTGTTCTGGGTTGATTCAAGCTAAGATTGCAGACGGCATTTCGAGTCGCCTCGAGATTGCCGACTTGTTCGGATGCATTGATCCCGGACTGGCGTTGGCAGATTACTATTTTGATACATGAGGCAGTGCCAACTCTCAGGGTTCTTTCTTCTTTTCGGATCCATCGCTGTTCCAGGTGACTCGACATCTGTACGTATGCTTGATACCCTGCAGGCTTCGTGAATACGGTCATGACCTGCACCACGTTGTCAGTCACGTGATGTCTCATCTGCATTGACCCGAAGAAGCTTCCGTCGCATGCATGCATCGTGCCATCTAATTTATTTGTTCGGTTTTGTTCGTTTCCCGAACCGTCACTTATCTAGAGAGGCTCTCCCTCCTAGCCGCTCCCTCAAACGTTGTTTGTGCACCACAGCAAGCATCTCTCCAGTCAAGCGATGGGCCTAACTACCGCAATATACAAAACTTACCTATATTCTGGAATCTTTACTTGGGATGCTCTTCTCGCACTGCTCAATCTAGTGCGATTTAACCGCCCCGTTGGAAAAGTAACTCCAGAGGGCCATCCAGGCTATGGTGGCTATTGGCCAGAACACAGACCTCCACAAGAGGGTGATAGCCGTTGTTCTTGCCCTGCGTTAAATGCTATGGCTAATCATGGTAAGCGTGGAGTTGACTGCCACATGAATCGCTCGTTAATAAGTCACTGGCTGTCCGGACTGATCAGGAATAATCAGTCGTAGTGGCCGCGGGATCAAATTCACTGACCTTAGTGAACAAGTCCGCACGACTTACAACTTCTCGCCCTCTTTCTGCTCTTTCGTGCCCCATTATGCCGCCTTCATGTTGAACAAGAGCTATTACAAAGACACGTTCGACCTTGAGGAACTCGACCTCCATAATGGCATCGAACACGATGCATCGCTCACTCGTAAGTAGAGCTGTCCATAACCATTACCCGTTTCAGATCACCCACATGTCCCTAGGGCTGGATGCTGCGTTCGAGAAGAAGCAAGGAGAGAAGCATGTTCCATACATCGAGGAACTTCTGTCCTTTGCTACGGGCAAGGATAATGATAACCGGACGACATTGACGATCAGTGACATGTCCAGGATCCTCGGGAAGCGTCGCGCAGAATGCAAAGCAGCCAACAAGGAGTATTCACTCAGTCGTTTCCACAAAGTCTTTGGAAGCGCTAAGTAAGTAGCACGCGATGATGTCATGTCACTGGAACTCAACTGTATTTATAGCTCATCCACGATGTTGAAAATCTTTGGAGGCCGGGTAGATGACTTGCGCACGCTCCTCCTTGAGGAACGTCTCTCTGACGGGTGGGAGTCACGCGTCCGTGCACCTTACGGATTGACGATGCTTGCCTTCAACAGAACTGTCATTCCTGTGGAGTGGGGCATCCGTGAATCTAACCATACCGTTTGACATCTGCACCCTTTGAAATATTGGGCATCGTATTGATCTGCTACTTCCCTATGATCTATAATGACTGGTCTTGTCTTCCGTATCGATTTCCGCACTCTACGCGTCCTTCTGTCACGACCCTGTTACGATAGTCCCTGTGTACGCTAGTCTTGAATTACATCTGACTACTTTGTGTCCTTGGGGTGTCAGGGGTCGTATTCCTTTGAGCCCGTGAACCTGAAGTGAGCTGGATGCTGGAGTTTTGTAACAACACCCATTGTGCATCTATTTTCTGCAGGACCACCCAAAGTCATGGCGTATGTTGCAGTCGAGGCAGATGAAGTGCGTCGTCTTTCAGTTGGTATTTTTACCAATAAGCTTGCATGCTGATCATACTGCATTGTGGCCATTTAGCGTCTAGAAGAAGGACCGGATGGTCTTGAATTCAAGTGTACGTGTCTTCAAATCCTCTTTACATTAGGCTGAGCGGAATGACAGCTTTCCTTGGTACGAGCGCAGGTGGTGCAAGGGCCCCGTCTGCATCGCAAAATCTCGACCGAGGTATGCCTCAGTTACTGATGAGGTAGTGGTTGTCAACGCACATCTGCAGGGTACATGATGGACGGTTCTGGAGGAAAGGGCTCCGCAGGGTTCTGGTCCATCGACTTTTACCAGCCCTACTTTCATGTTGACACGATCACTGTGCTACAACGATGCTACCACACTTTACTGCCCTTTTCGCCATCCTACCTATCTACCTTCTCGGGGGGGCTGGATCTGTATGGGACATTCTGGGTCCCAACGACACTTATCCTTGCACTGTTCATGTCATCCTCTTTGGCCGCTAGTATCGCGAGTTACCTATCTGCACCTGGTGCAGAGTACGACTATGACTTCGCATTGTTGGGCCTCGCCACGACCATAGTGTACGCTTATGCGTTCGGGTTACCACTTGGGCTCTGGCTTAGCTTGCGTTACTTGGGCGTCGGAGAGTGGAGCATCGTAGACGCCCTCGGCATCTGGGGATACGGGCTGTTCGTATGGATTCCTGTTTCGGTAAGTACCGTCGTTCCAAGTGATCTCTTTTCTGACGAGGCCAATTCAATTTATCTCGTAGATATTGTGTGTTATACCCAACTGGATTGTTCGTTGGACTCTTGTTGGAGTTGCGTTCGGATTGTCGGGCTATTTCCTCATAGCGAATGTCTACCCAATCTTGGCAAGTGTGAGTGGACTCACTTCGATCTTAGCTATGGGGTTCACCACTTGTGTCATAGGCCGATGCCAAAGCCACTCGTCTCCTTATCATCGTGATCGGTGCACTGCACGCAGCACTCGCGCTGACGTTCAAGATTATGTTCTTCAGCTACTACGTTGTAGCTGATACAGCACCTGGGACTGACCCCACGCCGAGATAGCTATGTCTCGGGGGTATGTACGAGTATCCGGCTGTTCGATGCACGTTTTCATAGAATATTGTAGAATCGAACTATTTCTTGAATGTCCGAGCGTATCCATGTATGACGTCACAAAACTTGTCGTACTATGTAGCCTGACAGTCATTCGCATCTACCCCAAAATGAATGTCCTGTTGCTACTACCAAACCCCTCACTGCATTAGAAAAATCACCCGACCCTGCGTCTAACCGGCAGTTTTTTACTCCAAACTGGGCAGTAGGTTTGACCTACGTGTGAGGGTTATGGCCAACACCATCCCTCACACTTCCCACAACAGGATCTCTCGTAGCATACTATATTCTTTTATTCCTTTTTATTATCGGACACTTTACTGCAGATACTGTACCGATGTATTCAAGTAAACGCTACGTACCGATACTTAGATTAAAAACTACATAGTTGCTTACCTAAGCGTGCGGTATGCCGCACGTAGCGTTGTATCGGTCTCCTTGTAGTTTCAACGCCAGTACTCGGGCTTGGAAGATCCTCTTACTCTGATCTCTCTCTTTCGGTAACTCGGTCACGCCCGACATTCCGCCTTGCCCGTCACACTACGATACGATGGCCGCGCAGCGTCTGGATCACATCTCAAGCGACTGAGATACCAAATTAGCAATTACATAACTGTCCTTTGACTGCCATTCCTTATTCAACAAATAGATTCCTCTAGAAAGTGCGGCCTTTGCGGTGCGGAGGTACGTTCTTCACCGGTGGGCTGTTCAAAAGGACAAACATTGTACTGTTAAACTGCTGCGCCGGGCTTATCAGGACTGAACATCTGACATCGATCCCCTACGGAACGATGGCAGAGTCAGAGTCCCACCGCAGTACTGCTGTTGAACACCCTTGTCACGAAAATACTTTTGAACCCACCGGTAGGAGCACTCCGTTCTTTGGGTTTACACTCGACGCGTACATAATCCACAGGTGGTATAGTTGCTACCAACACCTTTCCCCCCACGTTCGACAAATCCAACTTTGCCATCATCCTCCGCCGTCAGCGCGTACGTTCAGGAGGCGAACCCAAATTCACCACCTCCCCTTCTCGATTCTTGAACCTCACCAATGACTTTGAGTTTGCTGGCTGGGGGACCATCTCAAAAATTGCACTCACCCCGGATGAGATCTCCCATGGGAACGACGCTCTGACTTCCCAACGCAGTCAGCAGGTGCTGGGACTATTCGAGGCCAGTGCTCTCGCTGCCAATGATGTTCTCGGCGGTGTGTTCTACACACTACCCAGCGTATTCGCTGTATCTGGCGTGTAGTGCGTCGTCCAGCATTTTCCCGGGGAGTTACCTGATGAAAAAAACAAAGCTCACCTGTTTCTTTACTCGTCGCAACGTCGTCTCTCTTTCTTTGGCGTCCTGTCATGGAAGAACTTGGTTCCGCTCTTCCCATAAGTGGAGCCCCCTATTCATATCTGTTAGTGACCCATATTTGGCCTATTTAGCATAGTATAATTATATATCCTCTAGGTTGAATGTCTCAACAAAGTTTATTGCACTAATTGGCGCGGCTTTGTTGTTGCTAGATTTTGCAGCGACAGCAGTCACCTCTGCCGCGACTGCCATCGCATACCTGACAGGCGAAATAGCCATCCCATTCCCTGCCTATGTAGGGGTGTTTCTTGTTTTTGTTATCTTTACTGCAATAAGCCTCACTGGGCTTAAGGAGAGTGCCCGAGTTGCAAGTAGTGTGCTTTCATTTCACGTAGGTCGTCAATCAGTGGATATAAGTTGTTTTCTCATTGTGCTTGAAGCTCTTAACCATGATAATACTTTTCATCGCTTCTGTTATTGCCCTCATATCTTTTGGACCTTCCCAACTAAAGGAAAATTGGGCTACTGGACACGAGAGATCTGGGTCTTCTGCAAGTGCTCTCAGACAAGTTTTCAATGGTGTCTGTATTGGCATGTTGGGACTGACAGGGTTTGAATGTATGCGGTTGCTCCGTATGAGAGTCATTAATCATTCAATTCCTTTAGGTGCCCCTGCGTACGCTGCCAAGATGAAACCTGGGTCCTATCCTAGCGTCTTACGCAACCTTCATTGGTCGCCCCTCGTCTTGGATATGACAATGGCGCTATTTGTTCTGTCCTTGCTTCCACTGAGTGATGGCGCGCGAAGGAATGTTCTCTCCATACTAGCAGAGAAAGTTCGAGTTTTAATATCCCAACTTTTTTCACAATGAACGATCAACTAATCCCTTGGACAGGTGGCAGGGCGCTGGCTGCGGATATGGATAGCCATAGATGCTGTCATTGTCTTATGCGCTGGAATTCTTACTGGTAGGCCTCAAGTAATCTTGCACAAGTGGAGTTCCCTTTCATGGACCGCGTTCACCTAGCCATCCTCAGTGCCTGTGAGCTTCTGTGCGAATTATCGCGTGATCGTATTTTACTTCGCACATTCGGAACACGACTACCCCTTACCGGGGCACCCTACATATCCGCATTGTCTTTTGTTGGTTTTAGCATCGCGATTTACATCAGCACAGGGGCAGATCTCACTATCATTTCAGAGATGTGAGTAACGTCATGGGGATTCTAGACCAACTGATAATGTATCCAAGGTTCTCTGTAGTCTGGCTCGCTGTGATGGCGCTTTACCCAGTCTCCCTAACTCTATTGCGGTTCTCACGACCACGACTTCCTCGACCTGCACGATGTTCGTTAGCAGTTGCGATAGGTGCTATTATGGTTACGGCTATCGTCATTGCAGGTAATATCGCCATAAATCCTGAAATCGCGTGGTATTTCTTAATTCCGTGTCCTTTGTCAGTGTACCACTAACGCCCTCTCAGGTGGTTCTCGTTATACTTTCTCATATTAATAATATTTTTCTCAGTAATGAACAACAAAGTTACCATTCTTCGTTGGATATACTGGGTTTATGATCAACTTACTCCTCCTCACAAGCAAAAGTTCACACGTGGCTGGGGGAATGGTCTAATTGGTCTAGTAAAGCGCTTGAAGAGACAAGGCGTGTGTTTGTTGGTCAAAACCGACGAGGTATGTGGTCTATGGAATTCGCCGACTCTCCATGGTACCTAACAAGAGATGGCATAGATCAACCACTTGTTTAATATGATTATCTATGTGCGGCAAAACGAAGAGACTTCTCATATAAGACTTATTCATTTTTATGGAGCCACAATCCCCTCCGAATTGGAAGCCAATGCAAAGAGTGCGTGCCGCGGTCCCATGCTCCGAGCCTGCATACTAAAATAGTACTCAGTCCTTGACGAAGCGTTCCCTGAAATCACCATTGACCTAGTAGGTTCTTCCTCTTGTATGATTGCCTGTGGCCAATTTATTCTCACTCTCCTCGATGATAGATACTTGTAGATGGGGATTTCACCCCACAGAATGTGGCGGCGCTCGCCTATCGGCTAAGGACCCCAACATCGTCGATGTTCATGAGTTGTCCAGGTCCAAAGTTCAATTATCCTGTTGTCGAATTTGGTACAAGGATCATTAGCATGTAGGCCTATGTAAAGTCGTTCCTGCTGAGGCGAGGTACCTGGCTAGTGATGAATACATTCATTGATTCATCCCACGCACTATACATACTATCACTTGGCCGGAGTTGCAGCACCAAAAAATACTGCTTCAGAACATCAGTAGATACTATAAAAAATACATGTGCATGTAGAGGAACACGTACAGAAAAACTTCTGATAGAAATAAAGGTGATATGTGTGATGTAAAAGATGCCAGAGAGATGCCGGTTTTTGGTCACAGAGTTGCACATGTTCCCATCTGCGAAACTGAGGGCTGTCACACAATGTCACACCTTACATCGTAACTCCGACATCACGCATCCTCAAACTTTGCTAGCAACCCTTGTAATTACATTATATTGTGAATAAAGGCACCAATTGTCATAATTATTCTAATGTACATTACAGACCATTACAAGGCTAGGTCCTCCTTCCAATAGAAAACATTTCGTGGGCCTGTGGGAATGCACAGCAAAATGGTGGATATCAGTAGAGGATGTCAGAAAGGCCAGGCTATTAGGCATAAATAGCAGTCAGACATTAATTAGAACTTTGACAATAGATTAGAGCATCCATGACTCCCAGTCAAACATATAGTCATGAATATATGCTTACATAGTGAAACAGCATCAGTCATTTTGATATCTTTGGAGGTTACATATGATAAAAGTAACACTTTGGTAGTAGGATAACCTATGTATGGAATGATTACTGCTCCCTAGTGGTGCATACAGGGCAATGTGCATACCAAATATATACATGGGGAGCACAATTATGTTGGCATCCACAGGTAACAGACAAGCAATTTTAGAGACATTCTTCAGATCTCTACAACTGCTAGTGGTTAAGCTTGTCCTCCATACTGCTGTATTCTGTCATATGCTGCCTTTATCTCAGGGTTTGTTCCATGGTATCACCCAGGCCATCATCATCAATAAAGCAAAGTAGCATAGTTGGGAGACTAAATCTGGTATAGGCTACCAGATTTAGGTATGGCTTGGGCTAAGCCTTCAATCTACTTCTACAATGCAGTGGAAGTTCTTAGGTAAGGACTGTAAGACTTACTAAGTGTTCACTTAGGGTGATTTTCTGGTTGGGCTGTTGTTTGAATACTCTCCTGAGTCTTCAGTACACTTCAACAGATGTTGAACTGTTACTATTTGTGGACCCGGAGGTCCAGTATATATACACCTCAGACATGGTCTGTGCATGGTACATGGAATTCTGTTCAACTCGTGGGTTGAACTACATATGGTAAGTATATCCTTCCATATAAGTGTCTCTCAGGTATTGTACTGAGTAAGCATAGAATGCCATAGAACATGATGGAGGAAATGATGTCATAAGCATGTCATCCTGACATCATACAGCCTAGACTTTTCTCCATATTGGTAAAACACCAGTAGTGTTCAATGGCTGGTCATAGAATCACATGCAGTGGTAAACACATGCAAGTGTTGACTCTGTCAGTGGCAATGCACATGACAAATCTCCTGAGAACAAACTATGAGTGTCTGTTATGTAACACCAGCACTAATACCTTGTTTGTTCAACACTCCCCCAGATTTGGTATGTGCCAAATCAAACAGGAGAAATTCTGCAAAGGCATGAAATTTTACATGTCCCAGATTTTTCATAAGAATATCTGCAAGCTGTTTGTCAGTCGTGATGTGTCTGACAATGAGTACTTTCTGATTCTCGATGCACTCTCTGATAAAGTGATATCAAATGTCAATGTGCTTGGTTTGTCTTTCCTGTGCAGGATTTTGTGCCAGGAATATTGATCCCATATTACCTCCATATAATGGGATGGGATCTGGGTGGAAACCCAGTTCAGTGAACATGGAGTGTATCCAGACAACCTGTTGAGAAGTATCGGATAAGGACATATACTCAGCTTCTGTGGATGACAGAGTGATGGTTTTCTGCTTGCATGATAGCCAGGTAATGGGTGCTCCATTTGCCAATATGACCATGCCAGTGGTGGACTTTCAGTCATTTTTGTTGGAAGCCCAATCCACATCGCAATATGCCTCTATAGAGTACTCAGATTTTCTTTGGTATGCCAATCCTCTCTCCTTGGTGGCTCAAAGATATTGAAAGATATATAGGGCATGATTGAGGTGATCCTCCATAGGATTCAACACAAACTGTGACATCTTTATGATGGCAAAAGCTATGTCAGGTCTGGTTCCCAATGTGAGATACAGCAAGGAGCCTATCACTGATTGATATTTTGAACACAGTGCAGGAGTAGTCTCTCCTTTGTGTTTCACTGGTTCATATCCTGATGGGAGTGAAGTATTTGCTAGATGGCAATTCTTCATTTGGAATCTTTGGATTATTTTATCCAGATAAGTGACCTGATCAATGATCAAAAGACCTGAAGAGTGATCTGTCTGGAGATGCATTCCAAGATATTCCTTGGCTTGTCCCAAGTCACAACATTCCCATACTGTCATGAACTTTTTCTTCATCTCTTGAAGGAATTTGTGACTGTTGCCAGTGAAGAGTATGTTGTCAACGTAAATGAGGAGAATGATGACAATGTTTTCTTGTCCTGTCTTCTTCTGCAACACATATACTCCAGCATCTGAATGGATGCGAGTGAAGCTGAGTGCTTTAAGGGATTTGTCCAGTTTGATATTCCATGCCAGAGTGGCCTGTTTTAGACCATATAGAGCCCTGAGCAATCAGTAGACATAGTGCTCCTTTCCCTTTTCCACAAAGCCTTCTGGCTGTTCCATATAAATTTCTTTGTCCAATTTTCCATACAGAAATGCAGTTTTGATGTCCAGTGCCTCTAGGTCCCAATTGTATTGGGCAGCCAGGGATAGAATGATTCAAACAGACTTGAATCTTGCTACTGGAGAAAAGACATCCTTGAAGTCTACTTCGTATTCTTGAGAGAAACCTTTGGCTACTAAATGAGCATATTTTTGCCCATCAGATTTAATAGCATAGACCCACCTGCACTTGACAGGCTTTCTCCCATGAGGTAGAGGTACAAGTTCCCAAACTTTCCTCTTGCCTAACACTGTGATCTCCTTGTGCATGGCGGCTTCCCAAGCCTTTTTGTCATTGGCTGGTAGTCTCTGAGTATCCTGGTAATGAACAGGTGTTTTAGACTTCTCTTTGACCTTTTGCATAAGCAGATAGTTGATGAAGTCAGTACCACATTCCTGACTGAGCTTGTGCAAGTTGATCATTGGCTCCCCCATGTCCAATGCTTCTCTCGTTTCCTCAAAAGTCATCTCCTTTGATGCTTGCTGTTCTGCATCAACAGGATGTGTTCTTTCTCCATAGGTATTCTCTGGTCTGAGAGGAATTACTTGCTCTCTGGTTGACTGATGGATGCTGGAGTCTGGATAGAGTGTATAACAAGAGGATGGTGCTGTTTTTAAAGGGATTTTGACAGTCTTTCTAGAAGCCTCTGTTCGTGGTTCCATTTGCACTTCTGTTGGGGTTGCAAGTTCCTTCAGGTGGTTTGGAGAGACAGTTGGATGAACTGTTTGTGGGACCTCAATTGGTTGTTGTTCCTGTGGAGGAGTGACCTCCATGGGAACATCCTCATGAGGTTGGTCCTGAGTTTCCTCAGGTATTTGGTCTTTGTAACCAGTCTTTGCACATCACGGAAAAACCTCTTCATCAAAGATAGCATTTGTGCTTATGATGACCCTTTGATTCTTATCTAGGAATTGGTAGGCCTTGGATCCTGATTCATAGCCCAGGAATATCATTGGAGTGTTTTTAGCCTGTAGTTTTGTCTGATGTTCCTTTTTGATAAAAATGTAAGCAAGACAACCAAAAACTCTGAAGTATGAGGCATCAGGTTTTTTACCAGTCCATAACTCCATTGGAGTTTTCCACTGTGATCATTGAAATGGTTGGCAATTGTAAACATGCACTGCAGTCTCTAGAGCATGTTGCCACATGGTAGGAGGAAGGCAGGCAGAATGTCTCATTGCCTCTTCCTTTTCTAGCATGGTGCGATTAAAATGCTCAGCTTGACCATTTTGTTGGGGAGTATCTGGAGCAGTCATGTGGTGCTCAATACTGTGTTCACGTAAAAAGCTCACAAACTCAAGAGATCTAAACTCTCCCCCATGATCTGAATGCATCCAAAGAAGTCATCCGGAGACACGATTTTGTGCCCAGGCAAGCCAGGAACAAAAGGCATCAAAAGTGTTGGATTTAGAAGAGAGAGGGACAATGGAGGCATATCCACTGAAGTCATCAATGAAAGTGATGACATAGCACTTGTGGTAGTAAGACTCCACAGGGAATTCACATAAATCAGTGTGAATAAGTTTGAGTGGTTTAGAGGCATGCTTGTAGGTGATGCGATAAGGTTTCTCAGTCATCTTTCCAAGAGTGCAGCCAGGACATGGCTTGTTATCCATTGAGGTCTCAAATGGGGTAACAGTGGTTGCTTTGGGTAACTGGCGCATGGCATTGTATGAGCAATGTCCCATCCATGCATGCCACAGGTCTGAGGTTTCCTTTGAACTAATGGTTTGAATCTGATCAGTTATAGACTGCAAAGATACACAAATATAATGAAGGGACCCTTTAGATGCTATTGGGCATGACTGCAGGTAAAGGTCACCATTAGGTGCAAAGATTTGAGTTCCATCAATGTTCGACATCAGTGTATAGCCCTTGTTGGTCAACTGAGTGGTTGAAATTACCCTCATATGGAGTTTTGGGCAAAACTTCACTCCGTATAGTTTAGTCAATTTTCCTTCATGATAGAATATGATGGTACCATTCCCTAATTTCTTGACAACCATATCTGCATCCACTATTTGAGATAGTTTTGGAATGGGGTATGCAGTGTATGACACAAAGTCATTAAGGTTGTGAGTGCAGTGCACTGAGGCACCAGAATCAAGCAGAATCAGCTGATTCTTCTTGCCTTTACAAGTAAGACACATGGTTGCTTCCATATTCATAGGCAAATGACAGGAGACACACTTTCCCTTTTCTTGTGAAACAAGTATTTTGTGCTTAGTACAATCAGAGCATCATGGATGATGATAGTACAGCTTGAGCACATTATGGTCTTTGTCCATGAGGACAGTGTTGCCAAGTCCATCTGCCATTACTTGGGGGTATATGGCATCACCAGGCCAATTTTGGGTGGAGGGAAGTGGTGGTTGTATCTCTGCCAGTGCTTGTGCTGTCCTGGCGAAACCACCATATCCAAGCGGATCCCCTTCCACAAGATCATGACTCCATGTATACCTGGGGTGGTGTGAGCCACACTCATCACAATCATCCTCTCCATCATAGACAAAAATGTCTAGAGGTTGTCCACTGATATTATAGCCATTGAGTTTATATTGTGGATGGTAATAGGCCAGTGCCCATAAGCCTGTTTCATAATCAAGTGACCAATAAAATTTCTGAAACTCTCAAGATTTTCATTGTGCATCTGGGACTGTGACTCCTGGTTTTAACTGAAAAGTATGCACTTGGTCATGGTAATCTTGGTTAAAAGGTTTATAGGTTGATGAATTGGAACACATGATGTCTCATGGCAACACCCATCATACAAGATAATACAAGTCCTCATCACTGATTCCTTTTGATTCCTTTCTGATATACTCTGGAATAGGATTGAGAAGGGAGTAAGAGACTTTGTATGTCAGCATGGATGTGGTAGACTCACACATTGCCATTGGACCATCATCATAGTCATAATCCTCTGCAGTGAGAGGATTGACTGAGTCCTCATAAAGCTCCTCTGGGATATCAATCTCAGGAACTGTTTGAAATGGTTCTGAATGTCCCTGGCAGATAAGTTCTAACTCCTGATCCAACTGCTGGACAGTGAGTTTTGATGAACTTGCAATGGGTTGTTTGGGACTCATTGCCTGATCCTGTAACCCTAGCTCCTCCTGTTGGAGGTATTCTGCCTGCATGTACATGAAGTCTTGTTCATCATACTGCAGAGCTTCTTCGTAGGTCATAGATTTGTCATCTCGAATCATATGTTGTTTGGCCTTCCCTTTGCCTTTATTGGGACAAGGTCTCTGTCCCTGGCTTTGTGGGTTCTTTCCCCCTCTAGCACCTTGGCCTTGCTTTCCTTGTCCTTTTCCCTTATTAGGGAACTGCCTCTGTGGGGATACCTGAGGCAGATGGTCAATTTCTGGGACACAGCGAATTTGCTGCCTGCTGCCAGTATAGTATACTTTTTGGCCTGTAATGTGGCAGGTCTCTCCTGGATAATGGTTTTTCCTGCAAGAGCCATTCCTGCATTGAGAATAGCTTCCTCTGGGAGCATACTGGGTATTTGTTGTGGGTTTGTCATTAGAGAGTTGGTGAATGAGGGACTTAGTGTGATGGGGTCCTTCATACTGCTCTTGGTCAATGGTGCTTCTTCCTTTTCCAGTAACTCAGTGCTGATATTCTTTCTGAATATGCAGAATGATTGTTGACAGTTTGAAGTTCGCATCCTCAACAGTGGTTGTGATAAGGGAGACAACATTCTCCCAGTCAGAGGGTAAAGCCATAAGAATGGCCATAGCAACTATCTTCTTGTCTAGAGGAAAACCAGCCACAGTTAGGCATTTGGCACATGCAATGAGCTTGTTTGCTTCATCTATGGGATTGACGCTTCCCTTTATTCTGTGCTGAAAGAGTGATCTCATCTCAGACAGTGCACCTATATTGCCTGGTTTACCATAGGCAGTTTCTATATCTGCCAATGTCAACTTGGCAGTGGTTTTCATATGATGGTAAAAGGAAGGGGAAATTTGAAGCTTGATGACACCTCTAGCCTGGATGTCCTTGTCAACAAAGGCCTGTACCTGCTCAGCAGTCACTCCTGTGCTGACCACAGGTGTATCTTCAGTGAATGTTCGGTAGAAGCCCATAGCCATGGCGAAGGCGTCAATGGAATCACACCATAATTTGTAATTGTTTCCAGTGAGAAGAGGGACAAAGGTGAGAACATCTTTTGCTGACATTTTAAAACCTAGAATAGACAATTGAAAGCAAACCAGTTAGCAAACATGTCTTCCTCTTCCAAAAGGAAAGGAATAAAGGGCTTAGGTGGAATGGGCTTTGGCCCTACTCTATGCTTTCCATTATGTGTCCCTGGTTTCCTCCTAGGGGGCATATTTCCCATCATCCTCTGAAGAGCATTGTCAGCTCTTCTATCCTTTCTTCAATCTATCACCATTTCTTGTCGCTTCTGCTTCTTTTCTCCTGTCTTTGACCTTTCCCAATAAGCCATTCCCATTCCCTTTATGTCCGATCCTGCTTTACTCTCTAAGACTTGGAAATTGAGAGCTGGGAAGTAGTGCAGATTGTCAACTCAATTGACTTTTTCTCCAGTCCCTAGGACTGAGTTGATGAAAGATACACTTCTATCTAGTTCCCAAGCCTTGATTGCACAGGATGGAAAGGGTGTTTTGAAAACAGAGGGATGGAATTCCTTATCAGCAACTTGACCATGGTAGTACACTGGGTGTGTGGTGAAAGGAATTTGGGAAATAAACAGGTCAAGCTTTTGTACAAAGATGAAAGGGAGAAGCATATGTGTGAAGTGTACATGATTTTTATGTATACTCCTTTTTAAAGGTACATTGTGATAGTTTTCATCATCAAAGGATGATGTTGAAAGGATAAAGTCCAAATCAGCAGTGTACAGCTCATGAATGTAACACAGCATAGGGTATACCCAATGCATTTGGTGTGTTGAAGTAGTCTGATAGATTCTCAGGCAACACCAGTTTTCTGTTGTCATCATAGCCCATCTTGAGGATAGGGCACAGCGCCTCAAGATCAAGGATCTTGACCTTGCCTCATGGGTCCGGAGGGATGATGACATAATCCTGAATTTTGACAAGAAAGTGTGAGAACTCTTTCTGCATGATGGAGAAGGGATGTGAATAGTAGGTGCAGAAAAAGGGGTGAGTGTCGAAGACTCATCCTGGATTGACAGTTGAGAAACGATACCAGTTTCTCATTATCTCTAATCTGAGGGCTCTCATCCATGGGAGGTAGACATCATGGGCAATGAAGAATAGGAAGAAAATATCACCATATCCCAGTGTGAAGATTTCTGCAGGGGTTGGTCTCTTCCCTATCATGACGATGCCATTTCCAGTGGGGTATTGGTGCCCAAACTCTGTCTGCCAAGGATAGAAGTCCCTGACATGAGCCACATCTCCTCTACTCACATACCACTTCATGTCATAATTCAGGGTATTCTGTATGCTGGAAAAGTCTTCTCTGTCCATAATTGGATGATTGATTTGTTCGCGTATGCACTGTTTTTCATCAGCATCCAATAGGTTGTTTGGATCCTCATCTCTGTCTTCATTGAAATGAAACCGTAAAAACTCAACCACTTCACCTTCCTCAGGCAATTCCAGATATATGAGGTCAGGAGTAAACTCTCCTTCCTCTAGTGGTGATTGTTTCTTTATGAAGACCAGGGTCATTGGGACATCCAAGTCCTCAAACTCTTCCTTTATCTCTACATCCTCTGTTCTGGTAGTGTGTGCCCTGGACCAGTGAGGAGGTGATAAAGGAGATGGAGTGTTGGGCCTAGTTGGCACTAAAGAGGGTGCTTGAGGCCAAAGAAGGTGACCCAGTGGGAGAAATGCTGGCGAGGGTAAAGGTGTCACCAGATGAGGAGTTGAGATCATTGGTGGCAGTCCAGAGTTCCAGACTAGATGTTCATTGACACAATGATTGTGGTGCTGGTGAAGATGGAACAGGGATGTGTGGGATGGAGCTTGCATTAGAGTAGGTACTGGGTGAAGGAATCGGCAATGGGTTTGAATTGATTATGGGATTGTCTTGAAGATAAATTACCTCATAGGGGACTGGAATAGGATTACTGTCAGCAACCATATATCCAATAAATGTCCCACTACTGCGATCAGAAGATGGTAATGAGGCCATCATGGCACTCATCTGCTGTCCCCTCAGCCTCAAAAAGGTTGGCTGTACAGGAGTCAGGTCAAGACAACTCCTCATTCAACTTTCAGTCAAATGAGCCCTTGTGGACTCTATGAGTCTTTGTTGTCTGACAGAATCTATGATTCTCTCAGCAGCCTCGATGAATGCTCTATCAAGGCATGAATGTAGTTCTACCAAGGAAATTCCTGGATTTGCATCAACAAATTGCAACACTGCTGACTCCTCAGTCAGTCAAGATTCATATCTCAGTGGTGGAGCAGACAAAGAATACACAGGAGGATCTGCAAGACCTTCCAGCATTGAAGCATCCTCAGGAGGAGGACCAATGGTCCAATCCACCTGGATGCACCATGACCCAAATTGATCACTTGTCTCAGCTGCCACTCTATAAGTGCAATGATGAGCAGGTGTGTGCTGCATCTCAACACAGAGTGTGAAAAAGGCAATAGCTGAAATGGCAAAGAAAAATTCAGCTTGCCAAAACAGCAGTTGCAAATAAACCCATTGTACTCCTCAGAGAAATGAGAGGGTGTTGAGGAGACCCAACAAAATCCTCCAAGTGAACCGCAAGCCATCATTTGGTTGCATCCCTTGCTCAGCTGCTGCAAGGTTGTAGACGTCGAACCTAGGTGATGAGCTTGGGGCTCATAACCTAAAGTGAAGTAGTGTAGTTGGGAGACTAAATCTGGTATAGGCTACCAGATTTAGGTATGGCTTGGGCTAAGCCTTCAATCTACTTCTACAATGCAGTGGAAGTTCTTAGGTAAGGACTGTAAGACTTACTAAGTGTTCACTTAGGGTGATTTTCTGGTTGGGCTGTTGTTTGAATACTCTCCTGAGTCTTCAGTACACTTCAACAGATATTGAACTGTTACTATTTGTGGACCTGGAGGTCCAGTATATATACACCTCAGACATGGTCTGTGCATGGTACATGGAATTCTGTTCAACTCGTGGGTTGAACTACATATGGTAAGTATATCCTTCCATATAAGTGTCTCTCAGGTATTGTACTGAGTAAGCATAGAATGCCATAGAACATGATGGAGGAAATAATGTCATACAGCCTAGACTTTTCTCCATATTGGTAAAACACCAGTAATGTTCAACGGCCGGTCATAGAATCACAAGCAGTGGTAAACACATGCAAGTGTCAACTCTGTCAGTGGCAATGCACATGACAAATCTCCTGAGAACAAACTATGAGCGTCTGTTATGTAACACCAGCACTAATACCTTGTTTGTTCAACAATCAACACATCCAGAATTACTGGTCATTATGACTTATTAACAACATGACAGAACCCTTCATGACTGTGACAATGGTGGCAACATGAGTATTATCATATGATGATTGTCAAGGGTGTCCAGAGAAAATATCATCCATTCATAAATGAAGATGTAAAACTAAATAAATGGTCAACTATCATGAACCCATACATGTAGTGTAGTTGCTGCCTGTCCTCAGATCATTGAAAGTTTGCCCCTGGCAGCCAGTCTTTCATGTCACTTCCTCAGGGTTGAAGCCACTGACTTTTTCTCAACTGGCTGGGGATGGTACACAGAAGCATTGCTATGGCCAAAAACAGAGCTAACAAAACACATATTAGTTGCTTGTAAATAAAATTGAAAGGCAAGCAAACCAATTCCACCAGTAGAGAAGGTCAGAAATCTTGTCCTTTTCTTGCATTGTATGAGTATCCTTGAAGAAGAGTAGGATGTTCTTGTAAAATTTTACATAGTCAAAGTCTTCATGGATGAGGTACCAGGCATTGCAGCTTGATAGAGCAAAACACAACTTGCAATCCAGTCAACCAAGATTTTCACCATATCATTCAAGTATTACCTACCTGCACAGCTGTGTATGCAATTGCATGAGGTTTGATGGACTTCATCCCAAGGAGAGCAGCAACATGGGCTCAGGTGCATTTCTCACTCAAACCCTTCTAATGTTTCAGAAGTGGTTCCATTGATGTTCCTTCTTCTTGATCAGTGTCATCGACCACATTTTCAGAATTGGCTGAGCTCAGGGAAGTGGAGATATGTTTGAAGGCCTATGGGAGGTTAGAAATGTCATCCTGAGAAGAAGGGAGTAATGATGTCTAACCTGCACAAGCAAGTCATTCTTGAAAAGACCTTTGACTGGATTGTTGGGATTGTACTGCTTGTTCTTATATAAAAAGTAGGGCCAGGAATCAGCAGTCACAATATGTTTGCTCTATGCCTGTGGATATGGTGTCAGCTATGATGTACAATATTGACTGCATTCAGTGCATACTGTGGATTGGACCAATCATACTCCACAGGACAGATCAATTGGCTGGTTGTATTATGATAGAAATCATGCCCCTCCTTTTGATGAGATTCAAGTGCTGGCTCAGGGGTTGGTTTGCTGTGCATGAGCCAGTCAACAACCACCATCTTTAGCCCAGCAGTATCATCACCATGGGCACTGTCTGCAGCTGTGTTCAACTGGGTAGTATGTGAGCTAGAAAAAGACATAGATGCATGTATGCACTCACATTGTTCATGATTAATTTCACTTTGTAGTCTTCTGAGTCCACTGCAAGATCTGACTTCAAAGATGGAATCCATCTCAAGAGCTGTTTGTAGCTGTGATAAAGGCAGTCTTGCCTGCATAGTGTCAGTGGTACATCATCATCTCAAACAACCACTCAACTCTTCTGAATTTGCAGTAGTATCACCTTCCAATTCAAGACAAGGATGGTGGTCACCCTCATTGACTAGGTCCTCAATGCAATCATGGAGGGTAACTAGCCATTGGATAGCACATCTGGAATGAAGATATTTATCAGGGGGTCTATGGAAAATGAACAAATGACAAAGTCAGGATTGAATTAAGCTTGAAAATATGCTCACTTTGTTGAGGATTTCGAAATGCCTTGAAGTTCAGAGTTCTCTTCTTGCAATGTGTTAATGCAGTGCTTCAGCACACTGATAGTCTCCCTGGTGGTATTATCCACAAAAGCCATGTTGTAATGGGATAAGAGCATGGTGGGGGGGAAATTGAGAGCCAACTCTCTGCACTTAGGTACCCTTAGTCTGCCTGCTGTTAGTTACATTCCAGCTTGTGGGTACTACAAGAACAGGGCCAGTGACTGCTTGCTCATAGATCAACCATGGAGCAATAGCTCCATTTTGAAGGTGCAAAGTTTAGTTGTCTTTGGGATTGGCAGTGGCCATCAACTGCTGATCTTAGAACCCACTTCTATTGAACCATTGAGCTCCAGATATGGTCCAGTGCCATGAAAGTTCATGAACTTTATACTGGCACTGTGGCACACCTGCATGATCTGTTGAATGCTTCATTCTAGCATCATCCCTTTTGGAAATTAACTTGCTTCCTTTCTTGCTTGTAACTGAGTTTCAAGCATATGATTTGTGATCAAGGGAACTCACCCTGTTGGAGAGTTCAGGATGTAAAACACCATTAACCATTCATGGACCAAATTGATCAAAAGGTAAAAAGATCATCAAATCTGGTATGCTGCTCAAATTATGATCTAGGTTGAATGAAGTTAGCCTCAGATCTGCAAGAACAAATCTCTGTCACAAAGTTCTAGGGTGTGCTCCTTGAGCCTTCTGGCATCAATATGACATGCCAGGCTACTTAGCTGTGATGCATAGTCAAACAGAGTTGCACAAAGCCAGACTGATGGAGAGCAGGAGAACTTTGGATCACAATTTATTAGTGAGGTACCTTGCAACTAATAGTAGTGAGTATCAGTATAGATTGACACAGTTACACACCTGAACTAAGCTGAGAAAGTGAACACAGATGATGGGCAGTATCCTGTATAACATGTATGTCAGATGCAGATGAAAGGCATGGCTGATGAAGGGGACTTCTAAATGTTTATAGTATCAGTATCATGTACTAGGAGATTGAAATGGATGGCTATGCACCTGCATGCCCATCTGGCAAAAGAGAATCTCACTCCAGGGAAAGGACAGGATACTCCTCAAGGTCTTGAACCCCATTGGCACTTGATACAAGGTGGTGCCAGGGTGACCTCAGTGATGTGAAGTCAATGGAGTGTGATCCAAGGTGATGCGAAGTCAACCTTGGATCTATGAGCAGCACAAAGCCAACTCCAAGTGTAGAATTTCATGAACTCACTGGGGGCTTCAGGTGGTGGGTGAGAGTAAACAAGGGCCTTGTTGTGTGCATGAAGAGTGACTTGGTGAGATTGAAGTAAAAGTCCAAAATGTCAGCCACCAATGTGGCTGTGAATCCACATGATATAATTCTCAAAGTCATGGGACTTGCATCTTGACAACATGCTGTGGGCCAGTGCTAACTTCTTCTTCTTGAAGTCCACTGCACTCTTAGCCTCAGCATCATTCCTGCACCCACATCATTCTTCTCAAGCTGCTGCAATGCCAAACTTGCCACTCAAGTACTCATGAATCAAGCTACATCCCACCATGAGCTGGCTTTGTGCCACTCATAGATCCAAGGTTGACATCACATCGCCTTGGATTGCACTTCATTGACTTTGCATCACTGAGGTCGCCCTGGCACCACCTCATATTGAGTGCCAATGGGGTTCAAGACCTTGAGGAGTATCCTGTCCTTTCCCTGGAGTGAGATTCTCTTTTGCTGGATGGGCATGCAGGTGTGTCAGTCCTATTATAATTACATACTGATACTGTCTGACTCAACATGAGCTAGCCTTCATCCCTAAGGTACATATTTTATCATCTCTATCCAGGATTTTCATCATTTGTACAGGTTGTGTGTTCACTTTCTCAGCTTCAGGTGCATAACTACATCAACTCTCTTTCAAAATACATTGATACCTACTACTATCAGTTACAAAGCACCTTACTAGTAAATTGTGACCCACTTTCTTGCTCTCTATCAGTCTGGCTTTGTGCTGCTTAGATCTGAAGCTGACTTTGTGTCACTTTACATTGCACTCTGTTGACTATGCATCACAGCCAGTCACCATGACACCCCACAATCAAGTACCAGAGGTGTTTGAGACCTCAAACATCTGATCCCTCTCCTGAATGGGCATGCAGGTGCATAATACTTCACAATGGCACTGTAAATGCCTTGGTCATAAACTTGTGGCCAGCTAGTCTTGGATTCAGGCATCCTGTTCTATTCTGTCTAAATTTCAATCCACCTGGCCCATCACCACACCAGCTGGGTACAAGACTAGCAGCCAGCATTCCATGGTACAAGTACATTATTCCAAGTATGTGGAACTGTCAGTCCAAGTAACACCATACACTGAGGGCTTCTACTAGAGAGTATTTCTGCAGTGAGTACTACATCTGTGATACATTTGGGTAGCTTGTCACTGATGCATCAAAATTTTAGCTAATAGAAACAGGCTGTGCTGTTGAAGGTGCATACATTGGGTACTATCAACATGGACTAATAAACAGAGGTTTAGTATTTAGTGCAGTGGATGGACTCAATGACATCATAGACCCACACAAAGAGGTCCATGATCAAGACAGGCAGTAGTTTAAAAAATATATAGAGACTCTCTGGTGTCACCATGTCCATGTCACTGAGGCTTTCTACTCCCATCCTTCTGAGTGGTACAAGAAATCATTTGGACCACTTCTGGTGCAGCTTGGTGTGGTCAAGCTCCTCCAAGAAACTTTCTAATAATGGATATAGCATATGCCAGACAGTCACAACCTCCTTGCTATCCAAGATTGACATAAGCTGGGCCTGCATGTGTGCAACAATAGCTATATGGCTCAACTACACATATGCTCCCAGTGGACCAATGCACTTACCTAGTGATAGAACAAGAGTAAGGTCTTTGGTGAGTGCCTGGCAAGGACTCTGAGCTGTGTCAGGGTTATTCAGGGTTACTCCCAGACCATTGGTGCTGTCAATGCAACCCCACTCATGGTGTTTGCTCTACCTGGCCAACAAAGGCACCAAACACAGGGGTGCCCAAGCCACCATCACCTCCCTTGTGGAGATAACTCACAACTGCTCCTGGTGTGATCATTAAATATAATTTGATCATGGGGCATCACATACATGGTAGTATAAGTACAGCAGCAAATGCTCCAAGAGGAGAGTACTGCAACTACTGTTACAACATGTTAACTATTGTGAATAGACCCTGGTAATTTGGAAATCCTCCAATTATTATGGTCTCTTGCCTCTTCAGAATCCAATGTATGCCTAGGAAGTGGCCCTCCTGGTGGGGGTATCATGGCAGGGATCATAGGGGGCACTAGGCCTGCTGGTGTTGGACCCTTCAACTCAGGAGAGTAAAGCCCCCCTAGTTGAATGTCAGGTGTAGGATCAAATTCTTCTATCATGACAAGATGCATTTTAACGTTTTGCATGGTAGTTTCAAATTTTCCCAGAGGGAGAATCATTTTTAAATGTATCATTACTCAATACACCTCAATAGCTGCAATATCATGGCAAAGCCACTCTGAATATTGTTTGTGATGAAAACCATGGCTTTGTAAATGTTTCACTAGTTGGGTATAGGTTTGTGCTGTTGTGATTAAAATGGAGTGAAAGTGGTGGAGAGTTTTGGAGCTCACCTCTATGTGCGTTCCATCCTGTGGGTAGGTTGTCTTCAGTCCTTCAGGTGGATATGTCATAGGAAATACTGTAGGCACCTGGTGGTAGGGCCAGAAGTCTCACATGAAGAGCTAAGGGAAGTTGGGGAAGAGTGTGGTCATCCATATCCATGGTAAGCTATGGCAAAACAATGCAGAATTCTGTTGCTCTTAAATATACTAGTGCAGCAGTGATACTAGTATGGAAGTGGATTCAAATTGGACTCAGATGTTTAAAAGCAGTGGATGCAGAGTCATGGAGTAACTCAAAGTTGTTGTCTTGTGCTTCAATCCACCCAAATGGAGGCATGGAGCCATTCAATGTGTGCACAGTGTTGTTGCTCTGTCATGGAGTCATGCCCTTAATAGATTGAGGTGTCCACAGGATAAATGAGGCACTGGGATGCTCTGCAGGTGAATCAGGACAGCACTACAATGTGAAATAATGAGCATGAAACTAATAGCCACTAAGATTCAGACATGAGTGTGAGAGAGCTAAGAATAATACAGGGTAAAATACTGTAGCACAGCTGACATGGACACAGGATTGCAGAGTGGGAGATGCCATGTCTGCTTAGCTACTATGGCAATAATCTGAGTAGGGTACATAGCTTTGGGAAGAGGCTGAGAAGATGATCTTTATTGTATCAAGACTGAATTTCTTCTGCTTTGGCATGGTAAGATTATGATATAGGAAGATAGTGTCATTACAGTACATGATCTAATCTTACTCTAAAGAGCATGTCAAATAAAACTTGTTTCTGCAGTGTAGTAGTAATTAATGTGCCAGTTGCCTAAGTCCCATGGCTTTCCCACTTTTGGTAAGTTCCAAAGTTGGGCTTGCACCACTCTCATTCAACTCTCACTTTTGCTTGTTCCTTCTGGTCACTATGCCTCATACTACATCCACCTGCAAGAAGCTTTATTCCACCACCCTTACACCCCACCCACTCCACTCAGCCAGCAAGTCTCAGCTACTATGCCACCCCACTAGCCATCCTGGTCTGCTCACTGTCAATGCAGATGAGATGGCTGCCCAAATGTCAAAGTACATGGACATATTTGAGGAGCATGTGTTGATCACTCAAAAGGACCCTGATTTTTCAAATGCATATCAACATTGTCTGGATGAAGGATGGGCCCTACCACCTGATATGAAATGGCCATTACTTGATGGACAAGCCATTAAGATAGTACAGTCCAGGATGGAGGCAATCCTTGAGTGCCAAGCTACAGTGATAGACAAGTAAGTAACATGTCCACATCTTACTCATGTATACTGTTAATCATGAAGTACCAGTCACTTTGAGATCTGTTTTGCTGCAAATACCCTATTTCTCCTGCAACATACCATCCTCGGTCACTTACCTTCACATGAGGCCTGTGAGGTCGACAAACAATTAAATAAACTTTGGAAGATCTCCTTTGATGATGTGCATTAATATTGATTCTGTGAAAGGCTTGAACACAGGTGTGCCAAGTTTGGTACACAACACAATATCTCTGATGTTGCCCCAAGGCCACTACCAATGTTTGAGAGGCCACAGTTAGGAATTGGTGGTAATAAAACCACTTTGGAGCATTTACAACATTGCCTGATTGAAACAGTTATTGGTTGGCAGTTTCATCTAGTCGAGAGAGATATCATGTACCACATCCATTCCATTCATGCATCTTTAGATGGGTACATGTTTTCTATCCAGTATGAAGGTATCAGGTATAGTGCTAACTGTGTTCTACTACTGCTTTACTTACCTGCTGTGTCAGTGACCCTGATATTGTCAGTAACAATGAGCTGGACTTTATGCTGCAACACAGTGTTGCAGTGGATTAATACTGAATGTACATTATATTTTTGCCTCCTGCATCATGTGTATGAAGTACTGGCATAGGTATGAAATGATACTATCACATTTGAGAGGATATGGAGTACAACTTCAAGTTGAGTCTTGGTGACATGATGGACATGGTGACACCAGAGAGTCTCTACATATTTTTTAAACTACTGCCTGTCTTGATCATGGACCTCTTTGTGTGGGTCTATGATGTCATTGAGTCCATCCACTGCACTAAATACTAAACCTCTGTTTATTAGTCCATGTTGATAGTACCCAATGTATGCACCTTCAACAGCACAGCCTGTTTCTATTAGCTAAAATTTTGATGCATCAGTGACAAGCTACCCAAATGTATCACAGATGTAGTACTCACTGCAGAAATACTCTCTAGTAGAAGCCCTCAGTGTATGGTGTTACTTGGACTGACAGTTCCACATACTTGGAATAATGTACTTGTACCATGGAATGCTGGCTGCTAGTCTTGTACCCAGCTGGTGTGGTGATGGGCCAGGTGGATTGAAATTTAGACAGAATAGAACAGGATGCCTGAATCCAAGACTAGCTGGCCACAAGTTTATGACCAAGGCATTTACAGTGCCATTGTGAAGTATTATGCACCTGCATGCCCATTCAGGAGAGGGATCAGATGTTTGAGGTCTCAAACACCTCTGGTACTTGATTGTGGGGTGTCATGGTGACTGGCTGTGATGCATAGTCAACAGAGTGCAATGTAAAGTGACACAAAGTCAGCTTCAGATCTAAGCAGCACAAAGCCAGACTGATAGAGAGCAAGAAAGTGGGTCACAATTTACTAGTAAGGTGCTTTGTAACTGATAGTAGTAGGTATCAATGTATTTTGAAAGAGAGTTGATGTAGTTATGCACCTGAAGCTGAGAAAGTGAACACACAACCTGTACAAATGATGAAAATCCTGGATAGAGATGATAAAATATGTACCTTAGGGATGAAGGCTAGCTCATGTTGAGTCAGACAGTATCAGTATGTAATTATAATAGGACTGACACACCTGCATGCCCATCCAGCAAGAGAGGATCTCACTCCAGGGAAAGGACAGGATACTCCTCAAGGTCTTGAACCCCATTGGCACTCAATATGAGGTGGTGCCAGGGCGACCTCAGTGATGCAAAGTCAATGAAGTGCAATCCAAGGCGATGTGATGTCAACCTTGGATCTATGAGTGGCACAAAGCCAGCTCATGGTGGGATGTAGCTTGATTCATGAGTACTTGAGTGGCAAGTTTGGCATTGCAGCAGCTTGAGAAGAATGATGTGGGTGCAGGAATGATGCTGAGGCTAAGAGTGCAGTGGACTTCAAGAAGAAGAAGTTAGCACTGGCCCACAGCATGTTGTCAAGATGCAAGTCCCATGACTTTGAGAATTATATCATGTGGATTCACAGCCACATTGGTGGCTGACATTTTGGACTTTTACTTCAATCTCACCAAGTCACTCTTCATGCACACAACAAGGCCCTTGTTTACTCTCACCCACCACCTGAAGCCCCCAGTGAGTTCATGAAATTCTACACTTGGAGTTGGCTTTGTGCTGCTCATAGATCCAAGGTTGACTTTGCATCACCTTGGATCACACTCCATTGACTTCACATCACTGAGGTCACCCTGGCACCACCTTGTATCAAGTGCCAATGGGGTTCAAGACCTTGAGGAGTATCCTGTCCTTTCCCTGGAGTGAGATTCTCTTTTGCCAGATGGGCATGCAGGTGCATAGCCATCCATTTCAATCTCCTAGTACATGATACTGATACTATAAACATTTAGAAGTCCCCTTCATCAGCCATGCCTTTCATCTGCATCTGACATACATGTTATACAGGATACTGCCCATCATCTGTGTTCACTTTCTCAGCTTAGTTCAGGTGTGTAACTGTGTCAATCTATACTGATACTCACTACTATTAGTTGCAAGGTACCTCACTAATAAATTGTGATCCAAAGTTCTCCTGCTCTCCATCAGTCTGGCTTTGTGCAACTCTGTTTGACTATGCATCACAGCTAAGTAGCCTGGCATGTCATATTGATGCCAGAAGGCTCAAGGAGCACACCCTAGAACTTTGTGACAGAGATTTGTTCTTGCAGATCTGAGGCTAACTTCATTCAACCTAGATCATAATTTGAGCAGCATACCAGATTTGATGATCTTTTTACCTTTTGATCAATTTGGTCCATGAATGGTTAATGGTGTTTTACATCCTGAACTCTCCAACAGGGTGAGTTCCCTTGATCATGAATCATATGCTTGAAACTCAGGAAAAGGCACCCTGTTTGTGTCATAGTTGCCACAGTATCAGTGGGAGCAATGTGTTAATAAGTGAGGTGCAGCTCCTCCATATTTGAATCTCCATCTAGTGTGCCATGCTGCTGTGTACATTGCTGATTTAGATCTTATCTCCATTGGCCAGTTGACTGAGGTTGACTGTCTAGTGGGTAGTGTAATGCAGCAATACATTGGCCTCATACTTCATGCTATACTTAGCAATCACACAGACTGAGATTGCAAGTGGCACTGCAACTGAATCAATACTCACTTCAACCTGATGCAGCAATGAGTACTATCATCTGAAACCTCTTGTCATACCTTCTGGATGAACTTGAATGCAACATCTTCCTTCTGGCAGTCATGAACTCACTGTCAAATATTCCTCATTACCTACTTGTTGTGGCATGAGTCCACAATTGGTGAGTATAGGCTTCCATGTCAGTTTTTCCTGTGCAAGCAACTGGCTAATCAAATCCAGGTTAGAGCCAATCTTATACTGAGTGGTTGACATTGATGACAAGGAAAAGGCCAAGTTATTCATATCATGCCTAAAACTTTGACCAGGTTTTGCCAAGATGGCAGTCAAGGTCTTGCACCTTTGGCCTGCAGTTTCCCCCAAACAAGTGGCAAGGATCCTTACACTATGTCAGGGACTGCAGGAATGGACCCTGCAAATTGCCACCAACTTACTGGATGAGGAGAACCCATTGCATGGGCTGCTCTGTGATCTACAGCTGACTACATTATGTATGAACATCACATCTGTTTTTTACAGTCCCAAAATTTACCCTCCTAATCTGGTTCTATTGTGACATGTCAAGCATCTTCATCTTATGAATAGCTGGGTGGCCTGGCAAGGCCTTTTCATTGGTCTTCACAAGCTTTCTCAGCTGACACACCTCTTCTTTCACATCCATCCCCCTGGACAATGGACAACCCATCCTGAAGTCCTCTTTGAGATATTCAAACATTTTCTGAGACTGCAAGTGGTAATCCTATGGCAGATGGAGTACCATGCAAGCAAGGAAATCTATAGTGACTTGGTTCAGAAAAATATAATGAACTATTGTATTGTTGGATTCAACTCAGCTCTTTTTGCTGAATGCACTGAATCTATTAGTAGCTTCTGGGAAATTGCAGAGTGGGTTGTTCAATGGTGGGAGGATAATCAAGGTGTGTCAATCATATTTTTTTAGTCCTTTGAAGTCTTGATCAGTGCTGTTATTTCACTCATAGAATGCTGCAATGTACCCAGCCATATCTTGTCTTTCAATTTATTGGCATAAATGTACTTGAAATGCTGCCTACATTGGCAGAATCCATGTTACATAAAACATAGTTGCAGAATCCCAGGTGGGATGCATATATTTTACTCATCTAAAGTACCAATATTAACCCAATTCCCTTGCTTGTACACTAGTAGCACTGTTATGATATGTCCCCCTCTTTGTACTGCTGAGTATGTAATACTTGAATATCTTAGATGCTGGACTGCAATGGTACCTATTATGCAGAACCTAGTAAGCACTGGCAGAATGTGAAGAACTGTGGCACTGCACCACAAAACAGAGCTCCAATTATTCCCTTGCTTGGCAAGGGTTCTGGGACTTTGCTATTTTGAGTGATGACGGAAAAAATTGCCTTATATGGATCCATGGGATGATCTGTGGGACTGTGGCTCAAGTGTCAGTTGATTCCTGTAATACTCAGGCTGGTTTACATATCCATCTGACACATGACATTTGAGATATAGTAAATAGTTTTACAGGAGGAAAAAGTGATGTGTCTATACAAATCAAATTTGACAAAATGATTTAGATGAATGAAAAGACATGCAGAAGTGAAGGTTGTTGTCTGAGAAAATCAAATGCAGTTTGAAGGTAGAATTGACATGCTGTTAAAAATAATTTGTAGCACCCACTGTTATCTTGGCCATTCATCTCAGCAGGTGATTGTAGATGAGAAGGAGCCCCAGGCCATGCAGACAGCAGCTCACAGAAGTTATTGACATATGTGAGTGCAACTTCAATGCTGCAAGTGCACATCCCCAGCTCATGTGGTTCCCATGGTAGAGGTTCCAACCACATCCCCAGACCAGACCCACCAGGGAAAACACTGTGAAGAAGAGTCTGCCAAGTGCATGCTTCACTTGTAGTCCAATGCTCTGGGACAATGATGCAATTGAGCACATAGAGTTCATAGTGAAAGTTGAGCTTGTACAGCTCCCATAGAATGGAGTGTACAAGCCAGAGGGGTGGATCAGAAAGTGATGACACTCGAATCTAAATGACATATTAATGCAGAGGGAGATCAGAGGATGCCAGAACTCACCTGCATTCCTCACCACACAATCTCTTCCCATGCTTCTGCCAAACTCTTAGCTGCCACCTGAACAATGTTTTCCCCTAAAATATCCAAGACTGCTGATTTACTTGATCTGCTCCTTGTCAAAGAGAGCTGGCTGGTATCTATGGTGTTGAGGAAGTCTCTCCACATTTGGGGAGTCAGAAATTTTGAGGGAAGATGCCCATTGACTTGATCAATCCAAAGTGAGCAAACAGAGAGTCAATTCAAGAAATAAGCCTTCTTTCATTCTGGCAGACCTGCACCAACAAAAAGTGATGGCTTCAGGAAGCAATAGCCAGGGTCAACAAAGCCAGACTTGCATTGCTGCAAATTTTTGTCAACCTTCTTCCAAGTTGACTTGAATAGGCTATGGGGGTCTGGAATGTCCAGGGGGTTGGCTTTCTCCCCCTTGGCCTTTGCACCTACTGATCCCTGGTGTGGTGACACTACAGCTTGGTCAGAAACAAGAAAAAAGAGATCTAGTGATTACATACCTTTCATATAAGGGCTCATGGAAGCCTTAACCCTTGCAGTTTTGGTCTGCTTTTGGGTGACATGCTTGCCACCATCAGAAGGACACTGCTGTGTAGAAATGGGATGTGCAGCAGATGGGACTGCTATAGGCTTGGGCTGTTCAGCCCAGGTGCCCTCATAGTGTCTGTGAGTGTGGTAGTGGCAGTAGATGCCACTTGGACCACAGTAGATGACCAGAAATAACTTGACTACCCCATTTTCTGAATACATAGCCCTAACTATATTGTCAGAGAATGTCAGCCACACAGGATGAATAATGTTCATAGTTTTGGGGATGAAATCTTCATGGTGAACAAGCCAGACAGGTACCCCTGTAAAATAAAGGCCCTCACAGACCTCAGTGTCCTTCATGAAACATCCCATCCATGTGGGATTCACAGAGAGAGGCTTTGAGGAGGGAGAAGTGAGGAGAGGATGGAGGATTTTAATGTAGTCAAGTAATGCATGAATATCTAAAAGAGTGTGCTGAAGCTGCACAATGAAAATGACAAGGTCTCTGAAGACCAAAGGGTGGTGCCACAAGCACATAACCTCATTCTGAGCTGAGGACATCTGGACAGACAGAATTTCCTTTGCAGCTGTTTGGCCCTGGAGGTGGTGGTGGCGGTTGCACAAAAGCCAAAGTAGCTGCTCAAATTCCTTGACCTTTGCATCTTGAAGTGTGCCTACCACAGACTTGGGGCCAGTTGGAACAATGAAATTGTCCTGAGTGAGATCATACCATGCAACAGCAAGTGAATGGATGGAATCCTTTTGAGGAATGCAAATGGAGTACTGGTATTCCTTGTTGTAAAGTTGTGGCCATTGAGAGCAATCAACCAGCCCAAAACAACCATCAGCACAGGGTTGAAGGTCTTCATCCTCAAAAATATAGGGTTCTGGGACAAAATCTACATTGGGTGATGTTACCACCCAGACATCTTTGCAGGTGACTGCTCATGCATTGAGAGAAGTGATTTTTGCTATAGATGTATATTAGCTCCTGAATCCAAGGGAAGGACAGAAATGTACCATCATGGGGCTGAGTGTATGGTTTGAAGTGAGATACAGCAGAGGCCATGGTGGGACAGCTGGATATATATGTCAGCATAGATGATCACAAAAATAGTTACACAATTCATAGAAGTGAGAAATGAAACAAAATTACACACCTAATGACACACAAGATAGGCAGGGACTTGGAGGTTTCCAGGGAGGCCTTGGTGATGTGAAGTTGAGAGAGTGTGATCTAAGGTGGCATGAAGTCAACCTCAAAAGTTTGAGCAGTGCAAAGCCAACTCCAAGTCCACCTACTGGATTGTGAGTTCATGGGAAGTTTGAGAACTCAGATGAGACACATGTGTATATGCGAATTGAGGATCAATGAGGAGGGAGCAATAAAGGAAGCTAGGGCAATAGAATTAGCCTGAGCAACAAGACAGGTACTCCTTGAGATCTTGAACCCCATTAGCACTTGATATGAGGTGGTGCTGGGGTGACCTCAGTGACATGAAGTCAATAGAGTGCAATCCAAGGCAATGCAAAGTCAACCTTGGATCTATGAGTGGCATGAAGCCAACTCCAAGTGCAGGATTCAGTTATTGAAACTCACTGGGGGCTTCAGGTCATGGGTGAGAGTAGATGAGGAAGTTGTGTGCATGACAGACTTGGTGAGATTGAAGTAAAAGTCCAAATGTTGCATGCCACCAGTGTGGTGGTCAATTCACATGATATAATTCTCAAAGTCATGGGACTTGCATCTCAATGATGTGCTGTGGGCCAGTGCTAACTTCTTCTTGAAGTCCACTGCACTCTTAGCCTCAGTGTCATTCCCACACCTGCATCATTCTTCTCAAGCTGCTGCAATGCCAAACTCACCACTCAAGTACTCACAAATCAAGCTACATCCCACCATGAGCTGGCTTTGTGCTGCTCATAGATTCAAGGTTGACTTCATGTTGCCTTGGATTGCACTCTGTTGACTTTGCATCACTGAGGTCACCCCAGCACCACCTTGTATTGAGTGCCAATGGGGTTCAAGACCTTGAGGAGTATCCTGTCCTTTCCCTGGAGTGAGATTCTCTTTTTCTGGATGGGCATGCAGGTGTGTCAGTCCTATTATAATTACATACTGATACTGTCTGACTCAACATGAGCTAGCCTTCATCCCTAGGGTACATATTTTATCATCTCCATCCAGGATTTTCATCATTTGTACAGGTTGTGTGTTCACTTTCTCAGCTTCAGGTGTGTACTAATTACATCAAATTCTCTTTCAAGCTGGCAGTAGTAGTGACTTGCACTAGGACCAATCCAGTCACTCAGGGTCAATGTCAATCAGAGTGCTTCATCCAACAGCTCACTACTAGTAAGTCCTGACATGCTTAGAAATCCAACCATATTCTCACTTATGTAGTGATTGGTAATACTTAGATGAACCTGACTGTGGGGCACTGCAACCCACTACTAATTTGGCATCCTGGAGCCTGCAGGCATCACATCCAATTTACTTCCTCCCCCAGCTCATGTCCATGGTACTGGCAAAATTGTGAATGCCAAGTTATCAGCCCTATGAGATTTCTTTCTTTCTGTTTTGGTCTTGTTCTTGTTGTGACTATGTTTTCTCTGTTGTGCAGCAGTGATAAGTGCAGCCACACCTTTTCAAACCCTGGAGCTATGACCCAGCACCAGAAACACTGTCCACACTATCAGGAGCAGTTCCACCAATGCTGGCAATTTCTAAGAGATGCTACTAGTGTTAACCCACATGAATTAATACAAGACCCTCCAGAAAAGCACCTGAAGATCAATTCTTTGAACTGCAAGTTAGTGGTGCAAGTAAGTCCAGCTAACTTTTATGATCCTACACCTGAAGCTTATAGGCTTTGCTAACACATAGTCTCAGGCAGTGCAGAATGGAGCCACATCTGTTCTTCAACTGCCTTCTTCAAGTTCCACCATTCCATTATCACCAGAAGCACCAGTTGCACCTAGCTCTGCAATCCCTGGACCAGACATCTCTTTGTCAAGTGATCACCATAACTTACTTCCCCAACCCTCCCCTCCTTCCAACTCCCATCCACCAGATGTGCTTAAATCACAAATGCATTGCCTGCCTGCTCAATATCAAGACCACCTTCCAGAGCTGCCTCTTCCTGTTGGCCCAGCCCCAACCCCTACCTTTTTAACCCAAGTGATTCTCCACATATTTGACTCATTTCACACTGGTTTCAATAGATCAAGAATATTGACATAGGCCCTCTTATGATCTGGAGCACAGTGTTCCAGCTCATGAACTTTCCAATCCTACTGACAATGGCACAGGCAATAGGCTCTGATATGGAACACAAACTGCCACCTTGGTCATGGTCGAACATGTTGATATGGAGGCTGATGGCATGGCAGTTAATGGGAAATGGCAAGAAGTCTAGTGCTGAGACTACAAGACTAGTTCATGATGTACTTCTTGCTGATGATTTCAAGCTGGAGGATCTCTCAGGGTTCACTGCTGAGACAGCAATTAGGAACATGGACAAGTTGGAAGTGGCTCTCACACCTGACTGCCAGTCTATGGATACACCAGAATGGGATGGTTGGAAGACAAATGTTGACATTAAAATCCAAGTTCCCTTACATGAGAAGTGTAGCAAAGGAAATGGAAAGACATTCACAGTACCTGACCTCATGTATCACCCACTTGTATCAGTTATTCAGGCAGCATTCACAGATCCCATTTTGAAATGGTTCCATCTTACTCTGTTCAAGTGCATATGGAAGTCTCTGGTTATGGGCAGGGAGCAGCAGCTTTATGATGAACTATATATGTCTGATGCCTGGAACAAAGCTCACAATGACCTGCAAAAGCAGTGGAAAGAAGATGGCCTTGAATGAGTAATTGCCAGCTTGATGTTTTGGTCTGATGGCACTCATCTTGCTCAGTTTGGCCATGCAACTGCCTGGCCAATATATTTATTCTTTGGAAACCTATCAAAGTACAAGCATGCATCTGCCAGCTCAGGACTGTGCCATTCAGTGGCATTCATTCCATCTGTAAGTCTTTGCCTAGTTGATGTTCACTTGGCAATAATGTGTAGTGTTGTCTAGCTTCCGGAATCAATTACCAATTTGTTGAATTGTTTCATGAAGTTGAAGAATCATATGGATTTGTTAATACATTGTAAACATGAACTCTTTCATGCCATCTGGAAGATAATTTTGGACAATGAGTTTGTTGAGGCATACAAGAATGGCATAGTAATTAAATGTCACAATGGAGTGCTGCATTGTGTCTTCCCCCAAATATTCACATATTCAGCTGATTATCCAGAAAAGTACATTGAGCATTCCTTGTGTACTGTGATCCTTACTTCTTTTGACAGGGTTCTCATCACAACTATTCATGACAAAGGGTTATATCCTTGTCCTAGGTGCCTCCTTCTGAAGTCTTCATTCCACTGTCTTGGATACCTTTCAGACCTCAAGTGACAACTCTCCTGTGCACAGATGTATTTATGAGAGATGATTTGTGATGCAAGGCATAAAATTTATGAGCTTGGAAACCCCATCAAAGGTACAGTGGTTGAGAGAATCCTGAAGGATAAGTCATTGGTGCCTACATTGGTGAGACAATGCCTTCCCTTTTATGTCTGTACACTCAACTATTGTATAAGAATACCTTTGCTGAGTGCCTTGCACCATTTGGCTTTAACATATTCCCTGTCCTCATTGTGGATCTCATGCATGAGTTCAAACTTGGAGTGTTGAAGTCTGTTCTCAAACATTTGATCTGAATACTCTATGTTATTGATCCAGGCCTAGTCTCCACACTGAATGAACAGTTGGTGTCCTCAGTGCTTCTGACCCCATGTGGTTGGCAAACTGACATCTTTATTACTGGGAATTATATAGATTTTCTGTGATACCACCATTCAGGATTGACAGAATCTGCTGTTTTCTGCCAAATGTGGCCAAGATGAGACAGTGGGTTGCTAGGCATTTTGAAGACATGCTGCAGGTATGTTGTATTATGCTGGACATCTTCATTCAAGAAACTCAACAGTGCAGTGCTCAATCCTGGCCTTTGAGGGTCTGTTCCCTGGAAAGGATGATGCCATTATTAAAAGACTTCTGTTTTGTCTTTTGGAATGGCATGCCCTTGCAAAACTTTGAATGCTTTGGATGAATCCCTTGACTGACTTGACCTGGTGCTAAAGAAACTTGCAGCTGAGATTCAGTGATTCCAGCAAAGTACCTGCAATGCATTCAAGACACACAAACTTCCAAGCAAAGTTGCTGCATGACATAGGTGGCAAGAGGGCCAGATCAGATCTGGTGGTCCAACAACATCCATGTCATCAACTGCTTGCCTGAAGTCCTTCAACATCCTTACTTACAAATTTCATGCCCTTGGAGATTACTTGAGATCCATCTGGATGTTCAGTACTACTGATTCCTATACAACACAGATTGTAAGTGGATGACAATGTGCTATTACTGAACAGAGGTACATGATGGTGATTCCGAGGGTGAACTTGCTCACTGTATGATCAAGAAATTTTATCAATGTATGAATAAAAGAGATGTTGCAATGGCACTAACAAAACAAGAGAGATGGCAGACACATATTCAGAGGCAGCTTGGCAATCACACAAGCAAAGAGATAAGCCCTGATACTCTCTTGCCAGATGGAATTGAACCATTGACAGAATACCACCATGTCATGCATGCTGTACCATGCAATTCATTCAACCTTGCTAGTTTTCTTAGAGAGAACAAATCAGATCCCACTGTGAAGGTGAGATACTTGGATATGAGAAGTGTGTTTCCTTATTTCTCCTACAGAACTTTGTGCCAAAGATGAAAGATCACTTTCTATTGCAACTTTATGGCTATGAGTACAACAGTGATGAGCATTCATTCACTGACAACAAGTGCAATGATCTCCAGATTGTCAATGGCTTGAATTGGGTTATTGAATCTACAATCCTTTGAGTGAATTACACCATGTATGACATCTGTTGCAAACAGGATGTCATGCAACCAGGTCCTGCATGCTTTGTCATGACTCTATCATGGGAAAACAGTCCCAATGCACATCCATTTTGGTATTGCCAGGTCATCTGAGTGTGCCACATCTCAGTCCTTCATGTTGGACTCAATGCATGGTCTTGTTCTCTGCAAACCATGGAGCTGCTGTGGGTTTGCTGGCTCAGAGTGGACCCTGGGTACAACTGGCCTCACTTTTGGCTTTCTGGATCCCTTGCTCATGATCTGTGGATGTCATCTTATCCCATATTTTTCCAACAGTTGCATGGCTGCACTATTGAGGCAGGGGGCTTCTGTTGCAAGACATCCAAGTGAAGATGATGATTGGTGTTCATTTTATGTCAACATGTAAGTTGATTTCTACTTTTTCCTAGTGGATGGTCTGAATATCAAGTCAACTAGTTTCACAGACCAAGATATGTTCTGTTGTTTTGCCACAATAGGTGTTGGTCATGAGATACAATACCTGATGCAACCAACTTCCAGTGAAATTGATGAAATTGATGAGGGTGATGAACTGGACTCAGGTGACAATGAAGACAACTGTACTTCCCTTATTAGCAGGTGTGGTATGGATGATTCATTTGCAGGTCAAGCAAGCAATGGTTGGAATTCAGATGAAAACATTGATGAAGAGTTTGAGAGGGATGAAGATGATGATGATGATCTGGAAGATGATGGCAATATGAGTGATGATGAAGATATCAGGTATTGATACATTGACCAATCTCAACAAATATCTTGCAGCAGTCAAAGCTTAGCTGCTTGAAGTTCAACTTCCCCAGCATGCTCAATCTCACATTACTAGCTACTCATCAACTTGAATGAGCCTGTGGTGCTCTATTCTTCTCACTGCAGTCCACATTCCTAGTCCTTTAATGACCTGCTGCCATATTCACCACTAGCAACCTCAGTTCCATTGCTTTGAGACTTTTCAACCCAAAATATCCATATAGCAGTCTTAGTGCTACCTCCCCCCCTCTCACTTCCTTCTTGACAGTTTCTGGTTGTTAATGTGCTAGTGGTGACCTCCATCCAATTGTAATTGTTGCACATCCTCAACTTCCATCTCATCAAATTCTCACCCCCAGGGTCTTCCCATCAACCACTCATTGCTAGACACTCTCAAAGGTCAGGTACCTATGATCCTATCCCTCTCCACTGCTCACAAATCCATCATAAATAACATTATTGCAATGTCCCCCTCCTCCCATTCCCTGTCCCACTGTCTGTCCTTTCTGTCTACCATTCAAATCCAAGCATTCTCCATCCACCATCTCTTTTCTTCTCAACCACTAGTCTCAACTGCATCCAAATGTGCTACCTCCACTGACCTTCATAAAATTGCTTTAAGGAATGTTCCTCCACAACCACCACCAGACAAGGGTCCTGTTAGATATTGCTTGCACAATGCTATGGCCACACTGTTGATTGGTGGGCATTTGGTGTTTTGACATATGGGATGTTCAGCCAATTGCCTTTCTACAAGTACAATGAAGACAGAACTTTTGATGCCATTCTAGAAGACAAACCTCTATATCCTATTACCACATCAAGAAATGCTGTTTCCATTCTGCAGAAGGTTTGTGTTTGGCCTTCTGAGTCTAAAATAGGCTGTAGCTATTGACCATGGATCTCAATCATTGCTCAGGTGGTGGAAAGGAAGATGCAGAAGAAGTCAAGAGGCATCTCTTCTTCAAAGATATCAACTTTGATGATCTTCTTCACAAATGCACCCCTCCATTGTACTTCCCAATAATTATGGGCATATTCTAACTGTCATGTGGTTTGGGTTACTGAAATTTCAACAGAACAGTGTTGCCAATACAAGTAACTTCAATGAAAAGTTTACTAGGGAACAACCAACCTTAACAACTGTGCTTGATTAGTTGATCACACAGGGCCAAGCAGAATTTGCTGGATTCTCTTGGGTAAGTGTTTTGTGCTGGCCATTAGCTAGGCTAATGGGATCAAATTCAGGTGGCATTCTTGGTGGATATATACTAGTAAGTGGACTTGTTGGCATAGAGTCCCCCCCTCTTCATCTATCTTGTTCAGCTGCAATAAATACATGACACATGTTTTGTTTTATTGCCTGTACTTGGATAGTTCATTTCCAGATGCCATGATGATGTACTAGTAGCTCAGTATCTTGACTCTAGTTGTACAATTGTATCATGCACTATTCATAGATACAAGAGTGCCAGTACCCAGTATGGTTCAATTGAGTGCCATGAAGTGGCTCATTCTGACCACCCATGTGTTTGTGGAAGTTCTGCCAAAGAGTAGCTTCCATATTCACTTGTCCTACCCAGTGCCTCTAGTACTAGTAGTTCTCAGAGCTTGCAGTAACTTGAAGACATTCAGTTGCTTGTGGATAATAATTCTTTGAAACCCTGATCACTCACAGCTGTGATTTGTAGCATTATCAGGTGTTATCTTTATTGGTAGAGTCTATCACTTTAACAGCAGTTGACAGATGAATTACACTGCATTGTACTCAAATTGTACTGTTCAAACTATCAGGTGTGTCAGTGCAAAACAATCTGATGCTTAAGGCATGTCTGTAATGCCTTCCAAGCTCATGGAACATTGTAAAGACATAATATGCTATATACCATCTTCCACTCTTTTTGGCATAGGTTATAATAGCATTATCTTTATGGGCAGAGTCTATTACTTTAATAGCAATTGACAAATAGATAATGCTGCTTTGTACTATTCAAACTATCAGGTGTGTCAGTGCAAAACAATCTAATGTCAAGGCACATCTATAATGCATTACAAACTCATGGAAAGTAGTATCATTACATGGCATTTTGCTTTGAATCTCACATCACTCCCAGAGAATACCACTTCATGAGATTCCATGTGATGGATGTGCTGATAATCCACAGAACTTTCAAATGTCACTCTGCCACTGCTCTGCTTGTATTGTCATGCTCTTGCATCACATTATTGCAACAACAATCACAATTGAACTTCAGGTCCTTTTGGTGGCCCCCAAAAATTTTGCAGGAAGTAGAGAAGTGTCTTAAGAGTCCCCAGATAGCTTTGTGTGATTCTCTGGTGTGATTTGATTTCAACCCTGGTGAGTTATTCTGAAAAGGGCCCCTTTTAAGCAGTGTATTTTTTTTTTTGGACAAGTGATAATATTGTATGGCAACTGACTATACAAACACTAAGTTGGATGCCCCAGGGGGCAGCCAGTCCAAGAAAAAATTCTCTTATGCACTGACTGCCTTATGGCAGGGTGTGTGGGACTCCATGAACTCACTGGTGACCCCATTTTAAGTGGGGGGCCTGGTGAGTGTGATACCCACTAAAACCTCTGGGTTTGTGATCCAGTCCTCTTCAAGGGAGGGGAGCTGTTTGAGAACTGCTTGCCATGTATTTTTACTAATTTCCTTGTGATGGGTTTGTGGTTGTAGATGCCTAGCAATGTGGCAGTCCAGATTAAGGCACTGACTAATCTTGTTGCACTACCTTGACCTTATTGCATTGATTGAGTGGTGGAGGTCTTGGATTGTGCATTCACAGTGCAGGACCCAGAGGAGGTGATTAAGTAGTGTATTGATTTCCCCTCATTCATAGTTGCATTTCAAATTTAAAAAAGTATACAGCCCCCTAGGTCTATAGTATAATATATCATATGTACAACTATGTGACTTGAATTGGAGTGTGGTGTGCTATAGTTAGAGCTAGTTCAGAAACCAGGAATTAGAGACATTTTGTTGTTTGTTTGTGAAGTCTGAGTGTGGCATCTGGGTAATGCTGATGTCTGAGATTCAATCAGATGATTCACTTAGCCTGGCTGAGATCTGAACCATGTTCATGGATGACAATGATCACCTACATTGCTCAGTGGAAGTGCAGCAGCACATGGTGCAGTATGCCAGCATCCTCATCAGCATCCTCATCTGCATGATGGCCACCATTGGTGAATCCAACAACTTCAGGAAGGAACTGTGTTGGTATTGCAGAGTCAGTACCAGACATCCTGAGAAAGTAATAGAATAGTATAGACTATTCTAGTAATAGTTACAATATGTATATAAGCCTGAGAGATAAGGGCACTAAATACAATCAATATTTTATCTTTTATCTCTTACTTTGCCCTCGAGTAAGCTCCTAGCCAACAGGTTATGAGCCCTGCCTTTGCACTGTAATCAAAGAGCTCACTATCTATGTCTACCTACTATCAATAAAATTAACCTTACCATCCCACAACTATGTCTGGGACAGTGGCAGATGATTTCATAATCACCAATCCCATGACCAATGACAAGAAAGGGGCAAGAACTCAAGTAAGAAATCTCAGTGCAATCTCATCCTACAAAGTAGATACACTTAAATAAAATAATTGGCACACATGGAAAATTAGAATGCAAAAATTTCTATGCATGCACAAGGTCTTTAAGTATGCTGAGGGCACTTGCCCAAAGCCAAAGGAAATAGAGGATGACCCCAATAGCAAAACCAAATTAACAGTGTGGGAAGAAGAAGATCTAATTGCACAGACCCGGATATTAACAAATATAGACAACTGGCAAATGGACCATGTCATGCATGCCAAGATGGCAGCTCAGATGTGGGAGAGCCTGAAGCTAGCTCATCAGACATGAGGTGTTCAAACAGCTCTTATTGCAAAGAGAGAACTACTGAATGCTAAGTGTCCTGAGGGTGATAGCATCCCAGTCCACATCAATAAACTCAAGAGGATGCAGAATGATTTATCAGCCATGGGAAAGCCTGTGCCTGATGATGAATTCAAAGACATTATATTACTAAACATGCTGGAGTCCTGGACTACATTTACAACATCATATGTGGCAGGCCAGATTGCCAGTAAAGGAGTAGAATCCATCACCATTGAAGAACTCACTGCAGTATTAGTAGATGAATTCAAGCATAGACAAGGAACTCTGCAAAACCAAACATTATTTACTCAACAGAAAGTAAATAACAAGTGGAAGGAGTCTACTAAATTGACTTGTAGTATTTGTGGTAGAGATAACCACACTACTGACAAATGTCATCATAAGGGGAAACCCAAATGCAGCTATTGTCACAAACCTGGTCACACTGAGGATGACTGCTGGAAGAAGAATGGCAGTGGCCCAGCTAAACAAGCCAAGTCTGGGCAGGCTAATTTTGTCTCTGGACTGGACCACACACTAAATTCATGTGACACACAGGAGGATGAGCAAGTACTGCTTGTTGAGCAAATAGGTGAAAGCCCCTGATCACATGATCAGATGCTCACCATTTGTCATAGAAAGAGATTTGTCATGTGCACAAGCACATGATAGTCACAGACATGTGATATGGCTCAGGAACACTAATATAGCTGAATAACTGGTCAAGGTCTAGACCAACAGATCTAGAGCTGACCATTATGCAATAGGATGAGTCATGAGAAGATGCATGACTGCAAATGACTCACTCCTTATCTTCTTATCTTCTTATCTTTGATATGCTTATATGGCAACTGCACACTTATGATATGCAGCTCAACCCACAAGTTGAAGAAATTATGCACAGACCAGTTCCTTTATAGGACAGGTTGATTTTACCTATATAAACCATACAGTTATATGGCTGTATTGTAGAATAGTCTTTATGTCTATCTCTATAGCAGTGTTCATCCTCACAAGCCAACAAAGCTCTTATCAAGACTCAACATATCTACAGAACTTGTCAAGTGAACAACTAGGTAAGTTTACTAGTGTCAACCTAGTGAACTTCCACTGCATAGTAGAAGTTAGGACCCAGTAGCCTTGGTCCATGTGCTCCTCCACATCAATACTTCTCCAGAGGTTATGAGCCCCAAGCTCATCCTCTAAGTACACATCTTACTCCTGAACCAGCCAATGGGTTGATGGTACAGGATGACAGCTCATGGTTCACCTGGTGAATTCTGCTCAGTATCCTTCAGTCCCTCTCATTCCTGCATGGAGTGCAATGGGTTTATATGCAGCTTCCACTTTGGCAAGCTGAGTTTTTCTTTGCCATGTCAGCCATCACATTTTTCATGTTATGCATTGAAATGCAGCACACTCCTGCTTCTGGCCACTCTTATTGAGTGGCAGCTGAGGTGATGGATTGTTATGGACTCTGGAGAGTCCAGGTTGATTGAGTCATTTGTCCTCCTGTGGAGGATAGTGGCCTATTGGAGAATCTTGATGATCCTTCTGCTCTTACAGTGCTGTCTTCCCCAGTGAGAGGACAACCTCCTCCCTATTGGGAGAGAGACTGGTATTCAGAACTAAGGGTGAGTAACCCTCATCTTAGTACAGATGATATCCATGCAGTTTTGCTGGATGCCCCTCAAGAGGTTTGAGCAGGCTTGATAGCAAGAACTGGGTGCTACCATCTTGCAGCCCTAGCAATGACTGGTAGTTCAGCTGCTAGACAGCTTGAGACACACCTTGCATTGGTTCCTATCAGGATTCCCCTTGTATCAGTTGCTAATGGTATTAATATGGGAGCCAAGATTCTTCCTCCTTATAACCAAGCTTCTGGATTCTTTACAGGTTATACCAATGCTGACAGAAACCCTGTCCCAGTTTCATACCAGGAAATCCATCTTCAAAATGATCCTGTTCTAGAAACAACACCCATTCTTCCATGCCCAATTCCTTCTGCCTCTACTCAATATGAACCAGGAGAGCATAGTTTTCTCAACTCAGACCCAGAATGAGGTGATGGTTCATCTGACATCAAACAACTCAGTCTTTGATGAAGTTGTGGTCCACCAGATGGACACAGATGTCATACAACACTGAGGGTCTCACTGAAGATGTGAATGGACTGCTGAGATGCTTCTGGTCCCCATCCCCAGTTTATCCTCAACTCTGGAATAGAGAGGTGGCTCCCATTCTGCCTCCATTCCCTGCTTTTTCACCACTCTTTAGACAAGTGACTACACCTTATTTGTCCCATGCCTCCTCATTAGGCCTTCTTACAAGCAGGGACATCTTGGATGCTGAGAACTATTGTGAGAGAACCCAAGAGGAGTATATGAGAGAGTTGAGAGAGAATTTATCCAGGGAGATCACTGAGGATCTATTCCCAATTGACCCATACAACACTTTTGAGGCCTTTGTCCTCCCTTTCCTTATGTGTCCAGTCCTGGAACAACAAAATGTCCCAGACCACAACTACATCAACTACTGGTATATTACCAACAGAGCCTTACCAAATCTTGGAGACATGACTCCATGGTGGTACTTCCAAGGGCATGACTTTCCCAGAGCACAGGAAAATGGGCACTTTATTCTTGTCAGCAAGAGACCCACTGCCAAAGAACTCTTCCCAGAGCATCTTAATGGTTGAGGCAACATATTTTCACTCTTCTTTATTGCCAATGACATCTACTGCCCTTGGATGTGCAACATTGGACATCAAGTAATGTGCAACACCACTGCATTTCAAAGGGTCAACCCTGGTCATGTCCATGACCAGTGGAACTATGGAGGACCAACATATTATTTTTATCCCTTCCTAGTTCTGCAGTGCAAGTACTCACAGTTCATTGATCTAGTATGCTTCCATGTCATCATCCCTCATGATGCAACACAGGTGGTTACAGTGCTTGATCTTGAAGCATTGTGCCCTATCCTCTGTATGGATGTCAATAAGCTTGGCAACTGGTCTATCCTGCCTGGTTTTACAGACCACTTTAATGTTGCCAATTCCCAATCAATATCCACTCCTGTACTTCACTCCAATGTCATATGCAGATGAGCTTTGTTTTCTCTTCAGTACCATTACTTTTGATGAAGAAAACATGAAACCTGTAGCTTTGGACCATTCCTTATCATTCATTTTTCCTATAAAGTTTTCCCATGCATTTCAGAGTCTCCCTTTCATATCATCTCCTACTTATGCACATGGACAAGTAGCAGACAAAGAATTTCATCCATCTGTTTTCAGGACCCCCTTTCCATCCTGTGGGATCATCAGCTGGGAAGTTGAACTTGAAAAAAAGTCCAATCTCTTGGATTCAGTTCTGGGGATTGAACCTAAAAAGGATTGAGTCCAAAACCCCCACTACTTCCCAGACCTGAGATTTTCTACAATCCTAGAAAAAGCAGGATTGGGTTACAAGGGAACAAACATACCCCATTGGTCCATTGACTCCAAAACATACAAACAAAAAAGGGAAAGGAGAATAGCTGTCTGGGAAAGAAGGTCCCTAAGAAAAGCTCAGAATGTCTTAAAATGTGCTCAGGGATTACTTGGCCCTTGAGGGGCTCCTGGAACTCATAATGGAAATCATAGAGGCTTTTGCATTCCACCAGCTCCACACCCTGTATTGCAAGCACCACCTCCTGCTCCAATAGTTCCTCTAAACCCCATTCCCTTTGTAAGCACCAAAGGAGAGAATATGTTTGCTGATTGGTTTGCCTTTGTTTCATTAATTTAGAAAAATGGCAGCAAAAGACTCAGTCACCTTTGTCCCTCTGTTTGATGGCACAAATTACAAGTTATGGCATGAATCTCTTGATTCATTCACAATGGCTATGAAGTTCTACCACATCTTCAATGAAAACATTCCAGTACTCAATGCTGCAGGCACAAATGCTGCTAATATTACTGAGTTCAATGCATATGATATGCAAGCCTGTGGAGTGATAGGCCTTAGAATTGACAGGTCTTATAAACACCACATCAAGGCCACTGCAAGGGAAACCCTTACTGAACTCAAGACACAATTGCTATTCTATTATGTAGGAGGTATGACAAGCAATAGAATATTGTCTTTGAGCAAGTGGCTGTGATGCCACACACTCTTTTGTTTTCTTCCTCATCCAAGGGCCAAGGCAGCCTGGCTCACACATCCCTCAGTCTCTCTTTTGCATCCAGGCTGCCTGACATACCCAATATGTTCCTTATCCACTCATCCCTTCAGAACTAATGGACCATCAGCAACCCCCAGACTTCACACAACCAGGCTTTGCTGCTCTTGTCAATCTTATCATGGCCCAAGGCCAGTTCACTAGAGAAGAAGCTTTAGCAGCACTAAACCAATGGTGGTATGAAGGATTAGCAGGAGGCAACCATCCAGAGGAAGAAGGTGAAGCCAGAGCCAACCAACCTGGAAGAGATGGCAAAGCAGTTCTCAGAGATCCAGGAGAGCAGGTCCTGCTGTTGTGAGGAGAAAATGGAGTTGGAGCAGCTCACCTGCTTCCTCCCCAGCAACACCCACAGGCATGTCCTCTGCCACCAGAACATGTGCCATCCCTAGTCAACACCCTCAATACCATCAATGATCCTCATCCAGTAACAGAGAACCCATTCAACTATGACCCCAAAGCACAAGTAGCCTCCATTTTACTCAACTGCCCAGCTGATTACACCTTAAAGCACCTGGAAACCTTCAAGTTCATCCACATGTGATATTTCACTAGAGATGGCCTTCAAGAAGCAGCCAAAATGGTTCATTGCTCAGACAAGAATGAAACACTCACAATCACACAAGCCACTGAAGGAAACATAGCAGTTCAAGCTGCAAACTCTCTCATCACCTCCAAAAATGTGAAGCTAGACCATCATCTTTCTTATGCAGAGTATATGTTTGCAAAAAACCACTTCTTAATGGCTATAGAAAATGTCAAATGAGGTGATGATGTTGCTGACTCTTACAACTGGTTCTTCCACAATTTGAACAACCACCTCCTGCAGGACACTGGTGAACAGGGTGAATGCACTATACTGCAATATGCTTCCAGAGTCTGACAAGACTGGCATGACAAGGCAACACAAAAGAAGGCCTATAATATAGGCCTCATAAATGAAGAACTCATGACCAAAATTGCCCAGGAACTAGATGCATGAGACATACAATCAGGCCTGGAGCAGGTGCATTCCTTATTTTCCTCATTTACCCTAGATGGAAAGCTCATGATTCCCCCCTGTATCCTTTCCAACTGGAACCAAAAAAAAAAATCCATTCATATGCTTCAATCATGAAACCCTTCCTCCAACATCTTCTGTCTTCTGCTGCTGCCTTTCATGGCATTTTAAACAACCAGCCCTTCACCAATACTCTGGCAATCATTCCCTACCCCCAACACTGCTGCTGTCATTCTTGGCTCCCCCCCCTCTTCATCTCTGCTACAGCTAGAGCAAGCATGAAACAGTCACACTCTCTTCCCAGAGAGGGGATGTCAGAGCTATCAAGCCCCCCACCACTTCTCATCAAGGTCTCCCCTGCCATACTCACACACAACCCAAGGCCCAAGACCCCATTTCACCAGATCTCACTGCAGGCATTGAAGGTCAAGATCTCCTCACTGTGGATGCTTGAGGTCACCTCAGAAGCATTCAAAGTCTCCATGACAGAGCTTGAGTCATGAAGGAAAGAAACAACATACCTTTCAACAGAAACCAATGCCAGTCTGCCCAAAGTGTCTGGGCAGGCATAAGGAATGTGCAGACCAACCTCCCTACAACAAATCTTCTTTATGGGACAAATCCAACTCTTCCCACTGCTCCAGGGGCCATCAGGGTTAGCTCATCAACCAAAATGGCCAAGTCCTGTGCTGGGATTTCCAATGACCATGGGGATGTTCCAGCAAATTCCACCTACATGAGTGCTCAGGTTGCAGAGATCCAAACCATGGTGCCCAGTTTTGCCCCTGCCATCAGCCAGCTACAGGAATGCTGGCAAAGTAAGGTCCTCACCCCTTATAATGCCCAGGCTTGGGAAAGACTCTTGCATACATACAAATTACAAAGTAAATATCCACTAATAGTTGACCAGCTTACCTGTGGCTTCATCATACATGCCCTCACTATTACCCACTCCTTTTCCCCTCCTAATAACCCATCCATCAACCTGCACAGTAAGGCTTTCCTTACCATCATCTCAAAGGAATTTGAGAAGAGATGTTACATAGGACCCTTCACACATGACAAATTAGAGCAGTACATTGGACCCTTCCAGTCATCCCCCTTAACTATAATCCCCAAGGCAGGAAAACCAGGTTGTTTCCACCTAATCCAGAACCTGTCCCACCCTCACATACCTAGTGTTGGTGGTATGCACTCAATAAATTTGCAGGTTGACTCTGATCACTTCCCATGCACATGGGGGACCTTTGACACCACTTGCACTCTAATTGCCACCCTTCCACCAGGATGTCAAGGAGCTACTAGGGACATTGCTGAAGCCTACAGAATGATCCCACTCCACCCTTCCCAATGGCCAGCTCTGATTGTCTGCATTGGGAAGAACCCAACCACTTTTGCAGTCAACACAGCACTCTGCTTCAGCTATGGTCCTTCTGCAGGAACATATGGAGGAGTGTGTGATGCTGCCCTTGATATAACAAGAGCAGCTGGCATTGGCCCCATCATAGCCTGGGTTGATGACCATCTCTTCATCAGGATTCCCCATAGCTCCATAAATGCTTACAATAAAGTATGCTCTCATAAGAAAGCCACAATCAGCTCAAATGGTGGCCAGTTGCAGGATGGAGGAAGAATTTGGTTTAAAGGTGCTAAACTAGTGGATGGCTCACATGAGAACTTTGCAGAAGACTGCTCCTTTCCAGTAACAGACCACTACAGAGATGCAGGTGAAGATACACCACATGCATCACACACATTTTCATTTGATCACATCAACATGATCTCAGATCAGCTTGGAATCCCCTGGGAGCCATCAAAAGACTCTGGATTCTCCTCTAAGCCAATATTCATGGGCTTTGAATGGGATTTAAACAATAGAACTGTTGGACTAACTTCTGCAAAAAAAGAGAAGTACATACAGTTGATACAAGAATGGCTCCATGCCCTGGTACACAATTTAGAAGAGACACAAAAGCTACATGGATGATTGTTGCATGCATCCTTGGTAATTCCTGAAGGAAGTGCTTACCTAACGACATTGCAAACCATGCTAGCCATTTTTGATGACCAGCCTTTTAAGCCATGTAGGCAACCATGAGGCACAGAAGATGACTTGCAGTGGTGGCTACAAACTCTGGTTCAGAAACCCCTCATCCCCATCCCCCATTATCCCACAGCCCTTGACTTCAACATATTCTCAGATGCCAGCTCCAGTTTTGGGCTGGTGATTGTTATTGGCAATGGATGGCAGGCCTGGAGGCTCCACAAGGACTGGAAATAAGACAAGAGGGACATTGGGTGGGCTGAAAGCATAGCTTTCAAATTTCTCACATGCACTATCCTAACTATCAACAGTTCTGGCTCACTGTTCACAGTTTATGGAGACAATCAGGGCATCATTGAGGCTTGGAGGAAAGGATGTAGCCACAACAAATCTACAAATGCTGCTTTCTGATGAATACATGCATTGCTTGCATCCCCCCCTGCAGGGCTTTTGTGAAATACACAGCCAGCAGAGAAAACCCAGCTGACAGACCATCATGTGGCAGGTATCCCCCCACCAAACTTACACTCCCACACATACAAATCCCTCCTGCCTTGTCCACCCTTGTCTTTGACTTTGACAACCTGATCAGTGAGCATCTCTGCCTCTCATATTGACTTTCAACACATCCCCTCCCTCAACAACCCTCCCACAATACCCAGCTCCAAAGCACCTGCACCACTCACCACATCATTCCCTGATCACACACCCTTTGTTTCACACTACCCAACAAACCTCACTCTGGCCCACTCAGAACTCTGACCTGACTGCCCAGCCAAGGACCATCTAGCCCTCTGGATACCCCACCCCAATAAAATAAAGGAACTCAGAAACATCATACAGAGCAGGCCTGTTAGTCTATCACATTTTCTGCAACAGCAGAAACATATCAGAAAAGGACCATGCACCCACAACTTCTGCACTGATATCTACCTTTATCTCTGCACTGGCAGGTACTTACTCAGGAAAGATGATACAGGGTTACATCTTTGGGATACATGCTTGGCACACCCTCAATGGCCTGCCTTGGTCACTCCATGAAGACCAAATAGCCACTTTACTGAAAGGTGCTGCAAAATTGGCCCCCCCCTTAGCTAAACAAGACTTACACTGCCCAGTCACCAAAGATATAATAATGGACATCAAGGGACAGCTCATCCCAAATGACCCTTTGGATTCTGTGTTCTTTGCATGCTTGACAACAATATTTTATTCAGCAGCTCAAGTTGGAGAGTTCACCACCAAACACATTGACATCTTTGATCCAAGAGAACACATTACCCCAGCACAGGTGTGTGATGATTTTGACCAGAACAAACTTCATACCAAAGTTTTCTCACTTCCCTGCACAAAATCCAATCCAAAAGGCAAGGAAGTACACTGGGCTAGGCAAGATGGCCCTACAGATCCCCTTCAGGCTTTCCTCAAACACCTTGAGGTGAATAACCCCCCCACAGGTGGCCTGCTCTTCACCTACAGGAAAGGCCAAGGTCATCACCCCCTCACAAAATCCACCTTCATCTCAAGACTCAAGAAGCTGGCCAAAGCAGTGGGCTATGTTGGAGTGCATGGTCATGGAATTCAAATTGGTGCTATTCTTGAGTATCTCCTAAGAGGAGTCCCCTTTGATGTGATGAAAGTCAAAGGATGCTGGGTGAGTGACACCTTTCAGCTTTATCTTAGAAAGCACAATCAAATTCTAGCACCATACATGCAAGCTATACTAACAAAAACAGCCCTAGAATTTACCAGAATCACCATGCCCCCAGTGCATTAGTCAGTAAGTATTCCTACTTCCTGCAACCTTCCTACTGCTGGGGAGACAAGCACTGCTATGTTGCATCAGGCTACACTTTGGGAATTGCAGCTAACACTCATCTCCAGATCCATCCTCTTTGTGGCTGGGAGGGACTTTGTGCCTTCACCCACACACCTCTCTTCATTCAGCATCCCATGCAGCATAGCTACTTCACATACATTCCCTCCCAGTCTCAGTACAACACTCAAAGATTGCTATTCTATTATGTAGGAGGTATGACAAGCAATAGAATATTGTCTTTGAGTGAGTGGCTGTGACACCACATGCTCTTTTGTTTTCTTCCTCATCCAAGGGCCAAGACAGCCCAGCTCACACATCCCTCAGTCTCTCTTTCACACCCACTCACCACACCCTAAGAATCTCATGGAGAACTTCACCCCTCCTGGGATCCTCCTCACTCAAGACTCACAGCCATGTTGAGCAGATCAAAGACCATCTGCTGCATGCATGAGGTTCCCAACCCACCCACACAGCTAATGCTTGTCTCCAGATCTGTCCTCTTCACAGCTGGGAGGCACTTTGTGCCTTTGCCCACACACCTCTCTTCATTCAGCATCCCACACAGTGTAGCTACTTCACATACATTCCCTCCCAGTCTCAGTACAACACTCAAAGATATGGAAAACCAGGAAAAATAGGAGCACTGGTTGAGATGAGATCTCTCTTCCAACACAAAATTCATCCTCAGGACAACCCCATCCACAAGGTAAACAAACTTGTATAGTGCTCTGGATGACTCAAAGATGCAGGATTCCCATTGGATGAGAAGATCCTGGTTGTCACCATTCTCACTCATGACTCTCCCACATGATTGGGAACAAGTCATCTCCTGGATCCTTACAAATGTGGAGGATGCAAACTTCACAGTTGCATACATAATCCCATACTTGCAATGAGAACATCAGCACAGAGTAGCAGGAAAAGGCAAGGCCACAATCAATTTACCTCACTGAGGGTCCACAACACATAGGAGGGTCCAACCACTCATTACCCCTCCTCAATAGGCTGTCCAATGTCAAATTGGCACATACAGTGGCTCAAAAAACTGTCTGCATGTTTGCATGTTTTACATTAGTTATGACTAAACACGATAACCCCTAACCCTAGCCCTAGCCCATGAGTGTATGGAATGACATACTTACTCTTGGCTTTCTATTGGTCCATGAATCAAGTGATTTGGATAGGAATTGATAGAGTAGCAGCCATTTGAAAATGACATGTCATGCGGACAGTTGTTTGACTTAAAGTTTTGATTATATATATTGACCCTGGCATGCTGTGATATCATTACATACATCCATCAAGGGTTCTATTATGTTACCTTTATGTAATGAGTATCATCCAACATATATAAACCCACCACCCTCTGCTCATTTTCTCATCATCATCATGAAATCCATTTCCACCTCTCAAAGACAAAATATCATCTCTCTTGCCTCTCTTGGCCTGTCTACTGGGAAGATTGCCTCACAGACTGGTCTAGGGAAGTCTACAGTATCCCAGGTTCTTCAGGAAATCCAACCAGAGAGGCCTAGACTTCATGGTGATCACCCTTCCAAGCTTTCCTCCATCAACAAAAGGGCCATTGTCCAGCAAATCCTTACTGGCAAGGTCAAAAATGCTGTTCAAGCCACTCATTTCATCAACTCTATTGTTGATAGTCCTGTTTCTTCTCAGACAGTGAGGAATACCCTCAAAGAAGCCTCATTGAAGGCTGTGGTGAAGAAAAAAAAGCCATTGCTTTCTACTGGTCACAAGAAGAAGAGGTTAGCCTTTGCTCTCAAGTATCAGCATTGGACTGTGGAGGACTGGAAAAGAGTTATATGGTCAGATGAGACCAAAATCAACAGGATTGGGTCAGATGGACAAGAGTATGTGTGGAAAAAGAAGGGTGAAGGGCTTATTTCCAGAGAGGTCAAAGGTACAGTCAAGTTTGGAGGAGGTTCACTGATGGTTTGGGGATGTATAGGGTGGAATGGTGTTGGGGTCTTGAGTGAGGTTGAGGGAAGGATGGATGCTGAACAGTATGTGGCCATTTTGGAGCAAGGGTTGCTTCAAAGCATGGAGGAATCTGGAATTCCAGAAGATGACATTATCTTTCAACAAGATAATGACCCCAAGCATACCTCTAGAAGAGCCCAGAAATGGTTTGAAGAGCAAGATATCAAGCTTCTAGACTGGCCTGCACAATCTCCAGACCTCAACCCAATTGAACACACTTGGAATCACCTCAAAAAATCTCTCTCAGGTTATGAGAGTGCTCCTACAGGAGTTGATCAATTGTGGGAAAGGGTGGTAGTGGAGTGGAGGAATATTTCTGTGGAAGAGTGTCAAAAATGAATAGAAAGCATGCCTAGAAGGGTTGAAGCAGTTATCAAGGCCAAAGGAGCTCATACCAAGTACTAGATAGTTGGATTTTTGTAAAGTCAAAAAACTGTCTGCATGACATGTCATTTTCAAATGGCTGCTATTCTATCAGTTCTTATCCACATCAGTTGATTCTTGGACCAATGGAAGACCAAGAGTAAGTATGTTATTCCATACACTCATGGGTTAGGGCTAGGGTTAGGGGTTATTGCATTTGGTTATAGATAATGTAAAACATGCAAACATGCAGACAGTTTTTCAAGCCACTGTAACCCATCATATAAACCAAGGAGTACATATCCCAGATGTGCCTTTGAAGATTGCAGAAAGCAACACTACCCTGGCAAGTTTTGTTACATTGGCCAGCAGAAAGTATACTATACTGGCAGCAGGCAGCAGGTTTGCTGTGCCCTGCAGGTCAAGACTGGTGTCCAGTCAGGAGGACAGAAAAGGACACTGTCTTCACCACACCAGGGTAGAGGACAGCAGAAACATGGATAAGGTAGAGGACATGGCAACTCATGCAAACAAGGAAGAGCTCAAGGATGACAGATAAGTAATCATCTTGCTGGGAAAACTCAAATGATTCAGGATTATGAATCAGAAGTCAGCTATGAACAAGGCCCACAGTATGATAAGGAGGATTTCACATACATGGTTCAAAATGCCAAGTCCACAGAACCAAGATTAGAGACATGTCTATCTTGGGCTGATCAGGTAGAACAAGAGGAAAAGATCCAAGCAACAACTGGCAGATGGGCCCCCTCTACACAGTACAGGAACCTACATGGTGAGCCTGCACTTACATGGCAGCCATTTCCCAATGAGGAACAGCTAGTTGCAACTTCCTCTTGAGTGACTCTAGAGGAATTGGATCAACAATTAGACCTCATATCTCAGGATGTTCAGGAGGCACATTTGTTGATGCACCCCCTTGAGAATTTCCCTAAAGAGCTTTACAAGGATACAGTCAATCCTTCTACATATGAGGATTATGACTATGATGAACCATTACAAATGTGTGAGTTCTCTTCCACATTCATACAGCAACCCCTCACTCTCATCCTAGAGGAAACTCTAGAGAGTAATGGGGAGACTTCCATCCTAGAAGAAGTTCTAGAAAGTTTACTGGAAGGGAATGAGGACTGTGTGTACTTATGACAGCCTGTTCATCTTATAGATGTCCAATGCATCAAAAGCACTCTCTACAACTCATGGCTAGTGAATGAGGATTTAGATAGTTCCACAGTCCACCACTGAAGGGTCCATCAAGACCTCATAAGGTATCATTAACCCTATCTTTTTCATGGAAAAGAGACTACAGTGGATGGTTTGTGAGACTGTACCATGTTCCCCAGATGTGGATGGACAGGTATTCTCATGATGGTCAGGGCACACCATCAGACATATTCACTTCAGAAGGTGATTACCAGTGCAAACATTGTCAGGACTATCATCCTGAGGTCACTTGGGCTGGCTTAGCAACCAACAGCCCCCACCTTCTTGAGTTTGCCATAGAAGCCATATGACAAGCCTCCATCAGACCTGCTGTGGAGTATGATGCACAGGACCTAGTCATGCCTGTATTGCCATCAGAACAAGATGGGTGTGTCTTATGCCATTCTCCTGTTATTGAACAAGCAACCATGTGCCAAACATGCACTAAAGCAAACAAGAGTGGAGAACTAATACTGTTAGATTCAGGAGCTTCTGTGCATTGCACAAACAACATCAGTGATTTCATGTCCTATAGGCCTTATATGAAATTGAAATTATCCCAAATGGCCAACCAAAACACAGTTGTTCAAAAAATGGGTGTAGGAATGGTAATGTTCAAACACAACAGAAGAATTGTCAAGCTATTTGGAGTGGAGTATTGTCCCCAACTCCACATGAGAGTAATATCAATGATGCAGCTGACCAACAAAGGCTATTCACTGCAATTAGGACTGCAAGGAACCAAGATCTTTGCACCTAGTGGTGACCTTTATTTGCAGTTGGATCAGATAGCATCTAAAGGGTCTCTTCATTATATTCAAGCTTCATTGCACATTGTAGCTGATCAGATTCAAACCATTAGATCTGCCAAAAGCAACCATTTGTCCTTCTTTTGAGCCCTCATTGGAGAACAAACCTTGTCCAGGGTGTGCACTTGGAAAGATGGCTGAGAAGCCATTCACCATCAGCTACAAATGTGCCACCTATCCACTCAAATTAGTTCACTCAGACCTCTGTGAATTCCCTGTGAACTCTTATTATCAAAAGCATTATGTTGTCACTTTCATTGACAATTACTCTGGATATGCATCCATCATACCTCTGTCATCCAAATCTAAAACCTTTTCTGCCTTTCATTCATGACTTGCCTGGGCTGGAAAGAGTACTTCAAGGATGATGAAATGATTCCATTTGGATCAAGGAGGAGAGTTTAGGTCTTGTGACTTTGTGGATTACCTACATTCCTGCAGCATTGAGCATCACCTCACTGCACTGGATACCCCCCAACAAAATGGTCACACTGAATGATTCAATTGCACCATGGTAGAAAAAGAAGAGGCTATGAGACACTCAGCTTGTCTTCCATCCAACCTATGGCAGCATGCACTTGAAACATCAGTGCATATATACAATCAACAACCATTTAGAAGAGTGCTTTGGAAAACCCCAGTGGAGTTATGGAGAAGAAAGAAACTGGATGTTTCATATTTCTGGATCTTTGGTTGTCTGGCCTACATATTCATCAAAAAGGAACATTGGTCAAAACTTCAACCCAAGAGCTCACAAATGGTATTCTTGGGATATGAGCCAGGCACAAAGGCTTACTGATTCCTTGATGAAACAGGCAGAGTCATCATCTCATCTAATGCAATTTTTGATGAAAGAGTATTCCCCAGATGTGCAAAGAAAGATACTATTCATGACACAGAACTTGAGAAAAACAACAATGAAGAGGAATCTCCCTTGGAGATTGCTCCCCCAATGGAGGTGATACCAGTAAATCCTGTCACTCATCCAAGTGATGATCCTCAGCAATCACATGAAGTACCAGCACAAACTCATGATGAGAAACTGCCAGAAGGATCACAAACAGGAACTTCAAAACAGCCTATGAGGATTTCCATCAAGCAGGCTGAAACACACTTCACTCCCTATCCACATCCCTCTAACATTCAGCATTCCAGAAAAGAGAGAATTATACCTCTTCAACCCAACAATGTATATGGAGAAAGAACACATCCCATTGAAGCAGAGAAAGATGCTTCCAGGAGTAACAAGATGAAGGAGTTAGAAGATGAGCAAGAGGAAGCTCTTCTCAACTTGCATAAGTTAAGTGCAGAGCATGGTTCAGACTTTTGAACTACCTGCTTATGCAGAAAGTCAAATTGAAGTCCCAGACACCTGTTCAGTATAAGGATACACTGAAGTTACCAGCCAACAAACAAAAGGCTTGGAGAAATGCAATGCAAGAGGAGATATCTGCATTGGGAAAGAGAGATGTATGGAAACTTGTCCCTCTACCTCAACATTGTACCCTAATAAAATGTTGATGGGTCTATGCTGTAAAGTCTGATGGCCACAAACACATGCACCTCATAGCAAAAGGTTTCTCTCAAGAATACAGAGTCAACTTCAAGGACATCTTCTCCCCAGTAGCAAGATTCAAGTCAGTACAAATCATTCTATCCCTGACTGCCCAATATGATTGGGACATAGAGGTGCTGGATGTCAAAACTGCTTTCCTGTATGGAAGATTGGATGAGGAGATATACATGGAACAGCCAGAAGGCTTCATGCAAAAGGGAAAAGAACACATGGTCTACAGACTGCTTCATGCACTGTATGGACTCAAACAAGCTGCACTTGCTTGGAACATTGAGCTTGATAAATCCCTCAAGGCACTTGGCTTTATCTGCATCTGCTCTGATGCTGGAGTATACATATACAAACAAAAAACCAAAGGAGAGAGAGTGATCATTATCCTCCTCATATATGTGGATGATGTACTTTTCACTGGCAACAATTGAAAACTTTTACAAGAAGTGAAAAGAAAGTTTATGAAGGTCTGGGAATGTAGAGACCTTGGACAAGCCAATGAATATCTTGGAATGCAAATCCAAAGAGATCATTTATCAGGTCTTTTGATCATTCATCAGGTCACTTATTTGGACAAGATTCTCAAGAGATTCAATATGCAGGTGTGCAATCCTGCACATACTCCCTTACCTGCATCCTACAAACCTGTTAAATAAACTGGAGAGTCTAATCCCAAGTTGAGGTCAAGATATCAGTCTGTCATAGGATCCCTTTTGTATCTAATGCTGGGAACAAGACCTGACATTGCCTTTGCTGTCATCAAGATGTCACAGTTCTCTGCCAATCCCACAGTGGATCACCTTAACCATTCCATGCATATCTTCTGATACCTTTGAGCCACATGAAACAAAGACATCATATATTGCCAAAGGGCAGAGCTGAAGATAGATGCATACTCAGACACTGACTGGGCCTCTGATAAAAATGACCACAAGTCCACTACCAGCATGGTCATACTGGCAAATGGTTCACCTATCACTTGGTTGTCATGCAAGCAAAAGACTGTTGTGTTATCAACAACAGAAGCTGAATATATGTCTATCTCAGACACATCACAACAAGTTGTTTGGATCCACTCAATGCTCACAGAGTTGGGTTTTAATCCAAAGCCTATCATGCTATATGGAGATAACATGGGTTCTATATTCCTTGCACAAAATCCAGCACAAGAGAGAAGGACAAAACATATAGACATCTGTTATCACTTCATCTGGGAATGCATAGAGCAGAGAAAGGCCTTGGAACTATGCCACATTGGCACAGACAAACAACTAGCAGACATATTTACCAAGAACCTTGCTAGGATCAAGTTCACAGGTTTCACAGAATTCCTCATGCAAGATTTGGCACATACCAAATCAGGAGGAGTGTTGAGCAAATAAGTGAAAGCCCCTGATCACATAATCAGATGCTCACCATTTGTCATAGAAAGAGATTTGTCATGTGCACAAGCACATGATAGTCACAGACATGTGATATAGCTCAGGAACACCAATATAGCCAAATAACCAGTCAAGGTCTAGACCAACAGATCTAGAGCTGACCATTATGCAATAGGATGAGTCATGAGAAGATGCATGACTGCAAATGACTCACTCCTTATCTTCTTATCTTCTTATCTTTGATATGCTTATATGGCAACTGCACACTTATGATATGTAGCTCAACCCACAAGTTGAAGAAATTATGCACAGACCAGTTCCTTTATAGGACAGGTTGATTTTACCTATATAAACCATACAGTTATATGGCTGTATTGTAGAATAGTCTTTATGTCTATCTCTATAGCAGTGTTCATCCTCACAAGCCAACAAAGCTCTTATCAAGACTCAACAAATCTACAGAACTTGTCAAGTGAACAACTAGGTAAGTTTACTAGTGTCAACCTAGTGAACTTCCACTGCATAGTAGAAGTTAGGACCCAGTAGCCTTGGTCCATGTGCTCCTCCACATCAATACTTCTCCAGACTGCTTGTGGATGGGAACTGGACATCCAACAGTAGAAGTACATATGATAGCTCATACAATGTATTCTACAAGGGAATAGATGAGCACATTGAATTTTACACATGGGTGGCTGACTCTGGAAGTACAGTACACTTAGCAAATGATAAGAAACTATTTAAGGATATGACCCCTTTACAGAAGTCAATTTGAGGAATAGGGGACCATCCCATAATAGCATATGGCACCAGCACTGTCAAGTTACAGGCATGTGTTGGTAATAAGACTTTTGTCATTACCTTATGTGATGTACTATATACTCCAAGCACTGTACATAATCTAATCTCACTCACATGCCTAGACAGAGATGGCAGCTTCTCTGTCTCAGGGGGAGGACAAGTGAAGTTATATGATAAAAACAAAATCTTATTCACTATAGCTACTCTACAAGATGGGATATATACACTATGGATGCACAGGCACATACCTGAGAAGACTGGCACCAGCATTTTGGACACATTGGAGTCCTTTGACTCCAATGCCTCCAATGTGATAAGTTAGTCAAAGGACTTACTGTAGTGCTGTCTCCAATCATGGATTGTCCTGTGTGTATTGAGGCTAAACAATCTAGAATACCCTTTCCATCAACATCAGCCAAAAAGAGTACACAACCAGAGGAAATGATACATACCAATGTATGGGGGCCCACAAGGATGGAAGCCTTAAGCAGGCATGCACATTGGTATATTTCCTTCATAGATGATGTAACCTGATACTGTGAAGTACAGTTCATGGTTAGTAAGGGAGAGGCACCAAATAAATTAAAGGAACATCTTACCTACCTTGAGCATCAATTAGGACACAAAACAAATGTTGTGCAAGCTGATAATGGGAAAGAATATATAAATAACAAACTGTTAGCCTAGTGTAGGGAGACAGGGATTGACTTACAGGTGATGGCACCATACTCTCCATTGCAAAACAGCATCTCCAAATGTTTTAATCAAACACTTGGGGAGTTAGCCCAAGTAATGAGGATCACAAACAACTTACCTGCCTTTCTATGGCCCAAAGTGATTGTGTACATGGCATACATGTGGAACCATTTGCATACTTATGCTCTTGACAGTGCAACCCCTTACAAACAATGGACCAGCCAGCAACCAGATGTATCACATCTTGAGGAGTTCAGAATGACTGTCTGGATCATGAAGGAAGGTGTTAACATTAATATACTAGATGCCAAGTCCAAAAAACACACCTTTGTAGGGTTTCTTGATGGACTGCATGCCATCTGTTTCTATGATGCATGCATGAGGTCAATAAAAACCTCACACAATTTCTGTTTCCTAAAAGGGATGATTAGTACAAGGGAGCACATGGAAAACTCACCAGCTAGTATGCTGCACAAGGGGGAGATGAGGCAGAATAATGCACTAGATACCATAATTAATGAAGAGCCTAGTGAAGGAACAGTCAGCATCAACAAATGAAAACAGACAAATGAAGAAAATACTTACCTGCCAAGGAAAAGCAGTAGGCCCAGGGTAGTAAGGGACTACCAGGCACTGCATGACCCTATGCCAGAGTTATCAGACACAGAGAATGATTGAGTGCATATTTGGTGTGCTCAAGCACCATTTTCAAATCCTCCTCCTATTGCTGGAGTACAATATTGACATACAGGTAAGTACTTCCTACACTACATGCCATTTTTAAATGATACAAGGCTTACATACAGGTGCATATCCCTGCCATGCTATGTGGCATCCACAATTTTATTCAGATTCATGATCCTGACAAAGGCCTGATGATGGAGCAAGATTATCACAATGAGCACAGTGGGGGTGGGATTGGTGGTGTCACCAGGGAGGTAGGTGATGACATTCCAGATGACTCTTTGCAGGAGGCATGATTTTTTCATGATCAAATTGCTCTGGCAATGTGGAATGATTATCAACAGATCATTCTTGAGGGGGACTATATGGACAATGACAGTATCTCACTTGATTCTGATGGTACCAGTAATGTTGATGTTGCATAGTTAGCACTATCAGTACAGTAGTTGTTTTATGGAGCACAACCTGTGCTCCTGGTAAACCTGTACTTGTACTTATGTATACCCATTCCTGTTCCCATTCTTGTGTATACTGGTGCTCTCACAAAGTTAGAAAGGATCAAGTGAACAGTGTGAAAATAATATTGGAAGTCACAAGCAGTACAGACTACACTACAATGCTATGTTGATGCTGTGGGGATCCCAGTCTTCATATGATGCTCATGCATAATGTACTCCACCCAATCATCCTTGTCCTCAGTCAATGTACCTCCACACCAATTGAAGACCAGATGAACATCTTAAGATGTCTTGTCCTCAGTCAAGATCTTCTTCAAAGCCTTGTCTTGAGCCATTGTTGATCTACTACTCTTGGCATAGTTCATTGCAATACCAAGGTTCAATCACTTTGCCAAGGAAGCAGGATGAGTGTCAGATGATTCAGGAAATGGAAGAGCACTGGACACATTGTTAGTTGACATCTGGTCATCTCTGACCAGTTCAGAAAAAGAGCACTTGCTGCTGGTGGAGGGTTGGCCACTGGAGGAGGGAGGAGGGGGAAGACTAGATGAGGGGACATGCTCCTTACCCTTGCTACCATTAGCAAGGTCACCTCAAGACACTGTAATAAGTGGTGCTAACACTGATACTGGCACAGATCTCCCTCATTGATGACCATATCCCCAGCAGTGATGTCCTCTGTGACACCCATAGTAGAAGTGGAAGTGCCTGGGGAAAAGGCACTTGCCCCACAAGGAGTACCATTTGGCATAATATCTGCCATGAGATTGTAGTACTCCCACCCACATGTTTTGAATGGGCAGATTTTGGGATGCCTCTGGAAGAATAAACAAAGGTTGTTAGTCTGTTGATGGGAGGAAGATCTAAGCAGATTCACATACCACTGCATACCCCTCAAAGACATCATCAGCATCCTTCCCTTCAATTCCACAGCCATTGATGTTGTCCCAGTGGAATCCTGATGTCCCTTGATAGGACTGGATTTCTAGAAATGTTCTCCAGGCCTAGTATGCTGCAATCTAGTCAGTGGAGGGTGGTCAAAGATGTAGTGATTACTCATGTAGGATGTCCATCTGTTCTTCACCATGTCTGCTGTCTTCTTCAGGCCTGCCTTGAGGAGTGGGGTGAGATGATCTGCTGCAGCTTGGTATGTAGACTTCTTGAAGTTTCCAGCATCCCCCACCTGTGCATGGTGCTGATGCAGGAAGTTGATAAGGGCTGATGTTTCTTCCTTTGTCCATGATGCTTTTGGAGTAGGATGTTTCAAAGACATAGAAGTAATGAATGAGTGGATTGTGTATTGGGACAGTAGTGCAGCAAGTGAAACAACAGAAACCCATACAAGCCTTTGATGCTTGATGTCTGGTTGGTAATCCATGCCAGGACTCACTTTCAAGCTCAGACTCCATCAGGATGTGAAAGCAGCCACCCACCAAAACATAAATAAACCAAGAAAGTAGGCAAATATCAGTTATTTGGGGACTTCAAACTAGCTCTTAGCATTTTGCAACTCTGGCCAATTGGTGATAGTATGCAACATTGAATTCCAGATTGTACATACTTACCTTTTGGACACACATGCCCCAAAGGAAACTTGCACAAGGCAGGAAAGGTACAAGTGAATAGTGCATGTAGTCTCTTACATGCTTTATGGATGATTTAGTCTCCCAAAGCCAAACCCTCAGGGAGGAAAACCTAAGTTCTTCTCCCCGGATGTTCGGGAATAATGTAACATATACTCATCATAACTTACTGGTCCAAGAATGAACAACAGGGCAGACTACTTTAGACCTAGACTAGATGTCTATAATGGTATGGGTCTAAGGTAGATATTTCAACATCCGCAAATCTTGATCGACATCAGAGCACTAAAACTACAGAGTACAAGCCAGAGCTCCACCTGACAACAAGAGCAAGAACAACTGGAAGATAGCGAAAAAAACTCCCAATACAGTGCAAGCACAATAAATAATGTTTGAGTATATGGGGGAATCCAGACGAGTAGTAATTATGGAATAGTGACAGGGTGATTATGTCAGTGAGGGGGGGCTTCAAGTTGGTCCTTCTTTGAATGGCGTAGCACTGGGCCTTCGATGGCAGAAATGCCTCTCACGCACATGGCGCACGAAATTATGTCTCAAAATCCGCTTCAAGCACCCACACCATCGGCAGGTGATGTGATCCGTCCGTGGCAGATCTACAATATCATGCCACTCACGGAAGTGATCAACCACAGTATCACAGTTGATTATCTTTCCACAAGGCTCGCCATGGGAGTTGAGGTATTGACACGGCCTGTGAAAGCTGCAGGCATGGCTCTAGTTGAATATCAACAATGGCACGATAAAATTTCAGAACTCCACTACATGGAAAACTGGAGGGAAACACTTACTTGAGGGTTGGTGTAAGTGTCCCCCACAGCGCCAACGAGGGAATAAGAAAGCCTGTATGGCAGTATAGGTTCCGAATAAAGCAGTCATACGAAGTGTAACACATGGGTTAAGGAGGATATTTCATTGATCCATGGGTTTGTTGTGAGGTGGCAGTTAGATGTACATGATATGTTCCATTGAGCACCTTGGCTAGATATTTAAGCACGGAGAGACTGCAGGTGTAGCTAGTTGCAGTGAACAAAAAACCAGCAACATTGGGATAGCAAACCAAACCTGGCTCAGATGAATCTATGCATGGCGATAGTCGGGCCTGGCAGATGGCATCTCAAAGAAAAGAAGCTCAGGCAGATAGCTTCTTGAAAAAATCAGCCTGGTGTTTTGTAAGAGAAAATCGCATAGATATGATTTAATTTACACTGACGTACCACCTCCAACACCTCCATTATTCATCAACGAGATGGAGGTTCCAGGCGTTCATGGATGCGTTTCTGATCTCCAGATGCAATACCCCATCCTATTTTGGTAAGTAATATGGGCGTGCGTGTGAGGTGTTCCTTTGTGTCTTGGGTTGCATATTTTCATCACCCTCTACGCTGGCATGCTCAACTCACCCTTCGATGTCTCCCTGAACTATGGCCTAAGGATCATCTCTGGTGGGCGCAGACCACCTTCGTCATCCAGGTCTATGGGAGAGAATGTTGTCTGATCCTCTGGGCACCTCTATATATTTCCTATAACTTAGGTATTAGGGGATTCTTACTGGTGAATGCTGTGGTGATAGTACCATATGAATGAGCACCAGCATGGGAGCCTTGTCACCCGATCGGTTCTGAGATGAGTTCATAATCACATGAGCCTTGTCTGCAAAGCTGACAGAACTTACCTGCAGCAAAACCCCAGGTTGCACATCATATGATCATCGACAACGTTCAATCTCCATTTGGAATTGGACGTGCCATAACATCGTTCCAATGATATCTACTGCAATTGAAGTACTGCACTTCGTTACCATTAGTCCGGATGAACCCACTGAGTCGGACAGTCACAAATAACGTGTAAATTACAGTGGGGGTTCGAATTCAAACACCGACAGTACTGTAGGACACAAATTTCGAGGCTCGATTTTTCTCACTCACTTGATCTTTGTTAGTGAAAGGTGCCTGCAATAGTAAACTGGAGTGGGGAATGGTACGGAATTATGGTGGTACTGGTATGGTACAGAAAGAGTTGCTGGGAACTGGCAAGCAGAGGAACAACCAAATGAAATAGCTCAGGCACACACTAGAAGCAGATGGCGCTCATACTAGTATATAGGAATATATGAACAAATGCCCTTTCTCCTCTCACTCTCTCCGTGGGTACAGGGGCCCGGCGATCTACCAGCCAGGAGAACTGCCACTGCAAACAATGAAATCGATGGATTCAATATTCAACCTCCACAGCATCCGAGTTTCTCATGTGGAATGCGTGTGGCATCCATTTTAATGATTGAACTTGATAGAACTTCACATCCTTCTATGACAATAAGTGCAATATGTGTGAATACAATAAGGTGTCCAAATCAGTGGTAACTGGATGTTATACTCCACAAATAGGGGCCGCCATCTGCAAAACTTCCCGAGTCTGCAGAGCACCTCCGTTTGGAAGTGACTTGGGTAATTCATGCTGTAAGTCATCACTTAGACGCTCAGCGCTCATTGAGGGCGCATTGAATTGCAAAGAGCTGAACAGCCATCTCGTTTGATTATTTTGCAGATGCCACCTCACTACACCATTTAGGTGATGAAGTCGGTCGGAAAATGTAAGGCGAGAAAGCATATGATGGAGCTCTTACGCACGTGCAGCGCAAGACTGGCTAAGTTGTAGTTGAAACTTTGCTTGGATATTTCCTATGGTGGTCTTTCTCCCTTCATTGTCTCACAGGCCCCGTGTCGGGCTATCGGAAAAATCCAACCACGTGTTGGTCACAGTTTGCTTAATCAGAAAGAATACCAAATACAGTAAATACGTAACAAAAGCGTGATGTCAAAACGGATCATAATACGTCCGAAGCCAAAGTCGTCCCTCTAAAGTCAAGGTGTTGGCAGGCTCATCCCTTCCCGCTCCGTCACAAATCGCCTTTACTGATATTTCTTTTTGTTCTCATTATCGCTCGGGAGTGAAGCGAAGTAGTGTAGTCGGGAGACTGACTCGGGCAGAGTCTAGAATCTACTTCTACTACACAGTGGAAGTTCTTAAGGTAAGGACCGTTAAGACTTACTTAAGTGTTCACTTGGGGTGATCTTCTGGTTGGGTTTTGAGTACTTATTCAACGGATGTTGAACTGTTACTATTTCCGGACCTGGAGGTCCTGTATATATATGCTACAGACATGGTCTGTGCGTGGTACATGGAGTTTAGTTCAACTCGTGGGTTGAACTACATATGGTAAGTATAACCTTCCATAAAAGAGTCTCTCAGGTATCGTACTGAGTAAGCATAGAATGCCATAGAATGAGGTAGAAGGAATGATGTCATAAGCATGTCATCCTGACGTCATAAAGCCTAGACCTTTCTCCATATTGGTGAAACACCGGTAATGTCCAATAGCCGGTCATAGAATCACATGCAGTGATAAACACGTGCAAGTGTTATGTCTGTGACTAACACACATGACAAATCTCCTGAGAACAAATAGTGAGCGTCTGTTATGTAAGACCAGCGCTAATACTTCATTTGTTCAACACTCCCCCAGATTTGGTATGTGCCAAATCAAAGAGTAGGAAGTCTGCGAAGGCATGAAACTTTACGCAACCTAAATTTTTGGTTAGGATGTCTGCAAGTTGTTTGTCAGTTGTGATATGTCTGACAATAAGTACTTTCCGATCCTCAATACACTCTCTGATAAAATGATACCAAATATCAATGTGCTTGGTTCGTCTCTCTTGTGCAGGATTTTGGGCAAGGAAAATCGATCCCATATTATCTCCATATAACAGAATGGGTTCTGGTTTGAAACCAAGTTCGGTGAACATAGAGTGAATCCAGACGACTTGTCGGGAGGTATCGGATAAGGACATATACTCAGCTTCTGTTGAAGACAAAGCGATAGTTTTCTGCTTGCACGACAACCATGTAATAGGTGCTCCATTCGCCAATATGACCATACCAGTCGTGGATTTTCGGTCATTTTTGTCTGAAGCCCAGTCTGCATCGCAGTAAGCCTCTATAGAATACTCAGCTTTTCTTCGATAGGCTAATCCTCTCTCTTTGGTGGCTCGAAGATAGCGAAAGATATATAGGGCATGATTGAGATGATCCTCAGTGGGATTCGATGCGAACTGTGACATCTTGATGATGGCGAATGAGATATCAGGTCGAGTTCCTAGGGTAAGATATAGCAGGGAACCGATCACTGATTGATACTTTGAACGCAGCGTAGGGGTGGTCTCTCCCTCGTGTTTCACTGGTTCGTATCCAGATGGGAGTGGAGTGTTTGCTAGACGGCAATTCTCCATTTGGAATCTTCGGATGATCTTGTCCAAATACGCGACCTGATCAACGATCATAAGACCTGAGGAACGATCTATTTGGAGATGCATTCCAAGATATTCTTTGGCTTGTCCCAAGTCACGACATTCCCATACTGCCATGAACTTCTTCTTCAGCTCCTGAAGGTATTTGCGACTGTTGCCAGTGAAGAGTACGTTGTCAACGTATATGAGGAGAATGATGACAATGTTTTCTCGTCCTATCTTTTTCTGCAACACATATACTCCAGCATCTGACTTGATGCGAGTGAAGCCTAGTGCTTTGAGGGACTTGTCTAATTTGATGTTCCACGCTAGAGCAGCTTGTTTTAGGCCATATAACACTCTAAGCAATCGATAGACATGGTGCTCTTTTCCCTTCTGCATGAAGCCTTCTGGCTGTTCCATATAAATTTCCTCGTCCAATTTTCCATACAGAAATGCAGTTTTGACGTCCAGCGCCTCTAGATCCCAATTGTATTGGGCAGCCAGGGATAGAATGATTCGAACAGATTTGAATCTTGCTACCGGAGAGAAGACATCTTCAAAATCTACTCTGTATTCTTGAGAGAAACCTTTTGCTACTAAATGGGCACGCTTTCGCCCATCAGATTTAATAGCGTAGACCCACCTGCACTTTACAGGCTTTCTCCCACGAGGTAGAGGTACAAGTTCCCATACTTTCCTCTTGCCTAATGCTGCGATCTCCTCGCACATGGCGGCTTCCCAAGCCTTTTTGTCATCAGCTGGTAATCTCTGAGTATCCTGATAATGAACAGGTGTTCTTGACTTCTCCTCGACCTTCTGCATAAGCAGGTAGTTGACGAAGTCAGTACCACATTCCTGACTGAGCTTTTGCAAGTCGATCATCGGCTCCCCCATGTCCGATGCTTCTCTCGTATCCTCAAAGGTCATCTCCTTTGATGCTAGCCGTTCGGCATCAACAGGGTGTGTCCTTTCTCCATAGGCATTCTCTGGTCTTAGAGGAACGATTCTCTCTCTAGTGGACCGACGGATACTGGAGTCTGGATAAGGTGTATATCGAGAGGGTAAAGGTGTCTTTAAGGGAATTTTGACAGCCTTTTTAGAAGTCTCTGTTCGTGGTTCCGTACGTATCTCCGTTGGAGTTGCAAGTTCCTTCGGGTCGTTCGGAGAGACAGTTGGATGAACTGTTTGCGGGATATCGATTGGAATTTGTTCTTCTGGAGGAGCGACCTCCATTGGAACATCCTCGTGAGGTTGGTCTTCAGTTTCCTCTGGTACTAGGTCTTTTCCACCAGTCTTTGCACATCGCGGGAAAACTTCTTCATCAAATATAGCATTGGTGCTTATGACGACCCTTTGATTTTTATCTAGAAATCGGTAGGCCTTTGTTCCAGGTTCATATCCCAGGAATATCATTGGAGCGCTTTTGGCCTGTAACTTTGTCCGATGTTCCTTTTTGATAAAAACGTAAGCCAAACAACCAAAAACCTTGAAATAAGAAACATCAGGTTTTTTACCCGTCCACAATTCTACTGGAGTTTTCCACTGTGATCGACGAAATGGTTGGCAATTGTAAACATGCACTGAAGTCTCAAGAGCATGCTGCCACATGTTAGGAGAAAGGCAGGCTGAATGTCTCATAGCCTCTTCCTTTTCTACCATGGTGCGATTAAAACGCTCTGCATGACCATTTTGTTGGGGAGTGTCTGGAGCAGTCATCTGGTGCTCGACACCGTGTTCACGTAAAAAGGCCGCAAACTCGAGAGATCTAAACTCTCCCCCACGATCCAAACGTAGCCGAATGAGTCGTCCCGAGACACGATTCTGAGCCCAGGCAAGCCAGGAACGAAAGGCATCAAAAGCGTCAGATTTGAGAGAGAGAGGGACAATTGAGGCATATCCACTATAGTCATCAATAAAGGTGACAACATAGTGTTTATGATAGTAGGACGCTACTGGAAATTCACAGAGATCCATGTGGATAAGTTCGAGTGGTTTGGTGGCATGCTTATAGGTAATGTGATAGGGTTTCTCAGTCATCTTTCCTAAAGCACAACCAGGACAGGGTTTGTTCTCCAATGAAGTCTCGAATGGAGGAACAATGGTTGCTTTGGGCAACTGGCGCACAGCATTGTAAGAGCAATGGCCCATCCGTGCATGCCATAGGTCTGAAGTCTCCTTTGAGCTAATGGTTTGAATCCGATCAGTTATAGACAGCAAAGATACTCGAATATAATGAAGGGACCCTTTAGATGCTATCGGGCATGACCGCAGGTAAAGGTGACCATCAGGTGCAAAGATTTGAGTTCCATCAACGTTCGACATCAGCGTATAGCCCTTATTGGTGAGCTGAGTGGTCGAAACTACCCTCATATGGAGTTTGGGACAATACTCCACTCCATAAAGTTTGGTTAGCCTTCCTTCATGACAAAAGATAACGGTACCACTCCCCAGTTTCTCTACAACCGTTTCTGCATCTGCTGTTTGAGACAGCTTCGGAGTAAGATATGCAGAATACGACACAAAGTCGTCCAGGTTGTGAGTGCAGTGCACGGATGCACCTGAGTCAAGCAGAATCAGCTGACTCTTTTTGCCTTTACAGGTTAGACACATGGTTGCTTTCATATTCATAGGTAAATGGCATGAGACGCACTCTCCCTTGTCTTGAGAAACAAGCAACTTGTGCTTAGTGCAGTCAGAGCACTGTGGATGATGATAGTACATCTCCAGCACGTTATGATCTTTGTCCATGAGGACCGTGTTTCCAAGACCATCTGCCATTATCCTTGGATATATGGCATCACCAGGCCAGTTTTCAGTGGAGGGTAATGGTGGTCGTATCTCAGCCAGCCTTTGTGCAGTTTCAGCGAAGCCACCATATCCCAGGGGATCCCCTTCCCCTAGATCGTGACTCCAGGTATATCTGGGGTGGTGTGAACCACACTCGTCGCAATCATCCTCTCCGTCATAGACATATACGTCGAGAGGTTGCCCACCGATATTGTACCCATCTAGCTTATAGCGTGGGTGGTAATAGGCTGGTGCCCACAAACCTGTATGCCAGTTGAGTGACCAATAGAAAATCTGAAACTCTCGAGGTTTCCTTCGTGCATCTGGGACAGTAACTCCTGGTTTTAGCTGAAAAGCATGCACTTGGTCATGATAGTCTTGGTTAAAAGGTTTATAGGTGGATGATTTGGAACACATGATGTCTCGAGGCAGAACTCGTCGTACAAGATAATACAAGTCCTCATCACTCATATCCTTCGATTCCTCTCCAATATACTCTGGAATGGGATCGAGAAGGGAGTAAGAGACTTTGTACGACGGCGTGGATGTGGTAGACTCACACATCGCCATAGGACCATCATCATAGTCATAATCCTCTGCAGTGAGAGGGTTGACTGAGTCCTCATAAAGCTCTTCAGGGATATCTATCTCAGGAACCGTTTGGAACAGCTCCGAATGACCCTGGCAGATAAGCTCTAGCTCCTGATCCAACTGTTGGACAGTGAGCCTTGACGAGCTCGCAATGGGTTGTTCAGGGTTCATCGCTTGATCCTGAATCCCAAGCTCCTCCTGCTGGAGGTATTCTGCTTGCATGTATGTGAAATCTTGTTCATCGTATTGCGGAGCTTCTTCGTAGGCCATAGATTCGTCGTCTCAAATCATGTTACTTCTGGCCTTTCCTTTTCCTTTATTTGGGCGAGGTCTCTGCCCCTGGCTTTGTGGGTTCTTTCCCCCATGAGCACCCTGGCCTTGCTTTCCTCGTCCCTTTCCCTTATTAGGGAACTGCCTCTGTGGGGATGCTTGAGGCGCACGGACGAGCTCCGGGACACAGCAAATCTGTTGCTTGCCACCAGTATAGTATACTTTCTGGCCCATAACATGGCAAGTCTCGCCCGGATAGTGGTTTTTCCTGCAAGAGCCATTCCCGCATCGAGGATAGCTTCCTCGTGGAGCATACTGGGTATTGGTTGTGGGTTTGACATTAGAGAGTCAGTGAATGAGGGATTTCTGCTGTGAGTGACGAGGTCCTTCATACCACTCTTGGTCAATGGTGCTCCTTCCTTTTCCTGTAACTCTCCGCTGATATTCCTTTTGGATATGCGGGATAATCGTCAACGGTTGAAAATTTGCATCCTCAACAGTTGTAGTTATGAGGGAGACAACGTTCTCCCAGTCAGAGGGTAAGGCCATTAAGATGGCCATCGCAACTAGTTTCTTGTCGACAGCAAAACCTGCTGCAGTGAGGCGTTCGGCGCAGGCAATTAACTTGTTTGCCTCATCAATGGGATTAGCGTTTCCCTTGATGCGATGCTGAAAGAGTGATCTCATTTCTGATAAAGCGCCGATATTGCCTGGTTTTCCATAAGCGGTTTCTATATCCGCTAGGGTTAATTTGGCAGTGGTTTTCATATGATGGTAAAAGGAGGGGGAAATTCGGAGTTTAATGACACCCCTTGCTTAGATGTCTTTGTCCACAAAGGCCTGTACCTGCTCGGCAGTTACTCTGGCTCCAACAGCAGGTGTATCCTCAGTGAACGCTCGATAGAACCCCATGGCCATAGCAAAGGCGTCAATGGAGTCTCACCATAACTTGTAGTTGTTTCCATTCAAGAGGGGGACAAAAGTGAGAATGTCTTTTGCGGACATTTTAAACCTAGAATAGGCAGTTGAAAGCAAACCAATTAGCAAACGTGTTTTCCTCTTCAAGCCAGAAGGGAATGAAAGGCTTAGGGGAAATGGGTCTTGGTCCAACTCTATGCTTTCCATTATGCGTCCCTGGTTTTCTCCTAGGGGGCATATTCCCCATCATCCTTTGTAGTGCGTTGTCTGCCCTTCTATCCTTCCTCCGTTCTATCACAGATTCTCGTCGCTTCTGCTTTTTCTCTCCTGTCTTTGACTTTTCCCAGTATGCATATCCTTTTGCCGATAATCCAGATCCTGCAGGTCGCTCTAAAACTTGGAAGTTTAGAGATGGAAAGTAGTGCGGGTTATCAACTTGATCGACTTTTTCCCCTGTACCAAGTACAGAGTCGATGAAAGACACACTTCTATCCAGCTCCCAAGCTTTGATTGCACAGGAAGGAAAAGGTGTTTTAAACACGGAAGGAGAAAACTCCTTATCGGCAATTCTTCCATGAAGATACACAGGATGTGCAGTAAAAGGAATTTGAGATGAGAAAAGTTCAAGCTTTTGTACAAAGATAAAGGGAAGAAGCATATGCGTGAAGCGTACGTGTTTTTTATGTATACTCCTCCTTAGAGGTACACTGTGATAGTTTTCATCGTCAAAGGGTGATGTAGAAAGGATAAAGTTCAGATCAACGGCATACGGCTCGTGAACGTAATACGGCATGGGGTATGTCTGATGAGTTTGGTGCGTCGAAGTACTCTGATAGAGCCTCAGAAAGCACTGGTTCTCCGTTGTCATCGTAGCCCATTTTGAGGATAGGGCGCAATGCCTCAAGATCAAGGATCTTGACCTTGCCTCGTGGGTCTGTAGGGATGATGACATAATCCTGAATCTGAACAAGAAATCGTGAGAATTCTCGTTGCATGACTTTGAATGGATGTGAATAGTAAGTGCGGAAGAAAGGGTGTGTGTCGTGGACTCGACCTGGGTTGACAAGCGAGAACCTATACTGGTTCTTCATAATCTCTAATCCCAGAGCCCTCATCCAGGGAAGGTAGACATTGTAGGCGATGAAGAAGAGGGAAAAAATGTCGCCATATCCCGGTGCGAAGATCTCTGCTGGGGTAGGTCTTTTTCCGACTACTACGACTCCATTTCCTGTAGGATATTGATGCCCATACTCCGTTTGCCAAGGGTGAAAGTCCCTGACATGGGCTGCATCTCCGTGACTTACATACCACTCCATGTCATAATTTGGAATATTTCTTATGCCGTTAAAATCTTCTCTGTCCATTACTGGACGATTGATACGTTCTCGAATGTAACGCTTCTCATCTTCACTGAGAAGGTAGTCGTCCGGGTTTTCATCTCCATCTTCGTTAAAATTGAAGCATAAAAACTCTACCTGCTCGCCTTCTTCCGGTGACTCCGGATAGACAAGGTCAGGAGTGACTTCTCCTTCTTCAAGAGGTGATTGCTGCTTCATGAAGACGATTTCCTCCTGCTTGACATACAAGTCCTCGAATTCCTCTTTTATCTCTATGTCCTCTGTTCCGGTAGTATGCGCCCTGGACCAATGAGGAGGTGAAAGTGGTGTAGGCATGTTAGGCCTAGTGGGAATCAAAGAGGGTGCTCGAGGCTGTAGGAGGTGACCCAGATGGGGAACTTGTGGCGAGTGTGAAGGCGTCGCCAGACTGTGACTCAGTGTCACTGCAGGTGGTCCCGAATTCCAGACCAGATGTTCCTCGACTACCACATCGTTGTGTTGGTGAAGGTGGAAGGGGGATGTGGATGGATTCATGAGTGTTGGTATCGGGTGAAGGAATAGGCAATGGGTTTTGATTGATAATGGGATCGTCTTGTAAATGAATTACCTCGTAGGGGACTGGAATAGGATTACCGTCAGCATCCGTATATCCAATAAATGTCCCACTACTATGATCGGAAGATGGTAACGAGGCCATCATGGCACTCATCTGCTGTCCCCTTAGCTGTAAAAAGGTTGGCTGAACAGGGGTCAGGTCCAGACGATTTCTCACTCAACTTTCAGTCAAGCGAGCTCTAGCAGACTCAATGAGTTGCTGTTGTTGGACAGAATCTACAATTCTCTCAGCAGCCTCGATGAAAGCTCAATCAAGGTGCGAATGTAGTTCTACCAGAGTAATACCTGGATTTGCATCAACGAATCGTAACACCGCTGACTCTTCAGTCATCCGAGACTCATATCTCGGTGGTGGAGAAGACAAAGTATACGCAGGAGGATCTGTAAGATCTTCCAGCATTGAAGCATCCTCAGGAGGAGGACCAATGGTCCGATCCACCTGGATGCGCCACAACCCAAATCGATCCTGTGCCTCAGCCGCCACTCTATAAGTGCGATGATGAGCAGGTGTATGCTGCATCTCAACACAGAGTGTGAAAAAGGCAATAGCTGATACAGCAAAGAAAAACTCAGCTTGCCAAAACGGCAGTTGCAAATAAACCCATTGTATACTGCGGAGAAATGAGAGGGTGTTGAGGAGACCCAACAAAATCCTCCAAGTGAACCGCGAGCCATCATTTGGTTGCATCCCTTGCTCAGCTGCTGCAAGGTTGTAGATGTCGAACCTAGGCGATGAGCTCGGGGCTCATAACCTGAAGCGAAGTAGTGTAGTCAGGAGACTGACTCGGGCAGAGTCTAGAATCTACTTCTACTACACAGTGGAAGTTCTTAAGGTAAGGACCATTAAGACTTACTTAAGTGTTCACTTGGGGTGATCTTCTGGTTGGGTTTTGAGTACTTATTCAACGGATGTTGAACTGTTACTATTTCTGGACCTGGAGGTCCTGTATATATACACTACAGACATGGTCTGTGCGTGGTACATGGAGTTTAGTTCAACTCGTGGGTTGAACTACATATGGTAAGTATAACCTTCCATAAAAGAGTCTCTCAGGTATCGTACTGAGTAAGCATAGAATGCCATAGAATGAGGTAGAAGGAATGATGTCATAAGCATGTCATCCTGACGTCATAAAGCCTAGACCTTTCTCCATATTGGTGAAACACCAGTAATGTCCAATAGCCGGTCATAGAATCACATGCAGTGATAAACACATGCAAGTGTTATGTCTGTGACTAACGCACATGACAAATCTCCTGAGAACAAATAGTGAGCGTCTGTTACGTAAGACCAGCGCTAATACTTCGTTTGTTCAACAGGGAGGTCTTTACGTCTGTTTGTACCTGAGACGTTGGATTTTTGCCATTTTGCAGTTTCCGTTCAAAGTCCCCGTTGAGTCGCGAAAACGACAATAATGGCACCAAAGCTACACCCCCAGGCTCGTAGGCTTCGAACAATAATACTAACAGTGCCCATCATTGGAGCAACCACACGTGGGTTTGCGCTGTCACCGAAGAAGATCACACCAAACTGACCTTCGAATTTGAGCAGTCGTCTTGTATGAGCGCCTTGCATTAGGGAAGCCCCAGAGAACGATCCCGAGACAAAGTACGAATGAAGATACCAAAGAGCGTGAATTGCTTGCTGGGGGTGCTGCGGAAAAAGTCGGAGGAGCTGCATCACGAGAGGCGTAAACTGTTCTATGTCATATGGAAGACGGACAGTGCTCTAAATACTCGGACGAGTGTGTGATTTTGGAGTATCTTCCATGTTATCCCACTAGAACGATGTTCAGGCAGTGACAGTCTACTTGCTCTCCTCTGTTTGTGTTATGATGCGGGTACCGGGAACACGTGCGGGATTGAAGAGGCGGTCACAGTCTGCATACGCTACACCCATGCCAAATCCAGTCGATAGTGCTATGGGCCATGTGCGTCCTGATGAGTAAATGCAGAGTGCGTTACGGGGGTCGAAGCACGCGAATACATAATTACGCACTCCGGAAGAAAATAACTGATGCTACCACACCAACACCAAAACCAACGCCGCTACGGAAAGTCAGCAGAGAGTCAGGCATCATGTTGACACGACATACGCTTTAACCAGTAGATCGGCCACTATAACGGGGTTATTGCGGAATGAGGGGTAGTGAATACAATAAACTTACCACACCGGTCGTACTGTCTCGCTTGTTAGTGAAGGTAAGGCAACGAAAGAGTGCTTTACTTGCCTTTTGACTGACGATATTTTCGCTGGATGTCGGCTTCGACATGGATGTTAGCAAGTGCCCGATACAAATATGGACAAACACGTCAGTCATACGCCTATGATAGATCATTGCAACATGCAGTAGGCTGTTCAAGATGACATTCCTTGCTGGCTCCGTCGCAGGAGCACTGATATCTGGAGGGGTGAGCTAATGTCAGTTATGGAACTCTGGGTGGGGCTCAATATCCTCAGGTTTACTATGGATTCTCTAGCCTAATGCAGACCAAGTAAGTCTTTCCACCTTTTGGTCTCGTGGTCCCACCGAAGCTCACTGCAACGACAATTGCCCCACCCTAGAACTGCTCAACATCGCAGCGAGTTCGTCATCCATGCATGTGGATGTCGTCGTTCAGCCCTCTAACACTTGCTCTGTTCCTAGCCTCCACGTTCTCTCCGAACGCCTCGTCACCGCATCCACTATTGTACCAGCCCCATCTCCCGCATCCACGCGGATTGCCCACAGACCTTTTATTACACTGATTCAGTCCCGTTGGAATGAGGAACTTGCTTCTGCATTCTCCGCCGTAGCGAGATGGGAACGGCGCGCATCGGAATGGGGTCGGAAGGCGCTCTACGGAGAACGCTCGTGACCACCCACTTCACTCAGGTCTTCGTTCGGGTGGGATATTGGAGAACGTAGATTTAGTATGCATACTTTGACCCAAAGATGTGCATTGTGCAATCTGCTCAAACTTATTGGGGTTACCTACTTCTTTTCATGTGTGCACTACAATCCAATTAATCCTGCGTCCCGAAACTAATCCAACTGTGACATTTAACGCCCATTGCCATAGTGATATTGGCTACTGTATCCTTGCGGAGGAGGCGGAATAGGCTGATACTGCGACGAGGGCCGAGGCGGTGCACTCGGACGTGGAGAAATAGAAAATGACGGCCTCGATGAGTGTCCTTGTGTAGAATATGATTGATACGAAGGTTGAGACGGCGGTGGGGGCGGTGGGGGAGCAGAAGATGGTTTATTTAACGGGTTGGGAGTGTGGGATGAACTGAAGAGCCCTAGACTGACATATGGATCCTGGGAGGGTTGAGGAGGCGCGTAAGAGTTTCGCGTGGGCTGCGGAGGTGGCGGGGGGAAATTGTATGATGAGGGACGCTGAGGTTGTGGAGGTGGAGGTGGCAGTGGCGGATTTGAAGGCACCTTTGGCGGGGGTGAGGACATTCCTTGGTTACTGCCTTGCAGGTTCATAGAAGCAAATGTTGTTTCCAACGAGGGAGGCGAGCGCGGAGGTGGCGGGACAGGCGGCTTACTATCAAGACGTGGTAAAGATGGCTTTGGCGCAGATAGCCTTTGCTGCACTTCGACCTGACCAATAAGTTTCTTGCACTCAGCACGGCGCTCAGCTACGAAGGACATGGAGTTGCGGGCAAGGGAGGAACTCAGCTCTGTCAGCTGATTGTAAAAGTGCAGTCCTTTTCTGCACAAATGTCAGAGTCTGAGATAGATTTCGAGCAGATAGCAACGCACGTTATACCATCACGGACGTCCATGTACCCATCGCGGGCTCGCGAGAAACGGCGGACCACTTCCTTCTTCCTTCTTTCCTGCTCCTCCCATTTCCTCGCTTCTGGCCCGCGCCCAGCAAGATCTCGGAGGCCGTTCCATAAGTTCCGTATTTCTTGCAAGACTACCTGTTGATGATGAACAGTAGCAGCAAGTCGTTGCTGGTATGGCTTGAACTTTTCTAGTTCAGCTGCGAATAGTGCGGGTTCAACGCCTGCATTGCGGCGGTTGAGCAGAAGCAGATGGGAAACATCATCGGCTTGGATCTTGAATAGTATAAATTGATGATGACTACTTATCATAATTGCAGGCCTACCTTCTCTTTCAGGTCTTTGAGCACTTCATTCCTCTCATATGTGATCTTCTTCACTCGGCCTAGACGTTCTTCAATTTCACTTGTGAATTGTCCGATCCTGGCACGTTCCTGCTCGTCGTGACCAACATCCAGGTCCAGAAGACTTTGAGATGGAGCTCCTGGCTCAGCACTAGCCAGGAACACCCCATCCATTCCAGGTGATAGCAGAAGTAAGATGTCACCTTTGACGGAGTCCCAGAGAATCGACACTTGCTGATCCGAGGAAGCAGCCGCATCGAGAGCTGCCATATGGGACTTCAGATCGTGCCTCAAAGATTTGTTGAGACCTGTAGATGGCTCCTGCGTCCATAAGTGGTCATATTTAATCCGCATAACCTCGCACTCGTGCGACTCCGCTTCCAGTTCTCTAGAGACGCTTTCGAGTTCGGATCTAACTCGCTCTTTGAGACGTGTCAACTCGCGCATGAGATCTTCGACACTTTCGCGGTCTTCCATGACCCTTATGTCCTCTATCCACCTTCGCATCTCCGGCGGGATCGCATTATCTGCTGCGCCACCATCTGCGATTGCTTTGAATCGTTCGAGAGCGCCCTGGATACCCATGGCCTCCAGCGCGCTTCGAACCTCCACTTCAGCGCTCTCCGCGTCTTCCACTTCCCTCCGAACAAGTTTTGCTTTCTCTTCAGAGTACACACTAGCACTCTCGTGAACACTCAGAGGGATTAGCTTCAGAAAGATATCGGGGCCTATAACTTTCTGGACGTCCGGAGAGCCATACACCTCCTGGATGGAAACGGGAGTTGCCACAGATGCTTTCTCAATGGGCGAAAGCACGTCGGCTGATGGAACGATGGCATTGTAGATGAGGTCGTTTTCCCGTTGTGCCTCGCTCTTGCGATCTGTGCAGAGCTGCAGATGAGATTTGGTGCGTTCAAGAATCGAGGATCCCGCATCGGCGGGCAGTGTTGCCGAGACGTGCGAAAAAGCTGCAGAGAAGGACGTGGCAGAACGGTGGGCCTCCTTGGCAAGTGACTCCGCAAGGATAAGGCGTGCAAGCGCGTCACCGTGGTTGCCTACCTTGGTGTCGGCTTGCGAACGGTAGGACTGTGCAAGAGAAGAAAACAGCTTCGACTTGATCTAGACAGGCGTGAGTCTTTACGATAGATTAATTCGAGGAAGCACAGACCTGTATGAGGGTGACCCAGTTGCGGTCGAAAATACCCTTTCCCTGGAAATCTTTTACCTCCTCACTCAAAGACGTGTACATTGATGCAGCCTGAGAAGCTATCTTCGCAACAAGTGCATGGCCCTTCTTTTCCTCAATGCATTTCTCTAGAAAGACCTCTGTAGCCTGTGCGAGGATGATGCCAACCATAAACTTGATCACCTCCCGACTGAGATCGGTCGATGGCGCATGAAGGAAATTCTCGTTTATGTACGTGAACATACCTGCGCAAGTGCGGAAGTAATAGAACGATAACTTGATGCCCTCAGCCTCGAATCTGTTCTGAGAGGCGGCAATGGCAGACTGCGTTGCGGCAATTTGGAAGAGTATTGATGCTTTCTCGTAAGCTATGGATGTTTGTGTCGTCACTTTGTTCGTGAAGGCATCGTGCCAAGAGAAGTTGGCACGCATTTCCGGGAAGCGCAGCTCGAGGAGTTCTAGCTGGCCAAAATACTTATACAGGAGATCCCGACCTGCCATCTGGTTCAAGCATGATCCAACGATTGCACACAAAGGACTCACCTGTTGTATCACTTCCAGCACCTTTGACAGCATCCTGGCGACATCGTTGTAGGGCCTGACATTCTTGGATATAGCTATCTGGGCTTTCTCCGTATGATTTGGCGATGAGATGACGTATTGGAGTTGTCCAGTCTACTTCATCCGTTGTCTTCTTTGGTATCGATATCATGGGAGATTGGTGCGACATGATCACTGCAGCTACGATTCTTTCCTCGTATTGGTCGTCGCAAGCTTGCCTAGATATACTGTGGCGGTCAGTCCCCGTGCGCAGGCAGCGCAGGCCCCCGGAAGTTCCCTATAAGGTTCTGCCCGGAATTTGCCTATTTAAGACGGAAATGTTTCGGTGTGGTCGGCCTTTGCCTATTGGAGGTCCCATACTTGGCTGTCCGTGAGTTTTCTATTCGAGGGCTTCAGTGCCAGCACAAACCTTGCAGACACCTTGGGATCATTGATCAGCTTTGGGTCATGTTAACGAGTCACTGATTATCGAATCCCAGCAGACTGGTCTTGGATTAGTTAACTCTGATGTTAAAGATGGAATGCCGAGACACCTCGCCGGATGTTCGATGCAAGTGCACTGTCTGTGGCCGCGAGACTCATACTTTACGCAGCTACCATCATGTCGCAGCAAGACCAGTGGAAATCCGACAAGGTTTTGAGGGGGAATTTATTCCGGTACGACTGGTCTTCTAAGAAACACTTTCGTCACGCCAGACTTCTCCGCACCGACGGTCCGCGAAAATCCATGCCCCGCACTAGGGGTTCACGTGCGGAATCCACTCAGCTTGTTTTCTGCAAAGCGTACCAAACCTTTCAGGAAAAGAGAGACAGTATTTCTCAAACGATGCCTTGTTCGCTCGGCATGACGCCGGTTCTTACATTACATTACTTAACAAGGGTTCTGAGATGTCTTTATTTCGCTTTCAACTGACGACAGAATCTATGTTCATAATCGTGTATTTCAGAATAAACTGACTTCTGTAAATCGATCGTGGCACCGACGGTCTACATTGATTGCCAGTCACAACTATCCTTCTAGATCTGATGCGAAGTATCGACGATTCTAGTGCCTCTTGTTCGTCAGTCTCAGTTGCAAGCCATAAGCATAAAAGTCCTAAATCGCAGCGAACTCTCGGCACGGTAAGGGAAGCTGTCTGCGCCATGGTTGACATATCATGACCAAATTTGTCTTTGATATGGAGCTATCGTTCAGTCCTACTACCGAGACTAGACGAGATGCGATGCATCTGTTGTATAACTGCACTGGCGTGTCAACCAAATTCAAGAATGACTAAACAAAGTAGGTCATTAACGTCCACACAGCACGTATCAAGTCAAAGGAGAAAAACAAGGACAGCAGGGAAAGGTTATAGAGCAGTACTGAAGTACAGAATACGTCTTGTGAATGATGCGGATATCGTGAATGTCGTACGGCAATGTGCACCGACAGAATGCTCGGTATCAAACGCTAATGGCATTGTTGCTATTTAGCACCATTCACCCACTCAGATTCCCGAATGCCCCACTCCAGAGGGGTGATAGTCTGATTAAACTTGAGAATTGTCAAACCACAGGGAGATCGAATCCGCGGCTCCCATCCTTGAGGCAGGCGCTCCTCGACAAGGAAAGCCGCTAGGTCTTCCACCTGACCTCCGAAAGTGGTGAGAAGGGTGGCTGAACTGATATGGTTGAACCTCTGAAATAAACAATTCAACGAGAACCAAAGATGGGCTCACTTGGTGCTTCCAAAGATTTTGTGAAATGTACTGAGGGTAAACTCTGTGTTAGTCATTCTAGCTTCCACACGACGCTTCCCAGATATCCTTGACATGTCCCTGATGGTGAGCATGGGTCGGCCTTCAGAATCCTTGTCTGAAGCGAAAGAAAGCAATTCCTCAATGAATGGCTGGTGAACCTTGGATTGATTCGGCTCTAGTGCCGTATCCAATCCTAAAAGCAGGAACTGCTCTAGCGCTTAGGAGGGGGGAAGTGCGAAGGGACTAACGCGTGAGGGAAGCATCATGTTCGATGCCATTGTGTAAATCAAGCTCTGCAAGGTCGAAAGTATCCTTGCCATAGCTTTTGTTCAACATGAAAGCGGCATAATGGGGTACAAATGAACAGAAAGAGGACGAAAAGTTGTATGTTGTACGAATTTGACGAGTGAGGTCAGTGAATTTGATTCCACGGCCGCTGCGAGAAATGATTCCTACCAACAAGCCGAAGAGTGACATACTACTCAAAATGGTGATTAAATGCTGCACCTACCATGGTTGGCCATGGTGTTCAATGCAGGGCAAGAACAACGGCTATCCCCTGCTTGGGGTGGTCTGTACTCAGGCCAGCTCCCACCATAGCCGGGATGTCCTTCAGGAACCACCTTGCCCAGTGGTCGTCTAAACCACAGAAGGTTGAGCAATGAAAGAACAATATCCCAAGCAAAAATGCTGGCGTAGTAGAAGACTTTGTATAGGGTCAGTCGGAGACTTTGAGGCATCATGAATTCGACGAATCACGGTGAGTGCTGTTAGGCTAAGAGAATAGCTGGGCGATAGCGGGGAAGATGAACACCACAGAACAGTAGATGCCTGGGAAATAACCCAAGGGAGAAGCGGTGTACATGCTTCGTGGGTTGAGGATAGTAGTCAACTCTAAACCCGTTTTGCACGATTGTCAAATGTTCAACGGCGATGTTCGGGTTTTCCTAGTAAGGAATTTCCATGTTTGATAAACTTGAAAGGTTTTTGACGCACCTTTACCATTAGGCCTTCGTAAGTGTCACAGGGCGAGACGAACTTGAAGTGGCTGTCTAACAGTAGAAATGGGTATCCCCATGATAAGGCCAAGAACATCGAACCTGCCTATTACCTTGAGACGATGATTGTTCAATCCCTTGTAAGTGTGGTGGTCGATCGGCTCCTATTAGTGGCACGACTTTATGTACAACCCGCGGAACCGAATCCTTATTTGCCTCCCAGGAACCCTGTATATGGCAGGCACTATGTTACATGTACCAAGACATAACTGTATTAGCGCATCACATTATTAGCGAGAGAAAAATATCGACGAAAGGGGGTAATGGATAATCCCAGAACAACCAATATTGTGTACTTGTCATTATCTAACCCCTTTCACTGTGGAGGTCGGGATCTTTCTCTCGCCATTTTCCTGATCAGCGCATCGATGGCTGGTTTCCTCGTACGCTGCCCTTACTCCCTTGCTATTCTCACCAAGAGAGCAAAAGGCCCGCCGGTCCATGGCCCTCAGTTCAAAAGTACGTAAGTCGTATCATCGCTGTTCAAATGTTCAGTTTTGCAAGCATGTAAGCATCCGCACTCCAGCAAGCACATCAATTGAAATGCACTGCTTGTCATTAGTGGTGCCGGTCATTGCAACCACATCATGATCATCTTACCGTGGGGACGGGCAGCTAATAATCAGCAGGACGCTATATAATTTCATAGTCAATGGTCATTGAAGAGAGTATAAAAACAGGAATTTGCAAGATCGCATGGCTGCAGTCTTCACTAACGGCCGTTCTGAAGTTCCCCCATGCTTAGACTCTCCCTTTTATTCATTGCGTCCGTGGTTGCGGCTCCTAATTCGATTCACTTGTCAAAGAGGGGTTCACCTCTCGTGGCGCTCGACTATGGGAGCTTTGAGGGGTTCAGTTCGGCCTTCAGTACGGAGTCCTTTCTTGGTGTACCATTTGCTCAGCCTCCGTAAGTATCAAATAGCCTTGTACACTGGCCCTCGTTCATGTTTATAATTCAGGATTGGAAATTTACGCTTCAATAAACCAGTTTCTCCTTCTTCTTTCACTGGTGTAAAAAATGCCACCTGGTATGGAAATGCCTGTCCCCAGATGCCTTTGTTGGCTGCCGGTGTACCATTACCAGACAACCCTGGTTTATCCGGCGTAACCTTCTATCTCGGCGAACTTCAACCGCACGGCATCGTGGCTGCTTCGGAAGATTGTATGAGATGCTTATATCAGATATCAAAACATCTTCTCACGCACTCTCTTTGCAGGCTTGTATATCAACGTCGTTAGGCCTGCGGGTGTTCCTTCAGGGGCCAAACTTCCTGTCGTCGTGGTATGTCTCTAAGGTCCTAGTAAAAGGGTTAGATGCTGAGCAGAGTATGCAGTGGATATACGGTGGTATGTCGAGGTAACAGTTTAACTATATCTTCGTCGCTGAGATCGTGTCTAGGTGGCTTTATGGCAGGAGATGCTTCAGCTTACAATGGGACCAACATCGTTGCGCGCTCGATGGGATTAAAAACCCCAGTCATCTACGTATCTTTCAACTATCGCCTTAACTGTACGTCATATTTCTCGAGGAACCTGCCAAAACAATTGATATTCCGTGCAGCTTTTGGTTTCCTCGGTGGAAAAGAAGTGCAAGAAGCTGGACTAGGCAACCTTGGGTTGTATGATCGTGAGTATACGGTCATAGCCTATGGTACTATATTTATCTGCTATTCAGAACGTTCAGCCCTTGAGTGGGTTCAAAAATACATATCAACATTTGGCGGTGACCCTGAAAAGGTGATCATGTAAGTCAGGTCCTCGTCTTTCATCTACCACTTAAGCTCATGCATGTGTAGCTGGGGCCAAAGCGCCGGATCCATCTCGGCTATGCTACAGATGGTTGCTTACGACGGGAAGCTGAACGGATTGTTCCAAGGTGCTGTTATGGTGTGTTTTAATTGTTAGTTTCCCTTCTCTACCTAAAGTCATGTAGGAATCTGGGTCTATCGTGCCATTGCACGACATTACATCAGTACAACAGCAAGAAAACTATGATTTCCTTGTCACGCAGACGAATTGCAAGACAGCAAGCGACACCCTGAACTGTCTTCGGCAGGTACCTTACCAGGCACTCTTGAATGCTACGTTGGAGACGAATGCTTTGCTTTCGTATCAATCCCTCAACACCACGTGGAAACCTGCCGTTGACGGTGTCTTTCTGAAACAAACTGTCCGAGAGTCATTGAGATCAGGCAAGTATGCAAAGGTGGGTCGAATTGTACTGAGCTTCCTGATTTCTGCATGTGATCTTTTTTGTAGGTGCCAGCGATTTTGGGGGATGTCGACGATGAGGGCACGTGAGTAGAGTTATCTCCACAGTGTTTAATACTAATGCCCTATAGTTTGTTCTCCCTCTACAGTTTCAATGTCACGTAAGTAGCGAGTACTGGTCTCACCACCCGGACTAACATCCAAGACCAATAGCACGAATGATCAATTCCTGGAGTACATACGGACTGTGTAAGAACACATCTATACCCTTTTTTGCCACCTGACAATCATCAACACATTCAGGTTCTTAGTTGGACTTAGTGACACTGAGATCAGCCTTGTTGGCCAGTTGTATCCCGACGACCCCACTCAGGTAGGTTACTTAATTCTTGGTATTACTACTACTGGTCATTACACTCCTTTGTTTGCCAGGGCTCTCCTTTTGGTATAGGGACGAATGACACACTCACGTACGTGTTCTTCCTCATTCAATGATAGGAACCACTTAGATTTCCTTGCAGTCCAGAGTATAAGCGTATTTCCGCATTCCTGGGCGACTTTTATTTCCAAGCAGGTCGCCGATACGCACTCAGTATCATGTCTACTACACAAAATGTATGGAGCTATCGTGAGTCTTGTCTTATCTATTGTACAGATAAGGGGCTAATCTATGTAGTCTGGAAGAGGGACAAATTCGTTCCTGGCATTGGCTCTTTCCACGAAAGTGACCTTCAGGAGTTCTATGATTTGACTGGTACACCTGATTGGGTAGGCGCCGACGCGCTCAGTACGTATTTGACATGGTGCCTGAATGTATGATGACCTTTTTACAGTCAATTTTGCTTACACCCTCAATCCAAATACTCCTCAAGGTGGTTATCCCTCAGGAGCAGCTTCGTCTCTGTTGTCTGGCCTCCATTGGCAACAGTGGTCATTTTGGTGTCCAGAGCTCTTGACATTCGAAGACCCGAATGTGCTCACTTTCTCGAATGACACGTTCCGCGCAAAGGCGATCGCGTACTTGAACTACCTATCCGACCAGATGGGCTTGTAAAGAACCACATGGGTGCCTATTCGCAATTTTCGATATTTGTGGGTTTGCCATCGTTTTCTGTTGTGTGTTACGTACATCCACTACATATCCCTAACACCGTCGAGTCACCTTAGACGTTGGCACGAACAATACATGCGAATGGACATATGTCTATAAAGTCAAGGGTCACTGGCTCTGTTTATGTAATTAGGAGAAGCCCGCATTAGGTTGCAGATCGGGTGCCCCTTTGTTACTGGAAAGATAGGTATTCTTGGAACACGAGCCAGCAAAACGTTGATAAGCACAGAGTAAGGCCCATGAATGGGTAGGATGATCGCTGAAATAACATTATCCACATGAGTAATTGGGTACACGGAAACAAAATAAACGTACATCGCCGGGCATCATATGGTACTGATAGCGAGTAATACGAGAAGGGCCATCAAAAATCTCGCAGATCATTTCAGGTTCCGACCAGAAAACTGTAGAGGAAAATTTCTCTGCAGGAACTGAAGAAGCCCTCCGGCGTAGTTGACGGTGCCTCTCAAGAATGCTGGGTGAAAGATGAGGAGGGCAGGCGGGGCCATCAAAAATGATAGGAGGCGGAAGGGTTGTGTGGCTTTCTAAAACCTCGCTGTAGTTGCCTTGTGAGCGTTTTTGTCTGTTGGACTTGGCTACTGTTGATGCAAGTGCAGTGAATATCCCTGTCTGTAACCGTCCTAGCTGCTTGCTGGACTCCCCGAGCATGACAGGAGCATCGAACACGTCAAAGATTCTTGGGAGCGAATGCCCAGCGGATTCATGACCAGCAAGTTCAACTGGGGGCAAGGAAGCGGCTGAACGCCTGGCCGAGGGCCCTACTCCATTAGGCGTGGTGTTGACGAGAGCACGTACAAGCTGACGGTGAGAGGTGGCCATTCGTCGCGCTAGGGTGCATAGCCCAATATACTAGCACAAATATATAGATTCTATGTTGCATGATGAAGGCCTGAAATCGCTGATATTAAATAAGCGCATTTAGGGGATCGTTGATAGGGCGTATTCTGCTCCTTCACCATCACCAATGTCTCTGACAGAAACTACTCACCACGTCGGATTTGAAGCGGATATAGGCTAATATTGGTCACGGAGTTTTGTATCACTTGACAACCCGGCACAACGTTGGAGTCTAAAGGGCGGCAGAAAAGCGGAAAGATGTGCCAAACATTCAAAGTATGGACTTGGCCATCTTCTGTAGGAAGTACAAGAAGTGCGGCGTGTTCATAATCCACCGTTCCATGGTGGGACTCGTGTGGAGCATAGGTAAATGACAAGCACGAATCGCAGGATATCCGCACAAACACCACTATGACCACAGGACCAACAAGTCTAAAAGAGCCTGTTTAACGTGACTTTTCTGATTGAATGCCATAAGACGAAGTGAGCATACGAATGGCTCTGATACCGTGAAACCACAATTATCCTAGCTCGAAGGGGTTTCCAAGCGATGGGCGTGGTCTCATCCCCCGACATTGCATAGTCGCTGATGCGAATTATAGCATTTAGTAACGGTTCAAGTGTGAGAGAACTTAGGAAAGTCGCGTGCCAAGAACACGTCTGCATCATGGAAAACCTTTTGTGCAGCGTTCAGGAAGATTCTATTGTCGTATAGTGGGATTGACTTAAGACGAGGCGTTCTCATTTAATTTGGTTGGCCAATAGAAAGGTAAGCCATTCTGTGGCAATGGGGACTTTGTATATCGCCAGTGCACTGGCTAGGACATGCATCGTGGAGTTACGATGTGATTGAAATCATACATTTACCTGTGCACGGATGTACTTCGATTCCTGGTGTTCTTATCGTACGGGTCTTGAAGATGTCGACGGCGCACATTGAAACACACCATGTGTTAACAACGTGCTTGAAATTGTCATACTGTTGTCATACGCTCGGTGCCGAGGCCGAAGCTGGCACTCACTTGGAAAAGTGCTGAAATAAACATACCTGACTGTTGTCTCTTTGGCACCTTGCTGTGGTTCTCTCCAGCCAGCGCCGAGGGTCCAAGAAAAGTTGTTCCCTCTACTAGGTGCTTACCTGCTACTGTACTGCGAGGGAACGTTCTTTGAACGTTGAATACTAGTGTCGAGTCAATACACCTTGCGGCAATACAACCTCCGTGGTGTGGCAGCACAGGTCGACGTACTCTTCCTACAAATGAAGTAACTTTCCATGCGATGACGCGTACGAGTCTAGCCTGTGCAAGCTCCGGACGAGTCCAACACGTGTTGTCCTTTCTGGAGAACGCGTGTTTCCGGTATGAAAACCGTGCAGTCACTGCCCGGGATAGGCATCGATAACACCTGGAGAACACGAGGTATAGAACATGGCTAGAAAAACCCTTCAGTACTGGGCTTATCCGAGTCTCCTCGACTGTCCGCATACTCCACCATGACTGTCCTTCCAAATCCCTCCACTCGTCCATCTCGCGGACCTCTGAGTCCAGTCAGTGCTAACTACCTACCCCAGTATGGCTTCGGTTCGGAGTACTCTTTTGATCATCTCATCCAAGACAACCCCTTCTTATTCCGCATCTACACCCCTAAGACTTGCTCGCAGGTCATTAGCACCCCTGAGCCGTACTTCGTCGGACAGAAGTACAACGAACACTTTACACTCTCGGCCGAGCAGCTGCATTCTCCTGCTGTTGGACCCGGTGAGACCGTTGCCTCCACTAGTTCCTACCAAGACGTTGCCTTGCATATGGACTGGACACAAAGGCACAAATCTCCCTTCGTATCGACTACCTTCAGTTTTATCTGGGCAATCTGGGAAGCTACTCGGCGCTATCGAGTTGGGCTCAAGCACGATATCGAGATCGCAGTCATCGATTCCAGAATGCTGGGTGGTCGAGCCGCGACTGCATTGGAACTGTTAAGAAAGGGGTCGCCAAAAGAGTAAGCAGGTTCCTTGTCTGAGGTTGTCGGTATTAATTGATTGCGCAGGCGACATCTGGACTACTGGAAGTGGTACAGGTATGCGCTCGAGTCGCAGAATGTACTCGTGCACGGATCTATCCCAGCACCTGCTGTCCTGGCATCTATTCCTCTCCTCTCTCTTATCGACAAACTTCCCTCCTATTTCTTGCGCCAAGACGGCGATGACAAACTTTCATCATCTTTCGATGCTTTGTCCTGGGATACTATGGATCGGAAGCCCAGTTTCCGGCAATTCTGCCAAGATATGTCAGACCAATTTCTGGCACTTCCAAGTGAACACCGCCTGCGCGACGCCACGGGTGGCTCGGTGCGTCTGGCAATGGCTTTCCTGCGGCCGTGGTTCCAAAACGTTGTCACACGGGATTTTACAATGGCAGTCGATACGACATGCACACTTGCCTTCATCATCGCCCAGTGGCCAGCGCAGTGGTGGTCGCGTGACCATGTCGAGATGTGGTCAGTGACAAGGTCCCTGGTCCAGGCTGTTGCTGAGGAAGTGCGGGAAAAGCAGAAAAGGGAGACCACTGAGGAGGTCCGTAGACTGCAGGATGTTGTCACGGGCCTCGAGCGTGTGGTGCACGATTACGAGGAAGCAGAGGTTGCATCCTGCATATACCCTGATACCGAAATGGGATCTGGGGACTACATAATGGTACTACCCCCCTCGCCACCTGCTTCCATCGACGGCCGCCGTTGCCCTCGGCCAAAGCCAATCACAGGCACATTGTCTGCTCCTATCCCTCCTGCCAATCCCCCCCAAGACATCGAAGCAAGCGACACAGACACTTCAGAGGCGGAGTCAGAGGAGGAGCCCTTGACATCCTCGGAGATCTCAGTTATTACCCCTCCGAGAACAGTTCATCCAAAGGAAAGCCAGCAGGTAGAGCAGAGCTCCTTGTCTGAATCGCAGTCCTCCGAGTCCGAAGAGCCTCGGCAGGCTCGATCACCTTCGTTTGCAGAAACGGCCTCTTGCATTATCACGGGCATCCTGGTTGGTGCTTTCATCACACTATCGATCGTCAACTCCACACGACGCACCCTCATCTACGTCACGTAACGACCCTTCCATGTATTTTACGCATACGAGCAGCCACGCAAGCCGGAATGAAATGCAGTACTCGGCTCTGGAAGACGAAGTAGGCACAGGATGTATCTTTACCTCAGAGGACTATATATTGGGTATTTATTCCTACGAAACAATATGTCGGTGTACTTTACATAGACTTGCATAAGTGAACACGCTTTTTTTTTCATAGAATACAATCATCATGAATGCACTTGCTGCCCCATCTCATCGGACGCAACTGGTCGTCACTGCGCTCTCTGCTTGCCTTGTCACCTCGGCCCTCTTCACCGTGTACAACGCCTATACAAGGCGAGGACGTCGACGAAATCTTAATGATGAAGTCCTTCGGTCTCTTGCTAGCAACGAGGCAGCTCTAATGGATGTGCCCCCTTTCAAGGGCGTTGAGGAGCCAGTTAAACGCGCGACTCGTATCGATGCATATGACGAGGATCTCATTCGCCAACAGCTCGCCCGGAACTATGCGTTCTTTGGGGAAGATGGGATGGCAAGCGTTCGGGCTGGGTCTGTAGCTGTCATCGGATGTGGTGGTGTTGGCAGCTGGGCTGCAGTCATGCTTGTTCGATCGTAAACACGAGTGCTCAGATATACTATCCCTGTCCTTCACTGATTGCTTTCCAGAGGCGTTTCGAAAATACGTCTCGTTGACTTTGACTATGTCACGCTGTCCTCGCTCAACCGGCATGCTACGGCGACGCTTGCGGACGTCGGCACACCCAAGGTTATGTGCATAGAACGGACATTAAAGCAGATTTCTCGTTGGGTGGAGGTCGATAGCCAGGTGGAAATTTGGAGGAAAGAAGACGCAGGAAAACTGCTTGAAGGTGTGGATTGGGTTATCGGTAAGATGTGAATGAAACATCCGTCGAGGTATTCTCATTGACAAGCCTTGAAGATGCCATTGACAACATCACAACTAAAGTGGATTTGCTCAAGTACTGCTATGACCATAACATTCGTGTAAGCAATCGTCTGTTGCAGGTACTGCTGGGATATTTCACGGTATTGTCAGGTATTTTCCTCCATGGGGGCGGGTGCAAAGTGTGACCCGACGCGGATACAAATCAGTGATATATCATATACAGTGTATGATCCGCTCGCTCGTTCTGTGAGACGGCGACTGCGTCTTGAAGGAGTAGCCTCTGGCATTCCTGTGGTCTACTCCACGGAGGTGCCGGGTGACGTCAAGCTATTACCCTTACCCGATGAAGAGTTTGAAAAGGGCAACATAAAAGAGCTCAATGCGTTCGACGACTTTCGCGTGCGGATATTACCTGTACTTGGTACGTGGATGGGTATTGATCCCGAGACCGCTGACCTCATATTCCCTTGATAGGTCCACTTCCGAGCATGTTTGGCTTGCATATAGCGACCTACATTGTTTGTGACCTGGCCAAAAAGCCCATTTTGAATCCTCTTCCTATTAAAAATCGCAGAAAGCTTTATGAGCGCCTGCTGAGAGAATTACTGCAACGTGAATCCAAGTTTCTTGGCGGGCAGATCAAGTGAGTTGTTCGCACAGTCATTGTGGGGTGTCTCTCAATGAGATCTTTCAGTAAACTGCCGATCGATGAGGATGACGTCTCATTTATATTTGAGGATTTATACCGGGGCCGGTCTATTGTTCCACCTCATAATGTGCCCTTACGACCCCAGCTGATACGATGGGATGCAACGAAGCCGCTGTCGCTCGAGAATTGCGTGGTGTTTGATTTTCCCGAGGCAGAGAAACATGCGCAGGAGTGCCTTGGTGGGGAGTCGCGTAGTCCGGTGGATGTGTGGGGTGCAGAGGTGCAGGGTGTCGTGGACAAGAATGCGACGGCGGTAGCCAACTATCGTGATTGGGTGTCTTAGGGGTATTTCCTAATATAGGTTATTAGTCATGCCTTGTTTTTGTCCTGTTTTGGATTCGATCATCGTCGACGCCGACAACAGCGAGCGAGTCGACAGCTCATCGTCGTGCACGGCGGTGGCGACACTGAAAAGACAAACCAACATAACGACGACGACAACAACAAACTCAGCCCTGCCATGTCTCCCTCAGTTAGTGGCTCGCTGGATCCCCTTTCTTCTCCATCCCCGTCCCCCACTCCTCCCCCGGATCCAATGGACGAATCTGAGCTCTCAGAGCTCACAGACGAAGACCCAACTCCTGATCTGCGCACAACGGGTCGCTCTGCAAGGGCTGTCAGCGACGGCGACGGCTCCGACGGTCCTCCTCCCCGAGCTCGCAAGAGCGGCGGCGGAAAACGCAAGTCCAGGTCTCGAAATCCACGCAAGTCGTCTGCTGCAGGCTCTGCCAGCAGACGCAAGAAGCGCGGAGGAATCGTCCCTGCTCCAATGTGGGACTGGGCCTACAAGAACGGCTCTACACCCCCAAATGCACCTTCGGCCTCGGGTCTCACTTCCACCTCACATCCTGCACCTGGCCCTGCTATCGCTTCCCATACTCTCTCATCTAATGGACCTCATGGAAATACCCTTCCAAATCACTCTGCCATGTCACATGCCTCATTGGCAAGGCGCCCAAAATCAACTTCAACCACCCCAGACGCAGAGGAAGAGGAAGAAGAGGAACAGCCCGCTCCCCCTCGTGCCATGGAAGAGGAAGAGGGAGAAGAGGGCGACCCGGATCACCGTGCTAGAGACCGCGTGGAAGACGACGAAGACGAGGATGAGGAAGATGAAGGTGAAGAGGACGAAAATGACGATGAAGAAGACGAAGAGGACGAAGAGGACATCGATGTAGGTCCTTCCAGCAGGTCACGCCGAAAGCCTTCCCTTACCTCTCATCGATCCGTCTCCACCACCTCTCGCACGCGTAAGCCTCGCGCTGCCAGGAGCACCGTCAAAGCAGACGAGGACGAGGTCATGGGCAAAGACGATGTAGACGCCGATGACATGGACGTCGACGGTGATGCTCCTGACGATCTCGTGGAAGGTTCTGCTACAGAAGAAGACTACCCCAATCGCCAGTACCCAAACCGCGGTCGTCCTGCTAACACAAAGCACTCTCGACCTTCCACTCTGGCAGCCAGCTCTAGCCGTTGGGACTCAGGTGCCGCCGAACTCAAAGACGCGGGTAGAGACATGCAGAAGGATGCCCAGGATGCCCCACCTTTCCCACTTTCTGCTCCAGAGTCACCACGCGGGCATACCCCAGATGACGAAGACGCGGATCAAAATGATGATGGAATAGACGACGGAGCGGATGATCAAGAGGGTGATGGGGAGGTCCCTGACGACGAGGTACCCTCCCCAACGGACCCGGATGCTGATCCCGACCATCTAGTGGGTAGACTCGGTGATGCAGATGGCGACGATCATGTCACTGCGCATGACGACCGTGAATCAAACTTAGACGAAGCAGAAGCGGACGAAGATCCTGATCTTCAGCCCGCGCATCGTGCCGAAGCGCTCGATGTCCTTGCTACTATCGAAATCAAGTTTGCCATGCTGAGGGAGCGTGTCTACGTAGAGAAGATGGAGGGTCTCGCATGGGAGGAGGCTTTGGTTTGGGAAGGTAGGTGTCATTGACCGACGCGTTTATTATCGAGGCTCACGACTATTACAGGCACTCATCCCGAATTACACCACCTTCAAGATGAACTCACAAAGCGACGCGATAAGCGGCTTATGCTGGCTGAACGCAAGAGAGAGTATGAAATCGGGGCTCTCGAAAAGAAGCGGAAGGAGGAAGAAGCCAACGTTTGGGACCACTGGGAGGTAGGTAGTGTAATATCTCAGCTGAAAGACGCCCCGACGCTGCGTTGTTTGTGTCTCGTATCTCTTCATCCCTAACCTTGTTCAGATTGGATGGCTGATATATTTCTACACTTTTACAGCACGCACGTGACGACCTCCAGACAGAAATGGTAGCCGAAACAAACAGGAAACGGAGAAAGCTCGAAAGAGAGAGGCGAGCGATGGAGCGGCCTGTTGGAGGTGAGACTTTTTTCATTCGGAGTCGTCCTTTTGATGCGTGGCACATGGTCCTTTCCTTTCCTTATGTACACTTGAGTAGTCTTTTGACACTCGAAATGTCACGATGAACCGCACGTAGCTTCTGCCATCGTGCTTTTTATTGCATTTGTTTTGATATTGAGTTAACCGATTACTCCATAGCCCGAGGTTTCCCAGTCGCTATCCTCAACCCACCGCCAGCACCAACCCTTCGAGAGATTGCGAACACGACACCCCTTCCCTCACACCTTGCACATCTTGTCTCCAGCACAAGCAAAAAACCATCCACCAGACCCCTGGTCACACCTTCATTGAACGCTGGATTAGGAGTTGGATTCAATGGACTAGGCACGTAATGTCCAAAGTCGTTTACCTTGATGGCGCTGACGCCGTGTGCCCGTCCGTGCCTCTGTTGCGAACCACAGGTCCTAACGCAACAGCCTATCCTGACTTGCCAGCCCTTACGCCTGCCGATATTGCCACAGACTTAGATTACCTCTTTCAGCATCGTCGCGCTGGCTTCGGTTACAGCTACGGCATGTTTCCTGCCGTGTCTGGTGTAGGGTTTCCTGGGTTTGGCCCTGGGATCGGCCCAGGGGTGGGGTTTGGCCCTGGTGCTGGGGGAGTGGGGTTTAATAGTGTCCCCGGGGTGGGATTTGGGATAAATGGCGTCGGACCCGCTGAGATGTACCCGCCAGGCCCCGGACCTGGAATGGCACCTCCGCCTTTGGCTGGGCCGCCTATGCCACTCCCGCAATCTCATCCAGGGATGACGGGTCCAGGAGTCGGCTCTGCAGACTCGCCAGGATTCGGACAACCTTCTACGGGTGTGTTCCAGCCTAGTGTGGGACGAGAGAATGCGTATCCGCTGGGCCCTAGTGGGTCGGGCTTGCCTCAAGGCGGCCCCGCGACATCTGGAAGGACTCAACGCCCGCCAGGGCCCATACTTGACCGCGAACGCGAGGGTGCACCACAACGCGAGCGTGAGTTGGTCGCTCGTGACCGTGATCGTGAATTCTCCCAGCGAGAACATGACCGAGAGCGAGTTGGGGAGATGAACAACCGTGAGCGCGAAAGGGATAGAGAGTTTGGGTCCAATGCTGGTCCCAGATACCAGAGCTCTGAGTGGAACCCTAAACCTTCCGGTGGGTTAGATTGGGGTCTTGGAGATAGGCGGCGAGAAGAAGATCTGTTGGAGCGCGAAAGGGAACGAGAACGTGTGGAGCGTTTAGATAGAGAAAGAACCCAGGTGCAACCCATGACAGCACCTCCAATACCCCGCCATCAAAACCAACACTCACATCCGCATCCCCACCATCCTCACCCATCTCACCCCCAGCACCATCCTTCGCATCCTTCGCACTTGAATCACCCAGCGCATTCGCAACCCCCGCACACTCATTCCCACCACCAACATCAACACTCGCATCCACTTTCCCAGCACCCACATCAGCATACCCAGCACCCACATGGGCCAACAGGAGCTGCACCCCATCATCATCACGGCCAGCATTATCATCATAGACACCATCACCACGTCGTACATCACCACCATTCATCTGGGCCTGAATCACGGACAGATGTGGAAGGCCCTGGGACAAGGCGTGGACAAGGACAAGGACAGACTTCTACTCACATGGAAATCATCAACTTGTCGACGAACTCTTCATCGAAAGCGCTTTGCAAGAGGGAGGAGGGTAAGTTTGGTGGATCAAGCCTTCCTGCGAGTCGGCCATCTTCTACACATCCTCCTTTCGTTTATGACGAACGGGAAAGAGACCGGGATCGAGATAAGGACAGGGACAGGGATAGGCCAGTTGCAACGCCCTTCGTACTTGGCCCTTCGCACAACTCCTTATCTGCTGCGTCTTCTCCCCGCCATAATTGGCCGCATGGTGATATGGGTGGTCCACATCTTCCTGGAGCTCCTGGTGGCCCCTTTCCGCCAGCTTCTGAACGTTTTCATTCTCCTGTCCCAGGGAGTTCTGGAGCCACGGGAGCCCCACATCGCTTCTCAAATCCTCCTTCGCATCTCCACCGACGGTCACCGAGTTCATTAACCACATCCCCTTCCCGTTCTGGCCCCCCAGCATCTCCTACTAGTGTAAACCTGGTTAATCCTGGCGGTCTATCGTCATCCATGAATACCTCGTCCTCCCCAGGGCCCTTCCCTCATGCACGAAAACCATCACCTATCTTACCACCGCCCTCTAAGCTCGGAATGTCCTCTCTTGTTTATTCACCTCGGTTAGCAGGTCCAGGTGTCCTTCCCCCAACTGGCCCAGGTGTTCCCGGAGTGTTATCTGGTTCCACGGCAGGTCCTGGTGTGCCAGGTGTGCTGTCAGGTCCTCCTGGCATACCACCATCTGGAATATTGACCAGTGGTCCTGGCATGCCACCCGTCCTCGCGATGTCTCAAGGTAGCAGTGGCCCCGGCATCGGTGGTAGTATGGGTCCGGGAGGTCCTGGCGTACCCATAGGCTTGGGAGACGGGCATAGCAGGACAGGATCACCTATGATCTCTTTTACGTCACCAAGGGTTGGCGCTGGGGTCCCGCCGGCTCAGAAAATAGGGGTGGAAGGAGTATGAGGTTCATTCAACCGGTTATCAGTAGGAATATTTACGTTGACATAGTGGCTGTATATTCTGGCTCATATGTAAACTTTCTGGTACATAGCTTTCAGACCTCTAATGGGTAATGATATTGTCATTATTTATAAACATGTGGATGGGCAATGACATGTTGAGTGACTGAGCGTCCTCAAGTGAGAAGGCACGTTCCTATTTGGTTGGGCAGTCATTTTAGAGTAAACTCACGGAAACCTCGAGTATGCGCCAGTTGAGCATCGCGTCATCACAGTGATACAACGTTCTCCTTTCAAAACACACACCAGATACTATCATTATTAATAATTGCTCTTGTCCTTGGACCGCTCCATTGCTTTGGAGCACGTAAGAAACAGCTGTGCCTGCAGTATTTGTCACTTACGGTTGTAGTGTAGGAGCTTTTCGATCAAATCGACATGCGTTAACACCATTCGACGACAACAATATCTTTTTAGTTGTAGCTCGTCCAAAGCGTCTCTGATGCCACGGTTTTGTACTCAGCCAGTGTCATAGCTTTCACAACGAGGGGCATACTTACCCTTCGCTCATGTCATTGGCCAGTAGTTCGAGGTAGGCATTCCATTTGTCACCGATGACTTTTCCGCATGAAAAGCAACGCACTGGTATTATCTGCGTGGTGGTTATGAATGAACCTCTCTGGGGATCTGCACATCGACCTTACCATTGTGACACTGACGGTGAGTCTGCCGGAACCAAGGTCCTGCGTGACAAACCTATGGTCTTCGTCACACTACTGTCACAGCCACTCAGTTACACGAAGTTGTCACGCGCCATTAGTTATACTAGTCCTGAGTCGTGTTACTCTCAGCTAGATATACACACATGTTCGAGCCATCGGCAAAGATATTGGATTACATTGTACATCTTACACTGCCAGGGACGGTCAACGCTATATCTCAGCAGTTTCGAGACTTGAATATTCAAGTTTGTGCACCATGTTTATCATGGCGTCTGGCTGATGTGTGTCAAGTGTCATCCCAGGGGAAAGGTATGCAGAAGGAATGCCCAGGTGGTACGCACACATGTTCTACCCTATTCTGGTAGAATATTCAAACATACCACACTCACCAGATCTTAGCTAGCGGTGCCTACGTGGAACTCATCTCCTTCATCTACCCGGCCTCCCACTACCCCCCTGGCTCACCCGAGCGACACAGGCGTGAAACACATTATTAGTCTGAGGCGCGCAAATGTCCTGGGGTCGACTTCGGATTCCTTGGTGTGTCCGATTCCAGCAGCATCTCACCCATCATCAACGAGCGCGCACATACCGACGAGTCTGGGACTCGGTATGACACCGGGGTCAGCGGTGGGCGCGTGCGTACGGATGGTAAGGTGGTTGAGTGGGTCGTTACTCCCCCTAGTCTTGAAAGCGAGGGATATGTGGGTCGCGGCACGCTCCCGTTCTTCTGTGGTGATGTGACGCCAAGAGAGTTGAGGGTAAGTGAATCATTAATGCACATACATATTGTGGCGGCGTGAATGCGGTGTGCAGATGAGCTGGGTGTTGTGTTTGATTCTGGCTGTCTTCTTTGTGATGTTCGACTATCGTCTCCACGATGAGTATCGAGCAATGGGTGTACTAATTTGCGATTGCTGGATGTCTCATCTCACATAGGTTCCACTTGATCCGTCGAATTCAGGGCACCCGTCCGGTGTACTGGGCATTGCGCACGTCAGGGTGTTAGTAGCGCCCAAGTCGTTGGAGCTGTTCTCGGCGTAGCTGACATCGGTGATCAGTGATCCACCCTCAGAGTCATCCTCGACTCCCTCCTCAGCTTCGGAGTATAAGTGGCTGTTGGACAATCCAATCTCGGGGGGTTGGGAAAAACAGGCCACGCTTGATTTTGAGTACACCAGTGGAGGAAGAGCAGAGGTTGTATGTCGCCGAACGGGGACCGGGTATTTTCGAGGTCTCATTTTGGGTGGAGAATGGAGGGGTGTCCACGACCCCGTATGGTAGGATAATTTGGCAAGTGATATCCATGTAACTAGGAAATATGAAGCAAGATTTATGACGCATGTGACAAGGAATATCGGACAAGACGGGTGAAGGGTGGTCAAATATCGTGGATCGTACAAGTCTTAAGTACTAGCAGAAGTAATGTATGGATTTGGAATTCGGTCCCACGTAAGGGTCACGTGAGTCGACAAACCGTGTCGTTATTGACGCGTTCAAAGACGTTGTGCAAGTCGCAATGACCTTTACATTCGAGCTGCAAGACGAGCTACAAGCATTGCAAGACTTGTCCTCATACGAGATTCCAAATGAGCACGATATACACGGCACTGAAGCTGGCTCATTACTCCAACGTGTGTGTTTCGTCAATGTGTCAACAATCGCTAATTGCCTTTCAGGTGTTGTGGGCAGCATTGCAAACTCTTCAGACGAGATTAGTGATCCAGAAATATTTGATATCTTTCGAAGTCTCCTGAAACATGCAGACGCCGTGCCTGGGCCATACATGAGTAAATTACTGGACTCCGTTGCATCAGGGTTTAGTGCCCAGCTGGACGCGGCAATCCGAGACTCAAAAGAGGAGGATCAGCAGGCCACTATGACCCACAAAGCCCCGCTGGAAATGTATGCGTTTCTTCTGAATTGGTTCGTTTCCGCTGCAGAAAAAGTGAAATCGCCCGGAGAAGAGGATATTGTCCAGCCCCAGCCAAAGTCTCGCCGTGGAAAGGGTAGTAAATCAGGCACGTCTCGTGCAGCTGCCAAGAAAACGGACACGTGGACTTGGGCAGACCAGATCCCTGCTACTCTCGAACTGTTCGCAAAGGCGATGAAGCTCAAGACACATCGTATATGGATGACATCCCCAGAGAAGGATGCCTTCATCACGTATGTTGTTATGAACAGCCGGAGTTGGCGAAGCTGATGTGAATAACCTAGCTGTTTGACTCGTCCTGCATATTACATCGCTGAGAACGAACAATACATGAAAGTACACAATATCAAAATGAACGTTTTCAAGGTCATCTGTACCGCTGTCAAGAACCACGGCCATGCTCTCGCAGCTCAGATCAATATTATGCAGGCATTACAATATCATGAACACCTTTCGGAGCCTATGGCTGAATGCCTTTCTCACCTCGCAAAGGATTTTGACCACGCCCAGCTTGGAGAAGAGATCTTGCGCGAAATCGCCGGCAAGTCATTCAATGCCCAAGACACCAAAGGGCCTCGAGCATTCTCTCGCTTCCTTGTAAAATTCTGTGAAGAGTCACCTAGATCGGTGTTGAAGCAGATCAGTGTTTTACTTGGGCACTTAGATTCAGAGGTTGGTAGGCGACCCTTGTTAAACAACGTCCTGATGATAATTCCCCTAGTCGTATCCCATGCGCATGGCTATGGTTGAAGTGATCGGGTCACTTATTCGTGAGCTCTCAAGTGCCGAAGACAACGGCGACACCACGCAAGCCCACAAGCAAATTGTCGGGCTCTTTGAGCTGCTTTTGTCTCGAACACTTGACCTCTCTTCTTATGTTCGCTCAAAAGTTCTTGCTACACTATCGAAGTTGTGTGACTTACGGGTCCCATTTCCCAAGCAACGTTTGGAGATATCAAAACACGCAGTAGCAATGCTAGAGGATAAGGCATCCACAGTCCGCAAAGCGGCGGTTGCTTTACTGACGAAACTTATTTTGACACACCCTTGGGGCCTTATGCACGGTGGGCCTCTCAACCTTGAAAAGTGGGAGGGGTACTACAGGGAAGTAAAGGAGAAACTGGACAAGCTCGAGAACGCCGTAGGTAAGGCTGTAGAGCGGGGAGAGAAAGTCGAAGGCCAGGACGAAGAGGATGAGAAAGACGAGGAAGGGGACGCGGAACAAGATGAAGCTGACGAAGAAACAGAAAGTCAGGCAAATAGCCGAACAACGAATCCGTGAATTCTTTGATTGACGCTCTGGTTGGCGCCGCTAACAAGTTTTGATTAACAGGAATCCCAAGGATGATGATGAGATGGCTGTGGACACAGAATCTCATGGCGCAGAAGACATGGCTATGCACGATGCAGACAATGACCAACAGCCATCGAGGAAGCAAAAAGGCAAGAAAGCTCGGAAGTCTACGATGGATGTCACTGCCATTACCTCGGAGCAGGAAGCACTCGCAGCATTGGAGTCCAATGAGGCACTCTATCTCAGACTCCGCAAGAAATACTACACAGAAGCCCTCGCGTTCATTAGGCTGATCGAGGGATCTGTTGAGAGTGTCACCCAGCTGCTGGGCAGTACCAACAAAGCAGAAGTACTGGAGGCCATGGAATTCTTCAAGGTCACATACCACTATGAGTTCGAAGGTGCAGGGGTGAGGAATTTCTTCTCGAGTGCAGCACCCCTTGACTGTCCGTAGATCGGCATTAAGCGTATGTTACACCTCATCTGGTCGAAAGACAACAACCAAACCTCGGAAGATGGAAAGGAGCTAAAGGGTGTTCGGTCACGTCTTCTGGAGTGCTACCGGAGCTTGTACTTCGACCCCCTCCCTGACTTGGAACCCAAGCAACAGGTAAACCGCATTGCGAAAAATATGATTGAGTTAGTTTCCTGAAATTTTCTTTCCCCCAACTAACCGCTATCCAAGGCTGACCTATGATGCATCGCTGGCGGAGCTAACGAGTCTTGAGGAGATGATGAAAACTATGATGGAAGAAGGCCAGGTACATCACGATATCATTAACAAGCTCTGGCAGGTCTATAGTAAGTTCTTCGTGGTCACAACGATATTCATAAGGCCTCACATACGGCATTAACCCAGGCTCGGTGAAACCCCTTCCCGCTTACCAGCGCAGAGGAGCCATAATCATTCTGGGTATGCTGGCATTGGCGAAGCGCAGCGTGGTGGAAGAGAAAGTCGACGTTTTGTTGAAGATTGGATTAGGCAAACTTGGCAAGGTACGACAACCTTCCACATACAGGCACACTCATGTAATGGCATCTAGACTGATCTCATGCTCGCCCGATACACTTGTGTGGCTCTTCAACGCCTCAATGGCAGCGCAAAGAAAGTGAAGGGTATGCCCAGAGGACTGATTGCATATCATGTGAGGGTGACAATTCTTTTAGGTTCTCTCCTCAATAAGACTCTCCGCATGGAAATGAACAACGCGATTTTCCGCAAGCTCCAAGAGACTATTGAACACCCATGTCGGTCCAAGGATTGGTTCGGAATGGCCGAACAAGCGATAAACACAATTTATGCTTTGGGAGAGCACCCAGATGAGTTGTGTGGCAAGATCATTAAAAACGTAACTCGGAGAGCATTTGCTCGGAGGGCACAGGGGCCCGCATCAGGCCAGGAGGAGACGGATGTGATGCAACAGGACCCTGAGCCGACATCAGTTCCAGAAAACGTTTCACATGTTCCAGTTTCTCACCTAACCTCTTCATCCCAAGGCCCGAGTGGGTATTGTGGTAGCCAAGACATCGGAGACGCGCTACAACTGAGTCAACTCTTGTTTGTCGTGGGCCATGTTGCCATCAAGCACATTGTCTTTCTCGAACTCGTTGAGCGTGAGTGGAAACGACAGAAAGACGAGAAGGATTTGGGTAAATCCCACTCTGCTCCCGTTCCGAATTGCTTTTGATCGTATTTTCAGCTGAGAAATTGATTGCTGGGGGTAACCCAGCGAATAAGGATTCAAAAGAGACTGAAGAACTGGACCAAGTTGCTGGCAACGCGGAAGACGAAATCGGCGATAGGATAGCTGCGGTGCGAGAAACTGAACTTTTGTACGGTCCCCAGTCACTATTGGCTGTGTATGGACCAATGCTTGTTCATGTCTGCGGAAGCCCTCATAAATTCAAGGTGAGTTATGCTATTTCATACTTCATCCGTCGTTTTCACATCGAACCAGAATCGAACTCTCCGTGCAGCTGCAACACTTTCCTTTGCCAAATTCCTCTGCGTGAGTTCGCAATTCTGCGATCAACACCACCATCTCCTGTTCAAGGTCCTTGAGACTTCGAAGGACCCAGACATAAGAAGCAACATCGTGATCGCGTTAGGTGACGTAGCGGTGTCGTTCAGCAATATTATCGACGAAAATAGCAATGAATTGTACAAGGGACTTTCCGACGAGAACTTGGTAGTTAAGAAGAATACACTCATGGTGCTTACCCACTTGATTCTGAACGGTATGATCAAGGTCAAAGGACAACTTGGCGAGATGGCCAAATGTCTGGAGGACGAGGAACCGCGGATTTCCGATTTGGCGAAACTCTTCTTCACGGAACTGTCAACAAAAGACAACGCTATCTACAACAACTTACCTGATGGTTTGTCGCCTTTTGTCAATTCATAGTGATAGGTATTGACATGCGATGCAGTGATAAGTCACTTGTCAGCAGGTGAACATGCTGTGAGCGAAGAGGTCTTCCAAAGCACTATGCGATACATCTTTTCTTTCATTGAGAAGGTAAGGATATCGCTCTACACATGCACAGCCGCTCATATAAGGATAGGAAAAGCAAGCGGAGAACATCGTTGAGAAACTTTGCCAGAGATTCCGCCACTCTGACGATCCCAGACAATGGAGAGACATCGCATTTTGCTTGTCATTGCTCCCTTTCAAGTCTGAGAGATCTGTCAAGAAGCTCATCGAAGGACTGCAGTTTTATCAAGACAAGCTACATGAACGTGAAGTTTTCGAACGCTTCGCAGATATCCTGAATAAGGTCTGTTTCTTCAGTGTCATGGCATGTTGGTATGATCGCCTACACCTCAATTTAGGCTCGGTCGAACAAATCTGCAAATAAGCCCGACACGGAACTCGACGAATTTGAATCTGTCTGTGCTCATTCCTGTTCCCGCACGACGATGGCTCACAATTCTTCCCACAGATTCTCAATGAACATAAACGACAAGGCGAGGAAGATCGTGCTTTCGAAAAACGCGTCGAAGGCAAGAAAGCGGCTGCGAAGCGGAAGGCTACTCGACGCTGTAAGTTCACCCACCATTTGCGTATCATCATGAGCTCTCATCTTCACCCAGCTGCACGCAAGAAGGTTCAGCCTGAGCCTGAGCCTGAGCCAGTTTCCTCACGACAGACTGAGGGTGATGACGATGACGATATGTATGTTTAAGACCGCATTTTCTGTCGTAGATCAGGGCGAGCATGTTTTGTTGTAATGATACTGTAACAAAAGTCGAGCGTAAACGTCAGGTGTGAACTGAGTGAAGTCGTGCGCAAACTTGCAATCACTCAGATTTGATTACTTGACAATAGTTACAGGGGCATTTCTATAGAAGGAACCTGTGCTCCCACTGTGCATGAGATCTCTCCTTGTACACCATGGTGGTATGACAATCTTGATCGTTGCTGGCTTGTTGTCTATGCTAATAGGGTCCCTAGAAAATATCTGTCCTTCAACTTCAGCACACTTGCCAACACGTCCTGGGGACCCCACACCAACCTCACGAAATCTTGATCCCCTTATGCATCCCTTTTCCCGGTCACGAGAGCGTATGCGTGCACTAAATGCCGCAAAAATGGAGAGGATGTTTGCTAAGCCGTTCATAGCAGCGCTGGGGGGACACATCGGTGCTGTCGAGGTACTTTGCAGAAAACTTGGCACTCTCAATACTGTCGCTAGCGGTAGTTGGGATGGAGGTGTGTGGTCCAGGACCTTGCGTTTTGCCATACATATACAAGCGTGAAACAGGTATACTCGCCCATAACATTGCCGAACGGAAACAAGTTCACCGAATACAGGACGCTCACAAAGGAAAAATATCAGATTTATGTTTTTCGCAAGGAAACAGGTTACTCAGTTGTGGAGTGGATACCGACATTAAACTGTGGGACATTTCGTTACAGAATCCAGAGGTTGTGAGTACTATCGTTACATTTTGGTGTGTTTCGTCCTAGAGAAAGCTGGATAAGAACAACAGAAGCCACTTGATATGTTCTCTGGAAAATCACCATTCAAGTAGGGTCGTCTGTCTACCACATAGTTTTTTTTTTCCACTTATTCGATCACATAGTTCCATCGATCACCATCGTTCTGATCCACTATTTGTCACAGCCTCGAACATCGTACAAGTATGGAACGAAACCAAGTTTGTATTCATTCGTGAAATGTTCAAAAGAAAACTGACATGTTTTTCAGAACTGCCGCTATTTCAAATCTTACCTTCCCAACAGCCACAGAGACGGTCACCTCAGTACGATTTAATCTGAGCGAGACCTCAGTTCTTGGGAGCATCGGTTCTGATCGCAGTTTCACCCTTGACGACATTCGAACCAGAAAGGCTGAGCGAAGAGTGGTCATGCAAATGCGAAGCAATGCACTTTCCTGGTCACCAACCTTACAAACGTTGGTATTACTTGCATCAAAAGACCATAATTTATACACATTCGACGTGCACCAACGTCTGACCCTACACAAATCTACAAGGCGCACGTTTCTGCGGTGATGAGCTGTGATTGGTGTCCTACAGGCTTGGAGTTTGTAAGTGGTGGTTGGGATCGGACTGTACGGATATGGAAGGAAGGCCAAGGTACCCATCCGGAGGTATACCACACGAAACGGATGCAGCGGTGGGTACTAACCCATTATTCGTATAGTCGAACCGTTGTAACCTTCTATTCTTGCAGTGTTTCGTCGACGACATTTACTCAGATACTCGGTTCGTGGTTAGTGGTTCAGATGACGGAAACGTGAGGATATGGAAAGCCAAGGCACACGAGAAGCTTGGCGTCATCACTGCGAGAGAACGTGCTGCGATAGAGTACCGGGAGAGCCTGAAGGAGAGATGGAAGTACGACCAGGAAGTCGGCAGAATTTCTCGGCAAGAAGGCTTTCACTTCCATTGAAATCTTTGGGCTCAACTGTTTCTAGCGCACGACGTCTACCCACGGCTGTCCATCAGGCATCGAAACTCAAGCAAACGATCTTGGAAGCTCAACGCGTAAAGGAAGAACGCCGGCGGAAGCACACGCGCTCGGGGCACAGAAAACCAAAAGCAGAGAGAAAGAATGTTGTTTTGACAGAACGAACCTAGCTGTGCGCTGTGTACTCTACTTACTGCTGGGGTATTTAGAGGCAATGAGGGAAAGTCACGTGTTTACTAATGCAAGCGCAACCAAACAATTAGGAGGCGTTGACATTAACCTGTTCACAGCATTTCAATCCTTGCTCTCTTCCACGTCGCCTCATTTTGCAACCCACCATGTCTGACACTGACGGAGACATTGACGCCGAACTCCTTGAATTGGCAGGGGCTACCGAGAAGAAGCGAAAGCGACAGGCGTCGAGTTCCAAGTCGTCGGGGACGAAAAAGCGCAAGTCCAGGTCAGCATAGATTTTTCTCGGTTTCTCTATGGAGATATCACACTCTAAAGCAGTATGTCCGACTCCGAGAACGAGCCCGAGAGTGAGGAGAACGAAGAAGTGAACCCATACCCTCTAGAGGGCAAGTATGAAGATGATTCGGACCGGCATCGGTGAGTTCTATGCTAGGGTACCAGCAGCGTAGTTTTTGACACTACATTCAATAATGAACACTCTTTCGATGAAAGGCTGCTTGCCATGTCTGAGATTGAACGTGAGGCCATCCTCGCCGAGCGCCAGGAGCAAATGCAGAAGATCCAGGACAGGCGCAAGTTACAAGAGATGATCAGACAGCAGAAGGCTGCCCCTAATGATGCTGACAGCGTGTCAAAGGCAGCTAAACGTATTCAGTGTTTACTTGCGCGTGTGTATGACATGGTCTTACGCGTGGACTCCGCTCGTAGGTCAACATGCTGTGAGAGGAGCAACGAAAGAGAAGTCAAGAAAACTTGACGAGCTCAAGGCAAAGCGTAAGGCCAAAGATGAGAAGAAGCGTGTACGTTGGCTCGCGTCGTGCACTTGATTTCTGTCTCATCCTTCGGTTAGGTTCGGACAGACTCTCCTAAGCGTGACCGCTCGTCATCACCCATGGAAATGGAGACGTCCTCTGGTGAGGAAGAAGATGGTCAAATCACCAAATACGATGAGGAGGAGAGGGAACGCAAGCTGTTCTCGAAACAACCTGAACCCGATGATGAACCTATGAATTTGGAATCTCTCACGAAGTGCAGGCTAACCCGAGATATGCTTGCAAAATATTGCATGGCGCCTTGGTTCGAGGACTATGTCAAAGGCAAGTTCGAGCTTTTCCTGATATATGTTGTTGCTGAACTCAACTCCTGCCTAAGGCGGTTGGGTGCGCTACCTTATTGGCAATGAGAACAACGAACCAGTGTATCGGTTATGTGAGATCATTAGTAAGTGTCAATCTTGTTCCAGCTGAATACGATCCGATACACCTTGCAAGACCTTGGTCCCAATCTCGTGAAACCATACAAGATAAATGAGAGGATAGTGAATCAGACGCTTGAACTAAAGCATGGAAAGTCTATTAAGGCATTCCTCATGGACAAAGTTTCAAACTCGAAGATCGACCCGGTTTGTCCTCTGCTAGTCTGGTTCCTAGCTAAGCTCTGATAATCGACTGTATAGAAAGAGTTCGAGCGCCTGTCCAAGACTTGTATGGTCGATGATGTGAAGTTGCCTTCGAAGCGGCAGCTTGAAAAGAAGGCCGCTCAGCTCGAGAAACTTATAACCCAACCTTTCACAGAGGTTTGCCTACTACTTACGTCCCACCTTTTATCGCTGAAAGCAGGTTCAGAGTGATATTACTGTGATGCTTGCCCGCAAGAATCAGTTAAATCAACAACAAAGTGCCGCAGCCATCACAATGGAGCGATCCCGCCTCGTGCAAGCCAGAACACTAGCCATGCGGCGGCAAGATTTCACCGAACTTGCAGAAATCGAGGCGAAACTCAAAGAACTTCCGGTGGTCCAGACTAGTCGTGAAGAGGAGGTTTCTCTTGCCGATAAACTTGCTAAAGTGAACCAACGGAATCGTAAAGCGAACCTTGAAGCTGTGCGAAGGGCAGAGTTCGAAGCCGAACGAAAACGGAGAGAACGAAAGCTAGCTGCCTCTGGACTTTCGGGCACGGCCACACCCGATTCAAGTGCCAAACTGAAGGCAGTGACCAGGTTTCCTGATGGTATTTCCAGGTTTGTGACTATCTATCCTGTCTTACTTGACCCATGATCGTATTGCTTTTCTGCTCATCTCGTGCCTTGCCTGGAACATTCACCTTAATATGATCAGATCGGCAACGCCGAATGCCAGTGGGACTGGAACGCCTATTCTGCAAGCACAATCAACACTAGCTACGCGACCAATATCGCCATTCCCCTCCGCCCTCTCTGCTTTACAAACATCACCGAGCAAGAGTCTGGAAGCTTCGCTGATAGAAAGCATAGAGGTCGATCTTGGTGATTTTTGAGCTGAGGCGGATTGGTGTTAGTTAATCGTCGCACTTGGGTGTTGGACGCTTGCTCACCCCACCTAGCTGGATATACATTGTATATATGCTGTAGTACATATCAGAGAGCCCCATAATATTATTTGTCTGCTACCAGCACGCCTGTTGCCTCTGCCATGCAGTGACTTATCCTCAGTGTCAATCCAACTAATAGACACGATGTTGCGCTTTCTGGTCCTTTTTGACAAGCCTCCCGGTGATTTTCGTGATTGGCCATGGTCACTTGCTTGAGGTTGAGGCAGGTTTGGACATTACCCCTGTCGCTCTGTGGTCCACAACGTGAAGTCTGTCGGCGGTTGTCTCGAGATTATCCCAGCATTTTGGGTTACTTCTAGTATTGTTATTGACCCTCCGTGCTTCACTGGAGGAAGCTCCTAAGCACGTTCAAGGACAGTGCCACCATAGCTCCTACCGCGCAACCTGTCTGGACTTAGTATATCTCGTATTATAATATTGCAGAGCGGTGTCGTCATTCACATGCGTTTCCTCTCTATTGTCAACCACACTGTAGTAATGCATTGGCAGTCATACAATCCCCGACCTGCGCCCAGGCCGATTCAGCAGCCCTCAGCGCAGTCTCATGGCCTTGAGAAGGTCCTTTCTGTCCTCTGTCCCCCGTGCTCACCCTTGTCAACCCCATACTGCACTGGCCAATCCAGGTCCGAATAATAGACCAACATCGTATACAGAAGTGACATTGTGAACGTCATGCCAAAGCTTGTACATTTGGCGATCGTCAGCGCGTCAAAGAGCGCCTCGATCGCCTTCGTTCTCGTAAACATGAGCGAGAACGGGCCTCCGTAAACCCCATTCTCCTTGTCGAGTTCGCCCGTGGGTAAACGTCGACATCATGCTTCGTAGTTATCGCACGACATGTACTTCGGGTAATACACCTCCTTGATTATTGATGCTTTCCTCCACCTTTAACCAAGCGCATGCGGAGGAAGTCTCAAATATACTCGGCATTTGAATTCGTGATCTGCATTCGTTCTAAGAAGTTGCGCGAATTAAGTTCCATCACGATCGCGTCCGAGTCGGAGTGGGTATCCTCGTGATAAGAATAGTACCGCATCCAGAGATTGATGACGAGGGTGAGATTGTGATTCATACATACATATCAAGAGTTTAGCGACAGAGGGGTGCTTACCTTCCAAGCGCATTTCGGTAACTGTTAAACTATATCAGCGAAAGGCAAGACGTCGACATTTGCGAATGACCTAACAGTCTCGTCGATGACAACCAGGAAACTGTACTTGTCCGCTGACTCACACAGACGAGGCATGTTCACAGTACGTAGGAGATTAGAGGGACGTTGAGTCAGTATACAACGCAAGAGTAGAGGGCGAAGATGGGTATTCGGTTTGCTTCTCTGAGAGCATGTTATCAAGGTCATGGATACAGATTCCCGGCCATGGCCATAGAATATGAGACCAGGACCACTACGTTCGACAACTTGAAGCGTATCATGATAATAAAGCCTATTCAATGAAATGTCATACGTTGGCATCAGAAACGTACCCAAAGATAACGCTCTTTTTCAGAGAGCACATATCCATCAAAAGTTGGTGTACATTCCACATAGCCGACATACCACACAGAACGAGGAGTTAAACGCCGGCTCAGACTTGCTCCGTGAATTCAAGAACGTGCCATTGAACCTCGCAGATAGTGGATTCCCACAACACCGGAGAGATTCTGGCAGCTGTATGCATCGGAATTCAGGGACTCCCAGGGGAGATAGGTAGTATTCAGCACATCGAGAGGAGATACCAAAACCACAGTTTTGTCAAAGCTGTCTTGCGATCTGCTTTCCCTGTTATGCGCAGATTAGAAGTGAACTTGAAGTTCAGGTCGCAATATGGTCATGCTATCAGTGACCGTAAGCCTTGTAAAGTCCTTCGGTGTTGCTATTCAAATATTCATCAGCTTACCCCAGCCACCTCGAGGGTTATCCTTCCTTCGCTGGCCAGCACGAAGGAACTTATATCCCTTGAACACGTCAATAGAAGCCCGTATGGAGATTCATGCCCTGAATTCTAGCCAAGTTCGGCTGGAACTACGATACCGAAGTCCATTCTCTCCAGTTTGTCCATGGGCGTCTTTCCGTCCCTACATCACGCGTGTTACATCACGCTCCTTTCCCCGACGAACCTGTCGTCGAGCCTGGGAAACAAAGGGCGTGTGGTATTTCTTCATGGATGAATGCCTTGGTGCGCCTCTCCATACCGTTATTGACGGGATGTCCTCATCAGAACTCGACCACATTTCCGATTAGCTACTTGTCATTCTCGACGAGATGCGCTCTTACACGAGCACAACGCTCGGATCCATCACTAGTGACCCCTACAACAACCGGTTTATGCCCTACCCCTGGCGCCCTCCACACGCATTTTCGAGCGTCAAGGAGTACCTCGACTACTATCGCGACATATTCCTTGATTTGTGTAGACAAGAATTCGTGGACCAGCTGTTCAGCTGCTTCCCCACTCAGGCAGAGATCCACCTCACCCATCGCGACCTTCTCCCTCACAACATTCTTGTCGAAGGCTCCACAATTACTGGGATCATCGACTGGGAGACTGCTGGCTATTGTCCCGAGTTCTGGGAATATCGCCGGATGCATGACGTGGAATGGGTGATGCCTGCGTAGACTCATGTTCTCACCCACATATTCCTAGGTCCACGTCGGGATAAGGAAATCGAAGCTGTATCTCAAATCATTTGTTATCTCCGTCATAACAATCTGTGTGTTGGGTAGTGTAGCTGTGAGTCCGGCTTGTCTCCTCTACGCGCCTGGCAGCATGTTGGGGCAAATCTAATATCCTGCACTGTAGTCTATGCAAATCATTTTTCCGAATTGTACATGAATGCCCTGCTTCAAATAATGTTGGTCTGTGTCAAAGTACTTATACTCATTCGTCGACGGCCCTACCGACGTTCCCGCTTCTTCGAGTCTATCGCTTCTAGCTCCAGCTCTGCTAACTATACCCAAACTCACTCACCCTCCAAACCACCACTATTTGCCTCACGACCCATCCTACTAGATGTGGTGTCAAACAGAGATTCGTAAACGGTGCCAGTGAAACGAAACAATCGGTTCGTGCGATTCTCTGTTATGTAGTATTTAGGAGATAACACCGAGAGGGCAGACTGTACATGCAACGGGTCAGGAAGGAGATAGTTCCTCGGAACTCTATAAAATGATGTGAGATGTGACGCATACTTCACAGGAAGCACGTGAAAGGGAGTGCATGTACAACTCGCACAGGTGATGTGTCTCGCGTATCGTGCATCTTCAGCTGCTTCATTAGCTCCATATTAAACATCCAAGTAAACAAGGTGATGACGTTTTGGACTTGGTATATACATAAGCCCATGATGTATGCAACCAGCATTCCAGATTCTAATCCACATTGACAGCATTACCCTTCGATCTAAACAATGCTTGTCACCTGCCGACTTGACCATCAACTTTCACTATGACCCTAACGAACATACACACATTATATGAGCGTGTTTCAGTACTGATTCTATTCTGTCACACATTGCACCATCTCTCATGGTAGAATCGCCCATGCAATCTAGTCATGATCTCCATGTAGTTAGGATTATTGTCAGGGGTCAAATATCCGTGGCGGATAAGAAAATCAACTAGAACTGGGAATTCGAGTGGTGATCAGAAGACAACTCAGTCATAGTACATCGAGAGAATCCACACCTGTGGCACAGTTCGCCTTGAAGAGTCGTTGATGCATCTTGTCGATTACCACGTCGAGAGGTAATAGCTGTCATCATGTATGAGCATCAGGTTCAAATGACGAACGACTTTATCCCACATCGAACGACTCGACTTCACCATCAGACGGCTTTGGTTGGAACAGATTGGGGTCAGCACCGTCGGGTATTTTCATGTCATAAACATATCTTTTGCTGCTGATCAGACACACCAAGTGCGGAGATGCTTGCTTGCTTACTCAACTTCGGGCTGCAGCCAACCCGCTACTGTTCTACAGTATCTTCAGAGACGGTGGGTTAGATGCAATATGACCCTGGCTTACTGATAGTAGTAGCTAATCGACCCTGCGCATTTTGCAAGGGTCCTGGTAATATCTTCATCAATACTCGCCTCTTCCTTAGCTTCCTTGACTAGACTTTCAAACGCAGACATCCCACTCGGGATGCCACCTGCGACGCTGTTGTCCAAATACCCTGGCCATCTATTGATCCCAAGTACGCATGAGTGACCTCGGGTAGCATTAGTAGAACCACTTGCGTCTGCTTCGTTCGAGAGCGGGTAGGAACCCATATCCTCAAGTCTGACCCATCAGGGTTCTCTTGATAAATTGTCATGTGTACGCCGTATGTAACGACGCCGAACAAAGCACAGGCAGAACGCTCCATCTCGAACGCATAATTGCCATTGTCCGAGTCGTCAACTGCATCGGGATCATGGACACGATGGACACCAAAGGGATTGCGATATACAGGATACATCTCATTTCGCCATTTCTTTGGCCCGATAACATCCTGCAAGATGGTACCACTGTCGCGCCATCGCTCACAGAGTCTCTTCATGACTTTCGTGCGTTTGGCAGGCGTGTCGATCGATGGGTGGAAGCTCACCCGGTAACTTGAACGCGGAACGCTATCTTTGACCGGAATGATCCAAGACCCATCTTCTTCCTTGCGCAAAAGATCGACAATTTCAGACTTGAGCAAGCCAATAACCGGGCTTTCGAGAGCTTGGGTCAAGGTCCACGGTACCAGATAGTCGTCTGTGGAGTTGACAGGAAGCCTGAAATTATCGCAAGCATCTACAAGCCCCAAGAAAGTTGGCTTCTCTGGGATTAATCCCTGGCTCCCCATGTGGCTATTGATGAGGAAATCAGAGTTGGACAAGTTACCTCCGGTGTATTAGAGGAGGCAGAATGTGGAGGTCACAATCAGATTTTGTTTCTTTTTGGACACAGTTAAACCTGTGCGGTTTGGCATTGCAGGCGCAATCGCTTGCATTGATGTAGCGTTGCACGGCCGACGATATCCGATAAGCATCGGGGACGTCGAGACTCGAGACTACCTTCGTCATTCCCAGCAAAAAGGTTAGTCACTTGAAGGAGTGCACATGTTTGGAGAGGCAGAGGCTCCTGATCCCGATATTCACCACATCTTGGATCGTCATTCTGGCTAGCTGATTTTGGAGCAAGCACTCTGCTGAATGTGGTGGTATTCACACGCAACGTCATCATATTGGCTCTTTCCTCTGCGGAGAAGATGACTCTCTTCCTCACCAGGTCATGTCATCGATTTTCCAAACCATCTTTGCAACCCCAGAAATGCTGGCCATTTGGTCAGATACTAGACGAACGGCACTTTACCTCGAGTTCGAGCGTGGTTTGGCCGTCGTACAAGGGCAACTGGGAATTATTCCCCAAGGCGCCGCAGATGCAATTTCGGAGTTTTGCAGTGACGTATCTAACGTAGATTTCGAGGAACTGAAGGAACAGACCGAAAAGATTGGTTACCCAGTCCTTGGTCTTGTCAAGCAGATCGTCCACTATGTCAATGCCAAGACACCAGGTTATGGTGAATGGGCTCACTGGGGTACCACAACTCAAGTGCCAGGTATTTCTTATAAGCAAATAAATTGGGATCTGACTCGCTTTGCAACCTATCAGGATGTCACAGATACAACCAACGTCCTTCAACTTCGCGAAACTCTAGACATCATCACACCCATGCTCGAGGTGGTCAAGGCTGGTCTTCGTGACCTCGCAGCCAAACACAAATCTACCCCCATGGCAGCAAGGAGTAACCTCCAACAGGCCGTTCCTATCACGTTTGGATTCAAACTTGCACGCCTCCTATCCACATTCCAACGACACCATGAACGCCTCTTGCAGCTCAAAGACCGCCTTCTTGTTCTACAGTTCTCTGGTGCGGCAGGAACGCTAGCTACTCTTCCAGCTGACAGGGCCTTGGAATGCCAAGTGGCACTTGCACAATTTCTACATCTCTCACCTCCAGACATCGCTTGGCACACTGAACGAGATCGTTTCGCAGAACTTGCTGGCTTTTTCGCTCTGCTCACCGGCACCTGTGCCAAGTTTGCGCTGGACGTAAAACTCCTCATGCAAACCGAAGTGGGTGAGGTCTCAGAGCCTTTCAATGACCACCGTGGAGCCTCCTCTACCATGCCACAGAAGAGGAATCCCATTTCCTCTGCGTACATATCTGCCATAGCTACTTCTGTGCGGCACCACGCAAATGCAATGTACGAGGCTATGGTCGCAGACCACGAGCGCTCAACAGGCCCATGGCAGGTCGAATGGATAGCTTTACCGGAAATTTGCATCCTTACAGGTGCTGCGCTCAAGCATACGCAAGATATCGTCAGTGGCCTCCAAGTTCATCCTGAGACAATGATGAGAAACTTGGATGCAACCAAAGGGGGCATTGTCTCAGAGGCGGTCATGATGCAACTTGCGCCCCGCATAGGCAGGCAAGTCGCACATGATTTGGTATACGAGCTATGTCGCAAAAGTGCAGAAAATAATGTCCATCTTCTTGATTTGCTGGAGAGAGATGAGCGCGTGATATCGGCGGGTCTTTCAAAGGAGACACTCGAACAGTTGTGTGACCCCGGAAAGTACTTAGGCCTGTCAGTCGAGATGGTCGAGCGCATGATTGGTAAATGATTTCCATGCCCAGTTGCGAAGGTACTTTACTAGTAGTGAAACGATTATAGTAAGGTTGTATGGGTAGCCTGTTCAATCACGTACATATCAGAAGGGGACACTTGAGCGTCAAGACGAAGTTATCGGCCTGGCCATCCACCAGTAAAGCTATTTAGTCAGACTACTACCCCATCCCGTGTATCAAATCCAATGGGTTGGGGCACTCGAGCGGCAAGGTGAGATACATACGGCCTTCAGATGTGTAAAGCTACAGTCTGTTCGCCAGAGAAAGCGGTACGAAACAAATATACCAACGAAGAATACACACTTGGAATTGGATACTGATCATGACTAACCTTGTTACATCAAGAATTGGGATCAGTTGATACTCAGCGACAGGTAAAGCATCAGGAAAAGCGGGACAATTGTTGTCCTTAGAGCGTTCAGAATGCCCAGTGGGCCGCAATAACTTCAGATAAATCTGTCAGGTGGCGCCACCTAGGTTCATGGCACCCTGGCGGAATCATCACCTTTCGATGATAAGGTCATAGTATTCCACGTAGGGGTGGATCTGAGAATGGGTGAGCACAAGATCATAGAATTCGCTGGGCGCCAAGCTTCATTTCCATTGGGAAGAGACACCCTTTCAACGATGTGGTGTCTCGGGGCCGACTTGGTCGGTTGCTGTACATCTCTGCTTACATGTCTACAAGAAAACGACACTGTAGCCAGCCTGTTCTTGGTCCGTCTGCTCCTTAGTACTCTTTCACTAAGGGGGGTACTCGAGCTTATTGCCATTCCCCCCCTAAATTTGATTTAGTCCCTCCTACCTGTGTATTAAAGTAACGCGTGTCTTCATGACCAAGCATCCGATTCGAACAGTCTTCTCGTGGCCCGTTTTGTTGGCACGCGTACGTCCTCCAAATCCATGGTTGTTAGGGGGCACGTGTCTGATTGGTTATCGCAGCCATATCCATGCCACGTCTCACCTGCAACTTGATGGAAGCTCTCGGATGGCTCCAGAAGGGCGATGATACTTCGCAAACAATGCGTTTAGGGGACCTTGCCTCGTTTTCAGAATTCTCAACATCGGAACGTCGGAATCCCGAAGTTGGGTGACCTCACTGCAACAGGTGCCAAGAAAGGCAATAACGGGTTGTTCCACTCCATCAGGTCGCATCGTCCGGATTCCAGAACCAAAGTCAATTATACATTTCAATTGGCAACGCGCGAATGTGTCGAGGATGGGTGCTTCTGGTAAGAATCATGCTTCCAGTGCTTGCGCAGGCCACAGCTGAAAATGCCGTAATTCCTGCATCGTCATGTTCAAGGACCTCATATCCACTACATGATATTCGATGGGCAGCTTCAACAAAGTCGTTGACTCAGAATTTATTGTGCTCCTGAGCAAAAATGATTCCTCTAGCACACCACACGTGAGATTTGATATTAACAATGGATTGCACTATTTCCTGGGTTTGGTTAGTCCTTCGGAGCGAGAATGACTATGATATATCCTGCTATCTAGACCACTACGCCGGGTCTGTTTCCTTTTATTAGGTTTTCTCTGGTGATGAGCTATCTGTTTCTGCATGTTTGCGCTATGCTGATCACTATCTGATATACACAGATATCTTGTGTGCAACACCAATCTCTCGTGTCTCCCTCTTGTATTTGCATTTACGCTTCCTAGTCCACGCTGTTTCATCCTTCTCACTTTAGTGTTTCTCAACCCCAAGGAAGGGTGAGTTTCCATTAGCCTGGAACAAGGACTCCATTGAATGTGGATGTGAACGTATAAAGGAAAGTGCTAAGCTTGCGGCTTGTATTCACACGCGCAACGTCATCGTTGGATCTCGCCTCTGCGAAGAGTGCGACTTAGGAAGACCACTCCCCCTGCCTTGTCCGTAATTTTGATTCTGTTGAAGTCATGTCATCGATTTTTCGCACCATCTTTTCAACCCCGGAAATGTTGGCCATTTGGTCAGATACTAAACGGATAGCATTTTGCCTCGAGTTCGAGCGTGGTTTGGCCATCGTACATGCACAACTGGGAATTATTCCTCAGGAGGCTGCAGATGCGATTTCCGAGTTCTGCAGTGATGTATCCAATGTAAACCTTGAGGAACTGAAGGAACACACCAAAAGCTCTCTTTTCTTTGGTCTTGTCAAGCAGATCGTTCGCTATGTCAATACCAAGGCACCAGGTTACGGTGAATGGGCTCACTGGGGTACCACAGCTCAGGTAGATATCTCCAGTCGATGATGGACTGGGAATCCGACTTAACTTGGGACCTAGGATGTCACGGACACCACCGCTGTCCTTCAACTTCGCGAAACCCTTGACGTCGTCACCACTACACTCGAGGGCATCATGACCGGTCTTCGTGACCTCGCAGTCGCACATAAATCCACTCCCATGGCAGCGAGGAGTCACCTTCAACATGCCGTTCCTATCACATTCGGATTTAAACTCGCACGTCTCCTATCTACATTTCAGCGACACCGTGAGCGGCTCTTGCAGCTCAAAGAACGCCTTCTTGTTCTACAGTTCGGCGGTGCGGCAGGTACACTGGCCACGCTTCCGGCAGATAAAGCTTTGGAATGCCAGGTGGCGCTCGCACAATTTCTGCATCTCTCACCTCCGGATATCGCTTGGCACACTGAACGAGATCGTTTCGCAGAACTTGCTGGCTTCTTCGCTCTGCTTACCAGTACTTGTGCCAAGTTTGCGCTGGACATGAAACTCCTTATGCAAACCGAAGTGGGTGAGGTCTCGGAGAACTTCCATCACCACCGCGGAGCTTCCACCGCAATGCCACAAAAGAGGAACCCCCTTTCTTGCGGGTACATAACTGCCATAGCCACTTCTGTGCGACATCATGCAGGTGCGATGTACGAGGCTGTGGTCGCGGACCATGAGCGTTCATCAGGGCCATGGCAGCTTGAATGGTTAATTTTGCCCGAAATAAGCATCCTTACAGGCGCTGCGCTCAAGCATACGCAAGATCTCGTCACTGGCCTCCAGGTTTATCCCGAAGCCATGACGAGAAACTTGGATGCGACCAAAGGAGGCATCGTTTCGGAGGCAGTCATGATGCACCTTGCGCCACGCATGGGCAGGCACGCCGCACATGATGTGGTATATGAGCTATGTCGCAAAAGTGTGGAGAACAACACCCATCTTGTTGATTTACTGGAGGCAGATGAGCGTGTGACGTCAGCGGGGCTTTCGAAGGGGGCGCTTGAACAGTTGTGTGACCCTGGTAATTACCTGGGCCTATCGGTCGAGATGGTCGAGCGTGTAGTCGGTGTATGATTTCTGTGCTGAGTTGTTACAACGAGCATGTACCAAGACTGAATATTTCTTGTAAGTTTGTGTGGTCGACCTGTACTCTTTATGTTGGCTTTTTTTTGTATTTCTCCTCTTCTTGTTACCTTTTCCGTGGCTCTGTCTCTTCAGCTGTCTACAGTCTAACGGATAGTTAGGCTTATTTCGTAGCGTTGTCATTTAGCTAAGCTTAAGCCTACAACCCTACTAGCTATCCGTGGGGAGTACTGAGTACGACTACGCGATGCGGCTATATGTGTCCTGTCTCGGTGATCGAGTACCTAGGACGAATGAAGATCCAAATCATCCAAGAGGAACCCACAATTGAGATCATCTTCACGAACACGTCAAGGCCTACGCGGACGTCCAGAATAGGTTCCCCTCAAGCGCAGCATTATTGTATCTTGACGATTCATTCGCATCCACACGGGTGGCTGGATCACGCTTATACCCTACATACATTAGATACTCTGCGTCGTAGAGAAGAAGTGACATTTCCTCTGGGGACTCTCAACCGAGGATGATTCCGATCCAGTTCGAGACTTGAGTCACCAGCAAGTTGACCATGAACTTGAAGAAACCTTGATTTAGTAAGACTCCTCATCTCACATAAGTACATATCAAAGCAACGATTTTACGACCAAGTTTCTGGTTCGAACACTCTTCTGATGGGCAGGGCACGTTTGTTGGCATGTGTAGGCTCTCCAAATCCATTTGGTTGTCAGTCGACTTTGTTGGTGGCATGTGTCTGATTACTATCGCAGCTATATATAACCTGCAGATGCACTCCTGAAAGGAGATGATGCTATAATCTGGTTTAGCTTGTGTTTCTGAGGGGAAGAATGTTACTCACAATCAAATTAATAACCCATAGTCAAGGAGTCTGGTACGGACAAGGTAAGCTGAGTCGCAGAATATCAGCAAAAACTCGCGTGGCCCAACTCCAGTTGAACAGCAGAAGAAAATGGGGGTTTGGTGAACGGAACGATTATCGCAGCGTCGAGAAAATCTATTCCATATCGTAATGGTGGCCTATCGAATCGGCTACCATTGCCGGATAACGTCCAAGGAGACTGGCCAGATCGACTACACGTTCCAACCTCAACTTGAAGTCCGGGCCAATGGTGGCAATCAAGAATATGCTTATTCGACTAGTCTTCTTATGCACACGTTTACTGCCATATGCAAGTTCCACAAATCCATGTGGTCGTCAGGCGACTCCCTTTATGGTACCAGTCCGAGCGAATACCAGTGCATGTACGACACGTTCAACGGCCAGCTTCCACCGTAGATGGATGTATACCCCCATGTTCTAGAATCTAATGACAGGTGGAGTGGGGGTTATGCTATGTGGTTCGCAGTTGACACCATGACTTCAGATCGAGGTTGCAACGTGTAAGTGGTCTGATCGGCCTCCTTAACATCACATGGACGCTATTGAAAGGTGAAGGGTCCTCTGCATGTGACCTAGGTGTCATACGATCTGGTCTAATCGTGAGCACTATCGATACCAGAAACTTGGGTATACATTATCCTCGATCTCAAGACTCGGAGGGGATAAGATTTTCACATTCTAGGTAGGTCGCTACCCGGGGTAGGATATAAGGACAGTCTGTTCAGAGCCAGGTTCAACCCATTCCGTTACAAGATGGCTGCACCTCCTCAGTTTCTCGAGTACATTAACCTTAACAAGGAGGCATTCATCGATCGCCTCCGGGATGCTGTAGCTCACAGAAGGTCAGTCACCACTTTTCTTCTACTCTATCGAATTGAATAACATGCATACTATATGAAGTGTGAGCACTGACAAGCAGAAAGTCCTTAAAATGCGCGAATGGCTTCAGCAAAAACTCACAGAACAGGATGTCATCGTATCCTTCCCAGAGCCACCTAATACCGATGAACCCCCTTATATCCTCTTAGGCAAGATTGGTACAGATGCAACGAAAAAGACGGTGCTTGTGTATTCTCACTACGATGTGATGCCAGTAGGTCTTCTAGTATCCATACGAGAATACTGACAACTGAATCGCATAGGTAGACGGTTGGAACGGACCAGGAGAGGGAACACCAGAAGACCGTGCATTCAATCTATATCGCAAGGACGGCAAGATGTATGGCCGTGGTAGCTCTGATGACAAGGGCCCAGTTACAGGCTGGATAAATGTCCTAGAGGCGCACAAGCAGAAGAACCCTCCTCTTCCGGTGAATATTCGCTTTATCTTCGAAGGGAACGAAGAAATCGGTAGCCCGGGTTTGGATGACTTCATTGCTGCTGAAGTCAAGAAAGGCGAAAATGGGTTTTTCCACTCCGTTGATTGTGTTTGCATCGTTAGTCCTCCATCACTATCACGACAATCTAGTGGAATTAACGCTGTGCGATATAGACAGACAATTATTGGTTGACTACCCGACGTCCCGTATTGACTTACGGTGTTAGGGGCATTGCATACTTCACGATGGATATCACAGGGGCTACAGATGACCTGCACTCGGGACTTTACGGACGGATGATTCATGAACCCATGACGGACATGGTAAAGCTGCTGAGCAAACTCGTCGAGCCCAGCGGCGAGATTACCATCCCCGGAGTGGAAGCACAAGTACCTCCACCAACGGACGATGAAAGGTCTTTGGATTCTGACATTCGTGCCTCCTACTAGCTCACTTCTTTTACCCTAGGAAGGAATATGAACTCATGGATTATTCAGTGACGGACCTTCGGAAGGATACTGGTGGCCGTGAAGTCTGTGTCCTTAACAACCCCCTTGTACTTCTCAACTCACAACTGGTTAGGTTGAACTGACAGAAAACCACGCCGACCTGTTGATGGGTCGTATGCGGTTCCCATCACTGTCCATTCATGGTATAAAAGGTACTTTTGATACCGATGACGGTTTGAAGACCATAATTCCCGCCAACATTTCGGCGAGGTTCAGTCTGCGGTAGGTGAAAGTATTACATTTTCAACGTTCATACATCAGTAACATACCCATTTAGGCTTGTTGATCCCCTCACTCCTGACAACATCAAGCCAATAGTTATTGATTTCCTGAACTCCGAGTTCAAAAAGCTTAATTCGAAGAATAAGATGGTAGTACACTACCAGGGCGGTGGTTTCCCCTGGGTCGGAGATAGAAATCACTATAACTACAAAGCTGCTGAAGCCGCCACTAAGGTACGTCCAATCAATTGCAGAGAAGGATTGGGATTGACCATGGTTCCTGCGACCTCGCTACTGTTATTTTTATTTCATAGACCATTTACGGGGCTAGTTTAAAACCTGATTACACACGTGAGGGAGGGTCGATCCCTGTTTCTCTCACATTCAGTAACCTCCTTGGGAAAAATGTACTGCTTTTGCCTATGGGGCAATCTGATGATGGCGCTCAGTACGTATCGTCAATGACCCCCCTTTCCTCCAGGCATCTAACCAAAATTAACTCGCAGTACCAAACTTGAGAAGCTTGACGAGGATAATTACATCAATGGAGTGCGTATCAGACTGAATATCGATTTCCTCCTGCTGACATAGTTGCAGACGAAGGTGTTTGGTGAATACTTATATGAACTTGCCAGAATGCAATGATCGGGCTCAGTGTGCATGTGTCGCGGTAGAAGTTTGACTGTCACAATAGTAATAAATGATCATTTAGTGGATTGTTGGCTAAATGTATCATCTCAAGGGAGTCTAGTCAACACTCCTTAATCATGGAATCCTCTGACTGATACATGCAACACTGCAATCTCGTCTTTGAGTTCGTGCACCCTAATATCGTATGCGCCATCCTTCAGTATACGGGCAGGACATTAGCGCATGTTTTAAGATGTCCGAGACAGGCTACAGCGGCTGAGTTACTTAGCACGGTGGGCTGTCTTATCTCCGAATCTTTGTGCGATGCACGAGTCCCACTAGCTCAAACGAGACTTCTCCAACATTCTTTTGCACATGACGATTACAAGCGTTTAACATGTTTGTGGTACTTCCCATCGAACTTAATTTGCCTATCCCTTTCATCTTTTCTACTGGATGGAATATCCTTCCGCAACCAAGCTCTCCACGAAAGATTTTACAATACCAGGCTCGGACACAGTTAATAGTGCACCAACTCGAGCCCTCGATAAAGCCTGACCAAGGAAAGCCCTCGGATCCTTTACATATGCGACAGGATCAACGGGAGGCTTATCGGCGGCAGCAAGACGTGAGTAGGCAGCCTGATATCCTGCAGTTTGTTCCTCATAATCAATCTCGGTGATGCCTGTCGTGGCAGTGTCATCGTTTGAGGAGGATTTAACAAGATACTGCGGTTCCTGGAAAAGCTTGACGAGGGCAGTGAACGCAGGCATCCTAGCAAGTCAGGAGAGGCGACGGTTAGCATAGAATCGGGTGCGAAGACGTCATGGAGCACACACCAACTGCGCGCAGTAGGTTCTGTACCCATCACCCGACTCTCGGTCAGCATCCGTGTCATGCCAATGGCTGCCACTTTGCGGTCCTTATGTGGCATCTTGGGAATTTGTGGTATAATAAATGAAATCAGGACCTGGGACCACAGCCTAGTAGTGTATCTGATCAGTATCCTTGTATTCAAGGATCAACAGCTTGAAGCGTACTGCGGCTGAATTTCTTCGACTGTAGAGATCACGTAGTCAGGGGCAAGACCCTCGACATTGATAGCCATGGTGAAGAGCAAGAATAAAGAGAAATGGTATACATATCTATCTGTCTTACTTGTTTGCATCCTCGTCAACAGTGTCATGAGCGAGACTCTAAAATATTGCTTCAGATGGGCTCTATCAAAGGGTCAGCCGTTCGATGCCAGATTGAATGGGAGAGCTATAGGAGACACACGGTGGTACGTATTGCACAACAGCCTGTAGGAGTTCAAAGCCCCAAACATCGTTGATCTTTGACGGGATGAGTCGCTGCTGGACAATGGCAAGGACAGAAGGTATTTGGTTTTTCGCCATCATTTCGTTTACATCACATGCAAGAAACGCCTTGAGCAATTTGACCAGAGCTGGGATACTTCCCTTCTGTTGCCAACAGGCGGGCATGAAGAGAAAAGGAAGTAAAGCACGGTAATTGCCGGTAACACCGGTGGTGTGCATCTCGAGCATTTGAGCCAGAATCTGAAAGACGTAGGGGATATACTCTGCCACAAGTTATCGGTAAAATGCCAGTGAAACTGAAACAACGTCTTACGATCGATATCTTGTTGAAGAATTAACGTGCAGTGAGGGAAGAGCGCTTGCTCAAAATCTGCGAGAGTTGACGCGTCACGAACAACAAATCTGCGGCTAAATTACCACACGCTCTGGTTCCAGTTCAGGAAGCGTACCTCATGAGGGCTGAGATGCTCTCGAAGAGACAATGGTCGAAGTTGGGATTGCTTGGGTTCTTGGAAACAGCGCCAAGAATGGCAACGAGTCTCTGAAGAACTTGCTGGTACAATGGGGTCAACGTTTGTCGAGCGGTGATTATTACTCTCATTGCACCTTGGACATTGTCAATTAGGATGACAACTCAACAGAGATATCAACGAACATTTCATAAGGTGATCATTTTCTGCGATTTTTTCAGGAGTACCTGCTCCTTCGATTTTGACCAAAGTTGCGTGAAGCAGGTCAGTAGCAATGTCGTGTACATCTGCTTGGGCGAATCTGTTAACGTTACTTAACGGGGTGGTACGAATCGCTACAAGGCAGATACTTACACAAGCTGCGAACCCTTTTTCATGAATAATATGCGGTCAATAGTAATGGCTGCATATGTATATGCAACGTAGTTTTCCGATTTCAGGTGATTGGCAAGGAGCGGCAAGACGGAGAGGAGTTGCTCCTTCGTCAACTAATCAAATAGGGTCATATAGGCCAATTTCAAACCGAAAACCTAGATACCACAAACCTGATTTCGGAATGTCAAAAGGAATCGAATCGCGTCAACCTGCAGAATTGGGTGCACGCCACCTTGGACGGCCTGCAAGTCTAGAAGAATGTGTTGCGAAAAGAACTCGACTACATCGACTTGCGCGTTGATGGAGGTCACACCATGCTGATATCCTAGTCAGTCCCTATACCGATACTAGCCCAGTTCACCCCTCCGTACACTCTCACCTTGGCGGTTGAAGTTTCAGTTGCAATAGCAGTGAGAAGGTATACAGCACTGTCTTTTGATCTCCATTGTTCTCCTGGATCGGAGCTGTAGGTCGCGAGCGCGGAGTTGATCAACGATCCCACAATCTCCGTAGCTTCGGTCTGAAATCCGCTTCCGACTAATGCTTGTAGCACATCTGCGGCAGCTTGTCGTCTCGTACATGCTTCCGCAAATCCCACTCCACCAGATCCAGAAGGGAGGGCTAAGTCCAGACGGATAAATTCGAGTGGATCATCTTCAAATTGTTCCGTTTCATGGTCTCGCAAACCAACGTTGGGCAATACAACCTCTCTTACGAGAGAAGATATATCCTCCTTGGATGAAAACAATGTTTTGAAGTGAGTAGAACGGATCGCTGATGAAATGAAGCGCAAAGCTTGAGAGACAAGCTGATAGATCGAATAAGCGAACTCTAGCATCGTTCGACGGCAAAGTTGTCTTACTTGGTCGTTGGCGACATTTGAAAGTTCTCTGGAACCAACAACCGCCAATACACCTCTCATGAAGGATGGGACGGTAGATGAAAGCAAGAGTTGTTCAGGGTAGAGTTTGACATATAGCTAAATATTGTTAACGATGAAGCGCACAAGAGAGATTCAAGACAAACCTCAGCTATTTCAAAGATGACTGTCTTCAGACGTGCAGGAAGGGACGGGCTCACGTCGTCGAACTACATGAAAGAAGATGAGCCAGAATTATAAGGAACGCTGACCACACACTTGTCCCCTCAGTCCGGGAGGGTCCCACGAAAGGAAGCGCTGAAACAGACCAACGTCCGGCGCGAAGAAGTCATTGTGAGCATCCTCGATACCAGGAGGTAAATCATGGCAGGTGAAGTCATAAAATATTTCTGCAAGTAAGATTTGTGATTGTGTCACGATATCGATGTTTACTGGAGAAGGTGAGGAGAGGAGTAACCCCGCTGTGTGGCGGAACAGCTCCAGGAAAGGGTTCATGAGTTGTGATAATACGAGATTGATCTCTGAATATAGTTGATTTGAGGCGGATTGAGCGCGCCACTGGCGAAAGATGGAGTGTGCAGTTTCGAGGACACCGACATTGATAGTGTAATCTTGCGGAGAAAGTGACTGAACGAGTTGCTTCACATGGATGTCAGAACGGTTTGTCGGTCGATCTTGTGGTGATGAACGTACTGTTATGAGATCACTCCACTGAGTAGGGAAGTCAAGTTCCGCAATAAGCGCGACAGACTCTGCGATCTGAGCTCGGATGGTCTTTTCTCCGGGACTTGAAAGTGCGATCATTGAGGGGACCAACTGTGACCGGATGTTTGCCTTCTCCTGCTCTGGTAAAGGCGCGACATCCTGTGGCAAGGTTATTTGGACCGTGTCAAGTTGCCGAGGAGCAGCGCGCTGACCTCTTCCCATCTGAGTTTAGCAACGTTTTTTAGATAGATCCCACCAGCAAGTCTGATTGAAGGATCTATGTTCTTGTTCAAGATCAGCTGAAGTAAATGAGAAAGAAAGCCATCTTGGGGGGTAAGTTGATGAAGTTGCTGCTCCGCTTGCTTTCTCGTGGCAGGTTGCAGCGATGCATGAAGTAGCGATGCGACATCAGCCATCGTGAACGCGACTACTAAGCAAGGTGAAAGGGAATAGCTGGAACCGTGTTAAGCGTACGAGGCATGTTTGTCACTGTATATGTTTTAGCCCCTATCTCAGGTTGTCAAACCAGAAGATAAAGCTACGCGATGGCGGCTTGTGCAGGACGCGTTCCCGTTCCGCAGGGGAACATTCTGAAATATCACCCAGTTAACCCACTTCACAAACCCTTAATGCGCGTCTACTCTCTGTCACAGCCTCGATCTGCGCTCCCCTGTATTGGGAAAACTCGTGGCACTATGGGGGTATTAGGGTCGTGGACGATGCGTGTAGTTAGTCGCTTCCAGCCTCTTCCCTCACACTGACCACCATGAGCACCACCATCCAGCTCCATAGTAAAACAACACCAAAGCTCGGTCGATTCTTCGTCAGAGGAGATGCCTCCTCAAAGTCTGACTGCAAGATCCAGGTAGGACAGCAGTCGGAGGTAAGTGTATGTTTGACTGGACATGCCGAGCCAGTTCTCGTCAGGGATCTCATGCCTAGGATGACGCACAGCACAACATCGATACTAATAAATTAGAGGAAGAGACGGCCAACGACATCAGTCGGGTGGTGCAAGGATCCATCGTCACTTTTACCGAAGGCCTGGAGATTCGAAATCTTACCACTGGCTTCGAGTCCTGCACCTTTCGCATCAAAAACCTTCCCGGGGACGTAGAAGATGCTGAACTACGTGCTTTATTGGCGCAACGGGATCTGGAAGTGGCCCGCTTCTACCTATCAGGTACAAAGAAGACTGCCGAGGGAACGCTGGATGCCGAGTTGGTCACAGATAAAAGATCTAGAGAAAAGCTGTCATCCATGCCAAAAAATCTCAAGTTAAGGGACTTCATGTTGGAGGTCGAAGCATCGACCATCAAGATGCTTGAGGGCATGGCCCTATCATCCATGCACAATGCCACCATCTTGACCACTCTTGCGGAGTGCTCCAGTGCATCTTTCAAGATCGATGAATCAGGCAGGAGTGCTCTCGATCCAGACCAGGTGTGCCCGATCTGCTATGACAGTATCTCGAACCCCTTTCAACTGAACTGTGGACACACTTGTTGTTCCGCGTGTCTGCATCATTTTCTGGACTCCGCCGTGGATATAAACCAATTTCCTATAAAATGCGTTGCTGAGGACGGTCGCTGTCAACTCCCTATCGCCATCCCCACCATCCAACAGTTCCTCGCATCGGCATCCTTTGAACGATTGCTCAAAGCCGCATTTGATTTCTACATTTCTAAGCGTCCAATGGAGTTTAAGTTCTGCAAGACGCCAGATTGCGCACAGATCTATCGCCATACATCCGAAGATGCTGCGACAACTCTACGTTGTCCATCTTGTTCGTCGGAGGTTTGCTCGGCATGTGATGAAGCACATAATGGGTCGACATGCGAGGAGTTCAAGAGGCACAAGGCTGAAGAAGAGCAAGAACGCCTGAATGATGCCTGGGTGGCTGCACAAGAAGGGCGCGTAAAGAGGTGTCCGCAGTGCAAGGTGCTAATAGAGAAAGAAGGAGGGTGTAATCGCATGGAATGTCGGTTGGTATCGTAACTCCTCAACTGCTCCACTATGTTGACAAGAATATAGCTGTGGTGCCCACATCTGCTGGAAGTGCTTAGGGATTTTTACCCTAAATACCATATACCCACACCTACAGGAGGTGCATCAGGGCTACTACGGTTAGCCTACGCTTTGGGTCACACTCACGATGAATTGGTGCAACAACATAAATGGGTGGTACGGGATTGACAATGAACTCTGAACAGCAGCAGGGCCGCACCTGGAGTGCTATTTAATTTCCCTATGACACCTCTCGATTGTAAATAGTCTTGTGTTTCCATGGGCTGGTGATGCCTCGTTGTATTTCTGTAGATACATCAAACTGTGATCTGGTGGTTTGTACGTACCTCTATGCCAAACTAACTGTATACTTTCGGGCTCCGCATTGCAAGTGCGTAGGCAAATGAAACAAAAAGAAGCCACTAAAATGCATTCGTATAAGCAATTTTGGGTCAGATATCTTGAGTGATAGTTATGAAGTTGTGTTGCAAGTCGCAACCTGTGAAGCAGACCTGGTACGACGTACTATCGAGTCCGTGGACTGAACACCATCACGACTGCTGAGTTCGTCACGCCCTCCTTGACGCTCACCCACCGTCCTAGCCGATACTCCTGACCCAGCCCCGTTACCAACAACACTGACTCGACCCCGGTGATCTTCACCGTCGTATCTTTTGAGGGTGTCTGCGAGGATCCTGTCCACGATGCGGCGCTGAGGCTGTTTTTGGGAACGGCGAGTAGTTGCAAAGAGTTGACTACGCCGGGGGCATGGACTGTACCGACGAGCGAGAATGACTTGAGCTTGGAGTCGAGCTTCCATATCCGTATGTCTCCGTCCCAGGAGCCTGTGCGAGCGTCAGACCAGTACTCTCGAGGAACAATATCGCATACCAGAAACAAAGATATCCGAGTATCGGAGAGACGCTATCGATGTTATCCATCGAGGTGTCCGAATGATACCCTCGGTCGAAGACTCGACTTCGTGGAAGCCATGACATACCGCTTGGGTGTACACCGGCTTCTTTTTTGAAGTATTCCATAGACATATCGATCTACCGAAGACACGGTCGTATTGTCTCGTATAGGATAATTGGATAGATACATACCCAGTATCGCCACCACTGACGAAATTGGTCTCGTCTATTAGCGCAACACACTCAATGCTCCCTTCTACGAATCGTTTTTTGTGGTCATCTCCCTTTCTGGAATTCTTTTCATGCACAGCTTCGTCCTCGTCCTCGTGCCCCTCAAACGCTCCGCCTTCGAGTAATTCCCTGATGGCACTTTTCCCGCCGCCACGAAATACAAGCTGGCTTTCCTCGGGGATTTTCCAATATCGGATGGTTCTGTCTCGTGCGCCAGCCGTAACAGCAGTTTCTCCTCGTAGAGCATCCAGTGATACGATTGTATCTTGGTGGCCGAAGAGGGTTTCGACATAGCCCATGACAGCCAGATCATATAACTTGACAGTACGGTCAAAAGAGCCCGAGTAGAGTTGTTTTGTGCCTTTCCGGAAAGTAAGACCCTGCACGAAAGCAATTAGACAGAGGGTAAGAGACCGTTAAGGACGTACAGAGATTAGGTCTTTATGGCCGCCAAAGTTTTTGACCCACTGATCCTTTGCTACATCCCAAATGCATATTTTCCTATCCTTTCCCCCACTGGCGAGGTACTGGCTGTCACTCGACACGGCCAAAGCCAAAACTTCATCGGAGTGACCTTCCATATCAAAGTTGGCCTTTTCTTTTCCCTTACCATTGGTATCGGGACGTTTTTTGTAGAATGTGGTGACTTTTTTGCCAGTTTTAAGGTTCCATTTGATGATATGGCCTTCCTTCCCGGCGGTGAACAACCAATCTAGGTTTTCGGATGCTGATGCGGACGTAACTGAAAAACGATGACCTTTGCATCGAAGAGTTGAAGTCGGGGAACTCCAGTCATACTTGATTGGGTAGTTCAATAGGAGAGCGTACTTGCGGTCATTGCAGTTTACTTACTGAATCTGCGATGAACAAGTGAACTTTTCCGGAGTGATCCAAGACGTCTTGACGAAGTCGAGCAGAGATGAGTTCCTTGTCGATTTCGGCGGCGTCATACTCCCCCTCGGCTTTATGGACGGTAAGAGAGCGAGATGGGTTCAGTCGACATGACACGTACCGAGACCCTCCTTGACGCTCTCCAGGTAGAGCTTTGCTAACCGTAGTCGTTTTTCCGCGGGTGTTTCGACGATATCCTCGTCTCCGCTACTTTCCGGTATGTCGTCTGCGCGCAGGTCGAGATCGTCGATGTTGTCATCTTGGTCTGTCCTGTCCGAGTCTAGTTCCTCGTCAGCTCTCTTCTTCACCTTTTCCTTTCGGGCTATCTTGCTTTTTGGTGCATCTCCGGTCGTGCGCTTTCGTTTCTTAGACTTGTTCGATGCAAAGAAGGGGTCTTGCATGTTCAAGTCAAAAAATAAGTATATGAGGTCACGTGTGTCCTTTGTCTTTGACTTTCAAGTTGCAAATGCGGGCGATTGGCTGTCATTGGTCGAGGCGTCTGTTCTCATCCTCGTCGGCCATGCATCCTCTCTCTGTCGATGCACTTAATCCCGCTGTCCTCAACGTGCAGTATGCAGTCAGAGGCGAACTTGCCATCAAAGCAGAGGAATACCGCGTCAGACTCCAGGAAAACGGAGCTGCCAGCGGTCTTCCCTTTGACCGAGTGATCTCATCCAATATCGGGAACCCTCAGCAGAAGGGACTCGACCAACCACCCATCACTTTCGTCAGGCAGGTGCGGACCACGCAACACTCACACTCTTCTATCGTTGATCCGCCTGCTAGGTTGCTGCTCTGATGGAGTACCCCGAGCTCGCCCATCTCGCATCCAGTGTCTTCCCAAAAGACGTCGTTGCCCGTGCCAGAGAGCTGTACGACGAAATCGGATCCATTGGAGCATACTCTCACTCTCAGGGCGTCCCCCTCATCCGCAAGAGCGTCGCAAAATTCATCAGCGGTTTGTATTCTATGTTACGTGCCATCCCTACTACTAACTTACCCTCGGCACAGACCGGGATGGGTACCCATCGGACCCAGCCCACATCTTCCTCACGGGCGGTGCTTCGGCCGGAGTGTCCCTTCTCATTTCCATGCTCATTCATAAGCCGAACAAGTCCGGAGTTCTCATCCCCATTCCGCAATACCCACTTTATACGGCAACTCTAGCACAACACTCTGGTGTTGCCATTCCCTACCACCTCGATGAGCCCTCTGGGTGGTCCACTTCCCTAGACGAAATCAGGGGCGCACTTAACAAAGCGTTCCAAGATGGCGTCGAACCTAGAGCCCTTGTTATCATCAACCCAGGTAACCCTACTGGTGCACTCCTCAACAAAGAAACACAAGCTGAAATCGTCAAGCTCTGCGAGGAACACTCCCTCGTTCTCCTCGCCGACGAAGTCTACCAGGTCAACCTTCATCATCCAGACACCCATCCATTCACTTCGTTTAAGAAGGTGGTTCGTGACCTCAATTCCCCCATCCCCCTCGTTTCGTTCCATTCTATATCCAAGGGTGTCAGTGGAGAGTGTGGTCGTCGCGGAGGCTACTTTGAATGCACCAACATTTCCACTGACGTCATCGCCATGATGTACAAGATGGTCAGTGTGGGACTCTGCCCCCCTCTCCAGGGCCAGATCGGCGTCGACTGCATGGTTCGTCCTCCCAAAGAGGGCGAAGAGAGCTACCCGCTGTGGAAAGAAGAGACAGACAAGATACACACGGCGCTCAAGGAGCGTACCGGTCTCATGGCTGCACGTCTGAATAGACTGCCTGGAGTGTTCTGTGTTGACTCGCCAGGTGCTTTGTATTTATACCCCAAGATAGAGTTGTCCAGCAAGGTCATTGCCACAGCCAAGGCGGCAGGAAAAGAACCCGATGCATTCTATGCACTTGCTTTACTGGATTCTACTGGCATTTGTGTTGTACCTGGTTCTGGATTCGGGCAGAAAGAGGGAGAATACCACTATCGTCTGACATGTCTGTGTCCTGGAGTAGACGAGTATGTTGGCAAGCTGGAGAGGTTCCATCTCGAGTTCACGGCGAAGTACTCGTAAAAGTGTAGAGTAGATGTTTTTTGTTTTGTGTAAATGCTTGCACCATGGATGTTATGTTCCAGGACAGCGATACGTAGACAAGTCCGCGTATATTGGGCATATCACGTGCATCTACACGTGATCGCTGCAATTATCAGTGTAACCTCCATGCAGCAAACATCTCCCCCCACCGAATCCCTGCAACATCGCGCCGACATCGCAAAACTCCTCTCGCCACTCCGTCGTGTTCGTCCAAGGGTGCCGTTCTGGAACTTGGCAGCACACCGCATCCCTACCCTCTGGACGCTCTACCGTGGTCTCTTGAGACATGTCGAACACGAGAATGTGCGTGTCGATGGTCTGCGTGGTACGACAGCTGACGGGTTCCCTAGTAGATCAGACATCAAATTAGGACACTATTTCGCGAGAACAGACAAATAACATCTGGACAGGCTACCAAGGAACAGCTACAACAGGGACATAAGGTATACACTGAAGGCTTTTTCTTCCTATGTTGTATAACATTGCACAGTGGCTGGACGTCCTCAAGCGAGCCCGGGCTGGTGATACAAGACTCCAAGCTATCCTCGACAGGGTTGACAGGATCGTAGCCGTCAAGCGCGAAGAGGAGAAATGGAGAGCGTGTATTCATCAGGTCTTCGTGCGTATCTGTGCCTATCCCTGTATCGTCGTCTACAACATTCAACAGAATGAAGAGGCACACGCACGCGTCCGGCCCATCTTCAAAGGCTCCTTTATTCGTCAAACCCTCTACAACAGGCTTCTTCCTCGCATCATCCCGCAGCCAGAGAATATTGGTGGTATCATCCGCTGGCGGCGCAACGCACGCGAACGGAGGCTCGAGAACAAGGACGAACTTCATAGATGGATCGACGATCTTAGGAAAGAGGCCAGATTCGAAAGGGAGCTATGCGCACATGAACAGGGGCCACACAAGATGGAGTTTCTCGGAAATGCGTTGAACGAGTGGGGTGCGTGTCTTGTCTTCCTCTCCCTTATTTGTGTGCGCACCTCTGACCAAGTCTCATAGTACAACCCCTCCAAGATAAACTGGGCATCACGGAAGACTCGCTGTTGCGCGACATTGAACGTTTGCATGCTCCATACCCGCGCAAGCTTCTATTTCAAGCAAAACAAGCGAGGCAGCGCAAACTTGCCAACAAGACACGTCAAAAGGAGAGGGAAGCTCGGGGGCTGTATTGCCTATCGACACTCAAACGCATGCGGCGCGGACCTCCTACTCACATACTCGCGAAGATGACGCCCGAACAACGCAGACTATACCGCATTGCTCAAGGGCCTGCTGAGGGTGGCTATACTGCAGCGGTCAAGGTCAGTCTCGGTATGAAACTACGTAGTCCAAGTTTGTGGAAGCTGGAAGGCGGGCAAGAGGAGAACCAAGCAATGCTCGAGGCAATGGAGCACAAGATAAGTTCCGAAAACGAGCGGAGACAACACAGGGGTGGCGATGAGAGAGAGGTGTAGCTAGTTGTCGAGTAATAGCATTGTCCTACACAGGAATATCATCTAGTAACGACCGCTATCCTTGGCTTTCTTCTGAGTACGAATTACTTTTATGTTTCGGTGTAAAAGACCATGTTTCCGGTGCTGGACCAAGGAACATCTCGGACACCTTGACCCAGTCTTGACTGTTCGGACTTGCTAGCAAGCATTCTGTGCGAAACAGTCAGATGTTGTATACCACAAACTTGTCCCAGACGTCGCACCCAACTCATCTCTACCCCTGAATGCGGGAGCGCGTTCGTTGATCCGCGCGGGGAGTCGCTCTAAAAGACCAATCGGAATGTAACGATATTGGAATGAAAGAGCTTCGCAGAGATATCGCCGTGCTGTGTTCACGCCTGCTGTGTCCGTTCCGAAGTGCCTGGATAGAACGTTAGACTCGTGTACCCGTAAACAAGAAGGACTTACGATAGCCCACATTCCGCCAACTTATCGTGGTGATATGAATGCCAATGTCACCTATGAAAGACAGAATCACACGTACTTTCCTAATGAGCTCCAGACGCTCCCTTGAGCTGATATCCCACTCCCTGCGCTCCTTGATCTCAGTAAATATCCATGGCTTGATCAATGCTCCTCGTCCGATCATGATACCATCTACTTGAGTGCTTTCGATCTTCTCCCAGTAGTCCTGAGACGAGAAGCAGTCTCCACCACCGAAGATGGGTACGGGAGCCACTAATGCCGCCGTGAATAGACAAGAAATATCCGTCAAGATATTATGGACATACATCCTTCGTCAGCTTCACGGGTCCTGACAGCTTCCACACATTGCTTAATATAATCCCAATCAGCAAGCCTCGTGTATCGCTGCTGCCGTGTCCGTCCATGTAACTGGCCACGAACATCAATCATGATATATGAGGTGACAGCATAACAGGAGACGTACGGTGATGCATCCAGCACCCCACTCTGTGCTAAGCCGGGGCATGAGCTTATGTGCAGTGTTGCGTCCATCTTTGACTCCTGTGCGCAGCTTGACAGTGACAGGAATTTCGCCAAGCGCTTTGTTCATGCCGACGATCATTTTTCCAAGCTTCCCCGGTGCATCAATCACTGGAATAACACTTGTTAATCCGCTGCTACATAGGGCCTTGGTAACACGGGAAACGGAAAAAATGAGACATACAAGCAGATCCACTTCCCGTACGGAACACCAAATCAATTGGACAGCCGCAGTTGATGTCGACAAAGTCAATACTTCCGGCAAATTCCTTACCAAGAATCTCGGCAGTGGGGACCATCGTGGACGGCTTATTCCCTGCTAGTTGTATACCGAAGGTAGTCTCACTCGGGTGGCGACGGACGAGGGACCACTCCTCACGCGAGGCAGTCAGGAAAGACGTCGCAAGGCCCACTGGTGTCATTTTTCAACGGAGAAATACGACGAAATGAAATAGAATCTTCACTTTCACCACAGGTAATGTCAGCCCCGAGCGCAACACAGAGCCGACGGAACGGCTAGTATAGGTGAGCATAGCCAAATGGGGTTTCACTGGACCTACCAAGTTGCCTACAGTCGTGAGAGGTGCAAGGTCTGTTTCTAATGTTGAAAACCTATTCGATCCATGACCAAGGACACCCACATGTCTTCCCAGTCCAGTGAAGCCTTTTCTTTTCAGAGAAGCGTATAGGTACGTCAGGGGCGTCTATTTGGGATAGGCTTTCGCCAGTCCGTCTTGTGACAACGTCGCCAACGAGTTCGTCTGTGGCTACACCTTCGTTTACATCATCTTGGACTGTGCCGCCTGCCTCACCACCTGCCTTACCAGGGATTTCTATTTTCTTGAGGTAGGTGTCTGTGATGGGTGTTGGGTACTACATTCGATGTTTCCAAGTGAGTTGACAGAGTAGATGTTCAGAACGAACCTTTCTCGTACGAATCATTTTCAAGGTATCTGCGCTGACATGATTCATCTCTGTGGTCGTGAGCGCGACCCGCGATTTCTTTTCTTCGTCAACCGTTAAGTTGATAACACCGTTCTCATCCTTGTGCGCATGAGCTCCAAGATATCTGCATTTAAGCCCCACACGACATTCTCCCGCTTCTTCGAAGCATGCACAAGTAGTTCCAAAGTCAAGGGAGGAATCTTCTGCCGCAGATGAGTGCTGGAGAGATTCGTCGGTAACCACAAAGGGTGGTGAATCCTTCAGAGCGTTAGCCGGTGGAAAATGTATATTTTTCGGCTTCGCAGAGAGATAAGCATCGATGTCATGCGTGAAGCGACAACTAAATTTGCAATACGATCAATGGTCAAACCCAATGAAAAAAGTAGAGTAATGAGGACCTACTCGGCGCCGTGCTCACAGATCGTGCCATTCGCGATACGCCAGCACAGTTCAAGCTCGTCGCGCACTTTTCCGAACCTCCTGCCCTTGTTAGCCCCCCGCTGTGCCTTCTTCTGCTCCTTGGTGAGTTTCTTGCCACCGCCTGCACCAGGATCGGCATCTGCGACACGCCCCGATGGCGTCCGCCCCGTGCCATGTGAGGTTGACCCCTCTGCCGCATCGTCATCTGCGGCTGGTAAGTTGATGTTGTGAAGGAGAAATCTGCCGTGTGGTCATGTCAGATGGGACTTTGACTGAGCAGGTGATGGATGATCTTACTCTGCCTTAACGGGCGCAGTGCCAGGGGGAAGAATGGCGTCGTTGGCCATGTTTGCAATGCGAACGATGAGAAGGAAAGATATCTCGGGTCAAAGATTATGTAGATGTGTCTACGACGTAGCCTAATAGATCTGGTAGATCTTCCGACCAGTCTGCACCAGGGCTAGGGTAGAACAGTTTCAAGTCGCGTCTTCGACTCAGCGATGTCTACCAGCTGATAGTTCGCAGTACTATCTATGTTTCACCATATATTATTATCCAGAAAGATCCGCTACATATACCAGATACTATCAACAGAGCCTAATATCCAGACAATGCCCATGTCCAGATCTATTAGCATAGCTGCTAGTGTCGGGGGGGTGTACCTCACTCAACCTGCATTTAACCAGTGGCAATCGAGAGACGTTGCGAGAGCGGGCCGGACTTACATCTAGTCCTTCCATGTCGTGGGTTGATCATCATTTTTGTATCCCGAGGGATTCTCCAGAACTTGATAGCTTTGCGATGTTTCATTAACTCCTGACATTGCGTAATAACCATTGTCCGGATTGTGGGTAACTTGCTGCACCTCCTCGCCTGATCAGGACATTCATTATTACCCAAGCGCTTCTCCGTCACTCGTTCCCGATAGGAGTATCTAGGGAACCAGTGCAATCTGTTTCACCAAGGTGAGCTGATGTGGATGCCCTACGTAGAACAATTGAATAACTTGCGAACGCGCTAGGTACAGACACTTGCATCCAGACAACTTTTACCCGAAAACCAGTTCCGATAATACAGATCCGATGAGGAAGTCATATGGCCACTAATACTTGGACACTGACAATGCATACCGCTATGCAAGCACTGGTGACACAACTGCCATAAACTCCATGCAGATCAGAGAAGTGGATGACGATGCCCACCTTTGTAAAACTCCATTTTCAAAGTTTAGCCTGCGCTTTCTCCGCCAACTTTCGCTCTCTTTCTTTACGGGCTAAATACGCTTTGCCAGCTCGGCTCGTGGTCTCCCGCCCGAGAATGCCAGAGATCCATGCACCAATCTCTGCCAGCAGAGGGAGAGAAACCGGCCCGAGATCCCAGATAGGACCATTTACAACGGGTGTATCTGTAGTGTCCAGTATTGTTCATGTTAGACGCTTACTACTAATGTAGCCACTGACCTGAGTAAGGCTCGCCCACCTCTCCATACAAGCTCTCACCCATGAGACCGTACACAACGTCTTCCGTGGCTACATTTCCGGTTGCACCTGGTGAATACGGACAACCCCCCAAGCCTCCTACAGATGCATCGAAGGTCCTTAGGCCAAAATCAAGAGCGGTCTGGATGTTGGCAAGTGCTGTCCCGTTGGTATCGTGGAACTACATTATGTCAACAAAGTTACAACTTAGACTATCATTGAAAACGACTCACGTGGCCTGCTAACAAACTGACGTCGATGTCCTTTGCCACCTCCTCCAGTACTGCTCGAACACTTGCTGGCGTACCTGCGCCAGTAGTGTCGCCGAGACTAACTTCATAGCAACCCATTTGCAACAGTTCGCGGGAGACATCTCGTACCCTCCTTGGGTCCACCCTTCCCGAGTATGGACACGTTATGATGACGGAGACATACCCGCGCACCTTCAGGCCTGCGCCGAGAGCCGAACGCACTACGGGAGCAAGGCGAGCCAGGGACTCAGCAATGGTGACATTGGTATTAGCTTTCGCGAAAGCGTCCGTCGCCGAGGTGAATACTGCTACTTCCGTAATTGGTGGTGGAGAGCTTCCGCTGAGGAGAGCGAGGACGTCATCGAGGTACTTTTGAGTAGGTACTAGTACGGAATAGTTCGTGTTAGGTACGGGTTCGATCAAAGACAGAACCTCTGCTGTACCAGCCATCTGTATGACATGAAGCGAACAGCCCAGCATTTCCAGTTGATCGTGCACTAACCTGTGGAACCCACTTTGGGCTGACGAAACTACCTGCCTCAATGTCCCGTAATCCAGCACGAGCGAGTCTGTTTATCAGTTCGGCCTTTATGGACGGAGCGATGGGACGTGGTTCGTTCTGCAGGCCATCCCGCGGGCCAACATCGACTATTCTCACAGAATTGGAGGAAGCAAATCGGCTTGGGGGATGGCGCAGATTCCCCCGAAGGGTGGACGCCATCTGTCTTGCTGGAAATGAATGAATCATGCCGAACAAGTTGAAGCTGCAAGCGCCTTCCAAGCCTACTTAGTAGGGTAGTTGACAATCACAGTCTGAGACACCCTGCAAACTGACAGTAACACGCACTTGCACTTGGTTCGAAGTGACAAATAACTTTCCATACTGCGAAGCAGCAAAAGCAACTGTCGTTCTCTCTCGATTCAGCTGACTAGCAGATCCACTGTGTTGTATAGCTTTCCCTGGCTACTGAATACTGCGCTGGCTCTTGATTCGTCTCCGCCATGGTGTCTGGCGGCTTTCTACAACATTCTGCAAAAATCTGTTCCGTGGTAAACAAGAAACGACTATCTTCCGTAGACTAAACCTATCCGTGTTCGCATTCGTACCAGTACCGAACCCGTTTGGCGGATATCCTTTGGGTTACTTGATGTCTCGTTCATGGAGGTTTTCTACGACCCCCTGCGGAATGGGGCGACATGAGAGCTCCTTTCTCGGATGCAACTTTGAATGGGTTCTCCCTCTGCCTTTCCCCGGGCATAGGACCAAGCAGTGCATTTATGTACCTCCTACCGAATATGGTTGCTTAAGGGTAGTCCTTTGCTTGGCTATGCGTTGGTCTAGCCTTCCAATAAAACTCATTAGTGATATTACACAAATCTCGCCCCCCGACTGTCGTAGAAGTAAACAACGAATAGCGTACATCTTTACTCTGCCCTGTCCAAAAATGCTGCTCCGCCTGCCTTAAGTTTGCTCGTGAAGTTGTCATACCAACGGGCGATGACGCTCATTGGGATGACACTATCCGGGCCAATATTCTGTCCCGCAAATCCCGACACGTAGTTGAACAGATGCCTCGCTACCTTCTCCGCCAGGGCATTGAGGTCGATCGACGATCTCGCGAGAGATGAAGATGCTGAGGCTACTGCTGCGTTTAGAGTAGAATTGATTGAGTTGCCTGGCAGCGTAGCCATCTGGGCCACAACCGTTTCTAGCGGCTCGATCGAAAACCCGAGGATAGCGGTGATTCCATGGGTCGAAGAGGATGCAGCAGAAGTGAATGCGGAAGGCGTGCTCATCCCAGATGCAGGTGCAGAGAAGGCAGAACGTAGGCGGAATATGGCAGAAGGCTTCTCGTTGGACAACCTGAAGCAACCCATCAAGCCGGGGAATGATAGATAATGTCGGATCCAAGTACTCACATTCCGAGAATTTGTGAGCCTTTTCCGGGCCAGAAGAAATGGACTGTACAACCGTACCCATCTGGGAACGGAACTACATAACGCAGAGCTGGTCTTAGCGAGCAAGTCTAGAGAAGTGTTCCCAGGGGGATAGACGTACTCGTTCCCAACAAGAACACACAGATATGATTGACTTTCTCTGCAGCTGGGATCTCGAAAAGTGCGTGAGTATCGTCTATCTGCTGGAGATTGGTCTGGAGAATGCGGCCGGCGACACAGCACCCGAACATTATCACAAGGATTACGACAGGGAAGCGCTAGAACTGTTCAGGGGGAAGTAAAGATGAACTTAGGTGTAGCGCCTTGGAGTACTCGCAGAGTGGGTGGAGTATGGATACCCAGAGCGAGCATGATATGATGAAATAGAAACGCAGACGCGCATGCCACGCGATACTGGAACAAAACCGAACTTGCTCACGCCTGCTATGCATGGTCGTCTAGGGCAATCCCTTCAAAAAGTACGATTTAAGATACACAACTATAGTGAGCAATAGAGGGCGGTCCAAAATGTACGTGCAACACCGACGGTAGCAAAAACAAGACTGATTCTACTCCGGCTTTGTGGATGGATTGCTAGCTTCCACGTCTTCTAATGGCACTCTTTCGTATTTTCCTACATTTCCATCTGGCTTGGGTCCCTGTGATTCGACATGCTTTATCCAGGTATAGTATATGGATCCACCGAGGATGATTGCTATGGAAGAAATCCGCCCGCTGATGGAGAGAGAAATCAATTTTCAGACACAATAACAAAGAAAATATGCATACCCCGATAAAACGTCGCCAAATAGCCACATTCCGAGGAGAGATGCAGCTACACCGCGGACAGCAGAAGAAACCATGTGTGTGATAGGTGAAGTGACCTTGATAGATAATACACTAGCCAGGCTCATCAAGAAGCCAACAGATCCCTATAATATTTAGTGCGATGACTATGAACAATTACTGGGTGCTCACAGTAATAAGAGATCCCCAGATAAATGTACTGAAGGCAGAGAGCTCTCCCGAAATGGGTACAAGTGGACTTGGCCCGAAAAATAGGTCAAATATAGCAGGTCCCTCTCCCGCAAGGAAAATAAGAGGAATCATAAGGACAGCACTGAGTAAATTAGTGTACCAAGAGAGATGCATTGCGCTGCCGTGGACGAAATCCAAGCTCTTCTTGATAACTACGGAGTGGACAGCAGTAATAGCAGAACTCATAATACCAAAGGTGATGCCGAGAGGGGAGATTGGTATGGCATCCAAGAACACACCAACGAAGAATCCGATGGTAACCACTGAACATGAGAATAGGATGCGAGTGGATGGTCGCGTATGCAAGAACACATAGGATGTGGTAACTGTGAATGGTAACAGCAGACCGCGTGCAACTTGGTAAAAAGAGGCATCCACATATTTGAGGGTGTAGTTGCTGAAGCTGAAGAGAGGATATAGTCTGGAGAATGTACTGTGATCATGCTCGTACCTGAGACCAACAACACTGAGACAGATATTAGGAGCAAGGCCCCTGAGAAGTTGGCTGTCAATATATAGCGGGATTTGTATTATTCCGACGGCATGAGAAGTGATAAAGAGGATCACAGCAATCAGGAGTTGGGTGAATAGGAAGAAAAGCGGTGTCGAGGTCGTCTTCAGCACCCATTTGTTCCTGCACTGCCGTAAGTAGGGGGGAACCAGCGATAATACGGAAAGCAAGCGTACGCCATCACCATCTGCCAATACAAATTAAAAGGTCGTTAGGCTGTGCAAGGGCGAATAGCTTACCGCCAAGGCAGCCACCAAGTAGAACAGGACAGTCCCTGTCTGTGAGGAAATGAGTTCCAAGCCAGAATCCTTCATAATCCACATACGACGAGTAGCCGGTGGTTCTGCTGTTGTGCGCGGGCATTGTGGTGGGGAGACATCGTCGAATAGAATGAATTGTCCAAGGAAGCTAAAGTGAAAATTGGTCACTACTGGGGCGCCTTGAGAGAACTGAGCACGAACGATTTCTAGCCTTCTTGTGCAAGAGAATGAGAATCGGTGTAGTTTCTACCTAGCTGGGGTCATGCAAGAGCAGTGCTGGCAGAAGCGTGGAGGAGACGAAAGAGCGTGAGGGTGTTGGAGCAAAGAAATCAATTGAATCCGCGTAGCGCAGTATTTCACTCACGTGCTCGCACGCGTCCTTGCACTGCAGAATGTCTGACACTGGCAGAGAGTCGGTGCCGCCGCCGCGTCCGACTCTCCCTCGCGTGGGTACGTCCAACGGTGACTTACACGGTCTCATCGAGGATGAGATTCTCCACTAGATCCAGATAATACCATTCGTATTCTACTGGCAACAGACAACCACATTGGCTACCTAGAACGAGACCCCGTTCGTGGGCAGGATTCCGTCAACACTTTCAAGGAAATACTCCAGCTTGCCGTCAAACACGATGTGAGCAGACGTTCCTGATGTGATGGGTGCAGTGCGTCTATACCCCTGTGCGTCTCTAATGGGAGCATGTCAGGTTGATTTCGTCCTCCTTGCTGGCGATCTATTCCACGAGAACAGACCATCGCGGGATTGTTTGTACCAAGTCATCGCTCTTCTGCGCGAATACACTCTAGGCGATAAACCCATCCAAGTAGAGTTGCTTAGTGACCCTGCTGATGGGAAAGCGGCTGGTTACAAGTGAGCAGACCACATTACCATACCAACAAAATTATTGACCCTCGTAGCTTTCCAGCCATTAATTATGAGGATCCAAACCTAAACGTGGCCATTCCCGTCTTTTCTATCCATGGAAATCACGACGACCCCCAAGGTGCTGGGCCAGTGAGTAATCCCTTACCCCGCTTTGTATATCCTCAATCGGGACAACCAGGAAGGCGCCCTGTGTGCCTTGGATGTGCTCTCCGCTTCGGGTCTCATAAACTACATGGGGAAGTTCGACTTACCACTCTCAGAAGCAGATGCCCAGACCTCAGGTATCGTCATCAGGCCTGTTCTTCTCCGAAAAGGAACGACACATCTAGGCATGTATGGGGTTGGAAACGTAAAAGATCAGCGTATGCACTTTGAGCTTCGTAGTAACCGAGTACGAATGTATATGCCGCGCAACAAGGACGAATGGTTCAATATCCTTCTCCTTCACCAGAACCGGTAAGACTACCATAACCATCACTCTTATCTGCTCATCACCGCAAAATAGAGTTCGGCACGGACCTCAGGAATCTGTGCCTGAAGGCATGTTTGATGACAGCGTGGACCTAGTTGTATGGGGCCACGAACATGACTGTCGGATAGTCCCAGAGCCTGTTGCAGGGAAACCATACTACATTACGCAGCCCGGATCTTCGGTTGCTACCTCATTGGCAGATGGCGAGTCCATCGAAAAGTGGGGCTAAATTCTTAATCGACCGCTTACACCTGACGCATTGTTCACAGACACGTTGCATTGCTCCAAATCCAAGGAAAAGAATTTGAAATGAAGCCTATCCCCCTTCGGACCGTACGGCCATTTGTGCTGGAGGAAGTAGTTCTTAGTGAAGCAGCCGAAGAGGAAGACTTCAACCTCAATGATCAAATCGCTGTCTCGAAGTTTTTGAAATCAAGGGTTTGCTCTTTTTGTCACAGACTCGACAGTCCCAATTCTGAGGACCACACAGGTTAATGCCCTAATCGAACAGGCAAACAAGCTCTGGGATGATCGCAACACCAGAGCTGTGGAAGAGGGAGATGAACCCTTACCCCGCATGCTTCCACTAGTTCGATTGAAGGTAAGCCAATAGTACCAGTCAATAATACGACTTCGTCACCCCCTTAGGTCGATACAACAGGCGTAAGCGAGATGTCAAATCCTATCCGTTTTGGACAGGAGTTCCAAGGGCGCATTGCGAATCCGCGTGATGTTCTTGTCTTCCATCGTGCAAAGAAATCAACACGCTCTGCCAAAGTTACCATCGACGAGCCAGAACTCAGCATCGACGACCCGGAACTTAGCATCAGTGAAAAATTATCTAAAGTTCGTATGCAGACTCTCGTCAAGGAGTACCTGGCGGCACAAGAATTGCAGCTACTCGGAGAGGCTGGGATGTCGGACGCAATACAGATGTTTGTAGAGAAAGATGACTCACATGCCATTCAGTCGTATGTGACTTTGGCCTTTCTTATGATACTACCTCTGAATGCTTTGTTGCAGGCATGTATCGACTGCTCTCAGGGCCCTCATGAAAGGAGTGCAAGCTAATGGAGAAGTCGATGAAGGTGAACTAGATGATGTGGTAGGTTGCACTTGTTTAGACGGGATTCGCTGACAAACGCTACCTCCAAGCTTGTCAAAGTCAGGGAACAACACGAGAAACAATATGTTGAACAGAGCAAGGCAGGGAAGTCTGCAAAAGGAAAGGTAAATTTGAGTTTCACACCCGTCGCTCCTTCCCTTACCTTGATGGGCAAAGGCAAAGGCAACAGGAGATGGATCTGACGCATCAGCCGATTCGATGATGATGGATATGGACGGCGGTCACTCAGATCTAGATTTCGATGACGAAGGCTCCGATGGTCCATCGCAGCGAAAGAAGACTGCCCCTAAAAAATTATCCGCTGCTAAGGCACCCGCAAAGAAAGCACCCGCAAGGGGAAGGGGGAAGAAAGCTGTTGAGAGTGAAGAGGAAGAAGCGATAGACCTTGATAATATCGAAGACGATGACGAAGAAGACGAACCTGCCCCAAAACCGACAAAGAGAACCAATCGGGCGGCGACATCGAAGTGAGACGTTCATTTTCCGATTGTTAATTGGGTCATCATCTGACACAACTGTTATTGCCACAGCCTACCACCGAAGAAAGCACCCGCTAAACGTGGCTCAGCGTCCAAAACGAAGGAGTCGACACAGTCTACATTGGCCTTTACTTCATCAGGGAGGACCTCGACTCGAGCTGCTGCGTCTAGGGCCAAGGGGAAAATGGCTAATACCGTATGTATTTCCGCCGATTGTGGATAGTCAGCCCTGACCGTAAGGCCAAGTTCGTGGTTGATAGCGACTGACGGGTGAGCTATTGCTGGTCATTGTCCAAGTATTTGTTCCTGGACGAGCCGCCGCGTTGTCCCATGTATTTGTCATGGTAATGGTTCCCAAGAGCATGAAACCCTGACCACCGGTGAACGGAAGTCATGCCTGTAATAAATATGACATGAAATCCCCCCTGTCAAGTCATGCTGGCGTGCGAAGTTGCCTGGTCTTTGTGTCCGTATACACCTGTTCTGCCACATCTGTTGTTGTCTGTAAGGTTATAACTGTAAAATGAGTACGCAGATTCATTAGTGGTTGTAAGCGTCCTCATTAACTTGCATGTGTCGAATTCATTACCGCAAATTAAATATCGTGCATTGGAGCTGCCACCCATCTGCGTATGTACCAGTGCATGTTGACACCGACAATGTGGCTACGACTCTAATTGTGGATGGGAATACAATGACTGTGGTTCCGGACCCTGTGCGATAGCCTGTGGCATGGCTCGCGTCATTCCCTCGATAGGCAGAGGAAAAGTGGATGTCATACACAAGCTTGTGTAGGAAATACATCTTCGCCAGATGGAAAATAGAATCAAATCTCTACCTCCCGTACACCATCTTTGTCTACTACTTTGACCTTGTACGTTCCTGGGCTTACGACCAATCGCTTTGCAACTTCGTCGATGCACCGTTTCAATGTGTCCAGACCCTCCTCCAGGGATGCCTCAGGATCATGGTACCTACGAAAAGTGGTTGTTCAGCATCTTATTCGCAATCCCGGGAGCCTAAGAGTTCGCGTACCTGTCTAACAGACTCAACGCAAAGTAGCTCCCATATCCATGAGCGGCAAACGGCACTTCCACCACCGATCCCAAGTAATCTATCCAATATAAATTCGGCTTGTTCTCAGCTGTATCATAACCACCTAAGAGCAAGTTGACAGCGTATGGACTGCGCGACCGCAGACTCTCCGCTAGGGAACGACGTATCCAGGATGCGGCTGCAGGAGGACGAAGAGGATACAGATTGCGGATTTGGTACAAACGGATGTTTCGCTCGACATATTCTGCGAACTGAACCGTGTCGCCTGAGATACATTAGATGTGGTGTTATTATACTGGGATTCGGTGGATCAACTGCGACTGCAACTGACCTGGCTCTCCTGAGTACGCCATCAACAAATGAGATCCCAATTCCTTGATTTTGTCTTCGTCGACCTTCATTTTGACAATGGATCGTGCCGCGGTAGTGTCGGCTGCAACGATCACATAGCCCTTTCCAGTCAGAGCAAATGAGGTCTCCATCGTTTGGTTGTTGTAGAAGTAGATTCCAATGTGACGCGTCCACTCGGTGTCAGGGGACGCGCGTCCAACACTAATTATTTTCGAGAATATTTTCTCCCGAAATAAGGCTTAGCTAACCTCTCCTTCCATCTGCTCTGCAGTCTCAAAGGCCGACTGGCATTGCGGTGTGGCCGCACGTTGGTCTTCCCACTGGTCTGGATTTATTTTCTCCGCATTTGCACTTTGCACCCATTTGAGAGTGCGAGTGCATATGCCGAGTAACTGGATACATAGAAGCTCCTGGGAGAAAGAGTCGTTGCTGATATGCTATTATGGTCGATGGTTCACTGTCATGGTCAGCACATCGCATTGTCTCTTCGACGACATTCTATTATCGGACGATGTCTAGCAACGTGGATTTATGAAACCCATCACCAACAAGCGTTTGAATAACTCTTGGGAATCGATGGGAAGTTGGCGAGTGAGCACTGGATATATTCTTATACTTGTCGATCACGCGAACCGATAATTCAGTGCGTTATACTTTCTGATATGCAAATTCTGACCTGGAATGACCGTGTGCAAGTCCCTGGAAGCTGGTTCGGGGCGTATTTGTCCGAGAGTCCGATATGGCCTCCGATGAAGAGGGCATAGAGCCCTGGAGCACTATTTCAACCCTGAGTGGTTGGTATTCAGTTGTTGACTTCCACCAGACCGGCGCAACACGTGTATGTGGTGCCATCTCATTACACCGGACCGCATACCTCATACATGTACAGTACTTACCTCGACGGGAGAGTTAGGAGTCTAGATCCCATAACCGGAAGGTTCTGATCGTGATACGCAATATGAAGGATTGCCACCACCGACCGTCATCGCTGGAGGCAATTCCCAGTGATCTGCGGTCCTTGATTCGTAACCGTCTGTCAACCGTGAGAAGCCAGTGGACAGTGTGAGGAAATCGAGAAGCCTTGCTTGTACCATCGGGATGGGCCTATCTTATGGGAACTCGCTCGGTCGGTGGTCCAGTTGGTAGGGCAACAAACATCTGTTGCTGACCTGAAGAGATCAAGCGATCACGCGCACGCTTGGCCCTTTGCTTTGCTGTTTAGTAACTCGTAAAGGCAGTGCATAGGTTGCTGGTGGCGGGGACCGGCGAGACTAACTGTTGGGGAATGGCCACGTTGTGTGAAGTGACCCTGACCGAGATCCTGTTCCGATCAAGTGTGGACCGTAGTTTCTCTGCCACGACTTCGCCAGCTTCCCCCATCAAGATAGTTTGACCAAACGGGGGTTGACACGCTCATACAAAATCACCCGTCATTTCATTCTCGAGATATGGATAAATACTAAGGTGAGCCCACTGGGGTATCTAGGAAATCGCCCCTTTCTCCCCGCTGACCGTGCCCGTGCTTATTCATGATGCCCTCCAGGTCCTCTTCAGCCATCTACGCAAGTGCTGCTGTCCCTATAGAAGAGTCATATACCCCGTTGTCGTCTCCACCCAACAAATCGAGATACGATGACGTCCCTTCCCCAACTCACCGCTCCTCGTGCGCGGCTTGGGTAGACCCCGCTTCTCTGTCCAACTATGGCGATGTTTCCCATATCAGCGGAAACGTCTCATCACACGTCAAACAACTCATCTTGAATACCTACATGGCTTACGGAGCTGGCGACGAAAATTGTTTCGGACATGCTGTTGCCAAAGCAGCCAAATTTGTCGAGATCAATGTCTCCAAGTGCGAAGAAAAGCAGGGGAGAATGGAGGCGACTACTGTTGCGGAAGTAGTCGTGACAAAGAATATGCTAAACGGTGCTGGCATGCTTCATGGAGGATGCGTGGCTTTCTTGATTGACAAGTGCGCCCGTCTGAGATTTACCTCGGTTGATCACTTACGTCTTGACACAGCTGCTGCAGCACGCCATTGATTGTTCTGGGTCTTTTACAGAATATAAATGGTGTTGGCGTCACCCAAGCCATGAACGTACTGTTTCACTCTCCAGCACCGTTGTAAGCCTCTCATGACATTACAAAGTCACCCCCAGCTCATGGTCCTACTTCAGGGGCTCATGCCTTCGGATCGTTAGTACATCAGTAGCAATGGGCGGTCGGATCATGAGCGCCCGATGCGAGGTATGTGCATGGTACACTTTTTCACCCACAAGTATTGTTCATGTTCAACCTCGCAGATTATTGAGAAACGGACCGGCCGAATCGTGGCGTCAGCTTATCTCAACAAAATGCAGCCCACAATGCCGAAGTTGTAACTTCGACCCGACCTTCGCGTGTATTCATTCGCCTCTTAGTTTCGCATGGTTTATCGGAACATAGATCCGAGACCCACGACGACCTTGCTGTATGCGCATTTCACTGTACACTACCAGCACTCTGTATATCTCGTCTTTTTGTCTGCGCCTCATACAAGCAATGCATTCGATACCCAACCTCGTTGAGAATTCAAGTACCTACCACAGGTACGTCGAGACTAACTGACCTCAGGCCTTAGTTCTCTGCCAAGCTGTCCTAAAGCGATGCACAGTCAGGTCACGATGTTCGTGGGTTCCCATCACAGAGAGACTGTTCATTCTAGGATCAGTAGACGGGTAAGCTGAACACTGCACAGGGAAGGATTGACTCCGTCAGGAAGACTTGTATGGGTGGGTTCACCTAAGTTATCTCAGACTCGGATTCCCTCCGGCTGTTGGACGCTTGGACACTCCTTGCTGAGAGCGCGCTGACGAGCATTAATGCCTTCAGATCCTCCAACTCGTGGATTCCATGATGAGGACGCTTGACCCAAGTCCCTCGTCCCTACCCTGGACTAATTCTACTTAGTTCCGCAGTCACCCTGAAGAAATCGTCGCACAGTTTACCCAACCAGTCTCATATACTGCATCGGTCAATCGCCGCCGCGCATCAACAGATGGATATAAGTGTGCCTCTGAAAAGCAAGTGCGACGATCTGGCGCAACAACATAGAAGATCATTTTGCAACTCCTTCAGTAATGTTTCCCCGTAATCCATTGGGAGGAGCGACTTATCTTCCTCGCTTAGGGGATTCCGAGCGATCCCTGGTATGTGGTCAAGGGCGCCGACTCGGAGTAATTGACTCTGGCTCTCACGTCCATAGATGACATCCCTTGGTGCAATTATCGGACCCACGTCGGCAATACCAGACTTCGATCGTATATCCGGATTCTTCGGAGTCATGATACCCATCCACTATTTGATCAATCTGTGCAGTAGGTGCCACGTCGTTGTCATTGCAATAGTTTTTTAACATCCAGCCCCCCAATACTCCTAAAGAGTGGTTCCGATTAAATTTCAGCCCGAAACCCGCCAGCATACTACGTGGTTCAGCTAGAGCGACCCAGCAGTCCAACTAGTCTAGCCAGTTCGCTTTTTCGTTGACAGTGATGGATTGGATCAGGGCCATGCTCTTGGCTGTCACCTATTGACAAGGAAAGTAGCTGGAATTCCAGCTCTACAAACGGGGATCGCGATCCCGAAGGGATAAAAGCATCAAGTCCTTCGCCGGAATTTGGACCGCCCTAACTTTCAAACCCAAAGTCCGCCGTCCGTGCCCCACGGGAGGTTCCATGGCAACAACAAGGATACAGATACCCCTGGCGCGCGTTGCGTTTTACTTCGATTTCATCGCTGGTTCGTGGTTGTTTTTCTATGAAAAGGTTCATCGTATATTTCCGATGCTAAGGTGGTAAATACATGATAACAATCGTATCTGTCGTCACAATTCCATTCCAACCCCCAAGGAAACCAACCTTCTGTAAAGAGTCGATCATCAGTGAGCACATTCCTCGTCTACCGGTCTGTACCCCTTATCTACGGCCAATCGTGCGATAACTTTCTCTACTTCCCTATTCCAATCAGTGGTGAAGCACAGGTACAACCCGATCAATGTAGTGCACATCATGGCGACATTGAGACCCCACCACAAACCAGTAAGTTGGAAGTCCCTCATAAAGGTCAACCAATAACCGATGGGGAGGCCTATAACGTAGTAGGCACTACAGCAAGGCAAGTATTACTAGTCACATATTTCTATATGCCTGTAATTAGTGACAACTTGCCTGATATTGAGCGTTGCACCTAGAATCTGTTATAACTGGCGTGAACAAATGTTCCAGAACGACTCGACAGAGGAAGCTACCTGTTTCCCGCGAGCCCGCAGTACGCCACCCACCAATGCACTGCCATTGTCAAATATTTCCACGAGCGCAACGAGCGGTAGCACAGCAGAAACTAGTTGGATCACCTCTACAGGGAAATCACATGTTATATTAACTGGGCAACATCTCGTGGTATCGAGAACCTACCAGGGTCATCATTAAACAAGTAACCCCACGAATTGCGCATGGTTAGGAGTGTAAAACTGTTGGGAAAAGGTACTAAATAAGTCCTGGCGCACCGCCAATTCTCAGACATGCGAACCTGAAAAGGGTGGCGAGAAAAACAGCAAGCAGGAAGGACGCTCTAACGACGACGCCCGCCCGCTTTGCATTCTTCTCTCCCAAGAGATTTCCAATCCTATCACCGGTTATAATCAAATGGCACACGCAAAGAAAAGTACTGACTCACCGTACGGAGGCAGCAATGCCCAGGGCATATGGCGCTTGGAAAAAAGAAGACGAGGTCGAAATGAGGATGGACTGACTCGCTAATGGCACGGGCCCGAGGCTAAAAGGAGGTGTGGAGACGCACTGAAGGGTACGATGACTCTACACTTACAAGCTTGCGGCAACTGGGGATGGTCAGTACACTTGAACAAGATCGGGTGAATAAACACCCACGTCCAACCAGCTCCCATGACCACCAGGAGGAGGCGACCTGGCCTGTGGAGCGAGAGATCAGTAGGTCCAAACTATACCGGACCGACGTCTTGCTTACCAACACCACCTATACTTAGTTTGGCCAAAAATCCCAAGTTGGTGAATGCCTTGGCTGTGATCGGATGCCAGGCGGTCTTCCGAACGAAAAAGACCCCGTAGATGATGGAGGCGATGGAAACCAGATTGTAGGAAATAGAAGATGCGATAGGCGCTCCGATAAAACCAAGGCGAGCTGGCTGGGGTCCCCATACTAAAAGTATTGGGCTTTACTCCATCGTGGCCAATGGTACTGGCTACGCGAACGCACCTAGGACATAATTCAAGAAGATGTTGATGGGCGCCACACAAAGAATGATACGGGTCGGGATGGTGAACAACCCTAGATACATTAGAAGTATGTTATTTATTTGGCTCCACCTCAGGCTTATTTCGTACCCTGTGATTGGAAGTAACGTCTGATCATGTGAGATTAGCGCCATTATACTTTCTGGGACCAGATCGTACTGTACCTTGAAATGGCGTTGAAAGCGTAAGCGGGGAGCCCTAATGATGCCCACTTCAAGTAAATACCAGCAAGCCTCGCAATCTCGGGTTCTTGTCCTAATGCTAGTAAGATGGACTCGGTGTTGAACCAAATTGCCAGAACAGGCTAAGACCAAATTAATAAGAGTATAGGGAAGGATATGCGGAGACTCACGATCAATACGATGAACATAAGTACAGCTGAGTTCTAAGGTCAGTTGCGTGCCAATCAATTACGTTCGATGAGCTCACTCATCCGCTGTGTCCAGAGACCAACAAGTTTAGGTTGATCAGAAGTCCACGCAGAAGGAAGGATCGTATCCATGGTGTTGGCCATTCCTTGAATGATACTGAAGCCGGTGACGTTAGCGGTCATAAAGCCCAGGGTAGCAGCTGCAAGCGCGATGGTGGAGATATGTCCGATGGAAATCACGGAAGCCATGATCATACTATGCTCCAATATGTGCGATCTGCAAGATAATATAATGAGCCAGTAGTGCGCACAGGTTCGAAGACAATCAGATACGAACCCGAATACGGGTAAGGAATACCTGGTCAATATCTTGATTTCATCCCAGAACACATCCGTTGCTTTACGAGTATCATAAGACAACGCATCCACATCCTCATGAATACGAGGAACGGGGGGATTGAGTAGTGGAGTGGTCTCGGCAACTCGAGATGGTAGCTCGGCACTTACCCGGCTGACCGGGATGGTGGGAATAGGTCTACGAGGGCACAGGTGCTCGCTGTCATCCAAGTCATCGTCAGTAGGGACATCCCTGTCGACATCCTGGTGACGACGTTCCCTGTAGCTGCCAACATAGTGGGCTAAGAGGCTGTAATCCTGGGGTACAGAAGAGGGCGTGCCACTGAGAGACATGGAAAAACACAAGCTCGGATGTAAACAAATCGAGGGGCCACTACTTGTTCTGCCTCTATTGCGGGAGTCAAGGAGTGAAACGATTGAGTGATTCTAGTGCTTACTGGGAAGGACCTCGCTGTCTTGTAAATCCAAGGATCTGTGCTACGAGTAGCTGTAAAGAACAAGGCAAGAGAAAGAGATCGCCGTTCCCATTGTGTCTAGAAAAGCCTCTGTGGGTTGAGTCACACACGTAATGAAGCGTAAAACTATTGGACCGATGGGGATCCAAGCAGGGGTTTTTCCAATCGACGAAGACAGCATCTTGATCAATGTTCTGATGGCAGGCGCAAGATAGGGCCCAACATTAATAATGCTGTCATCTGTTGGGACTCAGAGTCAATACAAACAGCGGATGATTATGTGCCTCACATGACCGTTAATCCGGTCAGGCGATCTCTGAACAAGTACTGCGCAGTGTCTAGACATGGATCCGATGTGTTATCTACAAGATGGAGCGACTCCACAGACCAGCCCGGATCTGAGAGGAATAGGAGGAGAACGTGACAGCGCAACCAAATGATATGAAATCATATACGGCCAACTACGCAAGCAACGGAAGTTGGTTACGGTCACGTGATTGGCGCGTCGCGTCTCGAACACACGGCTTGCGTTGAGTATGAAGCCAACGACACAAGACGGTGAGGACTCAGACTGGTCTATAGAGATTTATGAAGGGATTTGTTTGCCCATCAAGGAGAGCAAACTGCCCAAACAAATCAGCCACTCTCGAGAGAGACTGTATGTGAAACAATCATGTTGCGCGCTCTCCAGCAGTTCCTCGATTCACTGTTGCCCATGCACAGGCCGCATCCGTTCTTCAGGACATACATTACTCAAGTTGTCCCGCAAGTCCAATCCAGTACATCACCAAGCACTGAAAAATCCATGATTCAGAGACAAGAAGACCAAGAGAACACCGCAAGGTCAACCCGCGAAAATCATCCTGTACATCCGCCAGAATTTTGGGATATAGTTGCCAAAGAGAACAAGGACAACCGATGCCCTGAACCACCCCCTTCACGCGCCTTCAAGTTAGCCGCCAATCCGAAACCTAAAAGGTGAGTGCGAACTATGTGGTCTTTATATACCACGACTCAAAGCGTGCCATTAGCTTGAAGAATGTGGCCTCTCCCATTGGGATGATGAAACCCCAAAAGGAAACTGACCTTGAGCCAGGTGTTACCCCTTGTGCACCTAGTGCATCAGAAAGGAAACAGGCATGTAAATCTGGTGCCGTGTCTACTTCTACACATGGCTCGTTTTGCCATAAACCGTCGAGTAAAACCAACGGCTCAGCTCTCCCAGTCTACAACTATTTGGAATACCGCAATCCGGCCGCCGCAGTTGCTTACACGCAATGCGAGGACGAAGCAAATACACTGGTACAGTCTCTCGAAGGGTGAGTTATTACGTCTCTTAAGCAATGCGAGGGTATTCTATCCCACTAGACCTTTAGGTTTCGACCTTGAATGGCGCGTCACGTGGCAGACCGGTGCTACTGAGCGGAGGATAGCTCTAGTCCAGCTATGTGACACGCGCACCATTTTGCTTATCCAAATTAGCAGCATGAAAAGTACGAGCCTCTCGATATGATCCTCAGTGTACGTGAAGATACTGATAATATCCGCTAGGATTCCCAAAGAAAGTCTTGGTGCGGGTTTGTCAAATGCGGTTTATTGTGCGCCCATGATAATGCCTCTTTAGGAAGTGCTCGAGGCTCCGAATGTGATGAAGACTGGTGCGAATATAAGAAGTGCGCTTGTAGAGCGGTTCATTTCCCTTGATTGTGGTTTTGATTGCACACACAGATGACGGGGAAAAGCTTTACCGAGATTTCGGCATTCGTGCACGCGGCCTCGTAGAACTTGGGGCCCTGGCTACCAAAGCGGATGGGAAGTTTAGCTCTATATACAACCGTCAAATTGTCAGCCTCGCAAAGATGGTGTCTTTGTACCTGGGAAAAACACTTGTCAAAGATAGCGTGCGTACTTCGAATTGGGAAGCAAATCTCACCCCCAAGATGGTACAGTGTAAGTAGATTTCCTTGCATATAAGCTGTCTAACTCATCCTTATTTTACATGCAGATGCTGCCAACGATTGTCATTGTGCGCTATGGTCTTCAATGCAATCCTAAAAGTGGCAACCAAGGAGGGGCGCAACCTCGTAGCACTCTCGTGCTCGTGTGAGGTCAACCCATGTACTGTGAAATTAGAAAAAACGGCGAGCAATACTACGGCTTCCGGGAAGAGCCGTTGGGGTGGGTCTTCTTCTCTAGGACCTCGCTCCCTTCCAGATTACTGCATACCAGAGCCTATCAGCCCGCAGTACCTTCGGGCTTATAAGATGTGGCACGAGCGGAAGGCGCCGCTTGACAGGATGTGTGCAGAATTGAAAATGGGTGGTCGAGCGGAACCCCTGAAAGCGAGTACGGTAATGTCCGTACCTTACTGCCTCACTATCTCTGGACCTCTTATTGAACACTCTTGGTCGTTGATAGATCATATGTCGTCGGTGCATTGCAAGCAAATGCGCTGCTGCCATTTGATCTGCAAGAACTGAAGGAATTGGTTCAGATGGATGCCCCGAGTTGGCAGCGGCATCGCATGTGGATGCAGGAAAGAGAGAGATGTTATGCGACATTAATCTAAGTTATGTTATCTATACCTGAAATCTCGTTGTATACCATCACGACACTCTCAGCTGTCCAGAAGCCGTTCATATAAAAAGGTGGCACGACGAATAGAATCCTACGCTTTGCCCACTGGCTGGATTGAACAACCGACCTCATCATCGACAGGATCAGATCATTTTCTGACGTACAAGTGATGCGCTCTACCACTGAGCTAAGCGGGCTGAGTACGGGTGAACTAGTTCAAAATGACAAGTGCGATCCAGCCTGTCCGCTGGAACGTTGACCCGTCCATGTCGATGAGGATTGAGCACTGAGCAACGATCATGGCCCACAAACTCTCTGCTGCAGAGGATTATGCGGCCCTCCTCGATAGGTATGACACCTGGATGTTCGACTGCGATGGAGTGCTGTGGCATGGCGATCGACCCATCGAAGGTGCGGTAGAGGTCCTCGATATGCTGCGCAAGCGAGGCAAGCCATGCTTGGTCGTTCTTTCCTCTCGGTACTAGCTCATACCATGATCAGGAAAGCGCCTTCTCTTTGTCACGAATAATGCTACCAAGTCCCGAAGGAGCTACAAGACCAAGTTTGACCAGCTCAGCATCGAAGCACACGTGGTAGGCGATTATGAGGGCTAATGGGCCCATTTCTCTGTCTGAGCACGAACAAAAGGATGAGGTCTACGGATCTGCTTACGCCGCTGCGGTATACATTTCCTCGGTGATGGAACTCCCCAAAAACAAAAAGGTATATGTGATCGGCATGTCGGGCATCGAAGAAGAGTTGCGCGAGGAAGGTGTGTCTTTCGTTGGTGGCACGGTCAGCCCTCCCTCGATATACTTTTAAAGTGTCCTCACACTGGACACCAGGACCCGGCAGATTGCACACTTGAACCGTTCTCTCTGGCTGATTTTACACCAGACCCCGATGTCGCAGCGGTGTTGTGTGGTCTCGACGCCAAGATCAACTACACGAAACTCGCAAAAGCTTTCCACTACCTCCATCAAAATCCCGCATGCCAGTTCCTCGTCACCAATGAAGACAGCACGTTCCCTAGTGCGCATGGACTTCTCCCTGGGGCGGGTTCCATCAGTGCCCCCCTACGATTTGCCTTAAACAGGGACCCTCTGAGCATCGGTAAGCCAGCAAAGACGATGTTAGATTGTATACAAGCCAAGTTTGTGTCCCTTTCTCGCTGAGATCGTCATTGATGTCACTTCCACAGAGTTCGATTTGATCCCAAGCGTACAATTATGATCGGTGACAGGCTAAACACTGACATACTATTTGGGCAGGGTGGTGGACTATCCACTCTTCTTGTGCTGACGGGTAAGCTTGGAGCTTCAGCCAGGTGTCAAGGTTTCTGAAATACGACAGGCGTCACCACAGAAGCAGAGATCTCTGGTCCGAACCCGTCACCCATTGTCCCCAATTATATCACACAATCGATTGCCGATCTGTGTGCAGCCAAGACGTCATGATCGTCGGACACGAGATGATAGATTCCTACATAGATAATCAAGCATCAGGAATACCCCCTTAGATTATTCCCCCCATCATAGATCCTTAGCTTGACTTGTATTTTCGTAGACGGCGACGACGATTGCGATTGCTGCATTGCGAGCCATATCACAGAGTTGACAGTGAGACCCACTAGCGAGCCTGCGACGTAACCCACAAGACTTCCGTAGAGGGGAGGCAATGGCCAGGCCTAAAGGAGATAACGATAAACGGCTATTAGAGGGCAGATTTCCTTGCACCTACCTGCCATGGACGGTCCCAGTCGAGAGCAATAGGGAAAGCACCAAACCATGCGCCCAAGACAGTTCCAATGGCGGGATACACGATTGCCCGTTCGATCGCGTTTCTGGGCCTGCATAGCGCGTTTAGTGGTCAGATTCGAATGCATTCTGCACACTCACGAGAGCTCGGCAAAGAGTCGGACCCAGTTTAGCCTGCTGACCATGGCAGGCGTGTCTGATGCCAGAGATGGCGAGCTCAGAGCGTAAGCTGGTGAGAGCACCGTCATGAGTGCGATAGCGAAGGCCAAGAAGCCTGTATGCAGGTGATGGCTGCAAAGAGTCATTCAGAACAATGGACGTGAATGAGCATGCCCACCTCGCCAGAGGGGCCCCGAACAGAATGATGACGATGTGTGCTACCACCGTAACGAACAGGGTGAACACGATGGCTTCCCGTAGCCTCTGCGTGTCAAATGAGCGGACACGTCCTCGCAGCAAAGGCCCGTGTAACATACCACGAACCACCGCTCATTAAACTTCGCTCTCTCCATCCTGATCTCGTCTACCGTGCGGCTGCTCACGCTCTGCTCGAAACACCACTTTCTCACCCACCCACCCCACCACAGCTGCAGAACACACAGCCCTGCGCATATCCAGCCCGCCGTCAGCGTGGGTCGCGAAGTCAATGCTTCCATGAACTCGGACTGAGGTCTGTCAGCCGTCCGTATAGGAAGCGGGCCAAGTAGTCGAATGGACTGCGGTAGGTAAAAAGCTGTAAACCCAACGAGAGTCGTGTGCACGCCGACGATAGAAACATATTGGAAGTATGGAAAAGAGTCCTGGTAGAGGGGTTTGGGTATGTCTCGAGTCTTTGTAGAGGCTTTTGATACTCGAGCTTTTGGGGGCATGTGTAGTCAACAAGAATAATATGTAAGTTGGTCCATAAAGCAAGCTGCAGATACAATAATATACTTCCACAAGATCGGTATTACATTCAAACCCAGAGCAACATGTGTAGTAGTAGTTATGACCAGGCGATTAGATGGCATATAAACGAGGGAAATGAGTCCAGTCCAAGGCTACAACGGTAATTGACGAGGATTAAACCTCAATACAGTCTGCATGATATGCAAGCCTTTACGCCCGAGATGAGGTGACATCGCGTTCCTCCGCCCAGTGCGTCGGCATGGGTGGTGTCAGGCCATGATCTCCAAATGGATCCTCCTTGTCATCCTTACCCTTGTCGCCTTTGTATGACGTGTAGTCGCCGTACTGATATTGCGGCGGCTTGCCATCGGCGTCGAACGGTGGGGGGCCAGGTGGAGGTGCATACACGGGTGCATCGTACGGAGGATTGTAAGCAGGGAATTCATTCATGCGGACTTGGTTCGATGGTGCACGGGAAGAGTTGACAGGACTTGTAGGATCGATTGCTTGGCGGTAGTACGCAAATGCAATAGCCGTGAAAAGTAGGCCAAGGCCTGCATTGAAGGAATAAGTATGTGCATAAGAAGATACTGTGTGAGCGTACAGATTACCAAGAGAGTAAGGAGAATTTCGGCCCAAGAGTTGCGGTTCCATAGATCATTGCAATCTGCCGTACATCAGTAAATGGCTGCAGTACGTTCGATTAGAGGCTTACAGGACGAGGCCTCACTAGGAGTGAGGTTGGATACCGAATCGGGGCCCCAAAACCCAAATAGCTGCAAGAGAGAAAAATGAGCCATCGTAAAAAAAAATAAAAGCACCCACACAAACATACCGAATCGGAAGTGCCGTTTTGGACAATGACCTCGCATTCCGCAATCAAGTCATTCTAGGAAGCGGTGAGCATGTCAGCATTTGGTGGATACCGAACGGCCCGCACCTTGAAGGTGAAATGGGTGACCACACGCATGAACCCCACTCCTGTTGCGAATAGGACGCTGAGCGCACATAGGTACGAGTACAGTCTAATGCACCTGACGCGTTGCTGATTGTACCACAAATACGGTGTTAGGGAAACCCCGCCAGAAGAGTGGTGGGCGTACCGTAGATGATGCAGCAATACCAAACACCTGGAAGAGTAGTGCGACGATATAAAGGACAAGCTGCACTATAGCCAACGGAGCGAGTTTGGGGAAGTGTTCTGGTGACAAATGGGAAAAACGTCAGCAGAAGCAAGCGAGATCGATCCCAATTTGTGGCGCACGATTTTGGTCATCGACGAGCTCTCCGGCTCCCCCTACCTTTGAAACGTGAAACTAAAAATATTTTCCAGCTAATGGATGGCTTACAACGCTAAGCGGGTAGGAAGTGAGCATTAGCACAGAGGAATGTAAAAAGCATGTACATACAGAAACAGACACCAAAGAGCGCTCACGATGGCCGCTGAGAAGGCATGAAGGACATGTTGCCAGAAATAAGTCGAAGAGCGGACTTACTCGCCAGGACGACCGGACGCAGACTTCGCTTGTACACCCTTGTGACATACCTATACGCTGGTGGAGCAGCTAAAAGGGACGATCGAAATGTGTAATTGAGATCCCAATTCTGCAAACTCACTGGAAGGAGGGCCTCTTCTCGAGGACATGACTGTTCGTGAGAGAGAATGGGCCGAACTCGTTCAAGGAGGAGGCTTATTATTTGACATCGCCATTGCTGCGCCCAGCCACTCCCACGGTCCCCCCTCCTCATGACGTCAGCTCAAGCTGAGTGCATGCTAGTGTGTATTGCAAGAGTGTAATGGATGTATAACACATATCTAGTCCAGCGTACATAGACCACTTTGCCGCCTGCATTCGCGGTTACGTCGCAAAAATACCAAGAACCTTGAATGAAGGCACAGGCACTCCTTCCTCCCCTAGAAGCACACATTCCACAAAGTGCGACCCACGAGTGACATAGTGGTCAATGATCTCGAGCCTTCAAGAGAGACATGTCAAAAACGACAAACTAGGAAGATGCACCACGTACGTTGGTGTTGGGGCTGATACAGACCCCGAATTCTCCATAATGACAGATCCCCCATAGTTGTCGTCCACCCAACACTCCAACTGACTCCCCTCTCCAATAACATCCATCGATTCCTTTAGATAATAAATACCTATATCTCCAGCACCGACCTTGATCGGCACCCGTATCCGACTGAGAGGCATCGAACTATACCAATAATACGCCGCGGTCAACAACGGCGACACCCCCTGCGGTGGGTGTGCAGCCATCCAACCCGAACCATAGAACAACGAAGGCGGTACAGGATTTACGAGGTCGTTTGCTGAAGCACAAAACGGTACAGGTTCCTCGAACGGCCGTGTTGAGTGTGGCCGAGTATTGATCCGGACGGGCGGAATACGCAGCTCCGGGTAAATGGGCACCGAAGGCGGTGCTTGTATCGGCCTCTTCGCACCATTTGCATTATCATCAAGTTCAGGGGCTGCAGCACCTTTGCGTACACCCACACCACCGAATAGATGGGGGTCTGCGCCTACGCCACCGGCATCTGGGGTAACCAAAATAGGGATAGAGTCGAAGGAACGGCCACCTGCTGCTGACCACGCAGCACAAATTTGGGATTGCAAGTACGAAATGAGGACATCAGCGAGGACTCTGTGGCCATAAGAGTTGGCAAGGACTAAATCCGCATAGTATGGCTCGATAAGCTCGGGATCTGCTACGTAAGAAGGGTAGAAGATAGGTTTCACACTGGGACGGTATGAGGATAGCGAACACATGGGATGCGATGAGCATACCTAACATGAGGCACATCATAAAATTGTGCTACGATGTTATGCCAGTGTTCAGGCCCAGCGAAACCGTATTGAGTTTGAGATTGAGGACTAAAGTGGCCGAGGATGATGACAGCGGGCTGGTCTGGCCGATCCAACAAGGATCGGACGAGAAGTTCGAAATTCTCCATGCTCTGCTGGTCACTAGATGCAAGCGGAAATAAGCATTGCGATTGATCTTGTTAGTCGAGCTGTTGCTCACCCTGGGTCATCGACGTCAAACTCGAGTATGATAAGGTCAGCATGTTCTGGTACGTGATGTGCACTGCAGAAGCCAAAGTAGCCAGAATCCGTTCTCCGCATGGCTCCATTAGTTAGTTCAGAGGCGGGATGAGGGAATACGCTCAGCCACCACTGGAAGAAAAGCGAAGGGTAGCACTGAGACGATAGTGGGTCGTCGCCAGCACCATGGCAGGCAGAAACTAGACACGCAGCGGTCAGTCAAAGATATGTCTGAGGAGACGCCACGTACCTGATCCACCCAGAACACTTATCGTTACGGGTTGGCCGAGAAGGGCTTTATGCAACATGCGATGTACTCGTCCTCCGCTTCCGAGGTGGAGTCTGCTCTGAGCAAGGGCCAATGCACCATACCTCTCAGCGAGGTCGTCATTTGGCCCGAAGACGGGACAAAAATCAAAAGGGTTGCCAGCCAAGGCAAAGGCGTCTGACTCTGACGCGTTGGGCGCGAAAACGGAGGAAGATTCGCGAAGATAGTTTTTAGGGACGAGACCGATTGTGGTAACTTGGGTATTTGGCTGGTAAAAAGGGAGGACGCGGGTGAGAGTGACGATAGAGGCAACGAGGAGGAGGAGAGCCCATATGCGATTGGGAACGCCAAAGGAACGCTGTAGCCACCGGGAGCGGGAGGGGTCGACAGCGCCCATGCCAGAGAGACGATTCTGGGATGGAGGAGAGATGCGTGCTAGACCTTTGCTGAGGCCTGAGCGTCGCTGCATGAGCGAGGCAAGTAAAAAGGACAGTAAAGGAGGAAGACCAATCCACAAAAAATGGACTCTGTGGGAGTCGAACCCACGACCTCATGCAGTCTCAGTGCGAAGCATGCGCGCTACCAACTGTGCCAAAAGCCCACCGTCCAATTTACTCGATTATCACAGATATGGGTGACCCACAGGCCATCCGTTCTGAGGGTACTTTACACATTTCACCCTTTCCGCTGCACAGTCCATCGTCAGAGTTGTGTGTCATGATCACTCTGCATGCCCGGTCACTTATCCTCCGGCAGATTCTACACTTGGCATGTACGGAAACTATTGGGTACACTTGTGTCCGTCTGAATTAGCACCATCACGGTCATCAAGAGCAAGTGGATCTTGGTTAGCTCTCAATTATCTTGCGAATATGCGTACGCACGCCAAGCTCGCCCTCGATATCGCTGACTTCAGCGGAGGACCAACCATTAACGCCTGCGTAGTCCCCTCTGTGATGTGCTAAATGGAGAACGTCATCAATGCAGTGGGTTGAATTGGATTTTGCATCCCAAAATAAGAACATCCATTTAGTCCTTGATACTCATGCTCGACAGGGAAAACAATTGAGGCATTGCTCGTGGGCGTCCTCTTCACTTACCTATGTGCCAAGCGCGAGAAACTTCGGAATTCCAATGTAACGTACGTGATAATTCAGAACATTCCCTTGGCTTCACTGACGTCAGGCCTCTACGTCTGGTGGAGTGACTACTGGCATTTATCGTCTCGACGGGAGCATTTACGTTCCCACCGATCATTCAAGGTCACCATCACTATTCGTTGATCTTTTGTACCTGTCAGAGTCGTGCGTTCTATTGTTACTATAGTACCTGGCAGTCAGAGACAGGAACACCAGGTTTATGGTACGTTGTCTTTCCTGCGGTCATATATTGATCCCATTGCAGCCTCAACACAAAGGATGGGACGGCATGGGTATTATGCCTGGAGAGAGAGAGAGAGAGAGATTCTTTTATTATGCCTAGGGACCCTTCGCAGAGCAACACAATTTCCATCATTGATTTCAACCTACCGCGCCGGAAATATATTAATTGCATTGGCTGCCTTCCCTTTATTCCCTGTACCTGGATTTGCGTATATACAGTAGTGACTTTGGATTAGTGACCGTTCTCTTTGCTGGGAGGTTAGCGACGAAGAAATTGATACAAGTCCCTCTAGTAATTGGAAGAATGTCTATGGGAACTGTGATTATTAGTATGTAGAGAACATCCGTGTCGCATAGCACGAAAGCTACATATGCGTTGTCCAGGCCGAGATATACAAGCTGTCTGTCCGACCACTATTCCAACACTAGTCAGCGAAGAAAAAAATAGTTCGATGTATTCCATGCCTCATCCCACAACTAAAAGGGCGGCACAAACATCATCAAGCTGCCCTACATCAGCAACCAACATAGATCACAGTTCTACACCTCTGTCGTGTTTCACCGTTACTGCCTCTGCTCCTTGCGACCGGGCCGGCATGCCTTCCCAGATGGGATCTACGTCAGGACCGTCGATGTCGCCTGCGCCGTCCCATCCCCAGCACCAAACTGTTCCAAGTGGACAAAGTCAGCCCGAACGTGGGGGAAAGTAGGGGATGGAACTCGAGAAGGGAACTCACCATGTGAAGGGCCTGGTTTGAATTCTAACTCCTCGCTCTCCAGGGGATCGAACAATCGATCATGTGGTCCGAACCACGAGCGGTCTTGTGGGTCTGTATGTGGGTTGTCCGGAAGTCCACCAAGTCGAACGTACCCTCGAATCGCACTAAGATTCTTCCGCTGAGGATGTATTATATCGAAAACTTTCTGTAGAAAATATATGGTCAACGGTGCCTAGCACGGTGAAACAGCAATCAAATGGGAGCCACACCTTGTCGTATGCCAGTTTCACTCGAGGCACCATCAGAATCCGACCATACCCCGCCTCCCAGTAGTCATTACAGATCAGACTGCATTCAGACGCGGAGCACTCGCCATCTGCGAGCCGTGCCATGCGGAAGCGGACATAGGGCGGGGTATAGAATGGAGCGGGGTCAAGGATGGCAACGCCATTCCAACATGACTGGACCTGGATGGGGAGATGCTGCTGGAAACGCTCGGAGGAGTCCGGATCGTGGAAGACGCTCTCAAACGGCGCATTTTCGAGGGCGGTACCGTTGATGTCACGTGCCACCCAGTTATCATAGAATACCGGAGAACTCTCGATGATAGAAGAAACGTCGTTGATAGGTCACCGAGCTACGGAGGATGGGAAAGAGAACTTACGAGCTCAGGGTGGTACATGTAATCAGCGGCACACGTAATGCCCGCGTTATTTTTCCTGCTCTGCCAGATAAGTTCAAGGAGGTCATCTACGCACGGGAGGATGTCATTCATGAAGACGATGGTGTCGAAGAATTCGTTGTGAGAGTCTCTAAGTTCGTGAAGTGGGTTGAACGCCTGGTTTCGGACCTCGGCAAGGTACTCGATACGGTGGTTGAACTGACCCCTCGCGCGCGTAGACGTCCGTATCGTGACTCTGAGTCCGACAGCCTTGGTCAGTGCGTCGAACATGCGGAGGAGTGCCTTGGTTTGGTCGGTCGAGCCGTTTTCGTATATGGACACGTAGACATTTTGGTAGCCCAGGATAGCAGATACTCGAAAGAGAGTAGCGAAGAGATCAGGTATAATGTCGAATGAGTTGTACAAGTTGATAGCAAAGAAGTACTTGTGTTCTCGTGCGGGTGGGATGTACACGCTGTCTGGGTCGGAGAGGCCGAGACCAAGGCCGAACGAGGACATAAACGACGACGAGGCAGAAGGAGATTGATGGCCAACAAGAGGCGCATAGCGGTCTCTGACCTGTTGGACGTAAAAAGGTTGGGAGTTGCGTGTGCATTCGGTGGTATGATGGGGTGAGAGTGTGGACAGGAGCTCGAGGACGCGATGGCGCTGTTCCTCGTTGGGTAGAGTGAACTGCTTGCGTGCAGAAAGTCGTGAAACGAAGACGGGCGCTCTAGACCCTGACCACGAAAATCCGAACAGCTACAACGAGGTCGAGTAAGAAGGCTTGGCTGGACGAAAAAGCACATACCCAGGAAGGCAGCACGCGGCCGATGATCAAGCCCAGAAAAAGGCCTACCAAGAGCGCCAGTGAAGTTGGCATTCGCCGCCATAGCCTCTTGGCCTTCATGGACAGCGCAAGGGGAGTCTTGCTAGACTTCGTGTCTGGCGTAGAGGTCTGGTTTGCTGATTTTGGTCTGCCAACCCCTGGGAATTTCCAGGTCGTTCACTCTCCAAGTTCAAACCGACAAATAACCTCATGTATTGCTTGCAGTGGGGTATTGGTGTGCTAACAGCTACAGTATACTCTAAACACCCAACAGCGGTCCTTTCGAAATGCATGACAACTAAAGCGAAATAACAAAGTGTTTATGTCAGTGCTTAGAGGGCAGCACCGAAAGCGAGGGCGGCAGCAGCAGCACCGGCAAACACGTTGATACCATAGGACAAAGAGGCACCACTGGTGTGCGTGGCACTACGTATCAAGTATAGACGTAAGATCCATGTGACTTTGAAGAGTAGAGGACACTCACGTGGATGCGGACGTGGAAGAAGTTGACGTGCTAGTCGTAGACGAGCTATACACAGTGTCAGGCTGAAAGGCACAGTCTATCGAATGACACTCACGACGATGAACTAGTTGCAGTCAAATGGGTTGTTGTAGTCAAAGGAGCTGTTGTAGTCGAAGAGGACGTCGTAGTCAAAGGAGACGTCGCAGTCGAAAGGGACGTTGTAGTCGAAGGAGCCGTTGTAGTCGAAGGAGTTGTTGCAGTCGAAGGAGCTGTTTCAGTCAGCGTGACACCCTAGACAACCGATCAGATATGTTACGAAGACGAAGTCCAATTGTTTGAGAACACACTACAGCAGCACAAATTGCCTGTGCGTATTGTTCGGCTTCAACGAGGTCATTTCCAGAACAAGAGGATTCAACGCAAGAGACAACAGCGGACACAAAGGCCTGATTGCTGCACAAGCAACTGTCATCGGTAGGGGCACACCCGCCAGTGTTGGCATTAGCGATGCAACTAGCAGCACATGCTACAAGAAGAAATCAAGATGTATTCATGACACGGTAATGCAACCCACATGGAAGAGTTTGGCGCGCGACGAGGGCAGCATTCGCCGAAAGGAGAGCAGTAGATAAAGCGATGGAAGCAACTGCGAGACGCATTGTGACACGACGAGAGCAGCAAAGAGCTCGCAACGTAAACGAGGTTGAGGGTGTTATATATCAATCGCAAGCGAAATAAACTGGCTGTGCTGGAAGATCCAAAACCCCCTTCCAAGGGGTTTTTTTTTTCATTAATCTTGAGAACTTTGAGGCAGAAAATTACAAGTGCCTTGCAATCACACCCGACGCAGTTAGCATAGCTTACCAAGTCGATTAGAAGCGATTTCAGCAGGATGCCGATCAAGTTCTACAAGTTGATAGCGAAGAAGTACGTATTCTCGTGCAGGGTGACGTACAGGCTATCTGGATCAGAGAAGCCGGGACCAAGGCCGAACAAGGACATAAATGACGACGAGGCAGAGGACATAGCAGTCTGGACGTGAAGAGACTGGGAGTTGCCAGTGCATTGGGTGGTACGGTGACGCGATAGCGCTTGTCCTTGGGTAGAGTGACGAACTCCAGCCGGTGGAATCCAGTGGAACCCACCCCTCTTAAGGGTTAGCCTTGTCGTAAGCCTCATGTCTCCGTGAGTGCTTCCTCAGTATTGAAAACATCAGCAAGCGCATAGCATAATTCAACGCTTTTGCTGATGCCTGCTTGCGCGCAGAAAGTCGTAAAACGAAGACGGGCGCTCTAGACCCCGACCTGAATAGCGGCAACAAGGTCGAGTAAGAAGGCTTGGCTGAATAACAAAGCACATACCCAGGAAGGCAGCACGCGGCCAATGATAATTAAGCGCAGAAAAGGCCTACCAGGAGTATCAGTGAAGTTGGCTTTCGCCACCATAACCATTTGGCCTTCAAAGCTTCATGGACGATGCGGCGAGAATCCAGCTAAACATTGTCGGACGTAAAAGGCAGCTTTTGGTCAGACGGTCTTTGGATAGTTGTTGCCATAAAGAATGTCTCTCTTCCTAAGCTACCAATGAATAATCTTATGGATTGTCCGCTGCTAACAGCTACAATATGATTTAAATGCCTAACGACGGTCCCTTCGAAATACGTGACAAGAGCGGAACACGAAAGCGTGTGCTTAGAGAGCAGCACCGAAAGCGACAGCAGCAGCAGCAGCACCAGCAAACACGTTGATACCATAGGACAAAGAAGCACCGCTGGTGTGCGTTGCACTACATATCAAGTATAGACGTAAGGGCCGAGTAGTTTTAGAGAAGAGGGAACGCTCACGTGGATGCGGACGCGGAAGAAGTCGATGTGCTAGACGAGCTATATACAGTGTCAGGATGATAGGAACAGGTCGATCAAACGACACTCACGACGATGGACTGGTTGCAGTTGAAGAAGGAACTGGTGCAGTCAGCGTGACGCCCTGGGCAACCAATCAGATATGCTTAGATGAGGTCAATTCTTTAAGAACATACCACGGCAGCACAAATTGCCTGTGCATATTGCTCGGCTTCAACAAGGTCGTTTCCAGAGCAGGAAGATTCAATGCAAGAAGTAGTGGTAGAAACAAAGGTCTGGTTGTTACACAAGCAACTGTCGTCGGTGGAGGCACACCCGCCAGTGTTGGCATTGGTGATGCAGGTAACAGCACATGCTACGAAAACGTGTCAACACGGCATTCATGACACGACGATGGGACATACATGGGAGAGTTTGACGCGCAACGAGGGCAGCATTCGCCGAAAGGAAAGCAGCAGACAAAGTAATGAAAGCAACTGCGAGACGCATTGTGACACGAGGAGCGAATGACGGAAACGAGGGTGTTATATAGCCGCAGTTTCTGTGTTCGCACGTCAATACACAAGGAACGCTCGAACAATGTAAGCCACCATTTAGGAAACAACGACATTACGGAGTTTGCCATCTACTGTAAAGCCACTGAACCTTGTATGATTCACAGCCACACAACAAACAACCACAAAGTGACAGTTTGCATCTCTTCCTCCTCATCGACCCCGACATCCTCAAGACATGGTGTGTACTCTTGGCACGTCTCTCCTGTTCACAGCAGCTGACACCACACACAGGCCAGAACAAAAAGCGGAAAGGTATATGCGAATGCCCACGACGGACCTTGACTGATCTCGCATCGCTAGACCGGCAAGCGCTCCGCCCTCCAAGACGTCGTGACTCGCGAGTACACGATCCACCTCCACAAACGCGTACACGGTCGCTCCTTCAAAAAGCGCGCTCCCCACGCCGTCAAATCTGTCGTAGAGTTTGCCCAGAAGGCAATGGGCACCATAGACGTGCGGCTCGATCCTAAGCTCAATCAGGCACTGTGGGCTCGGGGTATCAAGTCTGTGCCTCATCGGATACGGGTAAAGCTTGAACGTGAGTGTCGAAAGAGGGTTATCCTCGAGACAAAAGCTAATGGTGCATCCTTAGGCAAGCGTAATGACGAGGAGAATGCAAAGGAGAAGCTGTACACATATGCTACGCATGTTCCTGTCACCTCGTTCAAGGTTTGTCCCTCACAATTCCTGACAAACTCTTGTTCATACCTTTTCTAGAATCTCCAAACCACTGTCGTCGACGCAGAGTAAATGCGCCGTGTCCACATATATCGTCTCCCACCTTATGTCCTATCCATGCATTTGGCTGCGCTCATCACATATGGCTTATGTCGAGCAAATAACACGATCAAAAACATTCAGGAATGTATGTATTTTGGGTGGTCAGGGCAAGTTGCTGTGATCAATGTTTCGCGTGCTACCCAGGGGTAAGTGGACACGGGTGAGTATTTTGGGTGCGGTGCAATCCACGATCGCAATGCCGGACGTAAGTCAAGGTTTGGACACGGGACGCACATTTGTCGGACCAAGAGTATATCTCATCCACGCCACGGTGCCCACCAGATGCCTCCAAGCGTGCATCACCGGACTTCTAGCTAGATTGGTTGTATTTTCTTGAGTTGTGTCGTACAGCGACCTCAGTTTTCGTTGTCCGAGTCTTCGAATCTTCCCGAGAAGACCAAAGACCCCAAGGAAGACAATCATTTTTTCTTACTCCTAAGTGCAGGCGCTACGAGAGGATGGAATGTAGTTTGTTTCCAAAGCCACCTGCACTGCTAGTATCGCTGACGGGTGAGACCGAAAACAGTTTGCACCACGGTCGGTGCGGAAGTATGGATCAATCGAACGAGGTTCTCCTGCACTTCGTCTTTGCTCATGCATATCCAATTAATTTATGATACGGTCGATTTTTTCATAATGACATAGTCTCCTGTAGGCAGACCCTAAGAGGGCGCACAAAAAAATAGGTTATATATGTCATCTCTAAACATCAGACCACCACTGAGTCACTGTTGCCAAAGCACAAATGTGATCCGTGGCACAAAAGCGACCATGGGGGAGGTGAGGGGCTGTAGTAGGAGGTGGGCGAGCACAGGCATTCAGTCACTCACGGTATTACGAAAGTTGAGGCCGAGTATATCTTTACCTTGGCCACAACATTGCACCCTCCCTGACAGCGCAAGGAGCCTAGGAAATACGCAAGACGAATTCACGATTCACGGCACAAGGAGACGACCAGGCCGTGATCACAACTAATCGACGAAGACGAGTGTCGATGGTAGTATGGGGTACGTGTACTCTGAAATGGGAGCAGGTGTGTACTACGACGCAAGTGATCTGGGAACTTCAGCTGCGAACAGCAAATCGTATTACTGGACCATAGGTCCTCATGTTGCCAGTGAGATAGGTGAGCCAACAGAACCTCTATTTTCACTGTGCGCAATTTACAGTGCAATGAAACCTCCCGCACTGGTTAACTTGAAAAGCATAGCATGAATGATCATTATGTTCCGCTTGGTGATTGACTATGACCGAACGTACCTGATCTCCGATTACCCTATGTGACTGACGCCAATCCGCTGATTTCTACGCATGAACAGTCAACGTCCCCGTTGTGGACGACGTCGCTTGCGATAGAATTTGCTTTCACTGGTATTGCTGATGAAGGCGTTCGTTTGAACGTTTGCTACCCATCTGGAGCTTATTATGACGTCGACACCGGGTTATCCATTTCCCATTCCTCTTTATCTGCCGTGTCGCCTATCTGTTGACCCGTCCCCACCTGATCATCGTGCCTATCTGTCAGATCCACCACCTGATTTTGATCCTCGTCATCAACCACATCTGCGCAGCAGCAGCGATAGACACGGTCACCTCCACTAACACAGACATGGTGGCGGAATGCACCTGAATCACCGAATAGTCCACTTGGTGCCCGCTCAGCTGGATGTGTTGTCCCAGGCCGTTCCAGTCCCTCAGTTATATGTTCGGATGTTGCAGGAATTCGGATGCCACGCGTCCTGGGCTTCCCAGAGGGGGGAGGTATGTACTATGTAGGAATCCATGGCCACAAGCAGCATGGGAATGCTGTCTTTTCAGGCAACCATTGGTTCAGAGGTAAGGCTGCGAAAGTAAAGTTAAATGGTCGACCGGTCAACCAGCACACGGACAGGCCGGCTATACACAAGTCACGGTATCCTCATGTTTACAGGCTATCCAACGAGTAAGGGCAATGCAAATTGTCTACGAGCCTCTTCAGTTCAACCACAAGCTACGGTTTTCCAGCTCTGGAACCATGGATGAGCCGAGTACCCAACAACAACTAAGTCAGTTAGGTTGGTGCACCAATGTCGACATCACTTTTCCAGTCATCCACTATCGACATTTCATAGCGCACTGGCAACATCAAATCTGACCCACCTTTATTTTTCTGTTTCTTTGTAGCGTTCTAACACCTTACGATTATATCAATTTTGGTTTCTGAGGCGTCTCCATAGTCTGGCTGAATATACACATGTTGTACAACCATTGTAGACTTGTGACATGCTGATATTGTAACGTCCTCGAATGTAGTGATGTAGTATAGTAGAGTGGGTAAGTTGATCGGAATAAGGCATAATACCGAATGTACGTTACTGGGATACAAGACATAAGTGATCGTCACTCGTGAGTTTCATCTTCGAGGTCCCTAGGGGAGGCAATGAATATGCAATTTGGCATCCCATCATGTAACAATACCTGGGCCTCGTCGATTTCCGATTGAATTGTTTCGTGCGTCACACTGATGACAATGGGTTGGGAAGTCTTATATTGTTAACGTCTGTTAATGCGCTCGAAAACATAAAGTGCACGAGGATATGCCTACCTTTTGATCCCGGTAAGTGGATGCCGCTGTCTCGGACCCTCTCTGACCCAATCCTAACTCATATGGCACGTCCGAATTTCGTAGCTGATTGAAAAGACTGCGGCTGTTTAATCTGTCCATATAAAATGTTGAGATTGAGCAGCCATGATGGACATGAAAAGCTTACGCTGCAAGAAGCGAGTTGGTATAGACTGAGAATAGTAGATTGTTATCATCATGTAGATAGGACGTATAAGCCCTTCACTTACGGCCAGACTCAACAACGTAAAGCCCCATCCAGATCACTAAGTCACCTTTATATCAGCAATTCGCGAAGGTCGTAATAATGCAAGCTCACAGTTGTCTGGCATAGTCCAGAACTAAACAGAAAGGTGGATGGGCTGAAATTTCACAGTATAGGAAGTTCAAGGAACGCACGCATATGGCTTCTGCTAGTTCTGTTGCACTGAGGGAAGCCTCAACCAGAGGACGATGCATAATTGAGATACGACATACCTGGTTATCAGACCCGTCGCTGTGGGTAGTACGATTGGGTTTATCGATCATGGGAAATGACAGATCGCTCACCAAGGGCGTAAATGATCATTCGGTCGATGATACGAGACGTCCTAAGGGTTTATGATCGTCACGATCAGTACATACCCAGATACGAGGAACCTTACCGGTGGAATCCCGTTTTGCGTAGATTGAGGTGGTAGCTCAGCGAGGTCGCAATCAAGGTATCGCACGCAATTGATAGGATAAGATATGATGTAATAGTCCAACCCCACTCATGCACGAGTCTCGACACATCTTTGATGATGTACGCGGCAATTCCGAACGTCAGATGAAGGACGAATTTCGAGATAGCAAGGAGGGCGCCAAGAACCAAAAGAAGTGGCTGCTCGGAGAGCCTGTACACTCGCAGAACAAAATAACCCTGCAGGAAGATTCAGGCGTCGGGTGGGTGAATAGCTCATAAGAACGCCAAACCTGTACAGCAACTGCAATGGGAGGGCAGAGGATTATTGTGATGATGGTTGGATTCGGGAGAAACGCAAGCGCCATTGGCTGTGCGTAGCGAGCCACCGTCATCGTCCACATTCCGAAAATCATAAGTGCCAAATGTATGGTTTGAATCGATCTAAGAAGTCCTTAGTCCTATGCGTGGTTTCGCAAACAAGTAGCACACATTTCGAATCCAACCTTCAAGAGGATTTATCAGCGAAAGAACATAGTGTGAAAGGCACAACGCACAAGGCTTTTGATCCTCCAGCTGTCCTTTGGGAACCTTTGGTAGTATAGGTATGTCTGCACAACAGCACTTCCATACAAGACTCCCAAGAGTACAACGCCAGTAATGATAGGGCCCAGAATGGAACTGGCATCGAATTGCAGCACTTGGTCCATGAGGGCGTTGGAAAGGGCTGTCCGCAATCGATTCCACCCCTCTTATCTATAGCTGTAACAGCCGCCAGAAGTAATATTAGGAAAAGCGGCCGTGAGTCGACCCACCTTTGGACAAGGAATTAATGAGGTGTTCAAATTACACCCGGGTTGGTTATTTATCGATGTCCATCAGTCATTGGACCTAAGGCTAGCCAATAACGTGGGAGGAGGCTGTGGTGACCGCAAACTGACTTCCGTACACACATGATAGGAAGCCATAACCCATCAGTTGTCAAAGAAAGCACCTACCGTCCTTGATACCGATGCGTATGTAGTTTACAATCGGTTGATATCAACAGCTGGCCTGAGAAAGACAACGAATCGCAGAAGATAGATATGCATGGAATAAGGACGCCAAGCGCTGAAATGTCATTTGTCATGATGGTCTCTGTCTGACCACAGGGGTAGCTTTTGATGGCACACAGCATGTTGCATACACAAGGGTACATCCATGGTTCCGAAATTCATGTACCCTAAACAGGGATAAACAATCGCATGCTGGTCACGGCATCTACACAGATGGAACGAACCGGGCAGGGGTTCGGACATGTGCTGCCTTGTGTGTCTTGCAGCCTCGTTCCATTCCGTGTCTCGTACAACGTCATTTCAACGATCTACTTGTCCGACCTCAACGTTGATAGCCTCAATGATACTCGTGCGGCTTTGATTGCTGGACCACACGGATGCGGACACCACCATCATTGCGGTACTGCAACAATGTCAGTATATATTATAGTCAGGCCTCGGCCTGAGACACTGTCTCTACCGCCAAGTCGATGGTAGATGGATGCTCAGCGTTCGGAACTGACGTGTTGGTAAACCTTGATGTTTCAAGGTTCTTGAAACTACCTGTGCAGTTGACTACAAGGAACTGAGGAATGGCAGTGCATGCATGTGTTATTATGTATCACCGCTGTAGAAATCGACGTGATTTACGTCTTTATGTAAGATACTTGGGACGTCCAAGTCTAAATACTATCACACTATGTATCAGTTGCAAGTTGACAGAGTTGCAAAACACCAGTCACAACTTCAATTCGAGCCAGTAAAGGTAAATAGAGTATGTTGCCCAAGAGAGCTGTACGTTCTCTTTTACTTAAAATAAATACATCTGCAGTGTCAGGATCCAGAGACTATTTTCAGAAAGACTCATCAAAATCACACCAAATGGAGGTCTTCAAATACTTCCAATTAAATCTTGAGGATGCTGTTCATCAGAAGCTTCTGCAGATGTGGTCCTCTACCTGTGAATGTGATTGTTAATTGTGTGATTCTGAGATACGGTGCTTAGCCTTTGCGACATTGGCCAAATGATATATCTATATACATACAACCCAACGCCATGGTGCAAAAAAGATATCCGCGAACCTAGCCACCAAAGATACATTTTCATCGATGTCCAGTTAGGAATGCAAGAATATGAAAAAAGTACATGCAAATTTGCCTCGACGTTATCAAAGGCGGGTGAGGACTCTATTATGAACGAAATAAGGGGTTCGGCGGTAGAAAACAGTGATGTCGGATCGAGGATACAGTCGGATACGGACGGAAAATGTCGTGATAGAGCTGATGTGTAAGCTCCAGAGGGTACTTTGACGAGAACTAATAGAGGGAAAGCCTTGGTTTTCGGCAGCTATACGCCTTTTTCAGTGGATGCTGGGTCGCCACCACGTTTGTATGCAGTTATGGGCGTTCGTAACTGCATAGTATAAGGAATGTTGAGAGGGGATTCCGTGGTGTTAGATACTTGATACAGTGTGATGCCAAGCGAGAGAAACAAAAAGCTAGGAAGAAATGAATGGAGTGGGGTTAAAGAAACGAAAACAAACACCAAAGCCGGCAAGGTGTGGGCACTACATCAGTACTATAAAGGTGCGTGAGCAGGGAGAACAAAGGCCTTTTCATCCTGCCAGCATTGAGAGAAGTGGTATTCGCACTAGGTCCCGCTGACGGAAGACACTATATTTGAACCCTGCATCTTTTCTCGCGTGGGCCTGTCAAACGAAGTATTGCAAAAGTAAACGAATCCCACTATAAATCGTAGATGAAACAAATGAACTCACTCGTCAAAGTGTGTACCTCGCTTAGGGTCGCGTCTACGTTTTTCCAGGACCTTCCGAACTTTGCGTTCTGGCCGGACGACGATGACAGGTACGGGGGAGTGAGAAAGTGCATATCTGGATACGGAGCCAACACCTAGTGTGACAAGTCTGTAAGTGTGAATCTGCCATTCGTACAGTAGATGACTCACTACTGAAGACACCACCACCGCCGAACCCAAGAACGCCGCTCACATTGGACATGACGCTACGCTGTCCCCTTGTGCCCACAATAACGGAGTCGGGGCGGTAGAGCGCGATGAGGCGGTCAAGAGTCGTCGTCGTGCGTCCGGCGATGAATTCCAGGATGATAGACAGCTATTAGATGGAGTGTCAAGGAGGACCGGAATCATCCAACGCTAATCTCAAATTACCTTTCTCTCTGGATCGTATTCGACGCATTTCTCTTGTATCTGCCTCATCAGCTCACGTGCTTCCTCGCGGACGAGTTCGTGGTCTTTGTCTGTCCGGCGTCCATAACGGGTAAATTGTTGGCAAAATTTAAGATCGAGGTATGTGGCAACAATCGCAGTGGAGTTCGACTTACCGAGTTCATCCTGGTCGATTCCCCTGAATACGACGAGTTCGTCTGCGTCTTGCACGAGACATTCAAGGACCCAGTCCAATGCCTCGCGGCCGCTCTCATCTGGGCTGGCGGCACAAAGGAACACACGAGTAGCAGTGGTGCGTGCGTAACCATCCGATTGAACACGTAGCGTGTATGAGAACATGGACGCTGCGGGGTTCTCGAAAGTGTCGAAGGAAACCTTGGGAGTGTATCCCTGGGAGGCGATAGAGGCACCGGTTGTAAAAGTGCCAATGGTTGTAGATGTCACTGCAGTGGGCGGTCTGATTGCCCTGGGTGTGTACATGCCTGGGAGAGGGCCAATGATGGATGAGCTCGAAGTCGACCGGGTCGGGTGTACGACTTGCACAGGCCCCAGGACAGGCGAGGGAACGCCGCCGTCACGTGGGTTGGTCGTGGGCGGCGACATCTGAGGTGGCGACGAGGGGCGTGACATCGACGGCTGTTTCAGCGCCGAGCGCCTCGCTGAAGTCGGCAGGGGACCGTGCGTGGAGGGTTCATTCATCGTCGTCGATATCAACTACAATTATTACCGGATTATCACTTATCAATTTATTTCTGTAATTCGTGGGATAACTCTTGCGTGTAATCCACGATGACCACAGCAGAGGAACAGCAGACTGTCTGCCCATCGCGCGAAGCGACATCTGAGTCGACAACAAGCAGCGATAAAGGAAAGGAGAAGGAGGAGTCCTCGCTGGTCCAGTCATCGCCAGCTGGGGAAGTTCAATCTTCTTCCTCGGGCTCAACCTCACCCACTCCTGATGACAACACTAGTACACCTGCGCCTTCTGGAACGCTTTCAGCCGGTGCATGGCAGGCAATTTTCTCCCCCCAACACAGTGCTTACTACTTCTACAACATCGAAACCAGTGAAACTACTTGGGTTAACCCCCTTCAGCAGTCCTCCGCCAGCACGCCTTCAACCGCTTCAGATGTAGACAGCACAGCAAATGTCAATCCTAACCCATACGATCCCAACTCCCTGGAAGCCCGCGCGCTCGCTGCAGGCATTGACCCTTCCCTCGCTCATCTCGACCCTTCCCTTGCTCTCCCTGCAAATGCCACCCCGGCAGGTGCATACGCTGCTCACTTCAACGCACGCACTGGTGCTTTCACTGCTACCGATGCACGCACTCCCCAACACCTCTCCGAGTACGAGCGAATGAAGCGCATGAGCGAGTTCTACTTTGACATGAACGCATGGGAGAAAGAGGTTGAGATGAGGCATACAGAGGAGAAAGAGGGCGGGAAGAAGAGAAAAAGACCTTCCAAGAAGGACTTGGTGAGTTTCTTTACATTCTTGTCGTTTGATCTTTTTTGCCTTCGCCGTTGTGGGGCCCCATTGAATTGCGAAAGAGAGGGAACCTCCCGGTGTGTGTATAACTTTGGTATGGGCAGATGTACTGATTCTCCTTTGAATTGTCATCTCTCTTATACAGGATCGGTTCAAGGAGCAAAAGAGACTGAAGAAAATCGCAAAGACAGCATGGCTAAGGACGTAGAATTTTTTTCTACTTCTATGGATATGTACTTGGAAACCTTTGTGCTTCACCAGAGGGTATTTAAGTCATGTCTTTGGATGTACACTTGGTGACGTCAGTGGTATGCACACTGCATTACTCTCCTTGCTTATTATACTGTATGTATCAAAGGATCACTTTGACTGAACGGACTCGATGTGCATGCAAGGCCCCATATACTTTCCCATCGGCGCGAGATTTCAACACGTGGGCAGTGGTTGTAAGACATAAACTTGTCATGGGTTAGACCATAAACCGGATTGCTTTGGGACATGTGGAATCTGAATTTGCGCGTTCATCTTGATTGACAGGGGGCAGCTCGTACTGCGAAGTCCCCATATGCGCGTCGGCGATGATTGTGAATCAAAAACAAGATACTTTGATACTATATGCCAAGTACCAGTGCTCACTTCAGGTAGTGTCTCCGCGCGGCTGCGTCGTTGTACTCCCGATCCGGATGATCCGGCATTATTGGGGCTAATACCGACTTCCTTTTGCTAAGATTCATTGCATTAATGTTGGTTTCACCATTTTCCACCTTGCCTGATGCTTCCAACTTATGAAGTGGTAGTCTACTTGCTGGAAATCACTTCTCGTATGTTTATAGTGACCCCAGCAACTCGGTGTGCGAGTGATCTACTCCCTCACTGTATGTGACATATTTCGAGTCATAGACTCAGATTACAGTAGAAATTGCATACCGCTATTTTTGCACGTGCTTAGGGCGATGCCATCACTAACGCGTCATGCATGGGGCAAGGAGGTCTAAAGAAGGGCAAAACTTATCCAAAGTGATTATTTCTAACTTGAGTCGCTCCCGCGTGGATTATCCCCCCCAAGAAGCAGGGAAAATGACGCACAAGGACGTTCGTGCAGGTGCGATGATGTCAAAGGTGGGCTGTCCTCAAATATACGAGTCGAACGAACAAAGGTAAGTCGCCGGCTACCCCACATCCAGGAATGCGTGCATTACTGTCGTTGCATCGCACTGCAGGACGTCTCCACACACAAATCATAACCTCCCAAAGAAGATCAATGGGGCGAGAGAGAATGCATACTTTGACATCGAGGAAATGTACGGAGGTGATTTACCCCGAAGCTTACGCCGACCTACTGTGCTTAACAGGGACGAGCGGAAGATCGGTAAAATTCTCGAGATGGTGTGGAAACAACGACCATATGACGAATCGAAGATACGGTCTATGGACCCTAAATGTGACCCACTTGGGCCCGCTACTGTCCATGGAAACAAGCCGTCCAGGGGGGCGAAAATCGATGCTGAGCTGAAGGCTGCGGAGGAGGAAGAGCTGAGGAAGAAAGCACAACACCGGATGGGAAAAAGAGGAACCTAACTATGCTTGCAACGAGAAAAAGCCCTCAATCAGCCTGGAATTCAAATTTTTTCACTTTAATGCAGCACCGCAAGTGTTGCCGGGAAATGCTTGTATGTTAGTTGGGTGTCGGAATTTCTTTCTCACCTTGTTCAGACAAACCTTATGTACTTTAACCGTGTGCTACTACCTCAGTCCATCTCTTTTCCCGTGGTAATGTGTCATCGCAGAAGTTCATGTAATATCTCCGCCCGCTTCTGTGCCGCTCGTATGGACCTTTCTACGAAGCCCAAGCCATCCTCTTGTCCATGGTCTGTATTTGATTCCCCACATACGCCGCCTTCCATGCCGACGATGCGGCCCTGTGAATCGATAATTACAGTGATAACACGTGCGAGGAGAGGCTCCTCGAATGCACTTGGATCTATTAGGAGCGTTGGTCCCAGTGTGTGGGGGCTGGTCGCATCGCCATGCAATAAGTGAATATAGCAAGGAATGCCAGGAAGAAAAGAGAGACGGTGGTCATTAAAGTGGATGCTCACCCGTCTTTGCCTTCCGCGGAATCAAGTCCTTGGGGTATACTTGGTGTGGGTACGACTCCGAAGCTAAGCCCCACGACAATCTTGTCTTCGTTCAATACAAGCGGATGGCGTGCGGTACGCGAGGGACATGTTGTACGTTCCGCTTCTTCGTTGTAGGTGGCATCAGGTAGAGTTGCTGCATGAGCAAAAAGACACGCAATAAGATGAATGATGGTGTTTAGGTGGTGAAAAGGTTGTAATCAGCAACCATGTGACTGAAAATGGATCGAAGCTCACTGTTTCGTAGTGCTGCAACCATTGCGAGCAGAGCAGCATCGAACACATTCCCGTCGTAATTGATACACGTCGCATCGACGTAGAGGCACCAAACAGATCGACCGGGTGCAATACAGAGTGTTGTAAGAGGAATAAGCTGTGCGCTACAATGAACATGACCATTGGCATTTAAGGGGGGGAGAGATAGCACCGTATGGTGCAGCCTTTCAGAAAAAAAGGTAGCAAGGGACCTCAAGCACGCACCTTATAAGTGCCGTATTTAAACGCTCGGATAGCACCTGGGCCTCCTCTGATGGTGGACCAGGTTTGAATTTTGGAGAACAGATAGCAGGGAGGTCGATATTTGGGACTGTTCATCGGGATGTCACCCATATGAGAGGGGACACCATGGTAGAACGACAATGAACAGGACAAAATACGAATTCGTGCATACATTTTTATACGCAAGACATACCTAGGAAACCTTCACCAGGAGTATCCAGCTCTGGCTCTGCAATTTCAGCCTTGACACCACATACGATCGTCGTTCCTCCTATCCTCACTAGGGCGGAGCCATCCGCCGTAGATATCGAACCTAGTAGATCATGGGTTGTTCATTAGTGTCAATGTTCTGTGTTCCGATCTTCCATTACTGGACCGGATGCCGGAGTTGCGGCAAGGAGACATGGCGTACCGACATTGATGAATACATCTCTCCATTCGTCTGGTGCGCGCCCGTCAGGTCGGACACCTTCGATGAGGAATCGATCAAGATAAGCATGCGGGTGAAGTCGCTGAAATATTTGGGCGCGAAGAGTGTCCGACTCGGTAGATGATGGCTGGTTCGACATGGTGGAAGAACAGACCGGGGATGACAACAGTACTAGCAACCCACTCGGCCGAGATCACTCATCAGAATTTGACGTTTGCTGCCATAAGGGTCAGCTTGCCAATGGGACTGGTACACGTCCATTCACTCGAACACCACAGTTATATATATTTAAACCTCGGAGGAACACGGTCAACTGTGCTGGATAGAACGTAAAGTTTTCATGTGCTTCAGTTTCCTACGGGGAGCCGCTTGATTGGCAGAATCTTTTTTATGTGCGATGAGCACGTCAGGGCCGAATCATTTCCTGGGAGTCCCATCTTATTTTCGACCACCCTTGACTGCAGCCAAGTTGAATTGCAACGTAGTTGACTTCTTTGTGCTGGTGGTCACCTTCATTTACATCAGAAGAGTTACCCTCTACCCCTCCTTGCTTTCCCGCCCAGCCTTCCCGTGTCCACTGCTATTCTCCATTCTCCAGTATGATGCGCAACGGGCCACTCTTCTTGGCACCCAGACGCCCATTGGCAACTCAAATTTCCATGCAAGTTTCGCGAGGATTCGCTACATCCCTGAGACTGCGTGAGTCGTGTTCCAAGTGAAATCGGGGTGAGGTTGAGGATCTGGTCTATAGTGTGGCAGACCTGCCACCTTACTGGGCTATGGGTTGTCTTTGAACTTTCATGGATACTGACATAATTCCCCTAGAGAGTGCAAAAAAGATCGCTGTAGAGAACCCAGTTGTCGAACTCGATGGAGATGAGATGACTCGGATCATATGGAAGAAGATCAGGGAAGAGGTTTGTCCTCCACTCGCACACCCATGTCTCTCCTAACGAAGTGACTGTTTGCTCTAGCTGATCCTACCTTATCTCCAACTCGACATCAAGTATTTTGATCTTGGATTAGAACATCGCGATAAAGTGGGTTTATCAATGACATATGCGATCTGTGGACTAACTTCATCAGACAAGTGATAACGTCACCATCGAGGCTGCAAAGGCCATCCAACAATACAAGGTCGGCATCAAATGCGCCACAATTACCCCAGATGAGGCTCGTGTAGAGGAATTCAAACTCAAAGAGATGTGGAAGAGTCCCAATGGTACCGTACGTGCCTGGTTTCCCACTGTGATTTGATTCCCTTATGTTTTGCACCAGATCCGTAATATTCTTGGCGGCACTGTCTTCCGTGAACCAATCATCCTGAGCCGGATTCCTAAGCCTGTCCCAGGTTGGACAAAGCCCATTGTTATCGGCCGTCATGCTTTCGGTGACCAGGTGAATCCTGCCTACATGTAACTCGCAATTCGGTTTACCCCTTGTCGTATTTAGTACCGTTCGACGGATTTCCTTGCTCCAGGACCTGGAAAGTTGCAACTCGTCTATACCCCGGCAGATGGTGGCGCTCCAATCACTCTCGACGTTTATGACTTCAAAGGAAAGGGTGTGGCCATGGCCATGTACAATACCGATGAGGTAGGTTGCCAATCCCATCATGGCTGTTGGGTACTGACTATGGCCGATTCAGTCTATCACTGGTTTCGCACATTCTTCCTTCAAGATGGCCTTGGCTAAAAAGATGCCCATGGTGCGTCAAGTCTGTCAGCCAAGTAGTTCGTTTAGCCTCTAATTTATCAATAGTTCATGTCAACCAAAAATACCATTCTGAAGAAATACGACGGACGATTCAAGGACATATTCCAGGAGATCTATGATACACAATACAAGGCTGACTTCGAGAAGCTTGGTATCTACTATGAGCACCGTCTGATCGACGACATGGTTGCACAAGCTATCAAATCTTCTGGTGGCTTTGTGTGGGCATGCAAGAACTACGACGGCGACGTCCAGTCCGATATTCTCGCTCAAGGCTTTGGCTCGCTGGGTATGATGACGAGCGAACTAATCACCCCCGACGGTCAGATAGTAGAAAGCGAGGCGGCGCATGGAACAGTAACTCGTCATTACCGGGAGTATCAAAAGGGGAACGAGACATCCACTAATCCCGTGGCATCTATATTTGCGTGGACACGCGGTCTGCTGCACCGTGCGAATTTAGACAGCAATGGGCCACTGCAGAACTTCTGTCAAGACCTTGAAGCTGCATGTGTTGAAGTTATCGATGTGGATGGTATCATGACAAAGGATCTTGCACTCGTGATCCATGGAAAGAACATGAAAAGGGAGCACTGGGTTATTACAAGTGTGTACATGGATGCTGTTAATGTGAGTACCAGTGGTCGGGTGTCTTAGGTTTCGGTCACTCACAATCTGTTGGGCTACAGGATAAGCTGAAGCAGAAACTAGCTGCCAGAGGATCTAAGCTGTAAGCTGGGATGGTCTCAATTCGTACATATTACTTGTAATTCACTGGTGTTTATGAATGTCCGTTGATGTATTCCCTAGTTTCACTTATTCCGGCTTTCCATAGCATTGTCTCAATCATCGTTCTATTCGTTTGACCACGACGTGCAAAACATTTGATTCCTCCAGATCAGGAGGAATTCCGAATCACTCCCTAGTTTGTTTGTGATAATTTTTATCACTGGGTAGCGATGGATGCAAACCGGCATGAATGCTACTACGTTTCCATTCTCGCGAGATCATTCGTAACCCCTCAATATCTTATTTCTCCAAAATATCAAACTACTCTGCCGGTTACCCAAAGTTTGCAGGATAAGATGAAATTTGGCAGCATTCACAAGTATCGTCGCATATTTTGGGAAAATAAATATCGACCATAGGGAAGGTATAAACGCGGACTAGTGAGGGATTTAGTGATTCAGAATCCTCATTTAGAGGAACGAGACATCCTCGGTGTGAACTAGGTCATGGTCAGAGGAATAACGTGATATCTGAGTCTACGCAGACAGACCCTTGCACAAACAAAGTCATGATACAGGTATGTGCATGCAAATGATGAGGCAAATTTCTTCTTTCCTTTGTCTTTGGTAGAAGTATATACCAAAACGGCATTCCCTGGGCAGCCCCAAGAGTCGCAGGAAGAGAATCCATTCCCTCTCTATTAGGGTAACTGACCAAGTCCGACCCGAGAGAGCACGCCAGAGTCAGCGATCAAATTAGTTGGACAGCGATTAAATACGTCAACTGGGACTGAGCAATAATGTGTGAAGGGTGGGGTATGAGCATAAAGGCACACTATCGTGGCTTCATATCCCAACAGCGAAGGTTCGGCGCATGTCGATTACAGCATTTGGACAAATGTTCGAATGTAAAGGATTATGAGCTCTGTAAGGGTAACCCCCAAAGGTCGGGCGGAAGATCTGTCGGGCAAATGTCAACCAACATTTTAGCAGGAGCTTCCAAGACGATACAGTCCTGGAAATGACGCATATGGTATCATTGTCCAGCAATACTACCTTGCACAGACTTTGCCGCTGCCGAGGATGACATCCTCGTTGGCGGGATAGTGGGAGCCGGGGTAACTGAACATCCTAATAGTAACACTAGGTATAGGTGCCGACAGAGTGTTTTAGTGGACCATGCAAACTTGGTGGCTGAAACATATCAACAGCTTACTTGATCACTCAACGGCATTGGCGTTGCAGTGATCCAGATGGCAGTAGGCTTCTCAGGCCGTCCTCTTGGGGACTTGGGGACATTCCTTACTAAGTAGTCTCGAGACAGAGACCAGGAAAGGCCTGGAAAACACTTGGGAGAAATTCCGGGGTGTACATGGGGCCTTATGGCTCCTGTCCTGACTACTGCGCTTTGTTGGAGCAGTACGTTGCCCTCGTCGTACGGTGACCGTGTGATCTACTCGATCGCGGGAAAGACCACCGCATTGCCGTCTTGGAAACCAGTGTGACGAGTATGAGAAGGCCGCAAGCCCGAATACGGTTTGCGGCTGTAAGTGTAGTCGAACCGGCATGGATTGCAGCTGGCTGTTCTACTGAGAGGACTCGCCGAGTATAAATGCTCATCCACCCTGCGGTTCCAAGAATGACCTATAGTGCAGTGGGCGAATGATGATCGACCTGTCCTCGACTCGAGTCTTGGACGTTGCAGTGGCTCCGCGAGGACTTGAATCAGTCTCGTATGACACCGTACCAGCCTGGCCAAGGCCCGTATGTACATGCACAGCTGCTCTTCCAAAGCCAACCTGTGACCCGGCGTTAGTGATCATGAGATTTAACATCCAAATGTGTTAGCCAGTTAGTACACTCTCTATTTTCCACGTGTCGAAAGGCAAGCGCCTAAAATCCTTTCGCCTGACCGCGTGCGCGAGCAGACCAAAGCATCATAATGCACCCATCCATTTAGACCGTCAAACTAACCTGAACGATGAATAAACTCAGAAAGTCAAAGCCTGCACCTTCCCCTTACACCCAATCCTTGCTGGCGATGAAAGACGACCCATCCATGTCGCGGACTATGCAGATTGCTCTGAGAGATGAACAATCTCTACAAACGCAAGGAACCTCCAGTCCAAAGACTGCCGTCATATACGACAGACATAGTCAAGACAGGAGTACTACAATATCATGGTCCATTGTGCCTCGTGGGATGATACCACGGACACCAGTTGCGCAATACTGGGCCATCCGTGCGGCAGCAGCAGAAACAGTGCTCTCCGAGCGCGTCCAGCACCAGAATGAACTTATGCAAGTTAGGTTGGCAGAAGAGGAGAAGCGGACAGTACGTCGTGCATCCATACCATTAGTATATGGATATACTAATTCCACTCGAAGAAAGAGATTGCCGCTATTGTGCGGGCCAACGAAGCGAGACAGAGCAAATTAGAGAAATTCGTGGTTGGTCATTTCCTGCGCTGCTGTAGCATTTGCGAACCTTTCAGATAATCCTCATTGCATTTCTTGGGTACATGCTATGGAGAAATCCATCACCCGACACGTATGATCTTACTAGGAAGAAGGGACCAGCAACTCATTTCACCATCCCCATTTTGTCGCCGTTTACATCGGTGGTAAGCGTTTGTTCCCTTCCATCTAGACGATGCTCATCATGTAAGGATAGGTCGAGAACGAGACGGGTGTGTTTGGTACCAAAAGCGTCGTTATATTTATGCTAGCACTAGCTGTACTGATCTTTACACTTCGACGTTGGTTTACGTGGGAACGCAGATGGCACCGCAGCTGACTTGGCAGTGTTTTTATTGTAAAATTTAGTGAGAACAAAGAACTGGTTAAGGTTAGACCAGATTTGAGCTGGCCCGGATTGAGTTGCTTGTGTTTGGAGTGGGAAGGTGTCCGCCTGAGCCTCGCCTGCCTCTTCTCTTCAACACGCCTCGGTTGCTGTAGATTTCCCCTCTTCCCTTCACTCTCGCCACCGACAACAGCATCGTTGGCCTCACAAGCCAGGAGCTCAGAGGGCTTCGACAATGTACCCTCACTCTTCGTCGCCAACAGCTGACCCCTCCGATCCGTTTGGTTCATCTTCATTCCCGCGCAGATACATCTATAGTGACAACGACTCTGACAACGCCGACCCCTATGGCCGTAGAGATACCTATGCTTCCGACAGCAGCCATCATGGGTTGAATGATGAAAGGTACTACGACAATAATGGCGCATACGACCTCTATGGTGGGCGGCATCTCTCCCTTACCTTTTTCTTCCTTATCCCTATTTTCTACAGGACAACAAGACACCGATTCAGATATTGACTATGGCCCACGGTATGCCCCTTCTGTCGAATCACTTGGCCCATCACGTCTGGGCATGCCTGAGGCCGGAACTCCATACACAGAATATGCTGGCGCTCAGGCGGCGAGAGAGCCCTATCCAGCTTGGTCACCTGAGCGTCAAATACCTCTCTCCAAGGAAGAAATCGAGGATATATTCCTGGATCTCACGCAGAAATTCGGTTTTCAACGGGACTCCATGCGGAACATGGTCAGTCCTCGTGGCCGCACCTACGTTTGCGCACTGACATAGAAGCCCGCTCTAGTTTGATTTTTTAATGCATCTGCTCGACAGTCGAGCCTCGCGGATGTCACCTAACCAAGCCTTGCTGACCCTGCATGCTGACTACATTGGCGGCGAACACGCAAATTACCGAAAATGGTATTTCGCCGCCCAACTGGATCTCGATGACGCAGTCGGTCATGTTCAAAACCCTGGCCTACAACGGCTCAAATCCACGAAACGCAAACACCGGAATGCAAACGAAAAGTCTCTGCAAATGGCCATGGATCGCTGGCGCCAAGCAATGAATAGCATGAGCCAGTACGATCGTCTGCGCCAGATTGCATTGTATCTCCTCGTCTGGGGCGAAGCTGCGCAGATCCGTTTCATTCCGGAATGCTTGTGCTTCATCTTCAAGTGTGCAGATGACTTTTACCGTTCCCCAGAATGCCAAAGCAGAGTTGATCCCGTTCCTGAAGGGTTATATCTGAGGACTGTGATCAAACCTCTGTATCGTTTCATTCGTGACCAAGGGTACGAAGTCGTGGATGGTCGCTTCGTCAGGAGGGAACGAGATCACGCAGACATCATTGGTTATGATGATGTCAATCAACTCTTCTGGTACCCAGAGGGCATCGCCAGGATTATCCTCGTAGATAAGGTATGTCATGTTACTGAAGACAATCCTTTGCATCTCATGCATCTCAGACGAGGCTCATTGATTTACCACCCTCCCATCGTTACCCGAGATTCGAGCGGATAGATTGGAACAAAGCGTTTTTCAAGACATATTACGAAAAGCGATCTTTCGGCCATTTATTGGTCAACTTCAATCGGATCTGGGTTATCCACGTATCGCTATACTGGTACTACACTTCGTTCAACTCCCCCAAGATCTACCAAATCGTGCGGGCAGATAATACGGCGATTGTCCCGCATTCTCTTTCGTGGTCTGTCACCGCCCTCGGTGGTGCAGCTGCAACGATAATCATGATTGCCGCGACTCTTGCAGAGCTTTCTTATATCCCACTCACCTGGAATAATGCATCCCACCTTACACGCCGCTTACTCTTCCTGCTCATGACCTTGGCCTTGACAACTGGTCCCACCTTTTATGTAGCCATCGCGGAGTACAGCAGCGGTGGTAATGCAGGCTCTCTTGCACTCATCCTCGGTATCGTTCAGTTCTTTATTTCGGTCGTTGCTACCCTCCTCTTCGCCATCATGCCTTCCGGTCGTATGTTCGGTGACAGGGTTGCTGGCAAGTCCAGGAAGTATCTTGCAAGTCAAACATTTACTGCCTCATACCCCACTTTGCACAAAGAAGCAAGGCTTGCCTCAATAGTGCTCTGGCTTTTGGTTTTCGGTTGCAAGGCAACAGAGTCGTATTTCTTCTTAACACTTTCGTTCCGTGACCCCATCGCAGTCATGGTTGGCATGAAGGTTCAAGGCTGCAGTGACAAGTTCTTTGGGACGGCTCTTTGCACCAACCATGCCGCGTTCACGTTAACAATCATGTATATCATGGACTTGGTGTTGTTTTTCTTGGACACTTTCCTTTGGTACATCATCTGGAATACTGTGTTCAGTATCGCTCGGTCTTTCATGCTCGGTCTTTCTATCTGGACACCTTGGAAGGACATCTACACTCGGTTACCAAAACGGATCTATGCCAAGCTTCTTGCGACCCAGGACATGGAAGTCAAGTATAAGCCAAAGGTAGGAACTCTCTACTTCCTGACTTCTCTTTTTCTGAATGATTCCAGGTCTTGGTTTCGCAAATTTGGAATGCCATCATCATTTCCATGTACCGCGAGCATCTGCTATCCATCGAGCATGTCCAGAAGCTACTGTACCACCAGGTTGACGCTGGCCAGGAAGGCAAGCGAAGTCTGCGAGCTCCGCCATTCTTCATTTCTCAAGGGGATAAAAACTTTAAAGGGGAGTTTTTCCCCACCGGAAGCGAAGCAGAGCGCCGCATCTCTTTCTTTGCCCAGTCCCTGACAACTAGTGTACCTGAACCGCTCTCAGTCGATGCGATGCCGACTTTCACAGTGCTGACCCCTCACTATAGTGAAAAGGTCCGTGGTGCATCAATTCCATTTGATTTGGATCGAATAGATCATTTTTGCTCCAGATCCTTCTATCGCTAAGGGAAATTATTCGAGAAGAGGATCAAAACACCCGAGTCACGCTTCTCGAATACCTTAAGCAACTTCATCCTGTCGAGTGGGATAACTTTGTCAAGGACACTAAAATTCTCGCCGAGGAGTCAACTATGTTTAATGGGACCAGTCCTTTTGGCATGGACGAGAAAGGGCAATCAAAGGCGAATGATCTTCCATTCTACTGCATTGGATTCAAGAGTGCTGCCCCCGAGTACACTCTCCGCACTCGTATTTGGGCTTCATTACGCGCTCAGACGCTCTATCGCACGGTATCTGGCATGATGAATTACTCCAAGGCTATCAAGTTGTTGTATCGAGTGGAGAATCCCGAGATTGTCCAGCTATATGGCGGAAATACGGACAGACTAGAACGGGAACTCGAACGCATGTCTAGGCGGAAGTTCAAGTTCGTCGTGTCAATGCAACGCTACTCGAAGTTCAACAAGGAGGAGCACGAAAACGCCGAGTTCTTACTACGTGCATACCCCGATCTTCAGATCGCCTATTTAGAAGAAGAGCCCCCTCGGAAGGAGGGTGGTGATCCCCGCTTGTTCTCCGTCCTCATTGATGGCCACTCTGAATTCATTCCCGAGACTGGTCGACGCAAGGCCAAATTCCGCATCGAACTTCCCGGAAACCCTATTTTAGGTGACGGGAAATCGGATAACCAAAACCATGCTATCATCTTCTATCGTGGCGAATATCTTCAGCTGATCGACGCCAATCAAGACAACTATCTGGAAGAGTGTCTCAAGATTCGTAACATTCTTGGCGAGTTCGAGGAGTACTCTGTATCGGCTCAGAACCCTTATGCAGAATACGGACACAAGGAGTTCAAGAGGCCTCCAGTTGCCATTGTTGGTGCTCGTGAATACATCTTCTCGGAGAACATCGGTATTCTTGGTGATATCGCTGCTGGAAAGGAGCAAACATTCGGTACGCTTTCTGCTCGAGCATGGGCCTGGATTGGAGGAAAGCTTCACTACGGTCACCCCGACTTCCTCAACGGCGTCTACATGAATACTCGCGGTGGAGTTTCCAAGGCTCAGAAGGGACTTCACTTGAACGAAGATATTTATGCAGGAATGAACGCTTTCGGACGCGGCGGTCGCATCAAACACACAGAGTACTACCAGTGTGGCAAAGGACGCGACCTTGGGTTTGGCACAATTCTGAACTTCCAAACAAAGATCGGGACAGGAATGGGAGAGCAAATGTTGAGCAGAGAATATTACTATCTCGGCACACAACTTCCTATTGACCGGTTCTTGACGTTCTACTACGGTCATCCTGGTTTCCATATCAACAATATGCTAATCATCCTTGCGGTCCAATGTTTCGTTGTTACTAGTAAGTCTGACTGAAGCCTTTGTCCCGAGTTTGCCAGGCTTACTGTACGATAAGTGGTATACCTGGCTACCCTTAATTCCTCGCTCAAGATCTGCCAATACGCCTCGAATGGGAATTTGTTACCGAATATGAGTGGCTGTTACAACCTCACTCCCGTCTTCGACTGGATTCATCGGTGCATCATCAGTATTTTCCTGGTCTGGATGATTGCTTTCCTGCCTCTTTTCATCCAAGGTAAGTTATTCTCGTGACGACTATTTGCAATTCCTCACGTTCTTTCACAGAACTGGTTGAGCGTGGTACCTTGAGGGCGATCATTCGACTTGGGAAACAGTTTTTGTCCCTCTCACCAATCTTTGAGGTCTTCTCGACACAGATCTACACTCATTCCATTATCAGCAACTTGACGTTCGGTGGAGCGCGGTACATTGCTACTGGACGAGGCTTCGCAACTGCTCGTATCTCATTTAGCATCCTGTTTTCCCGCTTTGCCGGACCCAGCATTTACTTGGGAATGAGGACACTAATTAGTCTCCTCTATGTCACGATGGCGATGTGGACACCGTACCTCATTTACTTCTGGATCTCTATCTTGGCCCTGTGCATCGCTCCTTTCTTGTTCAATCCGCACCAGTTCTCATTCTCGGACTTCATCATCGACTATCGGTAAGAAACTCTTGTGTCCTCACTGCAATTACTGACCATGTTCCATGTTCCAGTGAATTCCTGCGATGGATGTCTCGAGGTAACTCTCGGTCCCACACGAACTCTTGGATTGGTTACTGTCGTTTGTCTCGAACTATGATTACTGGATACAAGAAGAAGAAACTTGGCCTACCATCCGAGAAGTTATCTGGTGATGTCCCTAGGGCGGGCTGGCGTGCGGTCATCGTTTCCGAGGTTATCTCCCCGATTGTGATGGCCTTTTTGTTCATCGTTGCGTACATGTTTGTCAAGTCCTTCCCTGATACTACGGGCAGGTTTCCGCCGAGTCCTTTGATTCGCATCGCCTTCGTGGCGCTTGGGCCGATCGTTTGGAACGCTGCAGTCCTTCTTGTGATCTTCATCATTTCGCTCTTCGTTGGACCTATGATAGATCCCTCGTTCCCTAAGTTTGGGTCGTTCATGGCCACCACTGCCCACATCCTGGGAGTTATTGGAATGCTTGGGTTCTTTGAGTTCCTCGTAAGTGCATATTATGATCATGAAGATACTAGCTGATTGCTCGAGCAGTGGTTCTTGGAGTCTTGGAATGCATCCCATGCTGTTCTGGGTATCATTGCCGTCATTGCGATCCAGCGTGCCATTCACAAAGTCTTGATTTCCGTCTGTCTGTCACGTGAATTTAAGCACGACGAAACGAACCGTGCGTGGTGGACTGGTAGATGGTACGGTCGTGGCCTCGGGGCTCACGTGATGTCGCAACCTGCCCGAGAGTTTATTGTCAAGATCATCGAATTGTCGTTGTGGAGTTCCGATCTTCTTCTGGGCCACTTCCTGCTCTTTATGTTGACGCCTCCCATCCTCATCCCGTACGTGGACCGCATTCACGCCATGATGCTCTGTAAGGATAGATCGTTTTTTATTTCTCATCGATGCTCATACTTTGAACAGTTTGGCTTCGTCCGTCGAAACAAATTCGTGCCCCGTTATATTCCTTCAAACAGAAGAAGCAGCGCCGTTGGATAGTGAGTGCGCATGGACTGGGCTTAGATTGTGATGCTGATGACTCCGTAGATCATCAAATATGGTACCGTCTACGTGCTTGCTCTCATATTCTTTGTCGCCCTCATCGCACTTCGTGAGTATCGCCTACTACGTTTCGTAGGACGACTGCTGACGAGGTTGAACTAGCCGTGGCCCTGCAGTCGATGCTTCACGTCACCTGCACGATTTGCTATAATTTGTGATTGCACATCTTCCATTCATTTGTGCGCGTATCTTAGACTATACATTACATGTATTTTCTTGCGTTATCTTGCTTGACTGGTTATGGACTCGTTGGACACTTGATTGCTCGCCTGGTCACTTCATTAGTCATATACCAGTATGCATCGCCCATGTCTTGGTATAATGTACCTATATACCGTGGAAGCAGCTAGAGCTGGGGTCTACATAAAACACTGACATCCCAATCCCGATGAACGAGTGCTACGACCGTCAGCGAGAGAGTAGTAGGAAAAGAGTCAGCCATCTCACGTGGTGTCCGCCATGGTACTGGGTCAGCGCCATGCCATCGAGCCAAAGACCCGGGAACTGGGGAGGCGCTCCATGTAGAAAAATGTACACAATTTAAAGACGCGAAGTTGGATGCAATCTGGTCGTAACTTCCTAGCTATGAGGTCTGTCCCGCCCTCGGTCGTGGGCCAGGACTTGACCGTGAGGAAGACGCCCGCTGGTAATGCCAGCAGCCACACGAACATGTCCACGCCAGGAATATTTTCAACAACTCACGATCCCGGTACACACCGATTCGACAGATACCCTGCTTCTTGCTCGTTATTCCAATTCATCAACGCAGCTTTCGGTCGGGACGAGCACTAATCAACTCGCTTTTTCCCTACACACAGTAAACCAATCTCTATAAACTGAAAAGAGCCAGAATCTCAATCTTCTTGCCTGTGCATCATGGAGTCCGCGCGGCTTCCATCTTCACCACGTCGTATGATCTCCTCGTGGATCAACCGTCCAATCCATTTTGCTTCGGGTCACTTTCGAGGGCAAACCATTCGCACTGAGCTGGAGGAGATCCAAAAAGCGGACCTAGGAAGAAAGTAATTTCAAGACATTTTTCTCCACGAATATGGCTCACCACTAGGGGCATTTACTTTCAGGTATGCAAGGGTAGATCGACGACCCCTTGATCCGCCTCCTGTCGTTCGGCTCAGATTGTACGAGGTATTCAACTTCGGTACAGATACCCAATACGAGAAGGAGATATCCGATTACTCGTAGGCCATCATCCATCACTCATCCCCATGAACATATTTGTACAACTTTTCATCATCCAGGGATACTCAGACCCTCGGTCTGCTTTGTTACGTAGACCTCTTCCCGGTCCCCATGCAGAGTTTGATCTCAACTCAGACTGCAGCTTCAAGCTATGAACCGTGTCATCTCCCCCGCATGTCAGGGAGGGATCTTCCAGAACCATCGTCACGTTCTCTATTTCATCACTCGTATCCACGCCACGACACCAGTCAACATCCTCATACCCCCGCGATGCCCAATCAGACCACTCCTCAAGACGAACATGTGCCACCAGACTCGGACGTTCTTACACATTTCAATGATCAGCCCATCACAGAGGACATGAAACGTACCTCTGCCCTGTCGGGTGCGACGTTTGTCCAATCTGCTGTGATAGATCACCAGGGCAGGAAAACACTGGTATTTGCCTTTGCGGTGTGTATTGTTTGCCGTATTCGCACTGTTGCTTACCTCTCGCTAGGATCTTGCAGTCAAAATTGAGGGACAGTTTTTCCTCCGATATCGATGCTTCGACATCTTTTCGCGCGTGTCGGAGCACGACGACCTCCCCATCCAATCTGAATGCTACGGTGGGGCTTTCAAGATTTATTCGACAAAGGAGTTCCCTGGGTTGCAAGCTTCGACGGAACTCACCAAGGTAATCCCAGCACGCTCTTGCTTACTATTATCTGACACATTTGTCCAAAACAGCAACTTGCGAGGTGGGGGATGAGGCTGAATACACGTGAGACTGAGCGAAAGCGCAAACGAAAATCTCCCGCTGCCTCTGCGTCTGCGTCTGCGAGCACAAGTATGAAGGGCAAAGAGAGAGATGCCGACAGCGACAGTGGATATGAATGAGCTGGCATCGTGCGACTCATCGCATGTGTCTTCGGACACCTAATACCTTGCTTCGTCTCTAGTGACTTTGTGTCTGGCTTTCACCTGGGGTTTGTGTTTTCCTTGTACATAGTAGCTTCGATGTGTTAGGTCTGGTATGTATTATGTAAGCGCCACACCGCAGACACGATCCATACGATGTCAACGCGAGTAAGACCACCAAACTGACCACTGCACTCAACCACATATTTTACCTCCACCATGTTCTTTTACTTGATCTCGTGCATAACGAGGTGAGCAGGAAAAATAGCCCTGCCGTGTGGTGTGCTAATGGGCACCCTCAAGTTCGGTCGTCGCATTTCTCTATCCAGGCTATGCGTCCTACAAGACCCTCTCCCAAAGACCCGCCTCGGAAGAGGACATTGAGCGGTGGCTCATGTACTGGTCTGTGCTGGGATGCATCGTTGGGGTCGAGTACGTTGCCGAATGGCTGGTTTCATGGTGAGCAACTCGTCCCATTGTGTCACAGGGTCTGTGCTCAAGTTCGGCGCTCCCGCATCACCATGCTGTTGCAGGATCCCGATGTATTACTTCATAAAGACGCTGTTTCTGCTCTATCTCGTGCTCCCGCAAACTCGGGGATCATCATATCTTTACATCAATCACCTACAACCCTTCTTCCATGCTCACGAATCTGAGATTGATGCTGCCCTCGCATCATTCAAGGCCCGCCTATACACATTCGTGCAGGAACGTTTCCGTGCAGTTTGGGAACAACTTGCGGCTGCCCTGGGCCAGCCAACACAAGCGCAGTCTTCTGGTGGCCTATCTGCAGCAGCAAGCACAGGTGCCCCTCCGACCCTTGCTGATCCAGCATCTGGACCTGCTCAGCTCGTTCTGGGGCTGTGGCGATCTTACGGTCCGAGCATTCTTGCGTCCGGTGCTGCTTTCCTCCATCAGGACACAGCATCGGCTGAGGCATTGCGATCTCCCGGTAATTCTCGTCAGGACCGTCGGCGTCAAGTCGAGCCGTCCTCCCGCAATTCTTCCGACTCTGATTTACGTGAACGTGGGGGTTCCAGTCGATTCGAAGAAGTAGATGTTCCAAGTGATACGGAAGGGTATGATGCGGGTGCAGGGGATCATGGTCGCAAGGAAACTGTTGCTGCACGGCCTACCAGCTGGTTTGGGTTAGGACGGTCGGCATCCGGGAAGCAGAAGTCTGACTAACGCGGGGGGGTGACTTGCTGGTAATTGACACTTGTGGTATTTCGATCTTGTATAATAAACTAACCTATACGGTACATGAAACCAATCGTTGATCGTTGACATTTCCGCAGTAGGATGGAGCCTTGGCTGTTCTCAACCGGGCCGTCATGCATTGCCTGACCACAGCTGCTATCGCCATCACACACAGTTACAGTCTTTCCCTGCAGGGAACTCGCCGCCGGGTATAACGGGGGCAATTGGAGACATCGCAGTCCCACTGCTATGGCAGGCTATGGTGGTACCTTCATCGCGGGGCAAGCGCTGACCTAACTGTCAGGGGATCCACAAAGCCTTTGAACTCTATAAGGGACGTATCGCATCGTCCACGGTCGCTTCATGTGCCGCGTGTCATGCAAAGGCACCATTGCAGACGGATGTGCGACCGAAGGTGTTATTAGGTGCTGCGTGGTTGGTCATTGGACACTTCTTACTAGTCTCGGCATTCAACTTTACCTAACGTAACCTCACATAGCGCTAAGACGTCACCACATGCATTAGCCTTCAAGTAGTGTAGGTTTTGCGTCGATTGTTCCCTCTTCATCCGTCCCTGCATCTGGTTGTGTGGGATTCATTCCCATTGTTTGGTCGAGAAATTCGCGCTAAGACTCGGGAATGCCTCGCGGGAATGCACGTCAGGAAAGCAGGGACATCCAGAAGGCCATCGACAAGGAGCAGAAACGCAACCGAGGTGCTATATCGTGCGCGGAGTGTCGCAGGTGTGCCATATATACGCAACCTGGGGTCTCTTCTGCTGAGGACACGGTCGTCACCCCCTTAGGTTGAAGTTGAAATGTGACAAGACAGTCCCTTGTTCATCCTGCAAACGTCGAGGCTGTTCTGCTATCTGTCCCAATGGTGAGTTGCGGTGGTTTATGTGTACCGGATGGTTGCTAATGTGCGCTTGAACAGGAAGCCTTGCAACGGGTCAAGGGACCCGGTCAGTATCACAAGGGAACTTGGTAGCTGAAACCACTGATTGCGTTGTGCTAGGTTTGTTCTGGCTGATACAGAGACACTGCACCAGAAGATTTCTCAAATGAGTGATCGAATCCGTCAACTTGAGGATGCACTGGCGATCCTCCAGTCGATTGTTTCGCCTGGAGAACAGCACCCTCTTTTAAGCAGGGACCTCGTTGCGGTCAAGTCCATCGTTGACCTCCATGTCGCCAAAGACGATGACAAGGCCTCCAGAAGATGTGAAAAAGCCAACGAAGATTCTCAATATATACAAGCATTTGGTACGTTGGCATTAAGAAATGACGGCGCCGCAACATTCTATGGCCCGTCTGCAGGCCCAGAGGTACGGTCGCATTTCTCAGTGACTACGCTTACTGGCATTTACGGACAAACCAGAGTTTATTGGTCGTGAGTGAAGCGAACCAGCTTTTGATAGGGCTCTAAAACTCAATGCCATCTTGGCTAGGGAGAGCGTGCCGAACCCGCATTGCCACCGCTTCAAGAACGTCTTCTGCATGACCTGCCCGAGGCTGTGAGGAATCTTTCACGCTCTTTTCCTCTTGTCCCTGCCTTCGATAACATCGTGGATCTTGACTACTTGATGCAAAACCACCTTCCTCCTTGGCAGCGCGCACACCAACTAAGCGAGCTTTACCTATCCAAAGTAGCTTGGTTGCTGAACGCAATGACCAAACAGCAGCTGCTGGAAGTGTCTCTCCCGATGTGGTATGACGAAGCTGCAGATCTCATCCCGCCAGGCTCCGTGGCAACAGCCACAGTTTCAGGCTCTCTCGATTCACCGAACAAGAACCCGCACGAGTTAGCTTTATTGTTTATCATGCTTTGCGTTGGGGCACTCCACGATGACACTCTTCCTTCTGGCCCTGACAATGAAGAAGCGAAAGTATATTTCGAGCTGACAAAGGCAGCATTGAACCTCGAGCCTGTGATGGAGAGTACACCATCCGTTGCCAGTGTCCAGACCCTGACTATCATGGCTGTATACTATGGGATGTGTGGCAAGGAAAACAGCATCGAGTGCACGTGGAATGCGCTTAGCGTTGCAGCCAAACTCGCCCAAAGCGTATGTGAATTAATTTCCGTATCGTTGGCTAAACTTAGTCTCTAAGTCTGTTTTACTAGATCGGTCTTCGTGGGTGTTTCAGGGATATCATGTATTCATGAACTTACTAGATTGTAGATCGTGATTGTGCTCGTTGGCACCTACCCTCATTCGAAGTACAGAAAAGGCGTGCCTTATTCTGGGAGCTTTTCATGCTTGACTGCTTGCAGGTAGGCTTCGCTTCCAGTAAAACGCGAAATTTTTCCTCGACCAATCATCGGTGTAGAGTCTTGCCACCGGGCGTCTCGCCACATTCCACCTGGCATATGTCGACTGTGAGCTACCAAATGATCCGGATTCTACTCTAGACGAGGATGGAAACGTGATCCCAGGATGTAGGAGTTCTAGGCCCTACTACTATACTAATTGATCTGAGCATTATTGTCGGCAGTCGCTGCCTGGAAATCGAGGTTTGCATATGAATACCTTGCTGCCGTGGTTCAGAACATGCAAACTGCAAAGGCCCCTAGCTATTCTGTCATCATCGAGCTCGATCGCAAAGTCCGCGATATGGAGTTGCCGAGGTACCCGAAGCATTCTCCACAAGCAAGTATGGCGATGAACTTTCGATGCCTGCGTTCGTTCTGTCGCGTTTTTGGCAACTATCATTGCTTGCTGCTGACACCAGCCATGCAGTTCTACTTTACATTCACCGATGCTTTTTTGCAGAGGCTGTTTCTAACAGCCCCGCCAATCCCATGAACAGCCCATACGCCCCATCCTTCTTGGCCGGCTATCGAAATGCTTGCGAATGTCTCGGCAACTTACGTTCACAGTTCGATCTGTTCCCGGCCGAGGTAGCACGCCTCTGGGCGCTATGGGCGCATGCATTCTCATCGGCTGTAAGTCTGTACATAGCATACCGCCAAACAGCTGCCCCTGATTCAAGTAGGTCATGCTATCGTCGGTAGTAACCCATGCCACAGGGCAAGGCATGCGCTCAAAGGTTACGGGTATTGCTCTGGCAGAGCTGCGTAGGGTGAGTAAATAGCATTGTTGATTCTCGGCAGATTTATCCCTGATCTGCGCGGGTAGGCTGTTCATCTTTTCCAAGGAGCCTCAGAATATGGCAGCCGCGCAGGGAAATTTCTGGTGGGTGCATTGCCAGTTCCTGATGTATATCGTAGTAATGTCTCGTTACAGCCTATTCTTCAGCGACTCTTACAAAAAGCAGAACAAGCCTATAAGACATCCACACCTGCAGTCACCCGCAGGAAAGATCTATTCGCACCATCCACCCACAGCGAGCCCAAAGATGAACTGTACATCTTTAGTGGCCAGATCAATAAAGTGTTTATGAGGACTCGTATGCAACCGGGCCCGTCGCAAGCCGGCAGTTGCCGTCCTGCTGGCGCTGCGGTGAGTGATACCGACCCCTCCGATCCAGCATCGTCAGTAGGGACCTCTGGTCGGGAAATCGTGGATTTTCCCAACTTACACCCTGTGCTACTTGACCAATGGGTCAATTTTGACGTACATCTTAACTGTCAAATATTGGGTGCCCAACGAGAAAATTACTACCCCGAACCGGACACGGATGTGCTACTTTCCGACCCGCAGCTAGGGATAATGGCGACGGAAAGACATCAACAACAGACTAGTCTTGCACAGGTTCCAGGTATTATGCCTCAGGCGGACTCTACTACTACGATTCCTGAGCGACTTCGTGCCTGGTGCAGGGAAAGCTACAGAGATACTCAAACCTCCCATCCTGAAACGAGGGTTTCAGTGCAGTATTTCACAAACGAACACACTCGGTTTCAATTTGGCGATCACGGTCTTCTAGCCACAAGTGAACGAAGCCAATTCCAGCAATACCAGACAGATGTGAGCCAACAGCCACATTTCCAGTCAGTTCCACACCCAGAACTGCATACGATACATTCGCACCACCACCAGCTCGAATCGCATTTCGGCTTACAGCATTCACATCACTATACCACCCCAACACTTCCTCATCATCCGTCTCCGCCCCACGACGCGCAATCAGAATCAAGTGTGAGTCACTTGCATCCGTCTCGGCAGCACTGGGATGGCTCGCAGATTTGGGACTCTTCACAACAACCCCTACCCCCTCCTGCCCATCACACATTCGCACAGTCGACATCAATCGATCAGGCAACAGACTTTGCTCTACAACATCATCTGCAAGAGACCTGGCAATCCTTCCCCATCTACGTTGGGTCTCCGAAGCAACCGCCGTTGTGAAGATTCACGCGACCAGTCGATTTTTTCTCTCAGGGTTTTATGGTGTAGTATACGGTTTCCTTGCAATCTACAGTATATACACGTAAACTAGTTGCAAGCATCGGTCGGCCAGTAATATAGAGCACATGTAAAACCTCCCCTCAAAGTTACCTTTGTCTATCATACATCATACATCACAGCCCCTGACAGAGGAGTTTTCCTCTGGCCACTTGCAGTTTGCAAAGCTCTATTTCGGTTGGCATGGATACCAAAGAAGCGAGCAGAATGCCAGAACTATCCGAAAATCCCAAAGAACCTATCTTGAACTCGCATGCCTGCTTCGCCCATTCCTCGTCTTCCACTGACAATGGATCTGGCCGCTCCTGGTTAATCCGATAGAACACGTTGACGCTATGGAAGGTCCTTCAGCGATAAACCAGAGGCTTAAAGCTGGAAGTCTAAACTCACTATGCAAGTCCACCACAAATGCCTTCGATACTGATGAGGATAAAGACAAACACGATACTTCGTCCTTCATAATCTTCGGCGAAGATTCCAACGGCTGATTCGTATGCCAACGTGAACAAAATCACAAGCTGGACTATGGCTGGGAGTGAAAGAAGGCGGGTAGGGAGGGGCGGAATTCCGAGGGATATGGAAGAGCGAGACATAAATACTGTCGTTTGATAGACCAGCTGCATGGAGGAACGGATCCTAAGTGATGCGATACGATTTGAAGTTGGAATACGACATACCTGCCATAACGGATAGTAGTCCCTAATGGAGTGTATAATCTTGCTTAGAAGACCGTACCGTTCTGGAGAAGGTACGGGATACAGTAGGGTCGGTGCAATACCCTGGAGGCAGAGGCAAGGTTAGCAAGCCGCAGCCGCAGGTTAATAGGACCGCGTACTTGATTTATGGTATATTCATACTGTACCACGCAATAAGCACGCACGATCCCCTATTTTGTACAGATATGTACTTACGAGATAAACACAAACTATCAAAGCTGATCAGCTGACGTGTCCAGGGAGATGCGAAGACTTACACAATGGGAGCATGTATTTAAACAGCATCGGTTTCAGGAGCCTCCACTTGTCTGCAGCTGTCAAGAAAGCAGCAGATTTAGGCTCGTTGCTAAGGGTGGATGATTCTGATGCATCTATCGTCGTTACTTCAGGGTCGTCGACAGGGAGTACAGAGTAAGCGGTGAAGGATTCCTCCAGAAACGCAGATGGACGTGGGAGTAAGAGGAAATAGGTAATGGGTAAAACAAACGGCAGTACCTTTGGCGAGTGTTAGATTACAGACTATTGTGATGGGCGACTGCTACTCACAGATGAGATTCCCATGCCTGTCTTAACTCCTAGCCCACGTAATTCCCACCATAGGAAGGCCCCGACGAGACCTGCAGCACCTGTTCCAGACGCAAAATAACTTGAGGCTTTCAGTTCAATCTGGATCACAGAAATCCTTTCCTCGCTTACCCAACACTGTGACCTCCAATACTAGCTGGGCTGTATGTCGTTGATAGTTGTAAGAAGGTAAGTTCGCCAAGGCCTGCATCATCTCAGAAACGGTGACAAACAGAAAGCGGTGAGAAAAGTACTTGCCAGAGGAAAAAGAAGCGAAGGCAATTCCAAGCAGCCTGGAAAGCAAACTCTCGTGGAATGCGACACCCTTGAAGATAGTGAACACCTGCTGAGAGTGCGCACTATGCGCTTACCAGCATGCCAATGAAACTAAGAATACAGCACCCAACGACGCGCTTGGTGTATCTTATTTTTCCCTTCAGGAAGTACGGCCATGCGAGCTTCGCGAGCAGTGCTGGTGCAATGTTGCAGAAAGCAATGATACCCTTAGGGGTAGATGGGGGCACAAGGTCAAGTGCGCCAGAGAGGATAATCACGTAAAGGACTGCAATGGGGCTAGTTTATTAGAAGAGACATACAGATGGGGATGTGCACGCACCGTTATTGATGAGCCCGAAAAGGAAGAAAGATAAACCGAGCTTGAGTAGCAGGCGTCTTTCCGCTGTTGTGCAAGACCCATGAGCATACGATGCACAGATGGAACAAGTGAAAACCGCGACAGGTGGGTTCTTGCGTGTGACAGAGCTGCTTGACTCCAAGCCCCAGGTTGGGCTACTCCTTCATAGCAGTCAACACACCACGTTCCTTCGCGGGTCGATTCCTACCTTGTATTGATTTCGTATCTCCGTCAAAATGATACCTGTGGTTACCCAGACACTCGTCGTCTGCGGCCATGATCTGCGCCGTTCGCAAGGATGCCAAATTAGCCGATGTTTCGGTGTCGTTGGAGGGATGGGCTGATGCTGTGGTTGAGGTCAAGTCCCGGAGCTCCAGCGTTTCAGCTGAAGCTTCGTCAGCCCTGTGGTTCCACGCCGCATGCATCCAATGCTGGTTTCACACGGATCTTCTGTTGCACGCCAGTCGACGGCCTGTCTGCACTACCCCGAACGGGACACTTTCGGGCGGTGAAACAAGATAACCCCCACTCTAGGGGTCATCTCGGGTTTCCACAGCGCGAACGTGCGATAGATGAAGAAGTTCATATCCTCACGACCGTGTGCTCGTGTGGTGAGTTGCTACAGCCATTGGGCAGGGCTATCAGCATGGCGTCAAACGATTGTGCGGACCTAATAACCTAGATTTTCGGATACCATCCTTACACCGATTGACCCGAGGAGGTGGACTATCCTGGAGCGCCACGGGAATATTCAGGGCCAAGGTAAAAACGAACAATTATCTACATAAATATATCCCGAAAATTTGTCTATATCCTCAGTCTCGGCCGGGCTCTGATGGGAGCAACGGGGGTCGGAGCTTGGGCTATTACTTTTATTTAGAGGTTCCCACGTGTAGCAGGGACCTGGGAGGTACGTCGAAGGATCGCAATTGTCACATCACTCAACGGGGATCATTGTGTGTGTAAGGAACTGTCGGTCTCTGGACGAATTTACATTCATGATGGATTTTCAGCCCTTCACTGCTCCAAAGTCAGCGTGACAACAATGGAAGGCTTGGCCTGGCCAAAACCCTCCGTTGTCCACTTCAGCGAAGCATTCGTCATATGTGCAGGATCAGTATTATTTCGCAGAGATGCCGAGGACACATGGCAGATATGCATTTTGCACAATCGTACAGACCAGCTCTTCGTACTGCCCAAGGGACGCAAAGATTGTGGTGAAACCACGGAGGAGGCTGCTATCCGGGAAACACACGAGGAAACGGGATACCCCTGCAAACTACTGCCCTGTACGATGATGACGAGAGCTCCTCCGCTAAGCATCAACGTGGTGGACGAGCCGCGTGCCATAGAAGGTGCTACAGAGCCTTTTGCAGTCACGTTCAGAGACCAGAATGGGACAAAGGTCATCTGGTGGTATTTAACGATTGTAAGTGGCGAGAAGGAAGAGGGAACGCAAACGGCTTCGGAAAATTACCTTTCGGAATTTATTACGCCAGGCCAAGCCATACAAAAACTCACTTTCCAAGAAGATAGAAATCTGGTACACAGGGCACTTACACTTGTCCAGTCGTGTTACCCAGAAGGATGTGTTACTTAGCCTCCGTACATCGTGTAACGAATGTAGCAAATGGTAAATAAACAAGGATCACCTATAATAGATGCGGTACGATGCTGCAAAGCACAGAACCGAGACAAAGGATAGTGACCTCACTGACTTCGTAGAAGACGCAAGGCGAGGGCTTCTTCGTCTTCTAGGCTTTTGGAGTGGGGACGGGCAAATAATGCAGAATGTTTCGAGCGTTTTGGAGGTGGTTCTACGTCAGATTCGCTCTTCGATGGCAGATCGAAATCTGGGGTAACATAACCATCGTCATCTGACAACGGCGCAACAATGGGTCCATCCATTTCTGCTTCGTCTCGAGGCTGCTCGTAGGTATTTGTCAGTGCTAAAACAAAGGCCAAGGGATCCCATCATCTTACCCCTTTCTCGCGCTCTTTGCGCTTTCGTTTTTTCTCTTGCTTTTTATCCTTGGCTATTCGCTTGTCCAGGACGTCAGCCTCCTTCATTTTCCCTTGCTCTCCCTCCGCAAACTTCCTCCCGGCCTCCTTGACAGAATCAACCCCGTGTTTATAGAACTCCTGTGGGTCAACCATCTCATACACCTCATGTGCGTTCCCGTCATCGTCAAAGATTAGTTTCTGCCCGAGCTGCCCATATTTCGCAACCATACGCTTCGTTCTCGATAACTTGAGCTTCCGCTTCGACAGATCCTCAATATCATATTCTACATGTTCCTTTGAGTCCAGTAAATCATGATCAGCGCGCTTCAGGGTGATGAATTCCTCGTCGCTCGCGTCATCATGATCAATCATCTTGGTGTAGTGCTCCGAGAGAATGTTCTGATTTTTGCGACCAAACATTCGGTCATATTTCGTACGAGCGGCAGGCTACCATATTTGTCGGTAAGTAAAAGAGGACAGAATCGAGCATGAAGCAAACCTTAGAAGGTTCAGTCGCTTCAGTCGAATTGCGCTGCAACTCTTCATCCGGACTTTCAGTGCCCTCGCTTTCGTCGGAATCCGAAGCACTTGCATTTTCGTCCGTAGATGTCTCACCGCCATCAGAATCGATTTGGGTTTGGAGCGCGGCCACCGTTCGGGATGCATTCTTCCGACCCTTCGCTTGTTCCCTACTTAGGAATTTGATTTTTGGGGTTCCAGGTAAGCCCAGAGATTCAGCGAACCGCTCCACAGGAAGTTCTCCAACCTTGAATATCGCCTTGTCTTTGTGGAGGTGCACAGAGCGAACGTATGACACGAAAGCCTTTGGGCCCGACATGAGCTGAGTGGGAGAAGATGGTACATGGAACTAACATACACGTTGCCCGAGGTACTTGATCTCAGGGTCTTGAAAGGCAAGGCTTTGTAGATCATTCCGAATACTGCGCGTCTTACTGGCTCTGATCTTGATGTGCTCGATCTTGACCCCTTTATTCTCAAGAGCGGCCAACATACCCTCCTTCTCACTTGGAAGGAGAAGTAAGAGACCTTTTCCAGAACTATCGTACCGTGCGGTCCGGCCAACGCGGTGGATATATGTCTCGGCATCCTCGGGTGCATCGACCTGCACGACCCAGTCCACGGAGGGAAAGTCCAAGCCTCGAGCCGCGATGTCAGTAGCAAATAGAATTGCATGTTGTGATGAAGTAAACCGAGTGTACATCGCTAGCCTAGCAGATTGTTTCTGTTTTCCATGCAGGTGAAGTAAAGGAACGCCCGGTTGCATCCTGCGGAAAGATTCGTATACAAATCGGACTTGCTTTCCGCTCGAAAGAAAGACGAGTACTTTGGATTGAAGGTGCATCTTGATGAAAGACCAAAGAACGTCGAGTTTTTTGTCAAGTTCGCAGATACTATAGTGTTGGGAGAGTGACTCGGGAGTGTCTATTTTACTCTCTTCATCGCCAACACCGATAGAGGTTGGGTCTTTTAGGCTGAGACGTGCTAGCTGAGCGACGGACTGGGTCTGGGTAGCAGAGAAAAGAAGTGTTTGACGAGATTTTGGAAGGTGAGAGAGGAGTGCAGATAGTGTTCGTGCAAAGCCCATGTCAAGTATCCGGTCTGCTTCGTCGAGGACTAGTGCTCTGTGTCACATTCGGTTGATATGCGTGCCTAATAACGAGCTTACCCAGTACTTGAAGATTATCACACTCAAAGCCGAATGTCTGATCCATGTGTTGAAGGAGCCGCCCAGGGGTTGCTACCAGGATATTCATTCTAGACAATCGTTCACGTTCGTCCTTGAGATTCTTTCCTCCGATGACCAACCCCGCAGAGAAGCCATGATAACATCCGATTGACCGTAGGACCTCAAATATTTGAACTGCCTGAGTAAATAGTATCATAGACCAGAACTCAGGGATAAAAGTAAGGCTCACGAGTTCTCGCGTCGGTGAAATTATCAAGGCTCCAAGTCCATCCTGCGGACCCCATTTCCGGCGATAAAGGATTTCAAGAGTTGGGATGAGGAATGCAAGCGTTTTCCCGCTGCCCGTACGAGCCGCCCCCAGCACATCATTTCCCTTGAGGGAAACCGGAATGCTTGATGCTTGAATATCCGTCATTTTGACAAATGAGCACTTCTTCAGCCCTAACGGAACAGTGAAGCACGGAGCACATCGTTCATAAAGGACCACCTACCGCGTTTTGTGTGACTGGATAGTGGCAGATCAGTGAAAGCCCGCAAGCCTTCCGGGAGCTCCTGTATGTTTCAGTTGCGAATGTTGGTGTGGTTGGCAAATTTGGTGGCTAGCATGCTCACAAATTCCATTGCTGCTGCATCAAGGTCCTCCAGCTCCTGTTTTTCAGAAAGTTTTTTGAGTTGGTGGGGTCGCGGGAGTGGTTTTGCAGGCTTTTTCTTCTTTCGTCGCTTGTTCGTCGAGGGACCTGCTCCCGAGGACATGGCAGTAGATGGGACTTCAGGCATTGAAGGCCTTGTGTTGGTGGTAATACCAAGTCGCTTTACCAGGCAAATACAAATTTAGACTTGCCAAGATCAATATCGGTTTACAATTTACAGTACAATTTCAAAACTGTGTTCAAGGAAAATTGTGCTTGTACACCAGTTATCACGTTTAGCTCCTGGTAGGAGTCAGGCTCCATCATTGCTAATGGTGCATCATTGCATGGCAGTACAGCCCTTTTCTAGACTACAAACGGGCCGCTTCCTGGTCAATAGACTGATATTTTAGGGAATGATTGAATCTTCCTTTCTGTCATTGAGAGATCTTACTAAGTAATCATACCATGGCGCAAATGAACTGCACGTTTCTCAGCACCCCCGTTAACTTCCCGCCAGGCCGACCCCCCCTTTCCTCGACACATCATGGCAATACGGCACTCCAAACAACGATTGACATTACAATACAAGCAATGAAACGGCACAGAGGACAGGTGGCACACGTTAGTATAACTTTCTACACTTTTCGGTGCCTCATCGAGTTGAGCTTTTATCTTCCATTGTCCAAAGACTTGGTTTGTGTCAGATGAGTGTACCACCGGTATATGTATGACCGGTCAATAAACACCTATCATCATGTGTAACTCATTGCTATGCAAAATTAGATAAATGAAAACGTGAAAATGTTATGCGTAGAGATGGCGATAGTGTGCCCATGCAATGTCATAGCCCCCATCGTCTGTCAAATCAGTCACCGGTGATTGTCACGCTTCTTGAGCGCTGACGATGACGAACTTGCAATTGCTGTCATAATAGCACCACCATTAGTCACACCGATAGCTGTGGGCGGTCGTCTTTTCGGTGGCGGTGGCGGTGGTCTGCGCGGTTTTTGAGTCGTGGTGGAGTTTGATGGGAGACTGACTGCTCCTTGTGATGAATGAAGCTTGATGTGGAGACCTGGATATTGCTGCGAAGGCAATGTCTCATTGTCCAAAGACCCTGACTTTGAGGGTTTCCTGGGTGCAGCTGCGGAGGCTGTAGTGGGAAGGCCTCCAAAGCTAGCAGCACTCTCCGCGCTCTGTCTTCTAAATGGCTCCGTACCTGGCCGTGGCGAAAGTGTGGCCTTTAAGTTATCGATGCTACGACTAGCTTTAATCTGTTTCGAGTTGGAAATACTCGAGGACCGCTCTAATGTGGCTGACATTGGTGGTTGAGTTGGTGAGATGTCTTGCGTTGTTGATACCAAGACTTCCTGACTAGGACTATCCTGGTGGAGAGTCCCTTCAGCCATGATGACGCCTTTGTTGACCGACGACCCTCGTAGTTGGACACACCAGTCGCCACTGAGACATCGTCTCACTAAGCGTTCTGTATCTGAATTGACTTCACGGAATTGTGAGGGTCGTATCAGCGCCTCCAAGATCATGACTATTTGAGGTCTCTTGTAATGAATATTCCGAAGTTGCGTTCTCGTGAGAAGGGGGTGTAGCACACGAAGGTATGTCTGCCGAAGCTAGCAAGGATAGAAAGGTATGATGAATAGATCATTGTATGATTAAAGAATACTCACAGCCTCATTCTCCTCGCCAAGATCGACCAGTTGACGCAGAAAGACGTCCACGAGAACTCGAAGATCATTGGTGTAAAAAAAGTCCGAAGTAGTTTTAGATGCAAGGAGTAGATAGAGCAGCTTCAGCACTAGGAACTGCATGCAAAGATCCTCGGTTGAATTTGCTGATCGAGACTGTCAGACATGTCTGCTAGGTCGGGCCAGTGGGACGTACATGCACGGTTTAGCATGAAAATCATGTTCTGACCAAATGTTTTACTGGATCCAAGACGAGACTTCAATACATCCAACACTCGATTGCAAAAGTTCGCTGACATCCCCGACGGCGCGGATTTTCTGTGCGCCGTCTCTGCAACCATGAACTTTTCATTGAGGGCGAGCTGCGGAATGGTTAGTAATGTACAACGTATTGTGATAGTCATGTTTTACCAAAAGCTTGATGACCGAGTAATTGAACGACTCGTCTAGTATAAGCTTGGTCTGCTCCACGGCCTCAAATAGGTTGTCTATGGAGGTGTCAGTGAAGACCCCTGAATGTGAGGAATCAGCATACAAAAACAGTAATACAAATGGCTGATGAAAACGAACGTAGTTCTTGTTCAGAAAGGTTCTGCACTCGACACACCTCGTAGAGCAGCTGGACACTGAGGCATCTCAATTTGGCTTCGATGATCACGGGACCCATCACAGTGCTATGCCGCGAATTCCCTACACTTGAGGAACTTGGAGGGAGATACAAAAATTCATTTTCGAAGTCTATATCGACGAGGGTGTGATCCATCAAGAGTGGTATTAATGGTTTCCAGCGCCTGTTAGAACGGAAAAAGGTGCCGTCTCGGCGTCCAAAGTGTAAGAGGATGCTATATAATATGAACTGTACGTGAGGATCGGTTTCCTATGCATAACAGCGGTGAGGATAAGTGGATGGAATACCTTAAGGCAACTCACAGTTTGTGCATCTTCGATGATTAGCCTGCACATCCGCTCAGAGTGGAACTTGAATAGTTCCGAGCCTAAGAGCTGTTGGCAAGCATGTTCCAGTTGCAATGGACTTTGCAAGTATTGTTCTGATGATCGGATAGCAGTGGTGTTAATAGTCGGATCTCGGAAAAACAGAGACAGAAAGACTGACGATGATAAGAAGCACACAAAGATACAGTCCTCCTGAGAGTGGTATCGAGCAAGGACAGCGTAACGACAGCACTATCATCGGGAAGCCGAAGAAGCTCATCCAGCTCTAACAAAGAAAAAAATGACAGTAAAAGAATAACTTCAGACACAAAGATGCTGGAGATGCAAAACAGGATTTAGCGTACCTGACCAGAACTGTTGGGCATTTTCTATGTGGTACGAAACTGCAAATTCGTCTTTATCTAATCGTGAGCCTCGTGAGCCGGAAAAGTGTCTCAGCATTCGTGGAGACTTCCAGTGTTCGAAACCTGGGCGACTGGTAGATATATATCACTTGAGGCGTGGTAGCATGTACCCCTCCACACGGCGATTAGACCCCTTCCCACCTTCGACTTCGAGCTTTCCACGTTGTGTCTGGGCACTTCTTCCGCTCGATAGAGTCAGATATGGAGTCCAGAGGCGGAAAGAGAAGTTCCACAAGCCAGCCAAGTTAGCTGGAGCCTTGTGTCGTTTACCGCTACATAAAATGCGGTGCCAGAGGTCGCAGTGCGTCTGTGGGGTCCCTGGAGGAGTGCTCGGCTAATAGTGGCCTCCGCCGGATCCTTGACCACATTCATTGTACTGGCAGTTTTTGTGGCGAAGACTCCGTCATGCGAGGTCGCCAATAGAGTTGTAATGCCAAGTCTCCCATGCTCCCAATCTACAGACGTCTACTATTTCGTTTATTTGACATGCGAAGCTGAATTCCTCGCTCCTAATCCTATCTGCGGAAACCCTTCCGTGTGACCCCAGCTCTATCAGGTCGATAGGACAATGTCCTATGTCTACTACTACGAGGCTCGCAATACAACTCGCAAGGTCATGGCCAACTGTCATGACTACCGTATGTGGCACTCCACGGTAAGTACGTACAGCCTGACCTCGTAGAGCGACGCAAACCTTCCATACATTCCTAGCTTCGTAAAGCTTCGCTGTTGCTCGCTTACATGCCTGAGAGTGCTATGCAGCTGAGACTCATTGAGCAGGTAAATCCTTCTAATCATGCGATAGGTGTTGTATGTGTGCTCCTGGGCTGCAGATCGGTATACTTTTCGGCCACGATCACATGCCTGCATGACCGAGCCAACACCCAGCATCACGAGTACCAATACGTACTCCCTCTCACTTTACCTTTCTAATGTGCGGTAAGGTATTCCCCAGCCTCCCAGACGAAGGGGGTAAATGTTGCTGCAGGGCAAGGTTGAAATTGAAAACTGAACCCGCGAAATAACTGGTATAGAATGGATCGCTAGTCTCCAGACAGGTGAGAAGAAAGAAAAGATATCATGACCCCGTCCAATAATGCAACGTAAAGCAAGCAGACAGGTAAGGAGAAAGGAAACATATCATCGTTCTGTTTCCAAGAGGGCAACGATGCCATATGCTGCCGCTGCCGCTGCCCCACCCACCATTAGTGTACTCACTGCTCCCCGTAGATACCCTACTAGGTTATTTCCAGCACCAGTGATATGGGCTTTGACCACGCCAAAGACCAGCAAGACAAAACCTGTGAGAACACAGGAGTAAAGCAAAGCGACGTGTGCACGACTGACGAAGAAGTACGGGATGAGGGGAATAATCCCGCCGACCAAATACCCAAGTCCAATTGTTACAGCAGAGATGTAAAGCCGTTTGGTCGGCACTTCCTCTGTTCGTCAAAAGTCGTCAAGAGTTTGGAGATAGCAATTTAGGCTAACCAACGATTCTACGCACCGAGACCTTCGCCAAATTTAAGCAGGAATGGAGTGATTCCGGCGTCTCTCTTTTCTATAAGCTGCTGTTGCTCTTCATCATCTGAACCTCCGTTTGCACCTCCCGCATCGGTATTACATTCAACGTCTATCAAGCTTTTGGTAACCGCTTGTGCAGTACGTTCGTCAACACCGACGGGCCCAAGAACGCCATACACCTCTCTCTCCAATTGTCCAACACAACTCCGGAGTACCCTCGTGGAAGTATGGCGTTTTAAGAACCGATAATGGTCCCTCTCAGCTTGTGACGCAAGGAAGCCACCGATGCCCATGGAGATGGCACCTGCAATAAGCTCTGCTATGCCACCCAGGACAACTAGTCTGGACTCCCCCAAAGACGAAAGACCGGCAGTGAGAGCGAAAGGGACGGTAAGGCCGTCCGATAGGCCAATCACACTGGACCAAGGCGTCATTTAGTATATGGAAGTGAAGAGAATATAAATGGCTCACATATCGCGAACGACATTTGGATCGATGAGTGTTCGCTGATCGTCATCCTTGAGTTCTTTGCAACATATGCCATCTTGGCGACCGTTTCTGCCGCACTTTTCCTGGAGAGGAGACATGGTTCTATGCACAGACTCTAGAGTCCATACTGGCGGCTTTGAGGCGATGGTTGGGTCACTGTTGAGGGAGATAGGAACAGCGGCCGCACTGCCTGCTTCTAACGACATAGTAAGCGAGCAAGAAGAGTGGGTGTGCGATACAGTTATAAGTCGGTAAGGAGGGACAACGAAATATAACGATCCCCATTGGCTGGAAACACCATTCTACACTATGGTTCACGTCGAACCTGAAAGGAAGCTATTTCGATCATCAAATGGCACTCACGCGTGCTTTGATTTACCGGTGAAAACTTCATCTAACGGGGTGTCCATTGGCTTTTACTCAGCGCATGGCAGTCTCCGTGCAATGTTGCGTATGCTATGGTCCAAATCCATTAGGACTTCGGGGAAACTGGTGCACGCAATTCAGCTTCCGTGCAGACGTACATGTGTCACATGCAGTGGTTGACGGGGTCTCCATGGGGCTAGTCACACGTTCCTTCCGTCCATATGCACCATTCGCTGTAGTAACAATACGGTGTATATAGTTGTTTCAGTTGTCAGCTCAGATCAACAATGCGTGGGGTTTTCCTCTGGACGTAGTGTGGACTCATACTACTACTTAGGGTCCACACTGCCCCTCACAGACATGGGGCTCTCAGACGCAATAATCCATGTAAACACCAGCCCAGATACATTGTCGCCATGGTGTGTAGAGTATGCAGGCCCGCATGAGGAATCGGCATAAATATAACCCTGCCTGTCCCGCACCAGAGGTATACCTGTGGGTCGTGGTCATGGTAGTGTGTCCCCATCGCCTTGTCGCCATCTGTCACTGGGTAGCTGCCCAAGTCGTCCCCATCGCCTACGGATGCAGTGACGCTGGCTGTTCATCGTCACTAAGGATCCGTGTCGATAACCGCCCACACGGTATGTACACAACTCGTAATACGGGCGGGCGCGTGCGACTTGCGTGGTGCATAGTATGCAGGCGGCCCCATGGCATGTAACTACCTGGATGTTACAATTCGAGGAAGAGTAAGTCTTTCCCGATGCTAAAATGCGGTATTAGGGGTCGCAATGTATCCACAGGGTCCTGGACCTCCGAAAAGGACCGCCTTTGGTTTGTTTGGCTCGGTGGCCCGCTGGTTAGTATCCCTGACACCGTACTAGCATGAAAGCTTCATCATACTCGGCCGCTAATATAGTTGTAATGCAAAGTTGAGTAGGTGATTATAGCCTGATCTCCAGATACGTCCACACTTCCCCTACCCCTGATCCTATCTGTCGAGCTAGCATTGCGTGCGATTCTAAGTCTTCTAGGTCGGTGTTAATGTGGTGTCCTATGCCCACTACGAGGCTCATAACATGACTCAGGGACACAGGGCAGCTGTCATGTAGCACTCCATGGTAATAAGTATCAGCCTGACACTGTAGAGCGGCGCAAACATTGGTGCGTACATATTCCCAGTTCTCATGAAGATTTGGGTGTTAGCTGTACCCTAACGTACCTACGAATGCTGTCAAGCAGGTGATAGTGCAGTAAAATTGGACTGCATCGGGCATTGTCGTCCACCACTGGCAAGACGAGGGTAGATCATGGATTGAAATTTCAAGATTTCCCCCTTGTTGAACACCAGCAAGAACACTGGCTTTGACAGTTTTTTTTACGTAGTGAACACACTTTATATAGCTGCTATGGAATACACCTCTAGTGACCAGACAGGTAAGGAGAAAGAAAATACACTAGTCCGCTTCCAAGAGTGCAACGATGCTATACGCTGCTGCTGCTGCTGCTCCACCCACCATTAGTGTACTCACTGCCCCCCACAGATATCCTGCTATATCATTGCCAGCGCCAGTAATACGGGCCTTGATTGCGCCAAAGACCAGTAAGACGACACCTGTGAGAGCACAGGAGTAAAGCAAAGCAACATATGCGCGACTGACGAAGAAGTACGGGAGGAGGGGAATAATCCCACCAACCAAGTACCCAAGTCCAATGGTCACAGCAGAGGTGTAAAGCCGTTTGGTCGGCACTTCCTCTGTTCAACAAAAATGTAAAAAGTTCTGCCGATAACAGATTGTGTTGGACAATGATGCTACGCACCAAGACCTTCGCCAAATTTGAGTAGGAATGGAGTGAGTCCGACGTCTTTCTTCCACTTGAGTTGCTGTCGTTCTTCATCGTCTGAACCTCCATTTGCATTGTGATCACACTCAACGTCCATCAAGCACTTGGTGACTGCCTGTGAGGTACGCTCGTCAACACCGATGGGCCCAAGGACAGCATACACCTCTCTCTCCATTTCACCAACACAACTCCGGAGTACTCTCGCGGAAGTATGACGTTTTAAGAAGCGGTAGTGGTCCCTCTCAGCTTGTGATGCAAGGAAGCCACCGATGCCCATAGAGATGGCACCTGCAATAAGTTCTGCTATGCCACCCAGGACAACTAGTCTGGATTCTCCCAAAGATGAAAGACCAGCAGTGAGAGCGAAAGGGACGGTAAGGCCGTCTGACAGGCCAATTACACTGAACCGAGGTGTGACATAGTAAGCAGGATGAGGAATTGGCGGCGGCACACAAGACTCACACGTCACGGACTACGTCTGGATCGATGAGCGTTCGGTCGTCGTCGTCCTTAAGGTCTTTACAGCATATCCCGTCTTGGCGGCCGTGTCTGTTGCACTTTGCTTGGAGAGGGGGAGAAACGATTTCAGGTGCAGACTCTAGGGACCATACTGGCTGTTTTGACGCGGTGGCGGGGTCACTGTTGAGGGAGATGGGAACAATGGCTGCTCTGCTTGATTCTGAGGACATTGTAGACGAAAAAGCAGGGATGGATGCTCGATGCAGTTATAAGTTAGCAAGGAGGCATAGAAAATGTAACGATTCTCATTGGCCAGAGTACTTTGATTTGAAATCAGAGGCTGGTGATTGGCCTAGACTCGAGGCTAATTGATCAGCATGTTTGTACTCACACGTGATCACCAACTCAAATTGCCCAAAGACCCGCTCTTCCGAGAGCGAACTGCTTGTTCATCACGCTCAGCCGCTACTTCTCGAGGTTCAGACGGACCATAGTGGAAAGGAATGCGCGAGTTACGCAGGTCGCGGTCAAACACCAAATATGAATGATTACACATATGTGTATTGTATGTGCTTGGTTTGAAAAGATATTATTTGGGAGGTGATAGAGAGCCAGATGGTCCACTGGACTGCTCGCAGATTTTTCTATTGCCTGAATGACAACAAAGCTTGCATCTAACTTGCATCTGACAGGGTAGAAAATTTAATCAGTGATAAGGAAATTTACACCAACTAACATAACCCACTTGTCAAGGAAGGGAATTCACTACTGATTGTTGCAAGTGCTTGACAGTGATGGCTCCTATTAGTTCTAATCAAAAGGAGGATGGTATGCAGGAGTAACATGTGTGCTTCTCTTGACCTGTATGACTTGTCAAATATCATTTGAAAATAGGTTCTTGGTGGTTGGATCCTGCCCAATAAATTTAGGTAATTAGTGCAAATCTTGACCCTTGTATCATCATGATCAGTGTTTCAATCTCCACTGCCACTAAGAATTAGTGAAGTCTTTAGGCTTGTCATGCTCAAACACATATCTTCACTTCTTTGCTGATTCCAATGATTGGACTCCAGAGAGTTACATGCTACATATGTATGTGTATCATTATGCTGCAAAAGAAAGGCAAGTACAATGAATTACAAACTGTGTCCAAATCTTAGGGTCTGTTTAGTAGGATTAAGCACTGGCAAAGGGGATTAGTTACAACACAGAGTAGGCATAAATTATAATACAGTGTAATCCTAGGATCAAATAATCTAAGCTGCCTACCAAATGGTCCCCAAGTTAGTGGTGAAGAGGTGATCAATTAGTTTGCCCACTTGGGCATGTCTTAAAGCTAGAGCTAGTTTACATTCTGATCAGATAAAGACAGTCATTCTTCTAGACAATGAGATTTCCAAGCTTTGTTTGATTCTTCCAAAGACTAGTACATGTACAGGATGATGGGGTGTATCAAACATCAGAGCTAAGTACAGTGTGATGTTCAACCTTGCATCTATTCATCACAGGAAGGATTCATCACAGGAAGGGATAGTATATACATATAGTCAATTAACCTGTTGGCCCATTGGATTGGCCTGAAGTCCCTCACCATGGCTGATTGGGTTGCCTGTTGGGCTGCTGCCCTGAATCTTTGTATCAAAATGTATTTGTAACCTTGCTGTCCTCTGGATTGAACATGCACATGAGTATAAACCTACAACTGGGCCATGTGTTGATACTGAACAAGTTCATTTGTTTTCATCACAATGGTTCAGGCCTCAGTATCAAGGTAAAATCAACACTGTTTTCTTGGAATCCGATGACATATCAGTCACGGACTAAGGCCTGCCTTTCCATTGCCCACGGTATCCACTGGATGTGAAAAGTGTCATGACAGGGCGGTACATACATAGCGATTCATGTGGCAGCAATCAGCGCAGGAACACAAAAGCCATACACATCGAGCGGTTAAACGGTGCTACACGGTGAGGCAATGAATTATGATGCCTTGCTACACACTGCAATTGCCAATTACCAAGTCACAACTGTGACAGGTCCCATGCGGTGCCAGTTGAGGCAAAGGCAACTTACCTATTTAGGTAGCCCAAGCTTTTGCTGTCAGGACTTAGAGCAGCAGTAGACCCGCATCTGTCATCTCTTCTAATAAATGAACTCAAATCGGTCATGCTTTCGTTTTTTTGGGCGCTTGAATGGAATTGCAGTGGGGTTGAAACGGCGCAAATTACAAAATGATACAACTTGTATCACAGCCCAGTGCTGGTATGTAACGTACGAGTTTGCTTTAGCTTACCGCTTACCGCCTTAGCTTCGCATACAAATACCGTGGTTGCACAGTAAAATCAGAGTAAGCAGTACTTACTACCCTCCTCACTCCCCTTTACAATGGTGAACGCATCGACACTCATCGGTGTTGTGTTGGTGGCCCGCCACGGTGATCGAGCTTCCACGGTCTATCAGAACTACAGTACCTACAATTCTGTGCAGGGTTACTTGACCCCTTTGGGCGCCGTACGTTGGTCAATCCTGTCACAATGGATTGTACTCACCACTTACACAGAGTCAAGAGTATGAACTGGGACAGTTCCTCCGGAACACCTACCTCAACTCTCAGTCACCGTCTTACATTCAAGGTATAAACACTGATGTGGTGGACGTGGATCAACTGTATGTCCGTGCTGATGCCGGTGGAGGCGACGTCATCCTGGATTCAGCCTATGCCCTCATGCAAGGGCTCTACCCGCCTACACCACAGTCTTGCATCACCCTAGGAAACGGGAAGGTGGTCACTTCTCCCCTTGGTGGCTACCAGTATGTACCTGTAGAGTCCCTGGAATTCTGGCAGGCCCCTTCCCTCACAAGTTGGATGGAGTGCGAGGTACGTCCTGCAAATGTCACAGCTAGCAAACTATGACCTCTCTACCAGTACTTCCAATCCCACTTGTCCCGCCTAAACAGTGGCGTCGTCTTCAAGGATCTTACTGCCACGGCCGCCCCTTTCCTTCAAGCAGTCCAACCTTACCTGAACGGCATGAATAATAGTTTCCTCAATATGGTGTGTTGGACTAACACGATCACTTCCCTTACCGTGCTGATGTTTTTGTAGTGGAACGTAAGTTGTCCAGGAAGCATGGTTTGGCCACCATCTGAATATTTCCGCTGGTCAGATTTATGACTACCTTAACGTTCAATACACACACAACAAGACATTCTACGAAGGGTTCCCTCAGACTCTCATGCAACAAGCTCGGTACTTTGCTAATCTCCACGAACAAAATGTCTTCACCGACAGTGTGACAAATGGCGTCGGCCAAAGTAAGCACACAAATACATCTCAGATGGATGCTGGTGGTTCTCAACATGGTCTTTTCTAGTTGCCATTCGCACTCTCTGGCCCGAGATATTCTGGACATTGGGCAACATGACCCTGGCCAACAACACTATAAAATTGGCTCTGACGGAAGTTGATTATAAGCCGTTCATTTCCATGTTCAATGTGACCAATGCTACGGTCACCAATCCTGAGATTTCTGGCATCGGTGTGTTCCCTGTCCTTGTGTGTTTGAATGCTTACGCATGACTTGTTGCAGTGGATTATGCTTCGGTTGTTGCGCTCGAGCTCTCACAAAATACCCAGGGTCAATACAGTGTCGCCATGAAATTCAAGAACGGAACGAACGACGATTCATTCCATACGTTGAAGATGTGGGGTAATGATAGCATTAGTCTGGATGGGTTGAAACATAACCTTTTCGTACGTTCTTGATTCTTCCCGTTTCATCCAACTGATGACTCATCGTGCTTAGTGGACCACCATCAACTCAACGGTCAACTGGTGTTTCTCTTGCAACCAAACTGTACTCCGTGGATGCTCAGTTTTTAATTACAGTAATGATCCTTTCCTTAACCCTACTAGTGCTACGGGTTATTAGATTCCGAAGAGTCTGATGGGTGTACGGACTAGATACTATTTTCGTAATCTCACTTGGTCTCTGGAAAAATCACTCGCAGTGGAGTCTATGTGCAAATATGACTTAGGATGTTTTGCTCCGTCATCTGCAAAATCAACAAGCGAGACGGCTCTTTTTGCACTCGAGCGAGCGCTCTCATTGGTCCTCAGCGGTCTAAGCGACGTCTTACAGCATGAACTTTCCAAATGGAGGGTGTCATGTCTCGAGGTTTCCTCGGGTAGTTTTGCAGAACGGGCCGTTCTCGGGGATGCTAGTGATTACCGAAAGCAAAACGTGTCATCCGTTGGCACCGGATGACTTCCCAAAACCATCGATGCTATTGCGCCACGGAGTTTACCAGGCCCACCACTGATCAGGTGCAGCTTGGTTCAAAACAATATATTCAGTCCCCGTTTGGATTAGCTAGTCGTAAACCTCGTCTCCGTCCAATCAAGCTGCTTCTTGAGTATTGAAAACCTCAGCAGGCGCATGGTGTAATTCAACGCTTTTGCAGATTGGCAGCTTGTAGGTGTGTGAACCCTCATCCTACTTATGGCCAGCCAAATACATGTACTAAACAGAAGGACTGATGAGCACACAGCACCTTCATTGGATTGGCTCAAGAAGCTTTAAAGGATGAACCATTATATAGCCAGTACGGGGTTTCAATATTTATGGTGTAGTCAAATGTGAAGATAAAACTTTAAGATTTTTATAACAATGAGTCAGTTGTCATCGGATTGGCATGAATCATATACAAATGTTGATATAGCAATGCATGTGAGACTGTGTCTTTCCCTCGACCCGTTATGGGTCACTGCTGTATTATTCACCGGTCAGCAGAATAGTGTGTATACTCTGATTAGTTTCATCCCGACTTTCTTCTTGGCCGAGGTCATTGATATATTATGGAATTCTCCACAGTTTTTTCATGCCCTGCATTACCTTTTCACTTCCCCTTGATTATGTATGTAGAAACTCTAGAGCCTAAGATAGTTAAAATAGGGGTATTTGCTCTGGGGACTGATGCAACCTCCTATCTGCAGTGTGTGGGCATGACTGTTCAGCATTCCATAGGTGTACAACTACTGACATTCTGTACCCATAAATCACTAATAAATGAATATCTAACAATATATCAAAGTCAGTACACATTTTGTGAGTTTGACAGATGGTAACTAATATTCTGTGACACAGCTTCTCAGAGGCTGCTCCCCTGTTGAATATAACTAGGTGTATATGTCAAAGAGAAATGGCTATTCAGGCCCGGATCGACCTTTCGCCGTTCGGACTGTTGAAGACAACTTTGGACTTGCCACTTACATAATATACTTATACTTATATAAACTCTTTTATTGTGGTTTACTTTGCTGACTCTTCGTCTGCGATCACCCAGCCTCGTGCTGTCTGAGTAGTCCAATCATAAATATACGTGTTCTACACGGTGTGAGCCTCACCTGTGACCCTCCGCAGTTGTTGCTGCACTATATCTTGACAGGGACTGGTCGATCTGACTGGCTGTGCTACCGAGTAGCTCGGGTACAAATGGAAAATAAAAGCCAAGACAAAGTGGGACTAGTAATGAGAGAAGGTGTTACATAAGATTTGGTGCAGCAACATAGGTAAGACTTACGTCATATGGAGTATTGGACTACTAATAGTTTCCGAGTACTCGAAGTCTCGTCCGAGGCTGAATGATGGGTGTCGACAAAGGTATCATTCCTCCGACTATGTAAACGGCAAGTTCTCAACTTGCATGGACCAAGGCTGACTTAAGAGAAAGAGATTAACACTGTTGGAGAGTGGGGACTGGGTGAAGAAATGGCTCATTAAAGATGTACCCATTCTATTTTGGGAGATGAGTGAGGTGACGTTGAGGGACGGTACTTATATGTTACAGATATATCTTGCTCCAAGTACAAAGAAACCCTAGTACTAAGCCAAGAGACCGGGAACTTCTTTGAACTGCACAGATCACTCGACTAACCTCATCAGGACCATTGTGGAGCCTGGTTGGCTTCTGACACCAGACGAGCTTCAGAGAAAAACGTGCGTCCACCTATAATTTGACTGCCAAGTATCCAGTGAAAGCATCATCGAACACTACATCTGGATTCTTCACACTGAAGTAAGCAGATGTCGGGCACTGAATAGCCATCGAGCAGCGTGAGAGTGGAATGAGATATCAATATGGGTGGTCAGCGTGCATCGCAGCAACTGCGCATGGTATGACTAACTTATCCGTCTATCGGACTAACTTCAAATCTGCAGAATCCATATTCCCTCGGGTAGTTTGGCAGATGCGGTTCCACCAAATAATCGCCCCTGCACACATATTATAAGGCCAAAACACCGCGTTGTGGTGTCAGTTGGGATCACATACAGCATCGCGGCTTGCCTATTATATACTAACCCCTTACATGATCAGGACGTGGAGCATTGTTCGTGCAACATTCTGTCATTTCCGATTCCGATAGACGTACAGCCATAGAATCTGCCTTTTTTTTGGTTACCTTGCCGCTAATCGACTTCTCATGGACGGAATTAGCACAGGCTGAAATGACCTTCAACTGGTACACGGACAAGTTCGGTTTAATAAAAACGCCTGCCCCCATAGCTCGGTCGAGTACAAATACTTTACCGCATCAGAGTAAGGACTCAATCCCTCTTGCTCCCCTTTACAATGGTGAACGCATCGACGCTCCTCGGTGTTGTGTTGGTGGCTCGTCATGGTGATCGTTCTTCGACGGTCTATCAGAACCCCTCTACCTACGATTCTGTGCAGGGTTACTTGACCCCTTTGGGCGCCGTACGTTCGTCAATCCTGTCACAATGGATTGTGCTCATCACTTGCACAGAGCCAAGAGTATGAACTGGGACAGTTCCTCCGGAACACCTACCTCAACCCTCAGTCACCATCTTACATCCAAGGTATAAACACTGATGTAGTGGATGTGGATCAACTGTATGTCCGCGCTGATGCTGGTGGAGGCGACGTCATCCTGGATTCTGCCTATGCCCTCATGCAAGGGCTCTACCCACCCACACCACAGTCTTGCATCACCCTAGGAAACGGGAAGGTGGTTACTTCTCCCCTTGGTGGCTACCAGTATGTGCCTGTAGAATCCCTGGAATTTTGGCAGGCCCCTTCCCTCACAAGTTGGATGGATTGCAACGTATGTTATGCATATTTACAGCTTGCAGACTATAATCTCTGTACCAGTACTTCCAATCCAACTTGGTCCGCCTGTACAGCGGCGTCGCCTTCAATGCCAATGCTGCTGCTGCTGCCCCTTTCCTTCAAGCAGTCGAGCCTTATTTGAACGGTATGAACAACAGTTACCTCAACATGGTGTGTTGCAGTTACATGATTGCATCTTTAACGACTGACTTTTTTGTAGTGGAACGTAAGTTATCCAGAAAGCATGGTTTCACCGCTGATTAAACGTTTTCGTCATTCAGATTTATGACTACCTTAATGTTCAATATACGCACAACCAGACATTCTACAACTGGTTGCCCAAGACCCTCATGGAACAAGCTCGGTACTACGCTAATATTCATCAACAAACTATCTTCACAGATAGTCTGCCAAATGGCATTGGCCAAGGTAAGCTCATACGAGCATCCTAGGTCTGATGTCGGTGGTCCTCAACATGTTATTTCTAGTTGCCATTCGTACTCTCTGGCCCGAGATATTTTGGACATTAGGCAACATGACCTTGGCCAACAACACTGTGAAACTGGCTTTGACGGAAGTTGATTATAAGCCGTTCATTTCCATGTTCAACACAACTAATGCTACAGTGACCGATCCTGATATTGCTGGCATTGGTGGGTCTGCTCGCTCCCCATGTATTTCGAGTGCTTACGTATGAGTCATTGCAGTGGATTATGCCTCGGTTGTTGCTTTCGAGCTTTCACAAAATACTCAGGGCCAATACAACGTCGCCATGAAGTTCAAGAACGGGACGAACGACAGTGCATTCCGCCCGCTGAAGATGTGGGGCAATGATAGTGTTGTTCTGAAAACGTTAAAACATCGCCTTGACGTACGTTCTTTAATGATCTCTCCCCGCTTCATTCAACTAATGGCAGTTCATCATGTTTAGTGGACAACCATCAACACGACGAACAATTGGTGTTTCTCTTGCAACCAAACTATCCTGCGAGGATGCTCTGTATTCAACTTCAGCAATGATCCCTACCTTAACCCAACTTCTATCGGGAATCATTAGATTCGAGTCTGTTGAGCGTACAAACTATCTACTAACGTTTGTAATGTTGCTAAGCCACTTTTTGAATGTTCGAGAAATTATTTGCAATGGACTCAATTGCATGTGGCTTAAGATCAATTTCGTATGTAAATCTCTCCGTTGTCGGGGTTGCCAGTGATCACCGAAGCCAAAACGTGACCTCCTTCGACACGGGATTCCTTCCCGAAGCAGGATTAGTGTTCGGAGTTTACGAGACCCACCACCTCGAGGTTTGTGAATGCCTCCGTAACGTCATGCACCAATTGAGTACTTATGTAACTTCGGGATATGTTTCCTGTTTCGTTGAGGCTATGTGTCGCCTCACTTGAAGTAGTGTGTGGGAAGGAGCCCAATGGTAAGCCAATTATTCAAGATGCGACCGTCTAAGGACATGTTCAATGGATTGGCAGAAGGATCGATGATGCCAGCTGCTAATGAGCCCGCACCACCTTAATCAGATAAGCGAGGAAGAACAGGACGGATGATTACATTATATAATTGCGTTCCCTCTATCTGACGTGAACCAGGTCCTGGAGTCGTGCTGTTGCGCCAACCATACTATCAGGTACGCCATCGCGAGTCACCGCTACAGTCCCCACTAGCCAGTAGAATCGTATTATGGAGGTCTTGGTCGGTTTCATACGGAACCTGTTGTTTCCATCTCAGGTGGTTTGAACCCCATGGAATGTATTGGTATTCGAACGGGTCACCCTCCATGGATATTTCGGACGCTGCCATCGCAGCACCTTATTCGGGGCAGGAGCATACCTCCTGCCTGATTCAATGTGTCAGCCATGACACTAGGAATGAGCTCTTCCGAACAACAGGTGAACGTGTTGCATTTACATCATGACGTCCAATTACTATCCCCTGAAGAAGATACTATAAAGGATGTGGGTACGTGCTCTGGGATGGATCATCTTATCATCTTCATCCATCAAGAACACTATGTCCAACCAAGCAGCCACCCGCGCCCTCAAGGGTGAAGCTGGCCTTATTCTCGCCAAGAGCTTTGAGCCCCATCACTTGTCGCACTTGGGCTACACTGTAGATGGAGAAGCACATCCAGATGCAGTGAAGAATATTCCTGGTACTATCTATGTGACTCCCGCTAGAATGGCCCCAGTCACTGTTCAGGACGTTGTTATAAAACTCGACAATGGTTTCGTCTTTTCCCATCAGAACAGAGCTTATGACTTTTACACCAGTAGGTGTCTGATATCGTTCGACTGTGTGGTAGATTGACAGGACCATTGTTAGTGATCATTCCCTACACCCCTCCAGAGGGACGTAGGGGGACGTTCTACACGAGTGGTGATGGTCCAACAGAAGGAGAACAGTGTTCTTTCTGGATCCAACAATTCCCATCCTTTGGCTCCCAATATGGTCGTATCACGGTGGATATTTTGGATAGCTCACTCGAGCATCACAGGATTATCGGTGTGGTGAGTCTTCTCGTTTTGGTCTTTGTTACATAAAGTGACTGTTGTGAATCTTTATACGCAGTTCAAAAGTAAGTCGAAATAGCTCGATACACACATTCCAGAACGCTGATGTGTTTCCCCCACTCTTTCAGCTGATGACAATAACTATGGAGCTTCTGGTAAAGGAACTTGGGAGAGAATCGTTGAAAATTAGAGTTGGAAGCATGTCTCACTTGTATTGTAGTGATCACGTGTAAATGCACGTGATGTGTTCAATCTTTACACGTGACAAACACGTTTGAACAACGCGCCGACTTGTTTTTCTTGTATTCAGTCCTTGGTTCTGTCTAAGATGGCAAGCAATCCTAAAACACCTTCTCGATTCCGCTCACGCAGCGATGCAAAAACGCCACTCACACCATCCCTCATCTCCTCCTTCAATGCTATCTCGCTTTCGCCCAGAAAACAATACTCCGCTGCATCTCATCCCGCTGATCTTTCTAATCCATTCCTCGCACGTTCACGACCATCCTCGCCCGTCAAGCGAACAACATCTGGTACAATTATCCAATCGTCGAGTGGTCCTACCCATAACGGCGTCATCCGCAGGGGTGGTATTGAGTCTCGCCTAGAAGTCGTCTCCCATGACTACCATCCCACCCAGGTAAACCAGAACGTACGTCCAGAACTCAAACGCTCTAGGTCTACACCATCTACGCGTGAGCGTACCATCTCGCACTCCTCTTCCCATGGCGATCGTTTTATCACCACCCGCGAGGACGACGTTGTCCCTGCATCCTTGTCGTCCACTGCTTCCGCAACTCTCGCTTCCACTGCATCATCTTCTCCCGGCCACACAGCTCGTCTTGCTAATGCGACCGGAGTACCACTCAATCGTCGCGTCCTTGCCTATCACGAACCGCCTCCAGTCGCTAGCAGTGGGACGTTCCTCACGACACAGCGGACCCTCGCGCGTCCTCTGTATGCTCGTGCGGATCTCCCTAGCTCGAATGGAGCGTGGAAGGATAAGAGTCGCAAGATCCCCACCACACCTGAACGCGTATTGGATGCTCCTGGCATGGTTGATGATTTCTATCTTAATTTGGTCTCATGGAGTGCACTCAATACTGTCGGCGTCGCCCTTGGTGAGAGTACGTATCTATGGAGTGCCGAAACAGGTGTTGTCTCCCATCTCGGTGATGCTCCCCAGGGCACATATGTCGCCTCCGTGGACTTCTCCAATGATGGCGCCTACCTTGGGGTTGGTCTCGGAACGGGAGGTATTGAGCTTTGGGACTCCGGTACGGGCCAGCGTCTTCGTACCATGCAGCCTACTGCGGATACAAATGGGCAGTGTGCGTCACTCGCCTGGTGCAACCATGTCCTTACATCGGGTCACTCATCGGGTATGATTCACCATCACGACGTGCGGGTTCCTCGACATCTCGTCGCCACGCTCGAGGGCCATGCAGGTGAGGTATGCGGTCTTCGATGGAGTTCCGGTGGAGAAGTCTTGGCAAGTGGTGGGAATGATAATGTTGTAAACCTCTGGGATGGACGTGGCGGGGATGTCGGCGCCACATCAAGAGGTGCGCCAAAGTGGACGAAACGAAACCATACTGCAGCAGTCAAGGTGGGCATAGCTGTCTGGTGCACTATGTATAACTCACCTATTTTGATAGGCCCTTGCCTTCTCTCCGTGGGCGCCGCTCCTTGCCTCAGGGGGTGGAACGTCTGACACTTGCATCCATGTTTGGAATATAACGACTGGTGCACGGCTGCACACGTACCAGACAGGTGCTCAAGTGACGGGCGTGCACTGGGCCCGTGATCGGAAGGAGCTCGTGAGTACTCATGGGTTCCCTGGGAACGCACTTGCAGGGTGGGCATACCCCCCACCATCTGGCTCGTCAGGTTCGCGATCGGGCAGTGGGAGTGCCGCAGGACCGGTTCCCAGTGCAAAGATCTTTGAGATTAGGGACGCACATGATGCCCGTGTGCTCTTCTCCGCCTTATCACCAAATGGAGAGGTGCTGGTTACTGGTGCGGGGGACGAAAACCTCAAGTTTTGGCGTATATGGGAGGCGAAAGAAGTAAAGAAGAAGAGCAAAGCGAAAGAAGAGATATCTACAGGCAGGGGGATTTTATCCATTCGGTGAAATATGACAAACAGGAGTCCTAGGGCGATGATGCGACATGGCTGGGATTGGTCAGGCCAATTCACAGTAGGCCTGAGTTACAAGATTCAAACTTAGCTTCACTAGGGAGCTGTTCACACGTGCTACTAATAGCTATGGAACTGTATATGCTATGGGGAATAATATGTCGCCGAGATTCTTCAGATCTTAGTAGGCGAGCCCGCATACCAATCTGCGTCATTGCTGTAATGTCTATATCCGTCCCTCGAAAGCCGGCCATCGAAGGGTACAATTCACGTCGGCATGACTGGTGGCGTGGTGCCTTTTTCGACTGCCGTACGAAGACTGGAATTGCAAGATTAGCATCGATAACCAGGGAAAAAATTTGAAGCACAGATGTCGGATAGGGGCAATGACAGCAATAATACCCACCTATAGTCGTCGCCGTTCTGTGTAATGTAGCGCACCCAGGGCAATGCTTGGTACCCTGATTTTTCAACAATTTTCAGGTATCGTACTTGGATACCAGATACTGTGAAGTACGGGATCTCAAACTTGACCGTAAGTGGGGGTCGCGTAGGTGGTTCCAAATCTGGATAGAGATCAGTTAGGGCATGCACTGAGACAAGAAGACCATACGTACCACTTTTCACGCTGGGCAAACCAAAGTGTGCCCGCATGAGGTATTCACGTCCACCCCCGAGTTGCTTAATCTTCCACACAAACGCAGACTTGTCCGGTGCATATTGCACGCTACCTGTCGATGCCTACAGAACCACAGAGTCAGCCTCCAATTATTGACCTCCTGTCTATCTTACTCTAAATTTGGGGCTATCTGCATCATCGGGGACAGGTACCCATACTTCGACGTTGTTTGCAGTACTGCGTCGCTTGAATTGCGCCTTGATCTTGACGATGTATTCGACACGGGAACCACGATGGCTTTCAACAGCGGCTTCGACCCATATCAGAGGCTTCACAGGTGTTGAAAGTCGGTAGGACATTAACTCGAATTCTCCGTCTGGCGGAATGAAAGAAATAGTTCTGTCGTTTTCGAAGCGACTAAGGCGGACGCATTGATGGAACTTGACATCTTCCATCTCAATAGACTTGCCCCGGGCAGCTTAGGTACATGCGAACTGGTCATAAGGGACCGCGTATGGGGGGCACACATCAAAAACGTACTGCGGCCTGTGGTCTCGAACATGACCTTGTCATTGAGACCCAATCGTAGTTCTGGCATGCCCGATAAGTAGCATTTCATCTTCACGGCGCCGAGGATCTCTGAACGGACAACGTTTCCGTTGGAATTTACCTATGTGTGTATGCACGGATATCAACTGCATCGACTAACCAGGAGGTGCAACTTACGAGAAGATTCACGCTCTCAATAACGTCAAGGAAGACTTCATTCTTCCTATACCGAATGCCCTCTGTTCTCCAAGACACGGCATTCGTCACAGCCATAGGAGGACGCGCCTGTACTTCAAGTTTATGCGATTCTTGTGTGATATATCTGTCATTCCGACAGTAAGTTGATGTCATCCACGACACCGATACATGCAACGGTGCGACCACCAAGAACCAAGACGATAAGGAGTTGTTCAATCGGTACTCACTCTTGTAGGATCTTGCTCTCCGTCGTCTGGGGATATCCAAAGTCCATCATCTCGTCCATAAGTTCATATATGATAACGAAGTTGTCCCGTATCGACTCTTCCTCGAGTTCCTTGAAGTATTCGACGAGAACTTGAGTAAGCCGGTGCAGGAAGGTGATAATCTCGGCAGCGTTGCTGTTTTGCTTTGAGAGGGCAAGGACTTGACATAACAATTAGTTTCGGAGCGCAAGGAGAATCAGTCGAGTCGAGTATAGCTTATCATTGGATGTAATGCTCACGATATAAGTTGGAATGTCTGATATGCATGTAATTGATTCCCTGACTAGACAAACAGGGCGTGACTTGCTGACCCTCCTCCTCGACCTCGAGCACTAGAGGGAGGAAACGCTCGACATACGATGGTGGCACATCGTCTCTGTATGAACGCTGGATCAGTGGTTTTCCTTTCAAGTCGAGGATGGCGATGAGAGAGACCATCGTAGCAGAGACAATATGGACAGAGATGAGGGTTGCCTGCTTTGGATATGTCGGTGTCAATGAACGCTCCTTCCACTACTATCGCACCATACATAACTGATATCCTTAACCGCCGATTTTGTACTGACCGTTCCATCCAGTCGTGTTCATGAACAGCACCCTCGATTCACGGCTATATCTGATGTAGAGACCGCCAGTACGGTCCCGTACGACGCGACTCGACTTGCACAGGCTAGGACTAACGACAAACGATCAACGACTGTGACAAGGGCTCAGATGTATCAACGTATACGCGTTAATGCGTGGTATCTACGTCGACGCACAAATCCGTATACAGACAAATACCTAGTGTCAAATGTAGAGTGGAGGCCTCTACGTCGCGATTGTTGTTGATCAACAACAAATACCTTAGCCGAATGGACAGTTGGACCATCTGGTTTGATCATCCTTGTACCCTTCCAACCACTGCTCAGTGATATCGGTGAATCGCTTGCCCTTCGTTGTGCGAACCGATCATCTGACAGCATTGCGCGTTCAGCATCATCGGATTTCCACCATCGTGCATCGATCTCATGACCATAATCGGTCATAGAACCAGAGATGTGCATTCCTTCTTGCCAAACGCTGTACCACCGAACTCGAATTGGCACCCGCTGTCCAACAACGAATTTCTTCAGGAGGCAATTGACTTGATCCAGGAGGACGAGTTGATCTGCTTCCCTGAGTTCCTGCTTGGAAAGTGAACTTGCATATGAGAAGAGAATTAAAACGTATAGGAAGATTCAAGGGGTCGCCATCGTAGGTCTGTGGTTCACCAGAGGAGATGTAAGGAATCGTACCCTATTAGCTGAACATAAGATAAGTCGGTAAGAGGTTGCATTCACACGAGGCTTACAGTTGGTTTGATTTTGCCCCTATGCGGATGACCTGTATAGTGAAACACCGTCGTCGTCGAGGTTCAGGCCTCAGGTGCGTATTTGGTTATTGCGAGAAGGAACCCCCGCTAATGGTCAGGAATTCATCATATACTTGGCCGTAGAATGCTTGTGTGCTGACGAATACATACTGATTCTTGGTGAGATAAGAGTCGTTCAGGTCACCGAGCCACTCATATCTTGGAAGGGCTCACGCGATGTGAGATATCTGCAGCTTAAGCCAATGGTACATCAAGGATACAAACACAACGATTCGTCGAACCCGAATATACATACATATATACGCCCAAGATGAACGAAACTAGGGTACGACCCCTGCCAACATCTTTCCAGAGAGTCTCCCGGCGCGCTCGAGATTCCCGTCTGCCAACTCATACGCCGGTCGATATCGGAAGCACAGAGACTGGTCGTTTTCGCCTGTGGTTGGTAGTACAGGTGCACATTCGGCGCGGCAAGTCGTGCTTGGATCGTCAGCAATGATGCGGACACAGTGGACACACTGGTTTGTGTTATTCTCGGCGAGACACGTGCACTCTGGGTTATTTGCAATGATAGTAAATGATCCCAGGGTCTGATCCGCGGTGAGCGGTATTCGGGCAGGTGGTTTCTCGGCGATACATGTGGCGCTGGGATTGTCTGCAAGGACGACTAGTGAAGTTGGGAAGAGATCGGCTGTGTCAGGAGAGCAGAGGACACGTAATGCAGGGTTTGGGAAAGTGTTGAACGTCGACCCGAGAGAAGTGTATCTACCCTGGTCATCAGACAGGTGTCCTCTGAGGGTTGGATGAAACTGTTACATACCCCTGGTCATAGAGAGCGCAGTAAGGTACTTGTAGCTTTTTAAGGAATGTCCACACGTCAGAGTACGACCAGTCGATAATAGGATTGATGCGCTCGAATGCCGGCCATCCGGGATCGCACATATTCCGATGGGAAAGCGTGGCTAGAGGGGGAACGAAATAAATAATTGCCGGGGTACATATGGCTGGTGACTCACCCCCGTGCGGATCTGTTCTCCGCGTCCCGATCAGAATGGCTTCAATGTGTGGAAAACGCGATTTGTAGAGTTCCAATGCACGTCTCATTCCCTCCCCTCCCCGAGCTTTGCCGACGGGGCGGGAGAAGAGACCATTTGCAGGGTGAGCCCCGTCGGAGGTTGGCGTGGTGGGGGTGGCTATTCCAGGAGTGACACTCTCGACGGGGAGGGGAATGTCGACGTCGGAGGGGGGAATGCATGTGAAGAGGTCGAGGCCATAGGCTTTGGTTTCTTGCGAGAGGAAGGCCTCAAGCTCAGGAAAGGGGGACGGGACGGGGATGTATACGGCTGTGATAGACTGTGTCTGGGGGTAATGGCGGGCGAGTGCGGCGGTGTAGAGGTGGAGGAGGACGGTGCCTGTGAGGGGGTCAGAATTGGGCGACAGGCGTGCGTGTTCCACTGACAGTCTTTTCCTCCGTTGAAGCTGAGTGATATCCGGTCAGGACTGAGAGGGTGTTAGTGAATGGTGCAGTATTTGGAGTTGTCTCGCTCACCCGTATGTTTGCAGAGCCTGTTCGATGACGTCGAGAGACTGTTTTACGAGATGTGCGATGTTGTCTTGTGAGCGTGCGGTGTTGTAGACGTCGAGTGCGATCTGCTGTCTGTCCATGTTGTGTGAGGAGAGAACAAGATCACCGTGTGAATTCACTCGACTGTCATGTCTGTCATCCTCGTCACCGGAGGAACTGGCCTCGTCGGAAAGGCCATCGAATATGTCATCCAGAACGAACCAGAGGGCTCGCGATTCGGAAGGCGACCTGGGGAAAAGTGGATATTCGCCAGTTCACGGGATGCCGATCTGAGGTAGACTCAGATCCTTGACCAGTCAACCTGAATCTCATCGACACAGGGATGCAAAGCAGACGCTCGATCTCTTCGAGAAACACAAGCCAACCCATGTCATCCACCTGGCTGCTCTTGGTGCGTGGCAAACTCATATCTCCAGCGTGTCTCACTGATAAGCGCGGTCAGTTGGGGGTCTCTTCGCGAACAGAGAACGCAAGGTCGGCGTTTCTACCACTCATCATCGTCATTGCCAACGTATCACAGGCTACGTTCCTAAGGGACAATTCGCTGATCAACGACAATGTCCTCCACACCGCACGCATCACCAAGACACAGAAAGTCATCTCCTGTCTCTCCACCTGCGTATTCCCCGCCAAGATCGACTACCCCCTCACAGAGGAGAAGGTCCATCTAGGCCCGCCGCACGACAGCAACTTTGGTTACGCCTACGCTAAACGCATGGTCGATGTGCAGAACCAGTCAGTTTATCTGATCGATGCCTCGTGTCGCGTCTCACACAATCCCACAGCGCCTACAAGGAGGAATTCGGCTGCAACTTTACGTCTGCCATTCCAACCAACGTATTCGGCCCCCACGATAACTTGTCTGGCCTATTCGCTTCCCCCCTGTATCTGGCTAATATGTTGTTCCAGTGATCTGAAACACGCCCACGTCATCCCCGCTCTTATCCACAAGTGCTATCTCGCCCAGAGTGAGAAACACCTCTCGTGACGATTATCATACTGATTACCACATCTCAGAGAATGGCACTCCTTTCAAGGTCATGGGCGATGGATCGCCCTTGAGGCAGTTCATCTACTCTCGGGATCTTGCCAAGCTTTTCATTTGGCAGTTGCGCGAATACGATCACGTAGAACCCGTCATTCTATCTGGCACGTCTATTGCTGTCTGACACCCCACGTTCGATAACTTATCTCGTTGCAGTGGATGAGCATGATGAAATCAGCATTCGCGATGTCGCCAACTCGATCGTCAGGGCCTTCAAGTTCGATGCTGGCGCTCAGGTATGTAATACTCATCGACGATCGACGCTTACACGACTTATCTCTGCTCTAGTTCGAGAACGAACTCAACGATAACGGACAAGACCGCAAGCCGGCGTCGAACGCAAAACTGCTCGGCCTGATTGGGGAATTCCAATTCACACCATTCGAACAAGGTTGGCATTGGTTACTCGCCACTATATCTACTTGCCCTGACATTTCTACAGCCCTGGACGAGACCATCTCTTGGTTCCTTGACAACTATGCCAACGCGAGGATCGGGCAGACTTCCCACTGACCAAATAGACGACGATCAAATCAGACACTTGTACATACTATGGGGATGTTTTGAACGCGGATCCATTGGATTTTCAAGAAAGATATAGAATCTCTGTGTAGTCACGTACTATGACATTGTAAGTTGGACAGACACTTGTACGTAGGGACGTTTCAAATACAGATCCGTCGAATTTCCAAGAAAGATAGTGTCCTTGCGTAGTACACGTCAAGGGGTAAGAGCAAAGTCAATGTCCCAATAGTTTGGAGTCCTGGTCTATGTCTCTTTAGTTGTGGTCTTCAACAAGACTCTTAGAAGCTCTCAGATCGGACTCGACCATCTCCTTGATGAGTGAGTCAAAGTCCACCTTGCGCTTCCATCCCAGGACACGCTCCGCCTTGGCAGGGTTGCCGAGTAAGAGACTAGGAAATATTAATCACATACGAAGGCCGCGATGTGGATGTACGTACTCGACTTCAGCGGGACGGAAGTAATGGGAATCGACCCTGACGATAGTTTGGCCTGTCTGTACGTTGTAGCCTTCCTCTTCCAAGCCAGACCCACGCCATCTTCAAGTGGGGTGAGGTCATATCAAGGCAGACAACGCAATTACGTACTTGACGGTTATCCCCAAGACAGCAAACGACTTTTCGACGAATTCACGCACGGGGTGGGTTTCGCCTGTGGCAAGGACGAAGTCGTCGGGAGTAGGCTGCTGCAGCATCCTCCACATGCCCTCGACATAGTCCTTGGCTGTAAATCATATGAGTAAGTCATCGGATGTTGGTCACGATAACCTACCATGACCCCAGTCACGTTGAGCATCCAGGTTACCCAGATACAAGCAGTGTTGTTTTCCAAGGCAGATATCTGCGGCTGCCCTACTGATCTTCCTGGTGACGAAGGTTCTACCCCGTCGTGGACTCTCGTGGTTGAACAGGATTCCATTGCACGCATACATTCCGTATGCTTCGCGGTAGTTGACGGTGATCCAGTATGCATACAACTTGGCGACGCCGTAGGGACTGCGTGGGTAGAATGGGGTCGTCTCGCTCTGTGGCGTCTCGACCACCTTTCCGTACAGTTCAGATGTCGATGCCTGATAGAATCGGACGTGTTTCTCGAGACCGACTGTACGGATGGCGTCCAGAAGACGCAGGGTGCCAAGTCCGTCTACATCTGCAGTGTACTCTGCCATTTCGAAGGAAACTTTGACGTGAGACTGGGCACCCAAGTTGTATATCTCCGTGGGGAGTACTTGTGCTAAGATGTAGACGAGATTGGTGCTGTCTGAGAGATCGCCATAGTGCAGCTTGAACTTGTTCGGACCTGGTGGAATGTGATGACGAGATGCGATGGACGATGCGTACAGAGATACTTACGTTCGTGCTGATCTGCGTAGAGATGCTGGACGCGATTGGTGTTGAAACTGGACGAACGACGGATGATACCATGGACCTCGTAGCCCTTTTCGAGGAGAAGTTCCGCTCTAGATGAATGGTGTGAGCGGCAGTCGCGTGCAATGTCAGTACTGACAGGTAAGATCCATCTTGTCCGGTGATGCCTGCAATCTGAGGGTCAGCGATGGTCGATAAGCACAAGCGCACGAGACATGCCGCTGATCAACGCGACTTTTCTGCTTCTGTACTCTTCTGGAGGGGGAAGGTCAAGCTTAACAAAGGGTGCGTGTGCGTCAGACATGGTCGATGGAAGAAGAAGGATGGGGCACGCGAGTTCTTGTTGTGCACGTGTGTTGGGGAAACGAAAAACAAAAGAACCGACGGTGGGGATCGAACCCACAACCTTCGCCTTAGGAAAGCGACGCACTACCATTGTGCTACGACGGCTTGCCACTGCTGGACGAACAAGACATAAGACGGAGTACACACACGACATAGGCAGATAAGATAAACTACAACCTCTTCATGGACATCCTTGTGCATCCCGGCAGTCCACTCGTCGAATCACTGACGTCCATCGTCAGTCCACACTATCTACCACAGATCATATCCACCTCTGCATTCACGGCACCCCCGGACTATCCCTGGCACTCCACCTGTGCTCTGCTTGTCCTGGTCGGCCCACCTCCTGATCTCATAGCAGTGCAAAAATATGTCGAGCTCGGAGGAAGAATATTGGCACTGGGGGCAAGCGTGAGACGGCCACAGGGTGTATTTGGCATGGATCAGAGCATCCTCCGCGTTCCTAATGGACAAACATCCCTTGAGATCGAATTCCCAGCATCAACACCTTCTGAAGAGAATGTCCACTTCGATGGCACACAGATCCCAGTTCCACGAATGCACTCAGCGACCCTGGATGTCGGAAAAGACAGAGCAAAGGTTCTTGCATCCTTTACCAGTGATGACTCGCCCGCAGGTCTGTTGTCGCAAAATGGCCGCATCGCCGTTTGGTCCTGCCCTCTGTTGCCCGAGACGCTGCTCCGTGCAACTCTTGTAGCTCTTGGCTTGCGGTTCGACATTTGCTCACCAACAGAAGGACAACCATCGAGTCGCATTCTCCCACAGTTCCTCGTGGCCCATCCACGAAACTGGACCGTGCAGGAGAGGGTACTGCAGTCCCTCTTCCGTGGAGATGAATCCTCGCAAATGGTCTTTGCAGATGAGGCCAACACGTTCCATTTCCACTTTCCAGGTGAATCTTTGCCTGAGCGAAATTGCAAAGAGAAAGACAGGGACATCCTTGTCCCAAAGAAACCCCTTACATCCGAGCAAGAAGAACGCGACACATCTCTTTTCTTTCCCTCTGTGTTCTTTGGTGCTCTAGACGAATTACGCGACAAAGAGAACAGCTCTTCGTCTCCCTGGAGGATGGGAGATGCACTTCTATACGGTGAAGTAGTCACCAGTACACAAAGCATGCTCGACAAGTAGGTGGTGCTCTCGGTTACTTATCGTGTCTGACCCGCTTATATCAAGAAACCCGAAATTCCTGCGCGCACTCCCAGCACCCATCGTATCCTTTGCATCGAAACAGATTGCGGGGCGGGGCCGCGGTGCGAATTCATGGGTCTCACCTCATGGGGGTATGCTCGTGTCCCTCACCCTTCGTGTACCCATCAAAACTACTGGCTCAGGTAAGCATCTATTGTAGATATTTCCGCACCCGAGTTTCATATACACCGCTACAGACACGTCGCCGGAACATTCCATCCGTACATCCAATCTCGTCTTTATCCAGTATCTGTTCGCAATCGCAGTAGCCGAGGCTTGCCGCGACCTCGATCCATCCAGACGCTGGGCCGACAGAGTCAAACTCAAATGGCCCAACGACATATATGGCGAGTTTCCAAGCCAAGATTCCTGGAAAAAGTCAGAATTGAAAAAAATCGGGGGAATACTCGTCAATCTGAACTTTGGAAGAGGCATGGCGGATATTGTTGTTGGTGAGAACACTTAGTCGTCATGTTCAAAACACTCTTGAATTTATCACATTCAAGGATGTGGACTGAACATTCTGAACGAACCTCCCGTCGCCTCCCTCTCTCAGCTGGAGGCTCTCGTGAACCACACTAGTCAAGCCTCGTCTTGTCTGCGCATAGAACGTGTCACCGCAGCTATTCTCGTCGCTTTCGAGCACATTTGGTCGTCTTTTCTCGAAAACGAAGAATGGGGATTCGAACCCTTCCTGGACCGCTACACTTCGAACTGGGTACATTCGTACGTGTCTTTTCTCGTGTATACATTCAGTTGTTACATTCCATCATGCAGAAACCAGATCGTCACTCTCACCACGACTACGCCACACACCACCGTGCGCGTAGAGAGCATCACCACTGACCATGGGCTTTTGCGCACGGTGCCCTTGAGTGGCCCACAGGGAAGTCGGTACATCGATCTACAGCCAGACGGTAATAGTTTCGATATGATGAAGGGGTTAATCAAGGTGAAGGGGAAGTGATTTTGTGGGCACGCGATGTAGAATAGCACTGAAGGGGATGCAATTATCGACTAATTCGGTATCGTCTCCGGGCCAAAACTATAGCGTAGATAGCCCCCTGAGCGTATGTAAGACATGGTCGACGTTGGGTCGACACGTTGGAGTGGTTGGCCCGGTACACCATTCTAGGTTCGACAAAAATGGCTCGCATACTCGAACCGAAACCACCCGAAATCTACCTACACCCCACGGTCTGCATGATTAGTTCAAAAGCAAACCCACGTCCACATCCTTCGAAGAAGCGTTGACCTTTCATCTACTCATACAACGATAGTAGTGTCATCCTGTACATGCTTGCGTGTCCCTACAATTCCTGTGCTGATTCAGTCGCTGCACTAATAATCCTTTCAGGCGCCTCGTATTGTACCCAATGTGATACTCCAGGTATAAACACAGTTCGGGTCTTAGGATGAGGTGGTATATGATCGAGTACTTCAGTGCGTGCAACAAGGGCAGTGACTGTGACATTATCGGGCACCTCCGAGAGCAGATGTCCGAATGACCATGGATAGTTTTGCTGGTTGTCCGCACTATTAACGTATACCACCATACTGCAGGTTGTTGGAACTCACCCCTAGAATTTCCCGAATCACATCGGGAGAAGTGCACGCCTGGAGACCGATGACACGGGTGGTTGCATCCACGCGTGTCCAAGTAGGGAATTCTGCCATGAATGCCTCGATCGACTTGACGTTGGCCACGCTGTTGGCCCATTCCACTTTCTTCTCTTCAATAAATTCCGGTGTAAATTTCAGAGACGGATCGACTAGGATGACAGAGATCGGCCTGGACTTCGGCAGGGACGATAGAAGGATAGTAGCGATAGCCCCTCCCACAGAGTGTCCGATGATGACGTTGAAGTCAGTGTCGGCCAAGTACGATTGCAAATCTTCCGCCAATGTGGTTAGGCGAAAGTCAGTCCCCGTCCTGAATCCATGACCCAAGAGGTTAGGAGCAACGACAAAGAAACCTAGACACACGACTGAGAACAGAATCAACTACAGAATTTGGTGATCGAACCTGCTTGTACCAGGGCTTGTGCAACGCGTTCCCAAGTAAGGGATGAACAACCTAATCCGTGTATTAGCAGAGCCCGTTTGTTGGCCGCAGGCGATCCCCATCGCGTTGCTGAAGGCAGGTCGGACATGATATCTCTTCAGTAGAGAGAACACGGGCGTTGGAGGGATCTGATAGCGTACTGCGGAACTGATATATAGCTACAGCCACAGTACAGCATCAGGGATGAGTGACGCTAGCTCTGGAAGCACACGGTCGCAGACAGAAGGAAAGTGACTAATTTGTCTTCCCTATGCGGTCCCAGAGTCCAAAGGAGAAAAGGCTATTCATTCGCTACTAGGGCGACTTGTGGATGGAAGGGGGAAGTGTGGATTTTTACGGGTGCTTCAAGTTATCCCTCCCACGAGGCATAGTCGATGCAGACGGGGATTGGTACGATAATTGAACTGGGAATTGAGATACAAAGATAATAATAAAAGTGCGGCATTTGAACGACGCGTGTACCAGGAGTTGCTCATAATTTCCCGCACATTAACTTACTAGCAAGTACGAGCTGACCGCTACAGGTGTCCACAGTGGAAAGTACGACTTGGCTTCTCGGAGGGTGTGTTATCACTGGGAATGGGTATCTGGACTGACGTACGAAAACTGATTTACATTTCCACCTTGACGGCAGGTAGTGCGTCCTTCTGTGAAGCTGTGCCTAGTGAGAACCATTCCTCGTAGTGCACACACTCCCGAGGGTTCGTTGGACCCTTTTCATGGCAGAAGTCAAACACTGGACATCGACCACAGGGCGCCTGCGACCATCCCAGGACGACACGCTCCTGTCTGATGGCACGGTAAACGAAGGCGCCACCTGAAGAATAATCATTTAGATCGATGGAGGGTGACCTGTGGCGCTTGACCGTCATAGATTTTTTGGCGACTCTCTTCGTGGACGATTTAAGCTTCGACTTGGAACGGCGTCTTTCATCCTCGTCATCGTCCTCGCTCCCCGTGTCGGATTCAGAGGAACGGTTTTCTCTTTTCATTGATTTCTGTGTGCGTCTTTTATGTGCGTCTTCATCTAATTCTTCAGCCGAGGAAAAGTCGCTGTTCCTCCCCTTGCGCTTCCTCTTCTTCGATTTGAATGTGGAGCCTTCTTCATCGCTGCATCCATCACTCCTCGATCCTTTCTTCCGTTTCTTATTTTTCGAATGCTCCTCCTGTGAATCGCTTTCCGACTCACTCTCCGACTCCTTAGTCTTCCGTCGCTTTTTTTTACTTGATTCCTTCGTGCTAGAATGGTATTTGCGCTTTCTCGAACTAGAGCGCTTGTCCTCGGCTTCCGATTCCGAATCGGAACTAGATGCATCAGATCCCGTTTCAGGATCCCAAGTGCTAACACTGAATGCAGGAATCTGAAAAAAGCTGTCAGGGAAAGGCACTTAAAGGTGAATTCTAACCCGTAATACCTTTTCAATTTCCCCGTCAAGCTCCAGAACTCGCAGAAGCATCTCAACATGCTCCACACCCAGCTCGGTCTCTGTAATCTTACTCTTGCTCAAGAAATGCTGGATTTGTTGTGCAGATGGGTAAGAGGGAGCTGCGCCTATCGCATATAGGCGTAGCTGGTTCTGGGAGAATCGCTTGCCGCTCTGCTTGGGAAACGACTAGTGGGGATGTTGAGAAAGTTTTGAAATGCCAAAACAGTGTAGGACTAACGCGGTCACGGATGTAATGCAGGCATGCCGTGGACAAAAGTTTGATAAATTCCGTGTCTAGTTCATTATCTGTGTACCAAGGACCACCAGTGAGCTCCACAGACGGCTCTAAGTGAGCAAGCATATAGATTTTCCGCGTAGGGTGCTAGGGTACATATAATTAACCATCATAAGACTGAAAATCAGGTGGTATACACACGCGAACGGCTTTTATAGATTTGACTAGTTGTTTTTGGACCAGCGACTTCAAGCAACGATCGATAACCGTTTGATGGAGTTCGGTTTTAGCTTTGAGATGTTTTGTCCATATACCTGTAACAGAGGTGACTATGTGTGGACAGCTGGTTCATCAAACTTGCGCTGCTCACCTTCATTACCTGACGCCTGGATATGGCTAAGAACCATTGCTTCTTCAGGGCTCATGTCCTTTTTTCTGTTGAAATACCAACTTAAATAACAGTAAAGCACAAGGAAATGGACATACACATCCATCTCCTCTTTAGCTACGGCACGAAACGCGCTAACTCCTCCAGAGCTTGCCATTGCTTTGAACATGCCCTATGGTATCCCATCAGGTAATATTGCACTCGCCCCGAAAAAGCATCGCTTACTGCACCGAGTAAAAAGTTAATGGCATCTGTACGCGCCTTGGTGTCCGGAAGAAGCTTCTGTGCCTCTTTCATCGTCAGGATCTGTTCAGAGTGAGTTAGTGGCTGCGACGATTCTGAGCCTTAGCAATAAGCGACCTTATCATTTGTAGCGAGCGCGGCTCTGTGAAGCCTGATTTCATTGGCATTGACCTTACGGCTGCTCATCTTGCTGGATGTCCTCGTATAACCGTCGGGATCTGATATCGAAAGAGAAATGGTCACGTGACAATGCTAGGGGTCTTTCATCTGATTTTGTCGTGTTCAAAGAACTAGTGAGCTAGCGCTCACCGACCATTCACCATGTCTACGAGCAAGGAGACAACACATCAAAGCGTCCAGGAGAAGTTGGCAGCTTACTTCGAAAGAAGCGTTGCAACAGTCGGACAATATGCGGATGTGCAAGTAGTAACCATTTCCACAAGACTCTCCGTGATGACCTCTGTAACAGGATTGAACACCGCTATGCACGCCCTGCGTTGGAAGTTTTCGCTGAAAATTTCAGAGAGAGGCCTATAATGATGGTATGTTTTGACATAGTTCGTCGCCCGTCACAAAACCCACTCGATCCGAACAGACTTTCCTTGCTATTTTAGCTGCACTTGCTGCCCTCCCAATCTTGTCGTTCGTGTGCGTATGGCCCCATGCCCTCTGTCCATCCTGACACAACTGCTTCTATTTGTAGTGGCATATCTGTCTTTGTTATCTCTTCCATTACATTTTTCGCTGCAGTTGCCACTGTTTTGGCATGCATTGTTGCCGAATCAATAATCAGTGCGTTCACTGTCAGCATCCTCACGGTTCTACTGATCTCTTGAAAGTTTCTATCGGGATCTGCACCCTATGTTCTTTAGTGCTAGTCGCAATCATTGTGACGACGTTTTTCTTCTTCATATACTCTATGTTGCGCTTCATTCTGCTAGTCCGCTCTGAGGGCGGCTCTGGTGTCATGGAGTGGGCTTTCGAGACAAGGCAGCATTTCTTACCTGCAAGGCCAGAGGGACACGAATTCGATGTCTCTGCCACCATGACCGATCATCGGAGCCCAGAGAGCAAGGTTAATGCCAGAGACTCCGATCCAGGGGATCAATAAAGCATGGTGCCATTGTCTAGCATTCGTTTTCTCATGCTTTCCAGCTCAGTTTGCTCGCATATTTTACCGTAGTCACTTGGCTTCGTGATGAGGCTCGGGACATGTATGTTCCTCTTCTGTAATACCAGACCTACAATGGTTTCTGGATATTGCAAAATTGGCTGCTTTTTCCCGTCAACTCATTGACAAGGGTTTCGCACACGGTGGCTTATATATACGTTGTCTACTATGCAGGTCATTTTTTGGCTGACATTCATAATCTCCCACAATTCCGACAGCTTTATCTCACCTGGGTAGATGGATGAGGTAGTGAAGAATGATTCATAGCTGTTGCTTGGAGTTACCCCCTTACGAATATGTCATTGTTGTTCTGTTAGAGCCCTTGACAGTGGCCTCGGACATCTAGATCATACACAGTTTGCCTTCTGGCCTCCTCGGCAGTGTGTCACGGGTGGGACTCATGTTTTGGTTTCAGTACAAGGCAAAACACCTTCATTATTCTGGTCGTCTAGCTCACTGTCTTCGGAGCAGAAAGGGTGAGTAATGATTTTTCCAGCGTGAACACTTCATCATGAGGGTATACACGGTCACGTACGAGTACTCTCCCTTCGCGGTTTCAGAATTCCCACAGCCACTTTGGGCTGCGGATGAGCGGTATCATCATGACCTCATGCCTCTCATGCTTCAATTGTTCTGAAAACAACGAGGATTGGATATTATACATCTTCACCGATGTCCGCATGGAAAGCCGGAATCGAATTTTGTTGTCGTAGTTCCATGAATATGGTGACATGTAGAATGATAACCAGTCCCACTGCTACAAGCCTATATGGAGCTGCAACACCCGCACATACGCACCTGGGCAAATCCCCCCCGACATTCTAGACTGGAATTCATATCCAACATCACGATTGTAAATTAGTACTGAGGCCTGACTTGACCTGAGTCAGGTCTACTGTCACGCGTGGTTGCGACTCAGTAGTATGAAAGAGGGTACTCTTACATGTAGTAATTAGGTCTCTCTTGAATCCATACTGTGTCCTGCGAGGGTTCGAGTGAGCACCTCTCATCTAATCAATACTATTCCGTTGTGCCGTTGTCTCAAGTCACTCTTTGAGTCAACGTCACAGGAGCATACGCCGTAATTCTTACCAAAGAAAAGATCGACGACTTGAGTCCAAGTTGGACAAACCTTGATTTAGTAAGGGGTTGGTCTCTCAAATTCAAAGCCAAATACTAGTTGTGTCGTTTCTCCAAAAGCAGATCCCTTTGCTACCACAAGATAATGGGCCATTCCCTGCTTTGATTGATCAACAGCCCCTTCACCAGTGTTTCATGCTTCCCGCACCTTATCACAGTGTCTTCGTGTTCGTCGTTCTCTGTGTTCTACGGTCTCGAGCGCTTCCCACAGGATGGGACAACCTTCCTGCGGTGTTCACTTTGATTGATCCAGGACAATCAGATGCCCGACTTCCGGCCCGCAGGACAACGCTCGATCCTTACCCAGACAAACCCCGTATCACATTCCGGCAAGATGGGACATTCAAACTAATGGTCTTCGCAGACGTGCATTACGGAGAGAATCCTTGGGATATATGGGGTCCACAGCAAGATACCAATACTACGCGTTTGATGAAAACTATGTTAGCTATTGAACAACCAGACTATGTGTAGTGTTCCTAACTTGTGGCAGTCGTTTTCTGTACTGAACATTTCGACTGATTCTATTGATAGAGTCATCAATGGTGACCTCATTACGGGAGAAAGTACACCCATTACCACGGGTCCTCGCCATTGCTGACTCTATTTATTCTAGACACATTCCGCCAGAATTCTACGACACTCATCGACATCATAGTGCAGTCGTTGAACGACGTCAAGGTTCCCTTCTCTTCTACGCATGGGGTATGTCTTGTTTCCTAATGTCGGGTTCCTGACATGGATCACTGAATAAAACAACACGAAGAACCATGATAACCAAGTCAACATCACTCATATGGAGGAGATCGTGAGGGAAACATCTCTAGCCCCTCTCAGCTACACCCGCCGTTCACCACCTGACGTCGGTGGGGTAGGAGGTCCAGGCAACTACTGGGTCCCTGTATATGAAAAGGAGATGGGTAAGGACTATATTTTCTACCACTGTGAAATGACTTTATTATGGCAGATGTCACCCCTGTTCTTGTTCTATGGTTTTTCGATTCACGTGGTATCTGAGGCATCGATACGTCGGCGCCCAGCTCTTCTAAGACACACTTACAGGTGGGGTCAACACAGATGGAACCCTCATTCCAGATTGGGTGGATGAATCTGTGGCAAGATGGATTGTGAAGGAAACAGAGGCCATGGACACTGCTTGGGGACAACCTGAATCACGGAGCGCACTTGCCTTTGTGCACATACCCCCGTGGGTTTATTAACTCGGTGTTGAGCAGACCATGAAACAGATAGCTTCAGACATGCGATTCAGGCATTGCAGAAGAGCTTAAATAGCACTGCCAATCCTGGCCTCAATGGTGAGCACGGATGACAAGAACACCGTTACGAACTAGTCCAAAGATTCACGTTCCAGCGGATGCATTGGGTCAAGGTTCCACACAAGCGACCAGAGATCCCGGATCTGAAGGCAACGACCATACATTCTGGGATACGCTTAACAGCCATGTTAAGAACTTGAGAGTGGTAATATCTGGTCATGGTGGGTTGATGACTAGATTATGTCCTGGACTTTAACCTGGCATAACTAGACCATGGAGATGAATGGTGTGCTCGTGAACCAACATATGATGTGATTTTCTGTTTCAGCAAGCATTCAGGGTGAGCACTTTCCAACCAGGATGTTATCACCTTGATCATCATATTTTACGTAGGTATGGTGGTTATGGCGAGGAAGACTGGGGTAGAGGTGTCCGTTCTTTGATCTTCCGCTCCTCCGTGCCGAGTGACGGAATTGAAACGTACATCTTGTTAGAAGATGGAACCATGCGGGCTAGGGTTATATTAAATAGCGAATACAAGTAGGTTGATTCAGGTTCCACATCATGAAGCAGTCACCCAAAATGCATATATTCAACATCGAGAGGAAAAACGAAGTATATTCTGCCCCGCAGTGGATCGCCAATCGGTTGCACAGAAATCGTCAAATCAGTAAGTTTAGGTTAGAACAAACAGAGTCAGGGGGGAAGGGTTAGTACAAGTTTGATGATACAAGGAACTGAGCCCAAAACCATAAATGTAGAATACAAGAAACCGAAGAATGAGAGTTGAAAACGAGGAAGGTAGTAAGAGGAAACTTTCTCAAAGGTAGAACATGGTGTCTTTGAGATCCTTATGAACACCACCGTGCCAGAGGGCCTGAGCCTCTTTCATAACATCCTCCTCCGCGCCACTGCTAACAGTGGTCGTGCCGTCACCGACATATCCGTGCAGCAACTTACGCAGGTAGCATCTGCCACGCTCGCAGGCAACGTCAGCATAGTATGCTGGAGAGACCAGGCTGACTGCTTTCGTCGCACGAGAGAACATATAACTAAGAGCGTGCGTCAATCCTTGTAGTCCATCGGCCCCGAAACCAATCTCGTCGTGAACAACATAGTAGTGCGTAGGTCGAGTAGTTCCCTGTAAACCACCGTGCGCTTCAAGAAAGTTAAGTCAAGGATGTACGTGTTCACAAAAGGCGCTCACCTTGCAAGAAGAAGTCGAAGTGATAGACGGCCGTCACACCACGGTCAACCACTGTGCCAGGACGAGGGTTTCCGTCTCCCGCAGCAGTACTTTCCTCAGTGGGATAGAAACGCGTGTGGTGACGCTTTCCACAGATCACAATGGTAAGTTTCGGCCTATAGGGTTCCTTTGGTTTGTCGAACTTCCGGAAGGCTTGCTTCATCTCGGGAAGTTCTTCATCCCGGACGATATTGAATTGGCCCTACAGAGCACAAGGTAAGAACGAATTCAGAAACCGGAATACCACCATACTTCAGAAACACCGTCACGATAGACAAGGACACGGTCCGGCAATTTCCCTTTGTTGCGGGCTTTGAACAACTCAAGGCGACCAATCATCATATTCTTCAGGTTGGTGATCATCTATCAGCAATGATTTTTCAGGGTACGGCCTCTCAACGCAAAAATGGGGGGGCCTACCTCTTTCTTCGTTTCTTGGATTTCAAGGCTTCCAGGGAAGCGGGCGTACTGGTCATCGACACTCCCAACCACTGCTGCGATGGACGCTAATAGAGTGGACCTTGTCATGATCGGTCGGGAAAAGGAAATGATTCACATACGAGTTCCTTTGGCGCTACTAGGACCAGGGTGTGTAACATCCATGCCAACTACCATGGTCGGCATGGCATTTAGAAACTTGTTGCTGTTAGTATCGTTCAAGCTGTGATTCACACCGCCCAGCTTCATGTTGAACTTAAGTGCCACGTTTGCATAGTACTGCGGACTCTTCTTCTTGATTTTGGAAGAGTGCACGCATACGGTGGCGACACCCATATAGACATCACAAAGGTGCTTAAGACCTTCATATATTGCCTTGTCGCCATCGGCAAGCATGACCATGATGATGTTGGGCTTCGACTTCATAGAAAGGAGGGTTTTCCGGATATTACTGATGGCGGCCTTTCGCATGGGATCGCTCTGATTTTTGGGAGGAAGGTTGACATCAAGATAGATCGGTTCGCCTGCAACTCGCATGCCGCTGGTGATGCACATTTGACGAAAGCCGCTTACTACTTCGTGCAGTTCTGGGTCGTTGCGACCTGCGAATTCATCTCTGTGCTTCCCATCCTTGATGACGAGGACGGCCATTTTATCAAGGACAGCCCCGACAGCAAACTTGACTCCTCGAAGGTTCCACGAAGCTCTATCATCAACAGACGGAGAGTTGTTTTGAGAATACTTGATGCCCGGTCTTGGAAGGATGCGACCAGGAACCACTGCCATCTCGAGACCAACGTTCACCCCGAAGGCCTGGAGAACAGGCTGGGGGGCACGGAAACCAAGGTGAGTAAGGCCCTGGTTAACAATAGCTTCACCGTTGACGTTTGGAGGTTGGCAAGCAATGGTGATCATGTTTGCGGTATGTTCCTCGGTCAGCTTGCCGCGGAAAGGTTGGTCTGGCAATATTTTGCAAACTTCAGGGGGTAATAGAATTTTCTTTTGTTTTCCGCCGACATCGACAAGTGGTAAATCGGGACGCCTCAGAGTGATGTTGTATTCTTTACAGGCCCTTTGATCAATGAAGCTGAAGGCTACGGAGTAATAACTCACTCCTTCTGAAATATTGCTCGACCGTGACGTCCGCCCCATATTCTTCAGCGTGGAATCTGTATTGTCTAGCATTGGCATGCGCAACCTCCTTGATAGACTTCCGGTGACCAAGGTGGGTAGTCTGCACCCTCACCCCCTTAACGAACGCATTCATTCGTGCACCAAATGAAGCACCGCTGAATTCTATCATAGCGTCGGCCAAATTCTGGGCAACATAAAATGCTGTTGTGCAGACGTTGACGTTAACCATGAGCTGCTGATGGGCGGGACGGACAGAGGAGTAAAAGCCCTTCCAAGCTTCTAACCCCCCACCAATAGGGTATGGTTCTGCTGCAGCACGGAAGAAATACTTGTTTCTGCCGACAACAACACCTGTTCTCCCAGGACTGGACGCCAGAATTACGTTCAGCGCTGAAATAACAGGTAGGATGTCATAGTTGCGGTACTGTGGATTGCCCTGAATGTAACTGATGGAGGATCAATAAAGTACAATGAACAAAGAAAGAAGTGAACAAACTTCGTAATGGAAGTTGTGTCAATCTGTTGAGTTAATTTGATGCTGAGTATGTATTCCTTTCCACCTGTAGCAGGTGGACCTGGTTCATCTTCGTCATAATATGGTACTTTGACTGTCAGCGGCTGCGGAAGTGTGCGAGCCGCAATCAATTTGGAGCTATTGTCGTGGGCCACGTTTCCCGAAAGGCCGGCCTGGGCCCATGCGCTTGTTTGTTCCGCAAGCTGGTAAATACGGCGCTTCACACGACGCGAGGAGGTCCCCGCAGCCGGAGTAATTGCCACGTCATACTCGTACAAAGGACCCTTTGGAATACGGATAGGGAAGAAGTTGGTACGAAGTTTGATTTCTGTTCCTGCGGTGCCAAAATCGGGACGCAGAGGAATTTCACTAGGGTCTGGTCTGCCCTGGGTACGGAAGGATGCAACAAGTGCTTTGTCAGAGTTGTTTGCGATTCGTGCATCCACAGTGGCGGGCCGCCCCGCCATGAAGACACTGGTGAGAGGCTGTTAGGTATTGCGTAAGAACAATGTGAGGTTCGCTTACCCTGGTCGTGCACGAAAAGGGCGACCTCGCCCTCCACGGTTCCCGCCTCTCCCACCACGGTCACCTTGCGGAAAACTGGGAGATCCTCGTCCTCGAAAAGTGTCGGGGGACCCACGTCCTCTGAACGAGTCAGGAGAACCACCTCGTGCTCCTGGCCCCCCAGGAGGACCACCACGGCCACCCCTGCCTCCTCCGCCACGGTAACCACCTCTGTTGCTCATGCTTGTCTCTCCTGATCGCAGGTTGTGAGTGTATAGAACAAAGGACGACGAGTCAGTGCAGCGCCTTGGCTTATGTCTCCCACGTTCATGCTCTGCACAGCATGTGTATATGTTGATAAGGGGATTACGGCGGCAATAATCTTATCTAATCTGCCACGATGTTTAGCAAATTGGGGAGGGGCAATGGTAGCAGACCGATAGTGACTTCATCAATACAGTTGTAAATGCCATAATGCATCGGTGACGGGTTAATGCATTATGACCTTTCCGACTGTGTTGATGGAACACACACGACCGATTACCATGGCCCGGTCCATGTTAGCTTCATCCAATATGAAATCAGTGTTGGTCCTAACAAAATTGAGCATCAGGAATGATACTTCCAAGTCTCCTCTGATATAGGTCGTCGAGGGAATTGAACAAGTGGAATGTACTTGCAGAGACCAGCTATTTGGGGAAAGACTCTTGCTCGTGAGCATAGGATAGCGTACGTTATTATGGCGATGCCCTCGAGGAAGCAGTCGGAGATTCGAAATGATGATGAAAACTCGTACTACACGCGCAGAACAGAAAGGGCATGGAAGGAAAAGGGCCGTAGGACATATGTTTAGACTTGTTTGGACCAATACAGAATACTCGATCTTAGCAAGCATACACGAGGATTCCACGATAAGATCAACATTTTATGCGCCCGTTTCCAGGAATTCACGTTTTTTCCATACATGTCCCCCGTTGTTCGCTCAGCGTCGCCACTTCCTTCAGCGAGGTGGTGCCTCGGTTGTAATATGCTGCGCGTTTTCTGATCGCGATAGAACTGAACAGGGTATTATTGCGACCACTTCTAGAGCTGCCATGACATGCACATCCAGCTTCCACACCAGCTGATTCATGCATCAATTTCAATACCGGAAGTTCATGCCGGAGCTTTACGAGATGCGCAAGGTATGCCCCAGTATCGGTGTTGGTCACGACTCACATGTATGAAAAACCACTGATATTTTGGGACGTGACTCAGCACCGATGTCGTGTTATACTATTTAACACATGTTACGTAGGTGTGCACCAAGTCCCAATTCTAGCGAGAACTCGTTTATAAGTTCTACCGGACAACGTACAGAATGACGTCGGTCATGGGATTAATTAATCAGGGGCCCTCCCGTCTTCGATAGCAACGGCCATTGGGAACGTGGGAATGACGATGTGATCCCAAATGTCTCGTCAAACTACGAAATCAGAAAAGGTGGGAACTGTCGGCCACATAACCCGACCTTGGACCTTGACCCCGCTTTCCCCCCATTGGCAACGTTCATTGCCAGGAAAGGTTACCGCAACTTCTGAACTCCAGAGAGCTTTCCAGTAGAAAGATCCTTTTTTAGTGCTAGCCCCACATAGTAACCACGGAAAATATCGCACCCGAGAGATGTTCAGTCTCCACAGCTTCAGACTCTTAAGTTTGAGATACCCCCCTTTCTGAGACTATATAACCTGCAGACTTGATGTCAGACTAGGCTGTAATGTCAAGTGGCTCTGTATGACGTGATTCCTGTGGTTGGCCTAGTGGACAGGAGGGTCTGTTGTGGCACGCTGAAACTGAATATCAATAAATCACTACCGCAGTCACTCCGTCTGATTGGCGCTCTAAGGGAGACGTAGTCATAACCCTCAAATTACCCACAGATGCAGCGGATACATTGTTCAGACGGTACAATTACATTCAGTGCACCCTCTTCAGGTTTGTCGTTACGTGGGATGATACACTTGGCCAGTCATCATGCCTTTCAAATTTACAAAACTACCCTGGAATTGATTTGGGTAAGTCATTCTGTAAGACCCGTTTCGAGCTCGTTGAATTCTATCTGCGGAAACACAACCAAATTTCTGACCTCCTATATGCAGAGAGATAGCGCTCGAGTACACGGAGGTGGCAATGGCCCCCGTGCGCTAACTTTACACACAAGCAATCCGTGACTCTGAGTCTGTAGCCCCTCCTACTGGTCAGCATTACTTGAACGTCGCGTCGGGACTCCTATTATCTCTTGGGACACGCAGCTAAAGACTCCGTCAGTTCGCGGCCGGAAGGCGCTTCGCGCCGTCGCCCAAACTCCTCATCTAGCTATTTCTTTCTTTACTTCTTCCTGTATTTCCCCATCACCTAGTCTCAGAACGAAGACAGATCCTTCTTGTTTGAGCTGCCAGTCCCACCCTATGACGGCAGGCGCTAGGCAATGTTACACTATCAAATGTGTTCTAGGCCGGTAAATTGCTGAAAGGAACGGGGAGTTATGTAAAATGATATGGGATCATTTGTTCACTTTACAGGTACTCTTACACCAGTGGACCTGAAGTTTACATAACACTACGGCAACAGTAATAATCCACATACGAAGAGAAGAGGGGAATACTTATGTAGGGTGAGGAACGAGCCTCTCAAAAGTACGGTATACACAAGCAACTATTGCTTTCCGACCTGTCTACTGTGTGCACAATGATGAACATATAGATAGAGGCCCATGGACCCAAATGAGTGAAATGGAGGTGTAGGTAGCAATGCAAAGCACAAATCCGTTGCGATAGCTCCAGACAACAAAAAGGTACCAGGGACATGAATTGTCCCGGAAGATTGCATTGCACAGCAGGTAGCCATGCTATCTGTTCATATCTTGCCCCTTGCCTTCTTTTCTCCGTACTCGACCGTTGCATACCAGGCACCTCCTGCCAGTGTGAGTAAAATTCCCGTCGCGTTCATGAAGGATATTGATAGATCAAAAATCAGCACAGCAAGTATTATTGACAATACTTGTTTCACGTTTGCTGTTGGCCATCAAAAAATAATCCTCGTCAGCCTTGTATCACCACACCACACCACGCCCCACAAAGGGGAAATAGGACAGCAGAGGAATGCACGATAAGTGATACGTACCGGCGACTGTCATGCTCAGCGGCCCTGCCTTCTTGTTTGCGGTAAAACTGACAATATTCAACCCAAATGCGATTGCCCCGTTCAGGGAAAGGACGGTCAAAGACCATGGTGTCATCTCGTGTACGCTCCACATGCGCACGCGGTCAAGTTCTCCGCTGACGTGTGCCAGAATTACGCACTGCACAAATGCCAATGGTGCCATACGCGTAAGAAGGTCAAGGGGGTGCAACTGGAGACGAGGAGGGACGAAATAGCGGCGCAACGAAGCTTGGTAGGATGGATTAGATATTGATGGCGATGATTGGAGGATGCTAGTATAGATTGTCTTGACAGAAGCCAGAAGGGTTCCTAGAACTGTCAGAATCAGCCCAGTTGTGGTGCAGTAATAGTCGCCGTAAGTGCTGTTCCGATGGGTATTATTAGTATGTCGGTTGAATGGAAAGTAGCGTCAAAACATACGCAAATCCAACACCAGCGACTACAGGAATGAGCGAAGCAACCTTTTGCCGACTACTCCGAGTACCAAATAATAGCATCGAAAGGAAGATGGTGAATATGGGGGTCGCTGCACGTACGACCTGATGGAACTGTAGAAGCAATATAAGCGGCTATCATAAATAAGCTTGTTAGATGGAACCTACAGGAATGGTAACCATTTCCAGAGAAAGATTGCTGACAGCGATATTGATAGTGTACAGAACGCTGAAGGCGGCCAACGCCAGGTTCTCCGTGACCGAGAGTTTCGCAGGTGTGTACATTCCGGCCTGGAGAAGGAAGACACCGCCGATGGTACCGAACAAAGCGTGGATAGCTGTGAGAGAATATGCATATGGGAAATGTATGAGGACCCCCTTGTTATACAACGTGAGGCCTAGGTTGAAGCAAAAATAGAGGGCCAGCCAGAAGGGCTGAGAGTGAAGGAAAGGTCTAGGTGATGAAGTTGTTATAGTATTTGGGATGGTTTTCTCATCACTGCGAAAGGCAGTGCGGGCATGTGAGGGAGACGGGAGGTCAGAGGAGAGCGAACAGGTAGTAGACGGCATAAGACGGGAATACAGCGAATACAACATCGAGGGATGGCGGCTAGACTTTTCTGAATAGTTGTTGGATGTCGCGTCATAGGATGGGTGAAAGTCGGACGTTGCCGATATGCCGTAGTCGAAATATGTGCGCCGTGGACTCTTTATGTCCTTTCGCAAGGAGGTGTGAGGGTTGTTGGGCGTTAATCCACCGCCAGCAAGCTCCCATGTGAAGGGTGTGGGAGGCTCCACGGCTTCTGCTATGTTCGAAAGACCATGGGACGTATGGGATCCACCATTAAGCAGAGGGCCGGGACGTTTGTACAGGGTATCAGACCTCGTATACATGGACTCAGAGGGATCGCAGTCCTGGGTGGGAGGTTGGTCTTTAGCGAGTGATATCGATGTGATTGGCGCCAATGGTTGATCGGCATCGCGGCTCGGAGGGCTAGAGTGGTTGCTGACATTGGGCCGAGAAGGACTTGAGAAACCGCGGTGCTCAGTCCGAGTAGTGACAGAAGAAGTCGGCATAGAGTTGGGGAGGAGTAAGGGGGTTCGGGGAGCGTTTGAGAGTAGGGTGGTTGTCATGAAGGTGATACAAGCAGAAAGTGACGTGGTGTCTAGAAGCTGCTGTCTCAAACGGTCACAGACTGCACGAGTTGGTCAAATGCGTACGTCGAGTGGATACGGCCAACAACTTGTGGTGTTTGTGGACTGGAGACGAAATGAAGGATGTGCCAAGTCCGCACTCCAGTCGGGTGGATATACGAAGAAAAGACAGACGGAATAAAAAGAGGGACTCGGATTTCCCGAGATGGATCTCGCTAAAATGTTTAACGACAAGACAGAAAAGACAGTGAGCGTGGTGGGGGTGAACTAGAAGGTGTCCAACATACAATATTTCTATTAGCACATCTTGGAATAGGCGTGGGAAACCTGTCAACGCCCGTCACCATCAGAAAATACCAAATATATTATTCGTCCATTATCCCGGATATCTACTTACGATACCCTATCTTGGCAATAAAACAACCATAACCAGTATATTTAGCTATCTTCTCTGCCTCGTACTTTGTTGTCGTTCCAAGTTTGTTACGCTAACACCAACTAAACTCCCTCATCGTCATTCTTACTTGGGAGCAACCACATGTGCAATATTGCTTGGCGTGCCAACCATGTTGAGTTATCCGCGGTGTGTACTCAGAGTGTCTTAGTACTTATCGTGGAACATGTACTTACACGGTGCAGATGCAATGTGTCGTCATCAAGTGCTTCCCATCATTATCCGGCGGCCTGGGTATTGGTGGATACCTGGTATTGCTTCCTAATCGCGTTTTTGGAGACCGTGTAAGTCCACATTGTCATATCGTCCTTTCTAAAGAAGTTTTGTTCCGACACGCTAGCTGGACCTGACTGTCACAGAGACTGCGCCGTGATTTTGCATCTTCCGCACCCACCAATCTGATATGCTGTCCTTGAACATCGTGGGCACCTGTCTTTACCGAAGTCGAAGGCTTCCCTTGAATATTTACCTCGCCCTGCGGAACGCCGTTGGACACACGACTTCTGGGCAGGGCTTCTTTTTTCTGGTTCTCCCCCACCGCAATTCTCATACGAGGATTGTGCGGTCATCGTCCCCTCTTCTCTGGTCAACACGGACCAGAAAATGAGTACCCCTATAACCGTAATTTTCTAAGAATGAAACGTCTCTCTGACTGCCAAAGCGAGTTTTGCTTCGTACTGCCGACATAACTTCATGATGCAGTGCCAGTTCGATGGCTCAGGGATGGGGACTTGAGCTCTCACTGACTTCCCACAAAGTTATTACCCCAATTTAATTCAGTAGACCTCCCCCCGCGCCGACGGACGGGTTCTCCTGCGGCTCAAAATCCCATTACATCACAATCGGAGAATCGCTCATCCGCCAGTACTTCATGTTCCTGATGCTCCGATGATTCTTTATCACTGTCACTCTCTCCCTATGTGGAGAAGACTGCCAGTAACCTGCCGCCGCGATTTGAATCCAAGTTGGCCTTAGGCAACGATCCTTGACAACCACACATATTCAAAGAATAGTTGGCATGGACATCGCCCCTACCATTCGTTTGGCTTCCCCGGCATTGCTTTCCCCAACATCATCTCTCGACCATTGCCCTAATATATAATTATGTTCTCATGCTCGTTAGCATGCTTCGGCTGTGCAATTCGTCCACGGATTATTACTGTAACACAGCGCCGGCCAAGAGCACTACTGGTGCCTTGTCACTGGTACCTATCCTCACGATGATGTTCAGGTCATCTGACCTCCTTTGCACTTCAATCCATGAAGTGGGCCTTCTATCTACATAAGCGCAAAGTCCTGGTATCGATGCGGATCACAACAGATGCGAATCAACTTGTTATGTGATCTTATTACGAAACCCAGGGATACGCAACGAAATCTTAGAGGGTTTACTGCTGAGAATCTGCCTGAGCGGAGGAAAGCGGAGTGACTGAACTCTTGACACACGATTGACAGTCATCAGGGTTGTTGCAGTCCCTGGTTCTCGTGCTTTATGTTCCTCGAGTCTGGCACCTGTCAAGAGCGTTATTGCCGTTTCCAGTCAACTTGGTGGACGGGCGTTTCCGGACTCAAATGCGACTTGCGTGAGCCGTATCTCGCCGAAAATACCAGACATTGGGGCGACCCTTGCAGCAATAGAATCGCATTTTCAGCTGCTAGGGCGCCCCGTAGATAGTTTTACATTCTGACTATTTTTTATACTGTCCTCGAGGAGGGTTGTCATCCTCCAAGTTGGCTGAAAACGGCAATAAACCCAAGGCTCAGGACTTTCTCCACTAGTCCTCGGTTTCTTAAGACTCGTGTCTTACTGGATGCCCTGCACTACTTTTAGGCCCGATTGGCAACCAAATTGCATTCAATTCTGTTGTTAAACGTGTCCAAAGATTTTAACGGCCATACTAGCATGTACAACAACCTCGGTCGGTGGTATGTTTCTTTGTCATTCTACCTCGTTTTTCTTCTGAGCCCACTGATGCGATGGTCGCTCATTAGCCTCTGGAGTTTGCAAGGGAAGTGGTTCTGCATGCTATTATGTTGATATTAACATGAGAATAAAGCTGATACCGAACATCCACAGTACGGCAGAATACAAGTTCTAGTCGTTGACTTGATTTAAAAGGTGGAACCAATTTGGCTTAGTGCAGTTTCATCGTTCAGCTTCACATTATGCAGTATTGTGCACGCGTTTCATCTGTAGCCCCTGCGCTCCTCTTCTACGAGGGCCGAAGAGTGTCGAACGCGGCAACCATCATGCATTTAATACACTTCGGTAACAACGAGAAATACTATAATATGCATCTCATCTCCATCGGAAGTATGATATACTTACGACCCTATTGGTGATCAAACTCACGTTTCTCGAGTGATCACACTGTACATTATGGCTTCTGTTCGGCTCCCATTTACATACTGACTTCCCGTACAGGACCAACAGTTGTACGGCTTCAATTCATAGGTCGTCTCTAATTTCCCCCACGAAACCGCCCCGGGCTATTTTAACCACGGAGCGCCGCTGGCGCCTAAGTGCTCAATGCAACGCCGATAGGTATATGCATCGGTCTCAATGGCAGACTCGCTTTCCGTCGTCTTATCGTGATCCTCGATCTGGGCTATGTTATAATAGCGTTAGCCTGTTACTCACTGGATCACGACTGATTTCGAAGGGAATGCATGTGACTAAGTTGTGAGTGGAGCTGCACCCTGATTCCCGTCAGTCAAATTACGGCGTAGTTCATGTTACCATCCTCTCATCGGATGTCTGATCTTACTCGGTCGAGCAGATCGGTGTTAAAGGGGGGACCGTACATGCACATCCTTCACCCGGTACACCATGATGACTTGACGTGCATGTAACTGATCTGGCAATGGTCGATGTGAATGCGTAACCTAACGTACCCCCATCTCGGATATCGATCACCCCTTTGAGCTGCCTTGCTGGTATGGTCATCGCATTAGCTTTATCCCCTCAATATGCACGGAGGGACGATCAATAAGACTACAATGGACTCCTAAGGGTGATTTCCGGGCTCCAGGGATGATAATGCCGGTATACTGGTCCACTTTTCCATTCTCCTTATTCCGCTGCCAGACTCAGTACACTCCACCTAGTACCCATTAGGAGCTTTCCACTCCCACCGGCCTTCCGCAACATTCGCATCATGACGGGTTTCGTGGATCGGATTAACCAAGGCCCGCTGTAACACCCTGATTGTTTGGAGCACTTTTCCTGCCGACGAATACATGGCGAGAGGCTTCCCGCAGCGCCAAGAGGATTGTAACAATCGAAACAACTGAGTGGAAGGAACTCATATCGCCCCCATTTCACTGGATCGAAGGGCCCTGAACTTATAACACTGATTTTTTGGTCCATAATCCCTCGAAAGACACAAGGATACCACATATAGTTCGTCAGAATGTTCTCGTGTTCATTTCTTTGCGACACTATTAGATCCGGATGAATCGATCTCGACAGTTAAATTAGAGACGTGTCAAGGGGAAACTGCCTGAAAGCCGAGTACTTATCACCGCTAGGCGCAGAGAAATGTGGTATTAGGAGGAAAGAAGGCCATAGGACTCGGGGGGTTGATGGGTATATGGTTGGATCTAATATCTGCAATCCCCCGGTTATTACGGACGAAGAGTTGCAAAAGGATACCAAAGACTCACTTTGTGGCATAGTGACTGCTGGAGGAACAAACATTACCATATCATTGTATTCGTTATGTGTATATTAGTCTCTTTCTGATTGACATATCTCTCCCTGCGCAACCTCTCCGCATATAGGAATGTAACAACGATGTGATCCCATATGTTTTCCATGTATGGACCAATCTCAAGATGTGGAGGATGTGAACTGGACAATTTTCGCTTGTTGTACTTGGCAATTTGTAGGCCCCCAAGCTGGAGCTATAGTTGGAACTGACTGGTCAGCATGAGAAGGTAAGACAGTGCAAGGAAACTGACGTACCACGCAGTCTGTGTCCTTGAAATGCCAGACGTATGGCCAGCCATCAGGACCGGTGAATAGGTAGCTCCTATACAGCACGTAAATATCAGAGACCACGAAAAGGGGTATAATTGCGCACGACGTGGACTGTTCTGCGAACAGAGTGTCAGCCTGAAACTCGGTTCCCCAGAACGAAATCATTGTATATCTGGCTTGATGTGGATTCCATTTTATGATAGCCATCATGTCCTTGCAGCCTCTAGGTCCATGTCTGAAGATTGTTGTTTCGGAGTAGTCGAGCCCCGACGTGGAGATGTCATAGAGCTCGTGGCCATAATCATCAGATAGTATGGCGTTTAAGTAGTCATCGGTGCTGAAGATGAGACGCATAAAGCGCAGTGTATAATTCAAGTGGTGAGTCACGAAATCGCGATCTATGACTCGGAATCAGCCCAAATTCTTATATCGCACCGGGCATGCTCTTCGGAATGATATAGGGATCCGCATGACATAGCCTATGCACACTTGCTACATACTGGTCCATATCCCGTTCCGCTAGCGAGCACAGCAGAACAAACAGGTGCATTTATTCCACTCGGAGGCATTTGTAGGCCTGCGAATAGCTTCAACCGGAACAGAGGTATCGCCAGCCCGGAACTGAGGGGTACACAGGGATGGGCGCATGGTCAGAGCGACTTGAAAACTGAGACATGGTTGCTGGAGTTGGCTGTGATATCGGCGGGGAATTCAAGAGCGGCTGTTCATAATAACCGCATCTCGGCTGTACAGAGAGACCTGATAAGGACGAGTTGAGTGGTGCGTGGGACAAGTGGCAGTACTGCCATTCTCCAGTCCCTTTTCCTCGAGTCTCAGTGGACATTGGATCGGCTTGCTGCAGCGAATGAGTCCAGAACATTCAAATCTGGAACTCCCCACCTCACATACACAGGTCTTTTTTCACTGATACAAATCCTCTCGCACGAACACAGACTCTTATCGACTGCTGATCTTCTGCCCAACAATGGCTGCCCTTGTCACCAAACTGCTACCTACAAGATTGCAGGTCAACATCTCCGTCGTTGTAACATCCAAGTCCCTACCCTTTCTCAAGTATTTCGTGGCCTCTACTTCAATGATGAGTCAGTCATGGGCCATTGAGCGCCCATGCCACACACTCACTGATCTCAGAGCTAGGGGTTAGGGTTATTACCACCAGTAGTAGGGTGCCAGATAAGATAAGATCATCGGCACCAGGCGGCAAGTGCTTACATAATTGTTTTGACTTGACGAACTTGACCGGCTTTCCAGACAAACGCCGTCGTCAAACAGTCATGGATAACAAAAGCAGTTACCGCGGTGGAAACAGAGGAGACCATGGTGCTTCTGGTCGGCCAGGAGGATACAGTTCTCCTGGTCCATCCAGAGCGCGAGGTCCTCGTTTCCAACGCGATGACCGTGATGCAAGAGGAGGGGAACGCAGCGGACGGGGTCGTGATTCCCGCGGAAGAGTACGAGGAGGGTAAGCCCAATCTACTTTAATATTCTGGAACGTCTAATCCCCTCGCCACCGTAGCGTCTTCATGGCTGATCAGCGTGCAGCTGTGGATGAACGCATCGCAAACAACTCGGACAAGAAACTAGTTGCATCCTTTGGTACCGAATGCAAATTAGGTCTAGATGACATGCCTTTACGCCCTAACTTTGGGACCGAGGGTAGAGAAGTTACCCTTCGCGTCAACTATTTCCCTGTTTACATCCCAAAGGGTCCCCTGTATGAATACGACGTCGAAATTTCCCCAGCTGCGAACCATCTTTCGCGTCATCTGAAGCGGCGCATTTATCAACTTGCTGAACAAACAATTGCTTGGAAGCAGGCTGGTCTTTCTGGCACCGTTGCCCATGACAACAGCTCCAAACTCGTCGCCAATCACATCCTTCCACAGCCGTTAGCAATTCCTGTGCCCTACTACGATGAAGATGAACAAGGACCACCCATAGCTGGCGGGAAGGAGTACTATTTAACTATTAAGCTCATTCAGGAGATCGATACAAATCGTATTATGAGGTGCGGAGACTCCACTCCCCAGGGCTTCTGCACACTGTTGACGTTTTGCTAGTTACATTAAGGGCAAACCGGAATACCGCGGCCATGATATCCAATCTATTATTTCGGCTCTGAACCTAATCCTGGCGACCGGTCCTGACAGAAGAGGTGTGGTCGTTGGTGGAAACAAGTTCTTTTTCCGCGCTGCAAGAGATCCGACCCCCATAGGCGGTGGCCTAGAAGCCTGGAAGGGCTTTTACTCCTCTGTCCGCCCGGTCCACAAACAACTCATGGTGAATGTAAATGTCTGCACGACAGCATTCTACGTTGCCCAGAACCTGGCGATCGCGATGAGCGAGTTCCGTAGTGCTTCATTTGGGGCATACATAAATGACTGGATTAGAGGTGTGAGGGTGATGATGACCCATCTTGGTCGCCGGGGGACCATCAAGGAGGTCGTGGGTGTTGATGCGAGGCAACACAGGTTCCATGCTGGAGAACTCGGAGAGGTCTCAGTGGAGCAATATTTCAAAAGAAGTGAGTCACGACTCGACCCTCGGCATTGGATTTGGTTGAATAAGGTGTGTGGAAGAATACAACATTACCCTGAAGCACCCCAAGTTACCTCTCGTTAATATTGGTGGCGGGCAAACGAAAGGTAATCAGAGGGAAAGGAAAGAAAGAAAAAGTCTTCTACCCCCCGAACTCTGTGAAATATTACCGAACCAACCTTTCCTCGGCGAACTGACTAAGGACCACACCGCAAACATGATCACTGTGGCCTGCAATCCCCCAAACGCCAATGGTGAAGCCATTGTTCACCAGGGTCTCACTCACCTTGGTTTCCGTGCCCCCGGGCCTCTCCTCGAGGCCTTCGGGATAAAGATTGGCTCTGACATGACAGTGGTTTCTGGTCGTATCCTTTCAATGCCTAGCATCAAGTACTCGCAGGACATCTCTCCCTCCGTCAATGTCGGAGCTTCCTGGAACATGAAAGACGTCAAGTTTGCAGTTGGTGCAGCGCTTGATAAAATGGCTGTCCTAGTCATTAAGGACGGGATACCAGAAGCCCAATTCGCAGGGTGTCGTGATCCGGAGTTACGGTCAGCAGTTTCCACCTTTCGTGATATGTGTGTCAAGAGCGGGATGCAAGTAACTGGCGAGCCCCTCTATCTTGAGGTCAATCTTCCTTGCAGGACTCCCGCTGATCCCATGCGTATGGCTGCTATCGATGCTATCCGGAAGGTCTTACATCCCCAGCTTGCCAAGATTGGCATTGTGATGGTGATGCTGCCCAGTGAGGATAAGCTCATATATCAGGGGCTTAAACACCTTTGCGATGTCCATCTGGGCGTAGCGAGTGTTTGCGTGCAGTCTACGAACATCAAAGATCGAAATCCGCAATACTGTGCCAATGTTGCGCTCAAATTCAATGCGAAGTTGGGCGGCATTAACCACACTTTGGATGAAGACAGTAGCGAGTGGCTAAATGCTAAGCCTACCATGATAGTTGGTATGGACGTTACGCACCCTGGTTTCGGGGCTGCTGGTGGGGCCCGTAGGTGGCTCCTTTTTCATTTTCCTCACTAGTCCTCATGTAGTTCACACTATCCAGCTTCCATTGCAGCAGTTGTTGCCACCTTCGATAACTTGTACGCACAATACCCAGGAAGCCTTGAAATACAGGAACGGAGGGAAGAGGTGAGCTGCAGAAATCACACCTGGTTCATGTTGCTGACAATTGTCGATAGATAATTAGTAGTCTCGAAAACATGATGATCGAACGTCTTGAATTATACAAGAAGAAGAACAAGGAGCGATTGCCGGAGCGTATCCTTGTGTATCGAGACGGTGTTTCAGAGGTATGCTAATGTCTGCATGTTTTTCTTACTAATCTCACTCGTTGCAGGGTCAATTCAAGCTCGTCCGAGAGAAAGAACTCCCCCAGATGGTGAAGGCTTTCAAGAAGTTCGACAAGGTTGGCAAACCCTACAAACCCAAGCTTACTATTGTGATATGTGGAAAACGTCACCACACACGGTTCTACCCCACCACTGCCAATGGTGCTACAAAGGACGGAAACCCGCTTCCTGGAACGGTGGTCGATCGCGGCGTGACGGCCGTGTATGATTTCGACTTCTTCCTTCAAGGTATGTTTTATGTTGCTGTGTGTATCTTTGACTGAGCGCCCTTGAAGCGCATGGGAGTTCGCAAGGAACTGCTCGGCCTACCCACTATTATGTTGTTCACGACGAGATCGGATTCGATGCAAACACACTGCAGGGATTAACCAATTCACTCAGCTATATGTTTTCTCGCGCTACGAAGGCAGTCAGCCTGGTCTCTCCAGCATACTACGCCGACATTGCCTGTTGGCGTGGTCGGTGCTACCTGCGTCAATTGTTGAGACATCGCGGAAGCAATGGGGAAGAGGATGGAATGAAGAAAGCCAAAGAGCTTTGGCACGGTGGGGTTCATCGGAACCTCAAGGACACGATGTTTTACCTGTGAAGTATATGACTTTTCTTCTGTACTGTTTTGTGAGACAAGCCTTTTGTTGTGTGGCGTGAGAATATTGGTAATGGTAGTGTTTCTCGGGAGGGGCTGAATCTTTGTCTGCTCTCTCCACAGCAGTCCGAATGCCCCCCTCGACGCGTCCAGCAACGCCAGGACCCAGCTCACCACCACAAGTGCACAAGCGACACGCGGCAGACATCGATCCTTTCTCTAGAAAGACCAAGAAGCAGAGAATCAGCCCTTCACCTGAGACGCACGCTCAACGTGACTGCAATCGGGACAACAAACGACGGCGGAAGAAGAAAAAGAAGGTGCCCGTCGTCACTGTAGGGGGTGTCATCAAGAACGACGTCGCCACAGAAGGGTCGGGTGGTCAATACACGCGTACGCTGCCTAACGAGATCATTCGATTCGCCTCGATGCCCGCCGAAGCTGAGCTATCCTCCACCACGTGTAGTTCAATGGCTGCAACACCTATACTCCCTGTCCCTGCAGCCCCAGTATCTCTTGCTGTCCCAGTACCGGGAGGCAACACCGTAGACGCCGGTGTTGCAGGCACAACTGTTTCACCTAGGCTAGTATGTCGTACACTGAACTAGTATTCGCTTCTATGCTAATCGAGTATTACAGAATGGAACTGATGGTGTTCTGAAAGAGAGAGGTCGATCCACGCCATCCCTGGAAGACAGAGTCACTCAACTCACACAAGAGCTCGCGACCAAAAATGAAGTACGTTCCACCGTGCGAGCCTAGCTTTTCCGTCTAATATCGACGCACCTTATCAAGTTGCTCAAATCTCATCAAGCACTGCTCACTCAGGTGCAACAAGCCATCACCTGTCAAATATGCCTGGAATTAATGCACAAACCCTTTGCCCTTTCACCCTGTGGACACCTCGCGTGCTACGATTGTCTCGTCCAATGGTTCAAAGCGCCCCCAGCCGATAATCGACCAGCAGGTCCCGTTATCATGCGCCAGAAGACATGCCCACACTGCCGTGGTGTTGTACGTGAACGCCCCATCGAAGTGTGGGGTGTCAAGGGCATAGTTCAATCTGTTGCGAAGAGTAATCTTGTCCCGAGCCATCTGTCTGCGCCCACCAACCCTCCCGAACCGCAAAATGCCAACACTGATCCATGGAGTGGTATTTTTCCAAAGGTTCACCAGCGCAGCCGACGCACTTACCCGTGGTTTGTTTCCGTTGATGACGGAGATGAGCCGCATCCTGGCCCTGCTCCACGTGGCGAAGACATGGGGATGTTAGACATGGAGGATGGTGGGATATATCGTTGTTTTGATTGCATGCACGAGATCTGGGATGGTGTCTGTACGAGCTGCGGGCGCTTGTACCCTGGGCACAGGCCTAACCCGGATGATGACGATATCCACCGTGAATGGCTTGAACGTGAATCAGTCGCTGAGGATGTGGATGTGGATGATGGTCCTGTATGGATGGGTTTGGAAGGCGGGGACGGCGATGATGTGGGCGATGATGAGGATGATAACCCCCTCTTCGGGCCTTGGCTTTGGGCCGATCGTGGCATAGGCATGGGCATGGTTGATCCTGTGCGCTTCTATCATGATCTTTCCGATGATTATGGAGATGAAGATGACGTTGGTGACGCTGCTGACTATGGCATTGAAGACGATGGGGCACCGAACAGCGATGGGTCCAACAACTATGATGAAGACGATGACAGGTATGAGAGCGACTTTATCGATGATGAGGTCGAGGCTCCCGAAGCGCCACACGGGGCGGAGATATACGAGATCTCGGACAGCGGTGGTGAAGATGACCGCGACTACGATCATGATGGGGAGGGGGACTATAGTGATTAGATGCCAATAATTAAGTGTATTGATTATCCAGCTTGATCATTGTGAACTACAGTAATATTCATGGACTTGCTCGTGTATAATGGTCTTTCCATGATATTCTTATCAGCGGATGCTGACAACAATGAGATTATGTTCAACTCGCTCCAATGTTTAGCCTTCGTGTGGGCGTCATGGGTCATTGACCAAGACCGTATCTACAACTGGGATCAGGGCGTACATGCGCTGGATCGTGTCGTGCTCTTCTTTTGCATGATGCACTGCCGGAAGAGATGCCATGAAGAAACCATGTGTTGGGGGGTTGAGTTTTGATGACACTGTTGGAGCTGAACTAGTAAGCCTTACTAACTGAGACGGCGTCCTGTGCCCTTCTGCGATGTTGGATGGATATGTACACACACGGATCCTGGGAGAAGCTAGCAGCATCTGAGTCTGTATATGACAGATTCTGATAATGATGCAGAGATTTCTTTATATATATACAGTGCAAACCATTAAGACGCAGTCGCTCGAGGGCGAGTAAAAATTATCTAACCAAAGATTATGCATAGTGGTGGTTATATATATCCGAATAGTGTCCGTAGAGGATCGAGGAGTGTGAGGGAGGCACAAGGAAACATAAAGACACAGATTTAGTAAGAACAGTATGGAACATGAGGTCAGCTTCTTGCTGGGTGCGGGAAGGGTGGCCAGGCGGCGTTTGTTTGAAGAGTCTAACGCATGGCCCGTGCGACAATTGGACGAGACGACCACGGATGTAATCTTGCGGGATTCGTGCCTTGAGACACTACTTATTGTACGGGGTTATCAATCTAAGATCTTGAGTATGCCAGACATGGCATGCAGATACGGCCATTATGAAAGTGGCACGTGGAACTGACTCCTCGAAGCAATGGCAGGACCCAGGTGGATGCACAGGGCGATATTATGCCACGTGTGTGTATACCTAGGCAGTGTCAGGCATGCTTCCGTACACCCAAGTGTCGTATGGGATTTGTGAAGTGTTTGACGGGGGATTTCAAGGAACGTGTCCCCCTTACAGTATAGTCCGCCCTCACAAGGGGTGTCATCAAGGAGCCTGCAGTCAATACTAGATTAATTATTTGACCTTACTGTATGACATGGGGAAGGCACATCTAGACACGGATTAATCTTTGATGAAATCAGTGGCGGGCACGATCTGCAAGTCTCACTAGTAGGAAACAAAATGCAAATGGCTGCCACCAGTGGCGCTCGACCTTCATCAGCGATGTGTACTTAACAGGGAGTCAATGAAGTTTGTGACGATCATCATGTCACAACCTGACGTTCGTTGATACTCCCCGTCTTTCCCAAAAAAAAAAAAAAAGTCAGAGCGTAGGACAACAATCCTTGATACTACTGGCTGACACGTGGAACGATGGTTTATCTGACTTCAGGCCCGTCGTTTTACGTGTCTGCAAGCAGTCGGCCAAAATCAAATCCTCGACACGGTCAGCATCAAGCTTCATGCATGCTAATCCATTGTTTTTTTTGGTTGCTACGGATTATTGTCGTGCATGGACAAGGTCCTCGTAATGCTTTGTCTGCGCGTTGATCAGCCCCGCCAGCCTCGCCTGAACAACGTGTATCACAGCTTCACGATGCATACTCGTGCTGACGCTGTGCAGACGGTGCTCGCCCGCTTACTCGTGCACAAGGGGATACGCGTGCCGTGCTTTTCTATCCGCTTCACACTCATTTCTCTACTTCACCCACTGTTTCTTCAAATTCCATTCCACCCTACAACCCAACCTTACCCTTCTACAACCCCGTAAACTATTTCAGCCTGGCTACCTCAGGGCATCCGCGACCAATGCGATCCAGGACCAACAAGGTTCACCGCACTTCTGCCAGCCCAAATCCACGACCACCACGCGCAAACGCGATACACTGGCTCTTTTCCTCAAATCTTCCCCACCGGAGGAGCTCAGCTGCATTCAGTGCTGACATTAATCGCAGAAACTTTTTCGGAATGAACGAGATTTTCGGCATTCTTCTAAATGTATGTTCTAATGCTCCATCAATCCCGCGCAGCTGATTTCATGGTATAATCCTCTATCAGCCCTCTGAAACTGCCCGCTCATTGAATGAGTCTAAACGCCTTCTAGAGGAGGCACGGAATGAAATAAAGGAAGAGCGTGAACGGTACCAGCCGCGGGTTAAGCATACGTTTACCCGTCTCCCTGGGTTCTTCCCCAGAGAAGTGGAAATACGTGCTATCGAACATGCACTAGAGGGTGCACCGTCATTCACCATCTTGTTTGGCGCAAGCTCCGTTGGAAAGGTATATCATACATATATTTTCTGTGCCCAACCAGACTCAAGCCTTTGGACAACACATAGACTTCCCTAGTACGAGAGGTCCTCTCGCAATCTCGATACCACGTCCTCCATTTCGACCTCCGTATCCCAGGATTTGCGGACATATACAGCCTCTACATGAGTCTCAGCCAGCAGATGGAGCAGTATTTTGAGAGGATTGCGGCCAGCATGGCAGGGTTTGAGCAGTTCCGAAAGGAGGCTTGGAGCTTCAAGGTACGTACAGTAGAATGGAAACGATGTGAAAGTGTCTGATTGCGCCCAGCATGATCGCCAGAATGTTGAGCGCCGGATCTCGGATGCTCCCGTTGGTAGTCTCGGCTCTCAGGTCAGGACAAGCGACGTGGCTCGGCTTATGGAGCTGTTCCAGGTAAGATATGGTTATGTATCCTGCGCAGCAGTAGTATTATAGCTTTTTTGCAGAGTAGCTTGTTGCGATACGCCGAGTTTGAGCCTCCTGAGAGTTCTATTGAACTTGCTCTCCTTGGAAAAAAGGAATCGGACGCATCGTCGGATCAGACACAAGTGAACAACCCCTCGACTCCCAACAAGAGTCGCTGGTTCTTCAACCGCAATGGCAGGCGAAGTAGCGACGGTGGACGGGAGGTGTCTTCTACTGCTGTCAATTCGAATCCTCGAGAAAAGGATCCCGAGAGACCAACTAAGAAGATGCCCGTACTTTTCTTCGACGAAGCTCACAGACTGTAAATACTGTTCTTTCTTTCATCCTTGCTGTAAGGTTGATCAACGTTGTCACTAGGCCATCGCTCATCCAATCTGTGGAAACCATGAAGTGCCTCTTGGACTCTATGCTCGCACTCACAAAGCAAGATAGGTTGTGCCACATCATCCACGCCACTAGTGATCCCTTCTACCACACCTGGTTGAGACAGTTAAACGTGATACAACATTGCAAGGTACGCCTTAGAATACGGATGGACTCTAAGTATTGAAAATACTCGCAGATCATCACCATCGGTGATTGTTCTAAGACGGAGATGCGCGCGTTCTTTTTCGAGCGTTTTCTGCCTCGTGTCCCTGAATCACTCCGACCTCCCTTATCTTTCGAGCTGCTTTACGAAGCATTTGGGGGAAAGCTGGCTCATTGGCAAGATTATATTGACGACTATGGTATGTGACTGTGCACTACTTGGTACTGGCCCATAGTAATCGTATTGCATTAGTGGGCGCTAGTGGTGGCTTTGACAGTACGTTTCTTGGGTGTCTTGCACGACTATATTCTGACAGTAATACCTAGTTAAGCAAAGCTCGCATTTCCTCCAAGCACACGCCATCCTCAACCTCCATATCATCCACTCTTCACAAATCTCCGGTAGCCCTGGCCAAGAACCGATTACACCTTCCACACCTGCTCCACGGCCGCGTTCCAGTGGTCCTGATGCTCTCCATGCTGCCCTGGGCCAAGCAGGGTACAAGTCCTTCTCGCCGTACTCGTCTGCCCGTGAAACCGGTTTGGAAGACTACTCTGCTGACTTTAGCGCCATGCAGCTCCTCAAGGTCATGAGCAAGCTCAGTCAGCCTGGCACGACTCACCTCCCCTACTTCCTACTGTGTCGCGAGATTGGCGTCCGTGCCGTCGACGGTATGGTGAAGGGACGCGTGCTCGGTCTTCACTGGACGGATCCGGTCGGAGTCAAGGATAGCAGTGATCAGCCTACCGTCAGAGAGCCCGTATCGCCGGTGCCTATGACAACACGGATGATGAGTAACAGTTCGTATGCGGGTGGTGCGAGCGGGACGGTGGGCGTCGAATCATCGGAAGACGGCGATATGGTAATGGTTAACCCCATCAACCTGTCCATGAGGGACCTCGGACAGATCGACGAGGCCGACGAGCAGGAGATCGTTGGGCCGCGTTTGGTGCCGATCACACCAATCATGCGGTACGCCATGAGAGAGGTCGTTCAGGAGTACGAGGATGTACGGACGGTCTCGGAATATGCGTCTCTGAACGATCCCGATGAGTATTGATAATGAACATGGAAGCTGGCCCTTCGTGTATTATTCTGGTTTGGCATTTCACGTCTATCACGTCACCCACGCGCACTCACTCACGTTGTATTCATTCATTAACTGTTATTCTTTGTGAAATTGACATCATAGTGCTTGTTTGTAGGCTTTGCAGTTACGTCTTGCAGTTGTAAAGATGACTTGTGAGTTGGTTTCTGAGGCTGTAACTTGTGATGGACCACAGCCTTGTAGAAATTGGACTTGCTATTCCTATCGGCGAAGACTGTACACTGCCTACTGTACTTGTGCTAAGCTAATTTTCACCCTACGACGCTCTTTTGCTCCTTCCACAAACTATGTAGTCTGATTATCTACTGGGTCCACACTCTGCGTATTACTATACATTTGATAGTTCCATGCTACAAGATCTCGGCAAACCTGACATCCGCGTTTGCTTCGAGCCAAGCAAGCCATTTCTTCAAGTACCCGCCACCATGCCGGACGGTTGACGAGTCTCCAACAACACACTACAGCCCAATTTGCATGAACCATGCCACAAAAAATTACACTACTACTTACTAGGTGCCTCTTTGCTCGTGTCATAGCAACTGGAAACGTGTGAACACTCTAATATGTGGCCGGATCATCATATCATGTACAGCGTACCATTGAGTCGCCGCTTTTCTTTCAAAAACCCGACTTCGCGCTAGAAAAGTAGTAGTACTATTGAAGAAATTACTTTATTCCAGCTGGGTAAACACACCTTTTCGTTGCTTCGAACGAGACTGATAATAACTGCATCTTTCTCACGACCCTGCATACCGTCGACAGTGCCAATCTCAAGTTCTGGCCCATATGTGGGACGTAGAAGTGATATGAGAAGGGTCACTTGAGCTTGATATCTATGAAGAATGGATAACCTAAGACTGAGGGTTACAACGAAACATTGCTTACGGAGTTATGATCGCAATTTGAGATGGATACAGGCCAGTCTCAACCTAGATGGGCATATGCCTGTGTTCAACAAGTGCTGCAGGTTTACGATGTCACTCACGAGTCTCTCGGTCCAAGTCTTAACAACCGTGGCCTCATTCTCATTGCACCGGCTTCCCTCATCACCATCGCCATCTAAACGTTCGTAATATTCGCAACCAGCAGTGTCGAAGAACACAACGGGTGTGCCAAGAACTTCCTTACTTGATTCCTCGTTTTCTCGTGTAACGAAATCCTTCGTGTTGGGCAGATCACGCAGGAGGTGTGACGAGACAGATCCGTGAGATTTCAGTTTGGACGCATAGAGCGTCTTCGAAGGGAATTCGCATATCTCAGCATGCATACTGAGAAGAGTTGGACAATTAACGATCACCGAAATCTCTCTGCAACATACCGATACTGGACATTGAGTAAACACTTGATCCCAGGGCCGTACATCTTCTCTAGGCGGTCAAAGAGTGTAACCTCTAGTGTACGAGGGGGCCGGAGAACTGGTCGCTTTTCATGGTTACCCGAACTCTTGGTTTTTGCTTCGGCGTCACCACTGGGAGGAACGACATCCTCTTCCGCAATGACTGTATCTCCTTTGACCAAGTCAGAGTCCGTGTCCGATCCCGTATCCGAACATGATGGCTCTTGGTCCTTGGGATTTTCGGGGGATTTCGTACTACCGACTTTTCCTGACTTCTTCTTTTTCTCCGTCGGATCCTTCGTTGGCAGCTCTGGACCTTTTACTAGCCCTCTTTTCCTCCGCTTATCCAGAGATAAAACGGTGGGTGGGAGTTGCATTGGGTCGCCAGCCAAAATGAGTTTCCTTGCCTTAAGGATGGGAATCCAACACACCTATCATATAGTTCAGTATATACAGGAGGACTATCCTGATAGAGCAAACGCACTGCTTCCATAGCCTGAGTTGCCTCGTCGATGATTACTACATCAAAGGTATGGTTTTGGAGCTGTCTGCTCCCCGCCGTGTGGCACGTAGACAAAACAACCTTTACAAATTAGGATTTAATAACTAGCTCAAAGGTATCTCAAGAAACAATGTACCTGGGATTCTCCTAGGACCGCCTTCACAACGCCACCCTCTCTTTGTCGATATCTGACATACAAAGCATCAAATCAAGATCACCCCAAAGACAAAGGGCTTACTCCTTTCTCAGGGCGCGAACCTCCTCCCACATTTTCTTACGTTCAAGACCACGCGGCCTTTTCGTCCCCTTTCCTTTACCTTTCCCGGAGAGGGTATCTAGCGCTGTGTCAATCTCTGCCTTAACGTCCTTCGCAAGTGCTGCCTAAATGAATAGTATCGAGTAATCTGTGATAAAGGCCGAAGGTGGCAAACAAACCTGGTCACTCCGGCTCGCCTTCACCTCAAATGTTGCCTCCAGCACTCCTTCATTTGCCATTACTCTAGCAGGGTGACCGATACGTGTTACCTTGAGAGGTGCTCCTTTCCCCTTTTCCGGCGCTGGTAGGGCGAGAAGGCGCTCGAGAATGTTATCAACTGAAAGATTCGAGGCTCCACACACGAGGATGCGGCTGTTGTTTTGACTACCTGCCATGGGGGATGTGGATGTGAGCTGTCGAATTATTTCTATGAGTGTATGGGTCTTTCCGGTCCCTGGGTGATCAGTGAAGGGGGAAGTGAGGACCTTTCAAAGTGCAGGTTACCTGGCGGGCCGTGGATACAAGCTACTTCTTTAGCTGAGAGAGCGAACTTGACCGCTTGTTTCTGGCTTGGATTAAGAGAAGAATCAAAGAAAGCAATGTCACCTGCAGGGGTCGGTTTAGAAGGCGGCGACATTCCAAGTAGTACACGGATAAGAGGAGTAAGTTGATAGTCAGTTTTGTCGTCGGGCTACAGAGATATTAGTAAGAAAAAATCGGACGTTGGTCTATGCAGTAGTTATACCTTTCGAGACGAAGGAATCACTGTCTTTTCAAGTCGATCAAGCGCTTTGTCCATCCTAGTTCGAAAATAGTCTCCATGTCAAATGGAAACGACTTAGAGTGGTCCTACCGATCATATGTGACACTGTTGGCTAGCTTCACGATGCGACAGCGCTCGGGGAAGTCGAGGTCTGCATCGGCTGAATCCGAGGAATCGACAGCAATGATGATCCGAGTATCTGTTACCTAAGGGACCCATAACCCCCTCTGATTAGTTTAAAGGATGTCTCATACCTTGTACATTACGCCATCCGCCGCCCTCGAAGTTTTGCCATCGGACTCGATAAGCTGTGATTTCTTTGCCTTGCCACTCGGCTTCTTAGCCGAAGCAGAGGATGAAACATTTTCTTCTATTCGAACTATGTCTCCAGGTCTGCTAGCGTTAAAGTATGCCACCAGGTGCGCGCATGGACGAATACCTGAACGTATGAGGCGGAAAAACCTGTGAGGAGTGGAATGCGGCAGGGCGTTCTAGCTCTACTAATCTGCGCTTCCTTGATTCAGTTTATTGCTCCTTATTGTTCGTGGGCCGTGGGCCGGTCAGATAACGTACGTCTTTCCTCCAAGCCCTATGCCTGCGGAGACAACACCCAAATTCCCCAACGAAAGACCTTTTTGTTCGAGGAGCTTCGGTGTGCAATTTGTGAGTAAGAGAGAAGTGCGCTCGATCTCAGTATCACGTTCGCGGGAGACAAGGGTACGTTGACGTGTTATGAAGGCCCTGAGAGACGGCTCCATGTTACATGGGTCTGATGTCATGGTGCGATCACAACGTTTGAGTTATCCGTAGTCTTTGGTGGCAGAGATGCAGTATCTCTCAACAGATATCCGATGACTCGAGTACAGATAGATTTGGGGTGGATTGGAACCAACCCTAACCTTAGCTTAGGGCTACAACCCATTACAGGTGGCAATGTACAGGACTCGGTAGTTGCTCTGAACGTAACTACTTTTTTTTTATCACCGCAGCGTTCGAGTGACACAACCCAGGTCGGCTGTGAGGCTGAGGAAGCATAAGTGGTATGATGCCGAATGTGCTATGTTGCAAGAAGCCGGATTTTTTTCCAGTCGAATAACCCTCAAATACAGTTGTGCTATTAGCACTCCACTGCGCAAAACGATGTATAGTATCTGACTGTCTTGCGCGCATCATTACCATGTGTCATAGTATGTGGCACAAGCTTCCTGGGAAAACAATGAGTCTCACTTGTTCTTTCAGGCATACCATTCTGCATGTGGTACATCGACATTGCCAATGCGTCTATGGGAAATTTAATTGTTCAACCATTGGAACCTATGTAGTGAGCAGGTCCTTCGACGAAGACTGTGCATGAGAGTCCACTGAATTCGCACAATATCCACCCTATGAATCAAATGAAATGGTACTGCGACCTTTCTTGGATCGTTACTGGAACGCAAATGAAGGTGGAAGCTCTACAGCGAGGGAATAACGGAGGATTGCATCGGATGGGGAGAGTCCTATTTCGGAAAGGGATACAAAAACTGGTCCATTTGACGACGGCAAATACGGATTAATGGCCAACTACTGTCAACTATGCGGTCGCCCGGCGAACAGTAGTTGTACTCACATACATGAATGATGTCCTTTCCATCTCAATGATTTCCTGTTCCATGTCCGTTCTGTGAAATGTACCGTGCATTGACTGCCACAAAATGATATGCGACTACAGTGATCATGGCGAGGGCACCGAGGTAATTGGCAAGGTTGTAAAGCGTCTGGTGGGTAATCATTTGCCTGTGAGAACGAACGGTGTTCTAGCAACAGAGAAAATGTCAAGTCAAGTCGACTACTTGCCTCTGCGGTGGACGAACGGACTGACGTGGTGTTGTGTTTGTGCTTTGTTTGGTTGCGGAAAACATCGGAGCGTCTGCATCTCGAGTTTACCTTTCTCTCTTCGTAGTCCAGAATGCGGCCAACTGCAATTCGTTCCGATGGGATGCCGGGTCGTACGTGCTTTCCTCTGCAACATTACCCCTGCAGTGGTTGACCACCCTTTGTTTGTCGCTTCAGCCAAAACATATGTAAGTACTGAACACGTGGTCAAAAAACCATTGGTATTCAAGTCATGTAGAACCCATGGTGGGGTGACACGAGGAACTTGAAGCAAAGAGGCATCATCACCTACAGTAAGTATAGCGCCTTTGTTTTCTGCAAGCACCACTACTTTCCGCCAACATCTTTAATGATACCATTTGACATGTTATACAGCTCTTTCTCCTTTCCGTTCCCGTGCTACGAAGGATATATTCCAGGGTTGGCTATTTAATGGATACAGACGTCTGGCTGCACAACTCCCATACTGGATCGTGCCTTTCGCAATCGGTACGCTCCTCGGTGCTGGCATGGATGATGACAACTGAATGCATGAAACAGGCTATGGCACCTACACCTGGGCAAAACGTCGTGATGCTTGGCAGAGCAGCAAGGCCGGACATCTTGCACTGCATGGTCACGAGTCACATTAAATGTTGTAGTCCGGTTTAACATATCATTACCACACAGAATAGACAAGGAAACTCTGCAAAGAAAAGGCTGAGCGAAAGTGAAGGGATATCTTGGGTATGATTGATGCATATGGTCTCATTTATCAGCGCAACCTCGATGTACACGACCCAATTGCTGACCGCGAAAAACACTTGTCAACGCTGAAACAGGAGACATTGCTGACGTACATGCGGAGTGATCAGCGTCAGTCTGGCTTACATACATGGACGAAAACCAGCACCCCTGAGAACCAACAAACCATTGACTATGACCTCTGTCCGACCGTTGTTTGTCGTTGCTGGCGTTGGCCTCATAGGTGATGTTTCCCAATTACTCTGATACCCTCTGCCTGGCTAGCACGCTGACTCAACCGCCCCCTGTCACAGGTACAGGTGCCTCTACAGCGTAAGCCTATCCTCGGGCTGTCCGTTGATGATGCATATTTTGATGCGAGATCATGCAGACGCCTTTTTGCTCAGAAAGGCTACAATGTTGCTTTGATCTCTCGCGGACACGAAGCACTGGAAAAGCTCGTGCAAGATATTAACCAGGATGGCGGGGTGGTATGCCTGTGTTCTGATTGTCCCTATTTTCCTGATTACTTCACCCTGTATGCTTCACCAGGCCGCTTCAATCCCGGTCGCAGACTATTCCGCCAACTCTATCTGTGCTGCATTTAAAGCCATAAGGTTCATCTTCCCTTCTGATACTTCGCACCTCCGTGTTGCGCTTTTCAACGCAGGTTACGGTGTTTGGAAGCCCTTTCTGAATATCACCGATGATGATCTTAGTACTTCTCTCGAAGTCAACGTCACCGCTGCCTTTGCGTTCTCTCGTGAGGTTATCACTGAGTTTTTGAAACTCGGTTTCGAGGAACCAAGCGAACACGGGCAAGGCGGTTCTAGGAAGAGAGGAACCCTGCTTTTTACAGGCGCTACTGCTAGTATTCGCGGCAGCGCTACCACCAGCGCGTTTTCGGCTGGAAAACAAGGGCTCAGAGCCCTCTCTCAGAGTTTAGCAAAGGAGTTCGGAAAGCAGAACATTCATGTTCGTCTTTTTACACTTGTAGATTATTCTTTCACTTACTGGCACACGTACGTTACATATTTATCCGTTTTTAGTCTCAGAACTTACTCTGCACATATCAAGAGCATTATTGATGGAGGTCAATGATATCGTCCATTCTTGTGACGAGGAAACTCACTTTTTTCAATAGTCATTTCGAAGGAGCCTAAGTTTGATGATGTGGACAATGTGGCTAACACCCATCTGGACACATTTTCCATTGCGAAGGTGAAACTCTTCCTGGGCGCCTCTGTATGGCCTGACTCTCGTTAACATTGACAGTGTTACCTTGGCTTGGTCCAACAAGACAGCTCAGCATGGAGCTGGGAGATCGACCGTGCGTTTTTTTGCCGTGTTTCACTGAATTATTGTGATCTAACGAGTGAAAAAGTACGTCCTGCGCATGAGAAGTGGTAGACTTGATGGGCACTGCGGTGAGGATGTTGGATTGGTATTCATGGTGCTCAAAAATGAAGCATAGTTTATGGATTATCTACCTTTTAAGTTTAGCCGGAAACTGCTTGGTTGCCTGCAAGTTGACGGTACAAGAGGTGTACGCTGCACGAGTATAGGAGAATTGTGTCTGCTATCATCGTTCCCATCTGCGATTAACCAGTAGCGTCCCATGGCCCGTGTCCCTTCGTCTTCTGGCATTTTCCGCCCAAATCATTCATTAAAATCAGCAGTGCATCAGAGCGCTACCCAGTAATAGTGGCAAGCTCGGAGTATTTGTCCCGGGAGCGGTTCTGCAAGATTCGGCTCACAAACAATGTCGCAGAGGGACCTGTACCTGGATAGTCGATTCCTTCGCTTGCATGACATCCCCATCCACTCTTTCAGTTGTCTAGGATAAATTTTTGAGGCGTCTGACAGATAATTTTGTCAAACACACCATGTAATTGGCCATCTCATACATGATCACTTGGTTGGAAAGGACTATTGAATGTTATTACATCAGGCTGGCGTTCTTCTGTCTTGTACATTTGCTATCTCTATTTAATCCCCTCTTTCGGCCTTTCCTTTCTCGAATGCGAGTTTTACCTATTTAGCATGAGCTGTGACTGGCAAATCTAGTCTCACTGGACACACCTTTGTTAAAAATGCTTCATCTGTTAACGCTCGCATGCCGACAGCTGCTAGGGCCTTTGATACATTAAGACAGACTTCGTGGGCTGTTTCAGTGCCAGCAGCCTCAGTGAATGCAGGGGTGTGATTCCCTCCTTCCGGAATAGTGGGTATAGCTGCCATTTTCATAGCGGAAATTGATTGGTTAGTGCCAGTTTTGTAACGAGACTAGGAGATAGGACGAACAGAAACCGGGGTGAAGCCCAGGCATCACTGTCAAGGGTCAGTCACTAAATATTACTAATTCAGGAAAGCTCCGTACGATATGTGATATTTCCCTGTCGCACACAACATCAGTTGAAGAACGGAAGGGGCAGGAAAAAAAGACTCACGAAGTCTGTCGATGCGCTCGAAATACCCCATTCATAATCAATGGTACCGTATCTTTTATATACGACATCTGCGAGTTCTGCACCTGGAAGAATGCAGGAATGTGAGCGAAGTAACCGTAAGACACATGGATTACTATACCAAGCACCGGATTCTGTACTAGTTCATTGCCGATAGCTTCCTCAGTAATTTTTACAGTACATCCAGTAGCAGTAGCCGCCGCTCTAGTAAATGTCATTTACGTGAAAGCGTATTTTGAAGTGGATCAATAGCACCTACTGAAAGCATGCTTTGGCACGTTCTACTGTCCCTATGACTTCCTTTGTCGTAGGTGCTCGTACAAACCAACTTTCCGATGGCATAAATTAGCGACAGGAAGAGAGGCCAAATGAAGAACACGGGCTTACTGCATCGTAGACTTGTCGGGAATGACTGTAACTAATTATATAGCAGGGAATTCATGGGATAAAGCAGGATACTGACTGTTCGGTGCCCAATCCTCGCCTTCAAAAATACCGTGGATACGATGCGTGGGCCGAGTCTGCTGGCGTAGAAGACCAATGCTACTATATGCAAGAACAGCAGCATCCAGGGCATTTTGGCCCTCCCAAGGGCTTAGACCAGCATGTGCGCTAGGTACGACATTAGCATCACCAATTGTGTAGGAGGTGTCTGCGCATCACGTATGGCCTGAGTAATCTACCCGTAGACGAACCATGGCTAGACAACCACTTAAACTGACAGAGTATGCCGGCCCCGGAGCTGGATGGCACCTACGGTGAATGGAAGAGTTGAAACCATTAAACTTTCCAGGAGTCAGGGAGACACACACATGAGACATACATCCATTTCTTCATACGCACCCTTGTCCCACAGTTTAACCTTGCCAAACCCCCCTTCTTCACCTGCATCTCGTTGGTGGGCGAGACATTCAAAGCGGAATCGGAACCAACCTGGCGTCCCGAGTAAAATCACTTTCCCCCTAATACCAAATTTCTCCATCGCCGCTTTCGCAGCACAAGCAATAGCTACACCGGCAATGCCTATAAGGTTGTGTCCACATGCATGGCCAACCCCAGGAAGAGCATCCATCTCCGAATTCACGCCAAGGACAGGGCCGCCTTGACCATACGAATATGTTGCGACCCATGCCGTTTCCAGCAAGTAGTTCCGTTGGACGATAAATCCTTGTTTCTCCACAAATGCCGTGTACACATCATGAGCATATCTATCCCGTTACCTATGAGGTCAACACCAAACTATGGCGCGCAAGATACAAACTTTTCCTCGAACATCAATTCAGGGTGCTCTGTGAAGTGCACCGTTCATGGCTGGTGCAAATATCAAGCAAGGATACATACTGAGAATGTCTTGACTCAAATCCCTAAGTGCTAGATCAAGTCCGTCGATTGTCTTTTCGATCATCTCCAGGATATCAGACCTGTACACATCCCCCTCCTGAGGAAGAGGTCTGGTCTTTTGATCTCCGGGTCTCCACACGATATCGGTCATGATCGTGGTCTAGTAGCAAGACAGCGAGGGAGAAGAAACACTACGCTGAGATATCAAATTCGATGACATCTCAAATTATTGTGGGAAACGTCATAGATAGACGGAAAGCCAAATACAGCTCTCCAATTTTTCCTACCGTACATGCATGATATCCAAAAATGCGAATTCCACCGCAATTGTTTCCTTTCCACACACCATGCGTTGACTGCCACAAGGGTGCCGAGATGATTGGTGAGGTTGTACTGCCTCTCATGGGTGGTCGCTTGTCAATGGTAACAAACAATGTTCTGTCATAGCAATCACTGTGAAGAACAACTTTATCATCATCATATAGGAACTGGATGTGGAAAAAGGTGACTAAACTTACCTGTCACAAAAATGTCATGTAGTTTGAGTATTTTGAGTGTTTCAAGTAGTTTGACAGTATCCATCTGTATGGTGGCCAACTTCTTGCTTACTGTGTCAAGGCAAGCTTGGCTTACATGCAACTTATGATAGTTTGAGATCTGGTGATCCAATACAGTGATTGGTGGAGACTACATGAGACTGAGATAATCTTTGGATCTTCAAGTGGTTTGCTGTCACAATAATCTATGACTTGTTGAGCCAATAGGGTTAAGTGCTGGATTACCTAACAGATGCTCACTATTATGCTCTAGAGATTTGTCATGTGCAATGTCACTGACAAGGAAATGTGTAAACTTCACAGGACTTTGTTGCAACATTTACAGTAACTACTGTTGATACATAGGTGTTGCACTGTTCACAGTAAAGTGTTTTGCCATAAATACTGCAACACCTTGTTGCACCTCTCACAACCAGCCCATTTGCCATTGCAACATAACTGGCATGTTTGGGTTGCAACACCTCTCACCCACCTGCATCTTGCAACAACTTGTCAACAACCTGTCCACCATTGCAACACAACCCACCTGCCTGGTGCAACACATCTCATGTCTGCCATTGCAATGCAATGCACCTACTATTTGGTTGCAACACCTCTCTCACCTGCCTACATCTTGCAACAACCTGTCCACCATTGCAATACATTTAATTGATATGGCACATGTATGTACATATTTACTGAAGTACTTAGAGGTTTGATTGATTGTTTTGTTTTTAAATGTGTGATCAGAATTAAAAATATCAATTGAATACAGGTAAGTTGACAAAAGGTACCAGCTATTGCTTGAAGGGTCAGAGGTCCTGGACTACTGTATTTTGAGCCAAAGACATACAGGGAAGGGGGCCAGAGGCCCTGGAGAAGGGGGGCTGAAGGCCCTGGGCTATCTTGGGCCAAAGGCCTAGGGGTCCTGCTACCTCCTCTGCTGAAGGCAGATTGAGCCACTGGCTCATAGTATTTGCTGAAGGTGACATGAAAGTAACCACTCTTCTGGACTACATGAAGACCCCCTTGGTCTCCCCAGGTGGCCCCACATGTGTCAGCCACCACCAAATCACCAATAGGTATGACTCATGTGGACTGTCCTTTTATACTGAAGTAATTCAAACCACAGTTGTGTTTCACTTCCTCTCAAATTCATCAAGTCTTTCAATCTGTTTGGTTCTCCAGTCAACTCCCTGACTTTTTGTCCAATCATCAATCCATGATCTGATGATTACTTTGTAAGTGATGTGCTAGGTAATCAGGAGTGAAGGCAACCAGGTAGTAGCTCTTAAATCAGTATTCATGTCAATACATTACAGTACTCAGTGTCTAATCAAACTTAGTTTGATAATGAGAACTTATATACTTCTTTCTTATTTCTATTGTATGTGCCTATGTGTATCTCAAGCAGAAGTAGAAGGGGTGCATTTGAACAGCTATGAATGGTTATGCTTTGGTTTGTGCAAATGTATGTACTGTCAGTCTTCATACCCTACCACCTCCACTCCCAATGTGCATCAGTGCATGCACCTCAGCATGACAATGATGGACAGAACAGATGTTATCAGTAAATGCAGTAGAATACCTTATAATGTATATGTTACAGCTGCATGATAACATGTTTTCATGCTATCCTTTCTCCATGACATTGCTTTTTGATTATCCAACAGACACTTTGTGGACTCCACCTACTGTATGTTTCCCTTCTAATGTTTCCTTTCCTCTGTCTCATTTTTATGATTACTCATGTATGGGCTTTCACCCTTCACTGATTTTCCAGTGAAAGCCCCTGACCTTGTCTCACATGATCCATCATGTCACATCTACTCATGCAGAGTCATCCAGCTCTATCCTATGGATGCAGCTGCCTGTGGACTTCTTACTGTGATCACACAGTCCTTTTACTGATACTCTGTGTACTATTAGTGCAGTCATGGATCATAGTGGCACAGTCTCTGTATGATATATAGTGTGTAGGTGAAAGATGGATTTTCCCCATCTTCCATCTCCTTTGCAATTCATGTAGTTCCTACTTTATCATACTGACTGAGGACCTAGGCATAGGACTGACTGCCTCTGGACTAAGAGTTCTGTCACCAGGAGGAATTGCTAGACTGCTAAATCTGTTATTAAGGTCCAGGACCTTAGGGTTAGGGTTAGGATTTAGGCACTGGTTCTGAAGGAACATTTAAGGCTTGTCTCCTTGACAAAGCCTTAACAGAAGACAAAATATTGTTAGCACCCCTGCTGGCATCTTCATATGTTGGCACTCTGTTGCTTTGAGCAGCAGTCACTCATTTCTAACACCCCCTGTGTAACCCACAGTATAAACCCCTATACCTAAACAGGTATAGTCCCCTGTCTTTCAGGCAGTCTATTATTTAAACCTCTCTAGTGCACTACTCTATATCAGGTAGCCCCTGCTAGTTTCTTCTGGCCCACCATGGTCCAAAAGTATTATGTCAGGTTGAGCTCTAGTTTCAACACTAAGTTCCAACCCCCTGTTCCTAAGTGAACAAGTCACCCTCCAATCCCAATCCCACATTTCAGACTAGGAGTGACAGTTCCACTCCTGTCTGTCTCCAGCTTGCAGGATAACAACTCATCACAAGGCTCTAGTCAAAACCCTGGCATTTTCATTGCTGGCACCTTGTCCCCTATTTGAGTAGATGTTGACCTGTCAGAGGAAGGTTCTGTCTTCTCAAAGTACTGAGAATAGAAGGATCCAGATTCAGATAACAGCTCTCTCAAAACCCCACTCACAGGCCCACTTGCACAGTCAGTGCTCTCAGAAAAGTCAGAACTCCCAATCCAAATGACCCCAAAAGAAGTGATGGCCAACATACTCATGAAAGCTTTAGCAGGAGCTTCAATCAAAGACCCCTTTGTGGGCCAACAGCCATCACTGGCTGAAATCATTTACTGGTACTGAACTAAGGTATCAAAGACTGTCAAAAAGGGTAAAGGCCATGCCCAAGGACCAATTGGAGGTAGTGGTCATGACTCTGCAGGCAATGGTAAGGCCAAAGGCAGAGAGCTTGGGCTAAAAAAACTAGCCATATTTGATGGTGACCATCAAGTGTACTCAGGATGGATAACATCCATCAAAGTTTATCTGGGTATGAATCAACACATATACAATACTGACAAAAAGCACATAGGCTTTATCTTATTGTTCATGGACAAGGGCTTGGCCCCAAGCTTCAAACAATCATATGTAGCACAATGTACCTTTGAAGGTGCAGATGGCAAAGAAGGAGGTGTAGTCTTTTATGACTCACTCAAAGATTTCAAGAAGAAGCTTGAGGATTGCTTCCAGATCAGAGATGTCAAGGCTAACATGCTAATAATGCTATCTCAGATCCAGCAGGGAAAGCATTCCCTAGATGAGTATATTACTAACTTTGAGAATCTTTTGAACAAGGCTGGTCTTCTTGAAGATGATGTAGCAGCTGCAACCTTTTTTTGAAAAGGGGCTCCACCCATCATTAAGCTGAAGAATACTAGGCCTTGGCCTAATCTCAAAGACCATCTCTAAATGGAAGGAGGTGGCAACAAGAGTAAGAGTGTCCCTAGCTACACTCAGGATGTACAAAGGAAAAGTGGACAAAGTGGACAAGAACTTCCTCCAGAAGAATGAAGGGTATAACAGCCATAAAGCTAATCATTACCCCCACAGGAAGGAAAGAGATCCAAATGCCATGGACATCAACATGGCCACCAAAGATGGCACCAACCACAGAAAACCCAAGCAGGCTCATACCTGTTACAGCTGCAACAAGGAAGGGCATTTTGCCCAAGACTGCCCAGACCCACCCAAAGGAGGGGAGTGTCTACCCAAAAGCTGAGAAGCTAGATTAGAGGAACTAAGGAAGTGGAGCATCTAGAGAAGAAGGATGCACACCCTTTACCTTCTGGTGCATCTTCCAAGGATTTTTAAAGGGAAAGTGAACACCACAGCTTGTGCCCCATCTACTGAAAAATGTACTTTTAGGTTAGGATGTTTGGAACAAAATGTGAACACTGTCTACCAATACAAAAGAGACATGTGCATATCAGCCATCAACAGTTCTGCCTACCTAATTGACCATGGTGATTCTCTGGTTAAAACTCTAATTGACTCTGGAGCTGAAACAAATATTGTTGATGAATGAACAGTAGAAAAAGAGGGTTTATTGACCTGAAAATTTTCAAACCTGTGGATGCTTCAAAGTGTCACAGGAAAGACCAATCAGACAGTTGACAAAATAGCAACCTTCAGGGTCAAAATATGAGGTAAGGTTATGAGAGTACAAGCTTACATTACCAGGATGGGTAACAGAGAAGGTTTGCTTCTTGGAATGACATGGCTCAAAGAACATAACCCCATTATTAACTGGTTCACCAGAAGCTCATTAGCTAGGGAACCAATGCTGACATATAGACAAAGGTTCAGAGAACTTCAATATCAACAGAACTCAAAGCAGCTACTAAGAAAACAGAGGTAGTCCTCCTGAAGGAGTATGCTGACTTTGCAGAAGTATTCTCTGAACAAAGTGTCCTGCTACCAGAACACAGACCTTTCCTTGACCATGAAGTAAAACTTAAGGAAGATTTCATACCAAGAAAGGGTAAGATCTACAAACTAACCCTGCCCCAGCTCAAGGAGTTGGACAAGTTCCTAGAAGAAAACTTGGCCTGCAGAAAATTTTGACCATCCAAGTCCCCACAGGCAGCCCCAGTTTTCTTTGTTGGAAAGAAGGATGGGAAGCAATTAAAGTGAAGCACAGTAGTCAAGGAAACTGAGTCCAGTGTAAACACCAGACTCAGGTAGACTCAGGCTAGAGTCTGACACTACTTCTACTATGCAGTGGAAGTTCTAAGGTAAGGACCTTAAGACTTACTTAGTGTTTACCCAGGGTAATCTTCTAGTTGGGAGGTTTGAATGCTTGTTTCAACTGTTGAGTTAAAACTCTTATTTATTGTGGACCTAAGGGTCCAGTATATATATGCTACAGACATGGTCTGTGCACAGTACATGAGTTTTGTTCAACTTGTGGGTTAAACTACATATGGTAAGTACAAGTTGCCATATAAGTGTCTCTTCAGTATCATATTGAGTAAGCATAGAACATAATAGAACATCATGGAAACTATGATGTCAGACATACATCATAAGTGTCTAGAACACTTCCACATAAGTGAAACACCAGTAATGTCCCATAGCCAGTCATAGAATCACATGCTGTGGTAAACACATGCAAGTGTAATTATGTCAGTGACATTGCACATGACAAATCTCCTAGAGCAGATTGTTAGTGGTTATTATGTAAGACTGAGCACTTAACACTATTTGCTCAACACTCCCCCAGATTTGGTATGTGCCAAATCAAACAGGAGGAACTCTGTGAAATTGTGGAACTTGATCCATCCCAAATTCTTTGTCAGAATGTCTGCAAGTTGCTTATCCATGGTGATATGTCAGACTATAAGAACTTTGTGGTCTTCAATGCATTCATGAATGAAGTGGTAATGGATGTCAATATGTTTTGTTCATCTCTCTTGCACAGGATTCTGCACCAAGAATATTGATCCCATGTTGTCTCCAAATAATAGGATGGGATCTGGATGAAACCCCAACTCTGTAAACATAGAGTGGATCCAGATGACTTGTCTTGATGTATCTGATAAAGACATATACTCAGCCTCTGTAGAAGACAGGGTGATAGTCTTTTGTTTCCATGACAACCAAGTAATTGGTGCACCATTTGCTAGAATGATCATCCCAGTTGTGGATTTCCAGTTGTTCTTGTCTGAAGCCCAATCTGCATCACAGTATGCTTTAATATTATATTCTTTCTTTCTCCTATAGGCTATTCCCTTCTCCTTGGTGCCTCAAAGATAATGAAAGATATAGAGAGCATGGTTTAGGTGATCCTGAGTAGGATTAAACACAAATTGTGACATCTTAATCACTGCAAATGCAATGTCTGGTCACAATCCTAGTGTCAGGTATAAAAGAGATCCAATCATGGATTGGTATTGGGAGTGCAAAGCTGGAGAAGTCTCTTCCTCACTTTTGACTGGCTCATATCCTGATGGGAGTGGAGTATTTGCAAGTCTGCAATTCTCCATTTCAAATCTGTGAATTATCTTGTCCAGATAAGCAACCTGATCAACGATCAAGAGACCTGAGGAATGATCAGTCTGGATACACATTCCAAGATATTCTTTGGCTTGTCTCAAGTCATGACACTCCCATACTGTCATGAACTTCTTCTTCATCTCCTGAAGGAATTTGTGATTGTTGCCAGTGAAGAGTATGTTGTCAACATATATTAGGAGGACAATGATGATAGACTCTCTCCCTATCTTCTTCTGCAAAACATAAATCCCAGCATCAGAGCAAATGTGGGTGAAGCCTAGTGCCTTGAGGGACTTGTCTAGTTCAATATTCCATGCTAGAGCAGCCTGTTTTAGACCATACAATGCTCTAAGCAATCAATAGATGTAGCATTCTTTGCCCTTCTGCACAAAGCCTTCTGGCTGTTCCATATAAATTTCCTTGTCCAATTTTCCATATAGAAATGCCATTTTGACATCCAGTGCCTCAATGTCCCAATTGTATTGGGCAGCCAGGGATAGGATGATTCAAATGGACTTGAATCTTGCTACCAGAGAAAAGATGTCCTCAAAGTCTACTCCATATTCCTGAGAGAAACCTTTTGCTACTATTTGGGCCCATTTCTGCCCATCAGGTTTCACAGCATAGACCCACCTGCACTTGACAGGTTTCCATATCAGAGTTACAAGGTGCAGTGGGACACTAATAACGAGTACAATGAGTGAAGCTAGACAACATAATTAGTATTGTACTCATAGTAAATGACAGATAAAGGTCTCACCTCAGCTTCAGAGATGAAGGCTGAGGTGTTCAAGTCAGAACATGACAAACTAAATATCCTACATGGAATGAGCTTGGAGAGCTGTACCAGAACTACATGGCAAGGTACATTGTAACAAGTGAATAGTAAATTGGATCAGTCAAGTCAAATCAAAGTGAAACAACATCAAGTAAACATATCTGCAGTTGTGCTTGACATTTCTTGGACTGTAAGGCTCTGAGTTCTGACATTCCACCCATAAGGTAGAGGTGTAAGTTCCCAAACTTTCCTCTTGCCTAATGCAGCTATTTCTTTGTGCATGGCACTTTCCCAAGCCTTTCTATCCTCAGCTGGTAATCTCTGAGTATCCCAATAGTGAACAGGTATTTTTGACTTCTCCTTGACTTTCTGCATGAGCAAGTAGTTGACAAAGTCAGTGCCACATTCCTGACTAAGCTTATGCAAGTTGATCATTGGCTCCCCCATGTCTGATGCTTCATTGGCAGTATCCAGGACTATCTTCTGTGATGATGCTTGCTGTTCAGCATCCACAGGGTGTGTCCTTTCTCTGTACACATTGTTGGGCTGAAGAGGAATAACTTGCTCTCAAGTGGATTGATGAATGGTGGAATCTGGATATGGTGTGTAGCAAGGGGAAGGTATTGCCTTTAGTGGGATTCTGGCAGTCCTTTGAGAATTTTCTGTTTGTAATGGCTCCTTGCTGCCTCCAGTAGGGTTTGCAACATCCTCTGGTGGGTTTGGATTGTCAGTTGGACGAACTGTTTGCAGGATCTTGAATGGTTGTACATCCATTGGAGGAGTGACCTCCATTGGGGTTTCCTCATGAGGTTGGTCTTTAATGCTAGTCTTTGCACATTGCAGGAAAACCTCTTCATCAAAGATCACATTCACACTAATGATAACTCTGTTGTTTCCATCAAGGAATTGATAAGCCTTGGTCCCAGATTCATATCCCAAGAAGATCATGGGAGCACTCTTGGCTTGCAGCTTGGTTTGATATTCCTTTTTGATGAAAACATAGGCTAAGCAACCAAAAACTCTGAAGTATGATATATTAGGTTTTTTACCTGTCCATAGTTCCACTGGAGTTTTCCACTGTGATTGTCAGAATGGCTGGTGATTGTAGATGTGCACTGCAGTCTCAAGTGCATGTTGCCAGAGGTTGGAAGGTAAGCAGGCTGAATGTCTCATTGCCTCCTCCTTTTCAACCATCATGCAATTGAATTGCTCTGCACTACCATTCTGCTGAGGGGTATCAGAAGCAGTCATATGATGCTTGATCCCATGTTCATGCAAAAACACAGCAAACTTGTGAGATCTAAACTCTCCCCCATGATCTGAATGCATCCAGAGAAGATGTCCCAAGACATGATTTTGTGCCCAGGCAAGCCAGGAACAAAAGGCATCAAAAGTGTCAGATTTGGAAGTGAGAGGGACAATGGATGCATATCCACTGTAGTCATCAATAAATGTGACCACATATCATTTATGATAGTAGGACTCAATGGGAAACTCACATAGGTCTGTGTGGATAAGTCCAATTGGTTTAGTGGCATGCTTGTAAGTGACTCAATAAGGTTTTTTGGTCATTTTACCAAGGGCACAACCAGGACAAGGTTTGTTTGTCATTGAAGTCTCTGTCAGAACTCAGAGCCTTATGGTCCAAGAAATGTCAAGCATGACTGCAGATATGTTTACTTGATGTTGTTTCACTTTGATTTGACTTGACTGATCCAATTTACTATTCATTTGTTACAATGTACCTTGCCATGTAGTTCTGGTACAGCTCTCTGAGCTCATTCCATGTAGGATATTTAGTTTGTCATGTTCTGACTTGAACACCTCAGCCTTTGTCTCTGAAGCTGAGGTGAGACCCTTATCTGTCATTTACTATGAGTACAATACTAATTATGTTGTCTAGCTTCACTCATTGTACTCATTATTAGGTATTGAATATATTAGCCTTCATCTCCAAAGCTGAGTTTCACTCATTGTACTCATTATTAGTGTCCCACTGCACCTTGTAACTCTGATAGGGTTATGAGCCCTGCCACCACTAATATGAATTCTGATAATACCCATGAAGATCTGTACACTGTCCCAAAACTTGAGCCTGATGGCCATAATTGGATCATCTTCAAAAATTGGATCAAGTGGGCACTCACTGCCTGTGGAGTTGCCTCACACCTGGATGCAAAGAAGGCCCCAAAGCCATCTCTGCCAGTGGACCCTAAGCAACAGGATACCTACAAGGTCAAGCTTGCTGCCTGGGAGAAGACCAAGTTTATCTGTCACCAACAACTTGCTCAGGCCTTACCTGACTCTACCCTCTGGAAGATTCTTCATGCGGAAACCGTTGCTGACATGTGGACAACCATTGTTATGGAATTTGAGTCTAAGACTGTTCTTGTCCAAGCTGACCTGTGTGCTCACTTTCAGTCCCTCAAATGTGCTGAGAAGGGGGATCTCCAAACTCACCTGAATAAACTCCAGTCAATGCATGAAGAACTTGCAGCTGTGGGAGTCAGTCTGTCAGATGACGAGTACACTTCTACCATTATTCACTCCTTACTGGCTCACTATGCAAACTATATCACTCATCTATCTGCATCAGCCCATTTCCTTAAACAGACCTTGAAACCAGATGACACAATGCATTACCTAACTCAGGAATATGATCATTTGAATGCTGGGAAAGCTGAGTCATCAAAAGGAGATAAAGGGGTTGCCTTCGCTGCTTCAAGTAATGGTTCTGGTAACTGAAACCAGAGGCCACCACAAAAGAAGAGGACCTGCTGGAACTGTGGTGACATTGGCCACAAGAAAGATCAGTGCCCTAGCCCAAGCCAGGATGGCAAAGAGAAGCTGAGCACCAGCAAGAAGGACTCACCAAAGGACCCAAAATCAGGAAAGGACCAGCCAAGCATGTCAAAAGGGAACTCAGCCAATGCTGTAGAGTTTGACAAGGACAGTGCCTGGGCTGTGACTACAATTAGTTCTGACAATGAAGCTGATGAACTATTTGAAGGAGGTGAAGACTTACCAGTGCTGATGGATTGTGAATCATCTGACTCAGAGTTCTGGTTCTCTGAGGAAGAGGACAATGTGAACACCCCACATGTGGTCAATATGGGTGAGAGTGGTGCAACATTGGTCACCACAGTAGCCCCCTTGGTCACTGAGAGTGTGGATGGATACAGCCTGGCTGCTGCTGCAGGCCCTGGACCTTGCAATTCAAACTGAGTTATCAAACTCTATGATTCTGGTACTACCCACCACCTATCACCCTACTGAGACCACTTTGTCACATTCCACCCTATCCCCCCAAAGGGTTTTGATGCTGTGAACCAACAGTCATTTGGTGCCACTGGAATTGGGGACATGTTAGTTGAAGTTCCTAATGGCAATGAGGAATCAACCATATGACTTACAGAAGTATTGTACTCCCCTGAGGTTGGGTACACATTGGTCTCGATTGGGTGGATTGATGATGCTGGGTGCACAACCACCTTTGGAAAGGGTGTGTGCACAATCTCTGCCCTGAGTGGCAAGGTCCTAGGCCAAATCCCAAAGACATCTTGTGGACTACAGTATATAAGGTGATACATGAGGATTCTACAGGGAGTGCAAATGTGGCTGCTGAAAGACTCACCATACTGGAGTTGCACCACAGCATGGGACATATTGCACCAGAAGCTGCCAAATGCCTGGTTACAAAAGGCTTCATGACTGGACTAGTGCTCACTGATTCTGCTGATGGCTTGAAGACATTCTGTGAGCCCTGTGTTGCTGCCAAATTGAAATGTTGACCTGTGGCAAAGGAATGACAGGGGGAGTGAGCAATGACTTATGGTGGCAAAATCCATTTGGATCTGTGGGGACCAGCCCCAATTGAGTCACTAGGTGGCCACCAATACTATGTCAGCTATACAGATGACAAGACACATGAAATGACCCTTTACCTCCTGCAGGAGAAGTTGGAGACCTTCACAACCTATAAAAGGTACGAAGCCTGGGTCAGGAACCATCATGACACTGTCATTAAGGTCCTATGCACCAATTGGGGAGGCAGGAGGCAAGTACCTTAGTAATGAATTCACAGCCCATCTTGAGGACCAGGGAACTGAGTGAGTACTCACCATGCATGACACACCACAGCAAAACAGAGTTGCTGAACGGCTAAATGGGATCTTGGCTGAAAAAGTTCAGGCCATGATGCACAACTCTGGGCTACCTCATTTTCTGTGGGGAGAGGCTGTCACTCATGCTACTTGGTTGAAGAATCATACCTCGATGAAAGTGCTCAATGGCAAGACACCTTTTGAAGCTGTACATGGAAACCCACTGAACCTAGCTGGATTGCCAGTCTGGGGTGCGCAAGTATGGGTCCATGATGTGGATGCATCAAAAATAGACAGCCATGCCTGATCGGGGCACTGGGTTGGCTATGATAATCAGAGCAGGGGGCACCAAGTTTATTGGCCTGATAAGAGGTCAGTAACTGTTGAATGGAATGTTCAATTCAAAACAGGTGAGGTAGACTTACCTCCAGTGCATGAAAATGTCATGTTTGAGGGGGAGGGTGGTGTGGCTGGCAACTGCAATGCTCCCAGTGCTGAAAACGTTTTGAACAACCCAAATTTTGGTGAAAAACCTGCTAGAAGAGATAAAAACCCACCCATACATGAAACTTGACTCCCCAGCTCAAAATCGGATGATCACAGCATGAAACTGGATGTGATGGCGATGTCTGGGCACTCACAGCATACCCAGAACCCATCGCGATACATGCACAATATCTTAGCTGGTGTAGGATCAGCAACTGGACCCAATTCTGGCCTACCTCCTGGAATCCAAGCACTGTCTCTTAATAAAAACTCATTGAATGGTGACGGAAACACCCTAGGCAATGCTATTGAAGAGTCTGGGATGGCTGCTGCAGTCACTGAGTCAATTGGCCTTGAACTAAGGAGTGTGAAAGAGGTGAGAAAGCATCCTGACTGGCCAAAGTGGGAAGAAGCAGTAAAAGCCAAATTACATCAGCTGGATGTGATGGGAACTTGGGAGGTTGTGGACAAGCCTGCAGGAGTGAATGTGGTTGGGAGTAAATGGGTATTCAAGGTAAAAAAGGATGCAGCAGGGAATATCAAATGGTACAAAGTGTGACCCATTGCACAAGGCTACACACAAGTACCAGGAGTCAACTACTTTGATACTTTCGCACCTGTTGCCAAGCTTGCATCAATCCAAACTGTCCTTGCCCTAGCAGCCTGCCACAATTGGGAGATCCACCAGGTCAATGTCAAGAGTGCTTACCTCAATGGCAAATTTGAAGATGCTGAAGTTATCTACATGTGCCAGCCACCTGGTTTTCCCATCTCTGATGACTCTGGCAAAGTCCTACACCTACACTGACCCCTCTATGGACTTAAACAAAGCAGCCATCACTGGTACAAGAAGCTTCGTCAGCTCCTCAAAGAGTTTGGATTCAAATGTTGTGAATCTGATCATGCTGTATTCCTTAGGCGTACAGGTCATGACCTAGGTATCATCACTGTCCATGTTGACGACATGATGATCATTGCCAGCTCGACCCATTTCTTGCAGGAGATCAAACACCAGCTGAAAGATAAGGTCAAGATCTCTGATCTCAGTGAGATTCACTGGCTGCTTGGTTTTGAAGTCCAGTGCAATCAAGATGCACACACTCTCTCCCTCTCACAGAAATCCTACATTAATTCTATTGTGAAATGGTATGGACTTGAGGATGCTAAACTGCTCTCCACTCCCATGGATCCCTCTGCCTGACTCTCTAAAACCCATTCTCCAACCTCACCCAACAAATTTGCTGACATGTGAGATGTGCCCTACCATGAGGCAACTGGTTCCCTCACCTATGCAGCAATCAGAAGTTGCCCAGACATCGCTTGTGCCACTACTGCTGTATCTCATTTCAATGAGAACCCTGGACAGGTGCATTGGGAAGCTGTCAAACACATACTTTGATACCTGAAAGGTACTGTTGATTGGGAGATCACCTACAGTACTAAGGTAAAGGATCTGGAGGGATATACTGATGTAGATGGCAGTACAAACAAGGATCACCATGCAATCTCAGGATATGTGTTCCTGATTGATGGTGGCCCAATCTTGTGGTCTGTCAAGACACAGGAAATCATCACATTGTCCACAACTGAAGCTGAATACATTGTGGCTACTCATGCTGCTAAGGAGGCCTTATGGTTACACTCCTTCCTCACAGAAATCATTGGCCCTCTCAATGGCACAACGACTCTCTACTGTGACAACTAGTCAGCCATTGCCCTCTCCAAAAATGATCAGTTCCATGCTCATACCAAACACATTGACATCTGTTACCATTTTATTTGCTACATTATCCAGAATGGTTCTCTCAGTCTTGAATACTGTCCCACAGATGACATGACTGCCAACATGCTTACTAAAGCATTACCTAGCCCAAAGGCAAAGCACTTCACTAGTGCTCTTGGACTGCATCTGGCTTGAAGAGAGAGTGTCAGAACTCAGAGCCTTACAGTCTGAGAAATGTCAAGCACAACTGCAGATATGTTTACTTGATGTTGTTTCACTTTGATTTGACTTGACTGATCCAATTTACTATTCATTTGTTACAATGTACCTTGCCATGTAGTTCTGGTACAGCTCTCCAAGCTCATTCCATGTAGGATATTTGGTTCATCATGTTCTGACTTGAACACCTCAGCCTTTGTCTCTGAAGCTGAGGTGAGACCTTTATCTGTCATTTACTACAAGTACAATATTAATTATGTTGTCTAGCTTCATTCATTGTACTTGTTATTAGGTATTGAATATATTAGCCTTCATCTCCAAAGCTGAGTTTCACTTGTTGTACTCATTATTAGTGTCCCACTGCACCTCATAACTCTGATAGTCTTGAATGGCAGAACAGTGGTTGCTTTTGGTAGCTGGTGCACAGCATTGTAAGAACAATGTCCCATCTGTGCATGCCACAGATCTGAGGTTTCCTTTGAGCTAATGGCTTGAATCTGATCAGTTACAGACTGCAAAAATACATGAATGTAATGAAGGGACCCCCTAGATGCTACCAGGCATGACTGCAGGTAGAGGTCACCATTAGGTGCAAAGATTTGAGTTCCTTCAACATTCAATATCAGTGAGTAGCCCTTGTTGGTCAACTGAGTGGTTGAAATCACTCTCATATGGAGTTTTGGGCAAAACTCCACTCCATGTAATTTTGTTAGTTTTCCTTCATGATAAAATATCATGGTACCTATCCCCAATTTCTCTACAACCATGTCTGCATCTGCTGTTTGAGATAAGTGTGGACTGGGATACACAGCATATGACACAAAGTCATTGAGGTTGTGAGTGCAGTGAACTGAAGCTCCAGAGTCAAGTAGAATCAGTTGACTCTTTTTCCCTTTACATGCCAAACACATGATTGCTTGTGTTATGCTTTTCTTAGACTCCATCTATTTCTCCTTCTTTCTCTTACATAACATGCTTATCAATCCAACAGACTCTTCAAGGATGTTCCAGACTTACCTACATCATGCTGTATCAGGGTCTGTACTCCACTTGCTCCATACTCCACATGACTCATCAGTGGAGCTTTGCTGTGGATGACCCCCACCCCTTGTACCATACCTCTTTGTACTATATAGGCTGTAGCTAATAGGGAGTTAGTTCCCTATCAAAATCCTACCTTGTTCTTCTTGATAACTTCATCTGAAACACTTGAGTCTCCTCAAGTTGTCTCTCTTGCAGTTGCCCTTTGCCTGAAGTTCTGTATCATTCCCTCAATGACAAACTCAAACTTCTTAGGGTCTCCCATTGTGTTGGTAGCATAGAAGGTTGAACTACACCATTGTATTTGCTGGCATAACAAAAGGATTTTGATTGAACCTAATGGTACATTCATCATCCAATGAACAATGCTCACCACTTCTGAGAAATCAACAATCCCCCAGAGAAAACAAGCCCCTACAATCTCACTTGTAGTCCACCTTTCCTCATTTATTATCAACCTCCCTTTGACACTTTGTGCTTGAAGTATCCCAATCATTCACTCCATCTGATGCTGGGCCATCAACCCCATGTCAGTTCCCCCATACTACCATGTCAGGAGACAGGCCACCAGTCCCTCCCAGACCAGGACAAATAGCAGGACCCTCTACTTACAAAGACAAAACCAGACCTTTCCCTAAGAGGTTTCCCCCTCCCATCCTCATAAACCCTTCAATGCCAACAGTCCAACTCTCACCCAAAGTAACCCCCCACACTACTACCAGTTATCACACTCCCAGACCCACAGTTGAGAGTGAATCTGAAGACAACCACAATTTTGGCTTACTATCAGACAACCCTTCAGAAGACATTTTCATCCCTACAGTAGCCAAAGCCAAAATGACAGAACAGCTTGTGCAAGCCACCTCCTCTCTTGGGCTTACCAATCCCTTTGTTGGCCAACAGCCAACAGCCACCCAGCTTGCTGCCTGGTATGAATCCACTTATCAACAACCCAGCTCAGTTCGTGGTTCATTCCTGGCACCCAAGAAAGGAAAAGCAAAAGCTGTCTCTGTGGATGATGATGATGAATACAAGCTGTCCTCAATGAAAGAAATCTTAATAAACAAACTGCCCACCTTTGACAGAAGCCACCAAGACTTTAGTGGATGGCTCGTCTCTGTGAAAACCTACCTAGGAGTAAACCAACATATCTATGATGACAACACTAAAAGAATTGCTTTTGTGCTCTTGTTCATGACTCAAGGAAGCACAATGGGATTCAGAGAAAATTATGTTGTGGACAACTGGATGGATGAAACCAGTTTCTTCATCCTTGATACATGGTCTACCTTCAAGGCTAAACTAAAAAACCAATTCCAGATTGGTGATATCAAAGTGATGGCTCTCATTCACCTTTTGGTCATAAAACAGGGAAAGAGAATGCTAGATGAATACGTTGCCAACTTTGACAACTGCCTGGCCAAGGCAGGATTATTGGCCAAGGATGCAGCAGCAGTGACCTTTTTTGGAAAAGGTTTGGACCCTGCAGTAAGTAGGAAGATATTGGACCAAGGAGAGATTCCACAGACAGTGCAACAGTGGAAGGATGCCACCATCTCTGTGCAGGCAAGTATCACCACTTGGAAGGTCTTCAACAAATCAAGCATGTCCCAAGACAGAAGCTTCTTATGGAAGAACACCAAGAAGGACAAACTGGTCAAGGATCCCTACACTATGGACATCAACAAGTCCCAACAATGTCAACCCCATGCCAACACAGCAGAGAAGGCCTGCTATGGCTGCAGAAAGACTGGGCATTTCTGGGACCACTGTCCTGAAGAAAGGAAAAAGAAGATCAGGAGGATAAAAGAAGAGTTGAAGGAGTTGGAGAGCAAGGATGCACCCCAACCTTCACCTTCAGGTGCATCCTTGAAGGATTTTCTGTAGGGGAACAGGAGGCTGTGCCTGTTTCCCTGGCTTCTAATTCTTGTAAAGTAGGAATTGTCAACAAGGTCTGCCAATACAAATGTGACCATTTCATCCCCTCATTAACAGGGATTGTCTACTTAACAGAATATGAAAGCACAGCAGTAAGGATGCTCATTGACTCGGGTGCTGAAACAAATCTTATTGATGAAAGAGTCATGGAGCATCACCACATCCTGAAATGAAAAATCAAAGATCTGTTTGAGGTGCATGGAATTGCTGGACCAACAAGACAGATGATCATGCATATCATTTCAATGAAGGTAAAAATCTGGGGCAAAGAAACCAGATTACGAGCATATGTTTCTTGTCTCACTGGGTGGCAAAGACTCATCCTAGGAATGCCTTGGCTCCAAGAAGAGAAAATTAATAGGCTTCAATGTTGAAGGACAAGATCTACAAAAGAAACACTCAGACACCCCAGTTTTCAACAGGACCTCAATATCAACCCAGTTGAAGGCCCAAATGAAACACAAAGTGGTAGGACTACCCATGGAGTATGCTAACTTCACCATTGTGTTTTCAGAAGAAGGAATTCCCCTACCCCCTCACCAACCTGGCCTCAACCACAAGATACAGTTAAAACCAGATTTCATCCCCAAAAAAGTGGTCCCCTACCACCTTGCCCAAGACAAGTTAGCCAAGCTTGACACCTTCCTGGAAGAAAATCTAGCCTGTGGGAAAATCTGCCCATCCAAGTCTCAGCAAGTGTCACTGGTCTTTTTTGTCAGCAAAAAGGACAGCAAAAAGCAACTCATTCAGGACTATCAGTATTTGAATGCAAATACTATTACTGACACCTACCCCCTCCCAGATGTCAAAACCCTCCTCAACAAACTGGCCAAATCAAAGTACTTTGCCAAGTTTGACATCTGATGGGGGTTCACCAACATCCAAATCAAGGAGGGAGATGAGTGGAAGTCTGTGTTCATAACCCCACAAGGGCTCTATGAACCAACAGTAATGTTTTTCAGTTAAACTAACTCACCACCCACTTTCCAGCAGTATATGGATGACACTTTCACCAACATGCACAAGGAGCGAAAGGCTGCAATATTCATGGACAACACAGCAATCCACACAAAAACACACAAAGAGCTACAAGCTCAGGTCTGCAAATTCCTCACCATCACTCAAAAGGAAGGTCTGTGACTGAAGCTTTCAAAGTCCATGTTCAAAATGGAAAGCTTGGATTTCCTTGGCTACATTGTCAGCCAAGGATGCTATGAACCATCTCCAGTAAAAACCACCACCATCAGGGATTGGCCCATCCCAACCATGTTAAAGCAGGTCTGTAGTTTCATCAGATTTTGCAATTTTTACCAGATGTTCATCCCCAGTTTCTCACAAATAACACACCCCCTCCATGACTTGAGCAAAAAGGGTGTGGCTTTTGCCTGGGGTTCTCCCCAACAGGTGGTGTTCAACAAGCTGAAGCAGAGGCTGACAGCCTCCCCAGTCCTGTTGCTCCCAGACTTTACTAAGCTGTTTGTCATTCACACAGATGTGTCAAAGCTCAGCACCAGGGCCACTCTTTCACAGCATGATGATGTGGGGGTACTCCACCCCTGTGCCTATCTCTTGCAATCGCTTGTAGGAGCCAAACAGAATTATCAGGTCTATGACCTTGAACTCCTGGCAGTAGTGTGTGCACTCAAACACTGGTGCCCCTACCTCCTTTCCCTGATTTCCCCAATGGTGGTGTTTACTGACCATCACAATATTCTTTATTTCTGCCAGCCACAGACTCTCACCCCCCACCAGGCTCACTGGCAGGCCACACTGCAGGAATATCCCCTCTGGTTTTCCTATCTCCTGGGCAAATGCAACATTCTGCCCAACACCCTGTCCCACATGCCTCAGTTTGGTGAGGAGGTTCCCTGCCCCCAAACCCTGCTGCTGGCTTCCCTTTTTCTTTCCCCAGTGGCAGGAGAGGGGGGTAGTGCAGATTCTTTTCCTTCACCTACACATAATAAAACAACAAAAGTCCCAGAAAAACAACAAAAAAGTCAAAAATCTACATTAAACCCACTTGCACCCCCTTTCTACCCTACAAATATACAGACATGCATCCTTTCCAATCCTCTTAAAAACAAAATACTAAAACAAACAGACAATAAAAGAAACAATAATGGACTTATATACATACCAGAAGACAGGCGAAGAAAGGTGTTGCAAGAGTACCATGACAGAAGAACGAATGGACACCCCAGAGTCCAGGCTATGACAAAGAAGATGGCATGACACATATTCTGGCCAAGAATGCACACTGACATCAGGGATTTCATCAGAGGGTGCACAGTGTGCCAAGCAAACAAAGTCAATACCCACCCAACTATGCCCCCAATGGTTCCCCTCCCCATCAAAATCAGACAACTCCCATTTAAATCAATCTCAGTTGACCTTGTCACCAACTTACCCCCCACTTGTGGATGTGATTCAGTCCTCATGGTTGTAGACCAAGGCCTGACTAAGGCTGTTCTCTTTGTCCCAACAAACAAGATGGCTGACTCTTATGAAATTGCTCAGCTCTTCCACACCCACGTCTACTCAAAGTTTGGCCTTCTGGACTCAGTAATCAGTGATCACAGCCCCCAGTTCATGTCAGCATTCACAAGAGACCTCTACCAATCCCTCAGAATCAAGCTGCACACCACAACAGCCTATCACCCTCAGTCAAACAGACAAGCTGAATGACTTAACCAAGAACTTGGAACTTTCTTGTGGATGTTTGCCTCTGGAGATCTGGACAATTGATCTAAGTTCCTACCTGATGCTGAGTTCACTCACAATAGCTGGATCAGCTTGGTTACAGGAGAAATGCCTTTCTCTTTGCTTTATGGCTATGAACCCACCCCTTATCCATTGGACATCACTAATGGCTTGGATATAGCCTCAAGCTGACTGGAGCTTCTCACCTAGACAAGAGACAGAGCTCTAGTGGCACTGAAAGCCACTCAGGAAGAAGTTGCATGCTGGTATTCCAATAGCAGCTACAAGGAGTATTCCCTTGGAGATAAGGTATGGCTTGATGGAACAAACCTAAACCTGGCAACTCCATCCAAAAAGCTTGCCCCACAACATTTTGGCCCCTTTACAATAACCAAAAAGCTCTCTGCTGTCAACTACTGTTTAGAACTCCCTTGGACATGGAAGATACACAACACTTTCCACACCTCACTCCTCACCCCATACATGGAAATGCTGATCAACAGGCCAGCTCCACTACCACCACCTCCTGACCTTATCAATGGAGTCAATGAGTGGGAAGTGGAGTGGATCATAAAGCACTCCACAAACCAACAAAATGGGAAAACCCAGTATTGGATTAAGTGGAGAGGCTACCCCCATTTGGAGAACACTTAGGAGCTAGAGGAAAATATAAGAAATGCTGAGTTGCTTCTCCACGAGTACCAGTGAACTCACAAACTCCCCCTCACAATTTTCCAATGAGTGATGGCTACCTCACTCCCCCCAACCCTTTCACATATGAACCAGTCTCCCACTCACCATCCCTCTCTCTCTCCAATCTCTCAGTGGCATCCCTCTGCTGGGGAGCCAAACCCATTTCACACACCCCCAGGTCCCATTCAGTATCTGTTGCCCCCATCCTCTCCAAGGGGAAGTCTCATGCAATCCCCCAATGCTTGACTTCAGTCCCCCTCGACTCACTTCCACAAAGATGCAAGACTCCTCACCCCACTGCCCAGCCTACCTCCAAACCCCTTTGTAACCATGTAGCCCCCTGCCCCATGCTCAATGATTTATGCCCCACAGCTGGCCTGTCTACCACACAACTGCCAGCAGTCATTGTCACTGACCCCCTTCTTGACATTGCTGCCACCACCTGCACCCCACTATCAAGCTTCATCCCTCCTGCAAGCCAACCATCTGTTGACAAATTTGTCAGTTACTCTAGGATTCTTGTGGGCTGTCCAACATGGGAGGCATCAGGATGGAACCCTGGACCAGACAACAACCACCTGCAGGTGCTGTCTTCAGTCTTCCACAACACTGAGAGTATAGGCCAAAGGCTAGTGGAGTTAGCAGACATGGTGGATAGCACATGGGAGGAAACCACAGGGCTGAGGATTGATGAGACTATGGGAAGCTCTGTCATTGAGGTGATGAGTACCCAATCCACCATCATCTCCATTGTACATGTTGACTATGGAGTGATGCTCATCCATTCCTTTCTCTCTTTTCTTTCCAGACGAACAGTCCCATTGGACACTACCAACCTTGATCACTATGGTCTGGGATTGGCTCTTGCATGCCTGTTGTGTTCATCTGCTAGCAAAGGAAAGAAGAAGACAAACCTCATATCATGCCTCTCCCCTGTTTCCCACCTCCTGCTTCACCCTGGAACAGCTGCACAAGTTGCAGTTATATGCACATCAGGGGATGTCTCAGGCCCAGAAGGTGCTCAGGATGATGAAAACACAACAGCTCCCTCTGCCCCCTCCTACTCCCAGTCAGCCTATGGTTTCACCCACTCCCTTTGTGACGTTACCAGCAGGTCTATAGGCTACTGGCTGCCTTATCTAATGAAGCTGAGGGACCTGCCCTTGTCCAAGAACATACCCCTTTCCCTTGGCTGCACCCTCCCCTTTCCAAAAGATGTGTTCCTCCCCGTGCCCCATACAATGTTTCTCAAAATCTTACTATGTGGCCACACTGTGGTCCCCACTGATCACCCCCTCCAACCTTTCACATGCTACCATTGCCACCACCTTGGCCACTGGTCTGCTGATCATGACACCACTAAGCCATGATGGACCCTTTCAGACCGAGGGCCAGCCCCTCCAGAACTTGGCAACTGCTACTGCTGCTAGTCTCCCCTCTCAGGATGATTGGGCTAAACGGGGGGGGTAATGTTATGCTTTTCTTGGACTCTGTCTATTTCTCCTTCTTTCTCTTATGTAACATGCTTATCAATCCAACAGACTCTTCAAGGATGTTCCAGACTTACCTACATCATGCTGTATCAGGGTCTGTACTCCACTTGCTCCATACTCCACATGACTTGTCAGTGGAGCTTTGCTGCAGATGACCCCCACCCCTTATACCATACCCCTTTGTACTATATAGGCTGTAGCTGATAGGGAGTTAGTTCCCTATCAAAATCCTACCTTGTTCTTCTTGATAACTTCATCTGAAACACTTGAGTCTCCTCAAGTTGTCTCTCTTGCAGTCACTCTTCACCTGAAGTTCTGTATCATTCCCTCAACAACAAACCCAAACTTCTTAGGGTCTCCTGTTGTTTTGGTAGCATAGAAGGTCAAACTATGCCATTGTATTTGCTGGCGTAACAGCTTGTGAGTCTAGACAACAATGGCAAGATACACACTTTCCCTTCTTTTTATCTCAGAGGGCAAACAAGTTATTCATGGCAGTGCAAGAAGATACTATCTCATCCTTGCATTTTGGGCACATTGCCCTCTCATGAAGCATCTTGAGCATGTTGTGATTCTCATCCATTAGGTCAAAGTTTTCTTTACCATCTGCCATCTCTCTTGGATACTTGGGAGTTTCCAGCCAATCACTATGATCAGGAAGTGGAGGACAAATTTCAGCAAGTCATTGGGCTGTCAGCACAAAGCCTGCATATCCCAAAGGATCACCATGTTCAACATCACTGTGCCACAAGAATTTAGCATGATGAGAATGACACTCATCACAATTGTCTTCTCCATCATAGGTATAGACATTGAGAGGCTCTCCACTGACATCATATCCATCAATGTTATATCATGGAATATAGTAGGCTGGAGCCCATAGTCCTGTTTTATGGTTAAGACTCCAAAAGAAAGGCTGAAACTCAAGCAGCTTTCTTCTTGCATCTGGAACAGTAACTCCCACTGCAAGCTGATGAGGTAGGAGTTGATGGTGGTAGTCAAGACCCCACAGTTTATACCATTCAGAGCTAGGATGCAATATCCATGGCATTTACTCTTCATACAAGGTAGTATAAGTTTCCTTCCTCAATATCCTTCAATTCCTCTCTGATATACTCTGGAATAGGATTGAGGTATGAATAAGAGACCTTGTACTTGGGGGCAGATGTGGAAGACTCACACATAGCCATTGGACCATCACCATGGTTGTTATAATCCTCTACAGTGAGAGGATTGACCAAGTCCTCATAAAGCTCCTTAGGGATGTCTATCTCAGAACCATTGTTAAAGGTTCTGAATGTCCCTGTTGTATTAACTTAAGCTGCTCATTGAGCTGCTGAACAGTAAGCTTTGAGGAACTTGTGACCAGTTGGTCCATGTCCATTTGATATGAGATTTCCTCCATTTCTGGAAGATAGGAACCTTCCACCTCAGTGGCCTGGTGATACTCCACCTGCATGTAGGTGAAATCCTCATTATCATAGGTAGGAGCTTCTTCATACTCCTCAATATACCCCATAGATTCATTGTTGTGAATCATATGGTTCTTGGCTTTTCCTTTGCCTTTATTAGAGCAAGACCTCTGCCCTGAAGATTTCTTGCTGCCTCTTGGAGGAGTGCTGGCATTTCCTTGACCAGACTGTTGTCCTTGTCCACATCCTTTCCCCTGGAATTCTCTTGGGGGATAAGTGAGCACAGAGACAACTCTCAGCTCACAGTGAATCTGCTGCCTGCTGCCAGAATAGTATACCTTAAGCCTGCTGACCAAACATGTCTCTCCCAGTAAGTGGTTGCACCTGCACAGTTTGTTGGCACACCAGGGAAATTTGTTTCAGGCTGGATAGGAGGTATTGGTGGCTGGCTTTACATTAGAGAGCCAATGAATGAGGGACTTGTTTTGACCATGACATGAATACTCTGATATATCTGGAGGCAGTGTTGGTTCTCAGTCTTCATGGTAGACCACAGAGAGGAAAGGGTGCATTGCTTCAAGATTAAGGATCTTGACTTTGCCTCTCAAGTCATTTGGAATGCTGACATGATCCTGTACAAGTTGTAAGAACCAAGCAAAGTCTCACTGTAGAACCTTGTAGGGATGTGAGTAGTAGGTGTGGAAGAAAGGGTGTTGGTTGAATATGTTGCCCAGGTTTACACAGGCAAATCTTGTGGAGTTCTTCATGACTTCCAGACCATATGTTCTCATCCATGGCAAGTAGATGTCATTAGTGATGAAGTAGAGGGAGAAGATACTGCCATATCCTGGGGCAAAGATCTCAGCTGGGGTAGGTCTTTTCCCTATAATGACAACTCCTGGCATTGCAGGATATTGATGACCATAAATGATCTGCCATGGTCAATATTCTCTGACCAACACTGCTTCCCCTCTTGTCATGTACCACTCTGCCTTGTAATTCAGACATGTGTCCAATGCTCCAGGTGCAAAATCCTCTCTTTCCATCATCTATTGGTTCTGCCTTTCCTCTTCCCATCTTATCTCTGCCTTAGTTAGGAAATCATTGGGATCTTCTTCATCATCACCAAAGAAGAATCCCATTTCTACTACTTCTCCAGGTTCTGGTGATTCTTTTAATCTCTGCCAGTATTATAATGTCTTTGAACTCTTCCTTTATTTTGACATCTTCACTCCCAGTGGTGATTGCCCTTGACCAATGGGGTGCTGAAAGACAATCAGGAGTGTTCAGACATGTTGGAACTAAAGAGAGTGTCCTGTGCCAAAGCAAATGACCCAGAGGGAGATAGGCTGGAGTTGTGGCCAGTGTTGCCAAGGCTGGCATCACTACTTGTTGAGGTGGAGGAGAGGGAGTTGGTGTGTGCCAATCCTCATATTGGGAAGGAAGGGGACCATTGTAGAAGTATACTTGGTGAGGAGGGAACTGAGAGGTGTGCTTGGGAAGTTGCATTTGAAGGTATGGGTAATGGGTTTTCTTTGAGAATGGGATCATCTTGAATGTCAATTACCTGATATGGAACTGGAATCAGATTACCATCAGCATTGGTATATCCAATAAACATTCCACTACTATGCAAATGTGAGGGAAGAGAAGCCTGCATTTCAAGCATTTGAGTCCCTCTCAGCCTAAGAAACATTGGCTGTAGAGGTGTTACCTCAAGACAACCTCAAACTCATCCTTCAGACAAGCAAGCCTGTGCAGATTGAATAATCCACTGTCACCTGACAGAATTTACAATATGTTCTGCAGCATCAATGAAGGCTTGATCTAGCTGATATCATAATTCTTCCAGGGAAATCCCCAGATTCACCTCTAAAAAGCGTAGCACCACTGATTCCTTGGTCATCCACAATTCATATTCAGGCAGTGGGTTTGACATAAGATATAAAGGGGGATCTGACAGATCTTCCAACATTGAAGCATCCATAGGAGGAGGACTGATGGTCTGATCTACCTGGATTCTCCAAGACCCAAAATGATCATTCACTGAAGCTGCCACTTGATAAGAGCAATGATAAGCAGGTGCATGCTGCATTTCAACACAGAGTGTGAAAAAGGCAATGGCTGATACAGCAAAGAAAAAACTCAGCCTGCCAATACAGCAACTGCAAATAAACCCATTGGACCCCTTGAAGGAATGAGAGTGTGTTGAGGAGACCCAACAAGATTCTCCAGGTAAACTGTGAGCCATCATCAGGTGGCATCACTTGCTTGGCCATTGCAAGTTGTTAGATGTCAACCTAGGTGATGAGCTTGGGGCTCATAACCTAAAGCAAAGTACAGTAGTCAGGGAAACTGCGTCCAGTGTAAACACCAGACTCAGGTAGACTCAGGCTAGAGTCTGACACTACTTCTACTATGCAGTGGAAGTTCTAAGGTAAGGACCTTAAGACTTACTTAGTGTTTACCCAGGGTAATCTTCTAGTTGGGAGGTTTGAATGCTTGTTTCAACTGTTGAGTTAAAACTCTTATTTATTGTGGACCTAAGGGTCCAGTATATATATGCTACAGACATGGTCTGTGCACAGTACATGAGTTTTGTTCAACTTGTGGGTTAAACTACATATGGTAAGTACAAGTTGCCATATAAGTGTCTCTTCAGTATCATATTGAGTAAGCATAGAACATAATAGAACATCATGGAAACTATGATGTCAGACATACATCATAAGTGTCTAGAACACTTCCACATAAGTGAAACACCAGTAATGTCCCATAGCCAGTCATAGAATCACATGCTGTGGTAAACACATGCAAGTGTAATTATGTCAGTGACATTGCACATGACAAATCTCCTAGAGCAGATTGTTAGTGGTTATTATGTAAGACTGAGCACTTAACACTATTTGCTCAACAGCAATGACTAATCCAAGATTACCAGTATCTCACAAACATACAGTATTGAACTCATACCTGTTGCTGGACATCTGTTAAGGCTTTGTGGACATGCAAGCCTTGAACACCTTTGAAACTGACATGCACTAACCCTAACCCTAGATATGCTGACTAAGCACTCTACAAGGCTTTTACAAGGGCCTGACCCAATGCCAATATGGTTGCTTAGTAAGCAACCCCTGAGGACTTACAAGGCATCTCTGACAATGGCAAGAATCCTTGGTACTGATGGAAGTGACTGACAAGGGTTTTACAAGCAAGCCAGTAGATTTGTGGTATTTGCAAAGGAGACAAAAGATAGGGAATATCCTGCATCTTTGTCTGGACTAAATACTACATGAGAACAATAGATGACTGGCTATGGGGAACAATGGGTAAAGGCCATATGAGGCATACAATGGTAGTCCATAAGTAGAGAACAAAGAGAAAGGAGAAATGGAGTCAGTGTAACTTGAAATTGCATAGTTATGGGTCTGTGTGAGTAGATGCATCATGGTCATGTGAAAGTCATGTGATGCAAAAGTTACCAGTCATGTGCCAGAAAGTATGAAGGGTGCAAACCATGTTACAACATGGTATAGTAAGTATGGAAAAGTAAAGAGGGAAACATACATGGTAGATTGTGGAAATAGCCTGAGTCTGCTAAGTGCATTCATTGGATAGGGGAGAGCCCCATGTACATAAGGATGAGATTTCCATGAAGCATCTGTTGGATTATGTAAGAAAGGAAACACATGACTGTGGGAAGTCACATGATTGAAAGATAAGATAAGATAAGAAAAAAGCATAACAACATCAGAGAATTACTCAATGATCTTGCTGAATCAAAATACTTTGCCAAGTTTGATATCCAGTGAGGATTCACCAATATTTGGATCAAGAAAGGCAACAAATGGAAAGGTGCTTTCATCATGCCAAGAGGGCTTTTTGAGCCTCTGGTAATGTTTTTCAGACAGACCAATTCCCTGCCCACTTTCCAATGCTATATGAATACTAAGTTTTCCAGCATGATTCACACAAAGAAGAGCAACATCTTTATGAATGATGCCATGATCCATGCAAAAACTAGACAACAGCTCAAGGAACATGTGGTAGAATTCCTGAAAATTGTGCAAAAAGAAGAACTTTGACTCAAGCTATTGAAGTGTATTTTTGAAACAGAAAAACTTGACTTCCTTGGATATATTATAAAGGAAGGTTCTTATAAGCCTTCACTGGTAAAAACAGAAGCCATCAGAGGATGGGCCACACCCAAAAACCTACAGGAACTAAAAAGCTTTTTAGGTTTTTGTAACTTTTACAGGATGTTCATGAAGGCCTTCTCACAAGTGGCATGCCCCCTTCATGACCTCTTGAACAAGGACATCCCATATGTGTGGGGCCCCATGCAAGCAGAAGCCTTTGAAAAGCTTAAAGCAGTCCTGGCATCAGAACTGGTCCTCCAACTCCCAAATTTCAAAAAACCTTTTGTGGTTCACACAGACATCTTGTGTCTTGGAACTGGTGTAGTCCTCAGTAAAGAAGGACCTGATGGTGTGCTTCATCCTTGTGCTTTCCTTTTCCAGTCCCTAATGGGGGCAGAACAAAACTACCAAGTATATGACTTGGAGTTGTTAGCAGTAATACACATTCTTAAGGAGTGGCAGACTTACTTACTGGTGCCTGTAGCACCTACAATGGTCTACACCAATCATCAAAAAATGACATATTTCAGAGAACCTCAATGACTAATGCCCCAGCAATCATGGTGGCAAGCCACATTACAGGTGTACCCCTTGCAACTCATGTATGTATATCAAGGGCAAGTCCAATGTGCCTCCTGATGCACTGTCATGAATGGCAAATTTCAAGGCCAAAGACCAACCCCCAACTACCCTTCTTCCAGAGTCTTTTTGGTTTCTGTCTGAGGGGGGTAGGATTCCACAAAAATCCATGTACAGTATATCACACTGCATCACTGGTATTTTGCTGGAAACCATTAGAACTCCTGACACCACACAGGGTCAGTCAACACCCACAGTGGATAGGCACCCATCTGAGGAATTCTCAAAGACCACCACCAGAGGTAAACATGTCTACAACTTGTCTGCCAACTTGATGGGTAGTATACTAAAGGAAACAGAACACCTATGAATCAAAGAAATAGAAGAAAAGAAGCACAGCAATGGAAAAATATACATAAATGAAAACACAAGAAGAGAAGTGCTAAAAGAGTATCATGATCTACAACCATTGGGTCACCCCAGAGTTAAAGCCATGATGAAGAAAATGATGTGTCATGTGTACTGGCCAAGAATGCATGCTGATATATGAGAATACATACACAGGTGCATCACATGCCAGGCATCCAAAGTCAATACACACCCAACTATGCCACCAATAACCCCACATGTCATCTTGAGATCCCCATTCCCATTCAAGCAGATCTCTATGGATCTCATCATGGATCTTCCTGACTCCCATGGAAATGACTCTATTCTCATGATTGTGGACCAAGGGCTTATCAAAGTGATCATACTCCTGCCAACCAATAAGACCATCAACTCAGTAGAAGTTGCTAACCTCTTTGATACTCACATGTATCCCAGATTTGGCATTCCAGAAGCCATGATCTCAGACTGAGGTCCACAATTCATGTCAGCTTTCATGCAAGATCTGTACTCAGCTCTAAGCATTGAAATGAAAGCCACAACCACATATCAACCACAGTCTAATGGAGAAGCTGAACAAGTCAACCAGGAGGTTGGAACTTTCCTTAAGATGTACATGGAAAAAGACCCTGACAACTGGTCCTGATACCTCACAGATGCAGAGTTTGTCCACAACTCCTGAATTCATTCCACACACAGGCAAACCCCATACTTTCTCCTGTACAGCTACAAGCCAACCCCCTATCCCACAAACCCTGACAAGCATGCACCCCTGTCAGAAGAATGCCCTGAGAAGCTTGCCACAGTGCAAGACACAGTGATCATTGCTCACAAAAACATGCAAGAGGCTATGCTAAAAAGACACAGAGGGCATGCATACTTGGAATTTGAAGTAGGAGATAAGGTTTGGCTCAAGGCCGCTAACCTCCATTTGGACATCCCCTCTAAGAAATTGGCACCAAGGAGATATGGCTTCTTTGAGATTACCAAGGTCTCCCTGGTCAATTTCCAATTGGAGTTACTGAGAAGCTGGCACATCCATAACATTTTTCATGCCAGTAAACTAACCAAGTACATCATCATGGAGATCAACAAGAACACCCCTATTCTGCAGCCCCCTGAGCATATTGATGGACATGATGAATGAGAAGTGGAAAAAGTTCTCAAGCATAAGTCACATCACCAAAAACTGAAGTATCTGGTGAAGTGACAAGGATACCCCAACTTGGAGAACACCTGGGAACCTGCTGAACACTTTAAAAATGCACCCCAGGCCCTCACCAAATATCAACATATCCACTGTTTGCCCCTCTCCTTCTCAGAAACTCAGTAATGCTCTGTAACAAATGTCTTCTGGCTATAACACCCCTGACAACCATCACAAAGATGTCTACCAGGCCATGTTATCCAATCTTGATGACCTCACAGATGAGGCCTGTCTCCCCCCACCTGTTCCCTAGGTATGATCCACCTCCAATAGGGTCTGCCAACCTGTTTGCCACTCCAGAGCACCTTTGGCACCTCATGCAGCTCCCATACTCTCCACCCCCCATGTTCACAGGGATAGGACAAGCACACAGCATGGACAAAAAGGTGCCCCCACTCTCCCCCCTGTTATCACTGTCACTGTCCTGCTCCCCTTGGAAAATAATAACAACTCAACCACAGAGGCACTGGCCAATGACTATCTACACCCTGAATCCTCTGTCCTCTCAGCCCTTCCCCCAAACATCAGCCAGTTTGTCAGCTATGTGCAGGTGCTTAATAACTTCAAGTTGTGGGACACACTCAGATGGCAAGCACATACACAACATGAATGTCTATGGCTGCTGTCTGAGGCTTTCATGGACTCCAAAAACATAGCAAACCAAGTAGGAGTCATGGTCATCTCCAATCTCACCAACATGCCACTACCAGCAGGAGAAAGAAAGGTGACAGGAGAAGAGATACTAGAGGTGATGGATGCTCAGAGGCAGATCATTGGTATAGTGCATGAGGTTTTTGGGCCCACATTGCTGATCACTTTTGATTCCTTTCTTGAGCAATGCAGAAACATGGCCATGGCACTTCCCAGAGGTCATCCCACACTGCTGCAACCTTCTACTCCAATGACTCACAGAGCATGATGCCTGGTGTGCCAGGAATGAGCCTACCTGGGCCAACCTTGCCCACCCATTGTGATGGACTTCACCTTTGATGACAGCAGTTCTATGGGCCCTAGAGTCAGATCCACTTGGGCCACCACTGCTGTACCCCCCACCAGTGGGCCTGCTGCCTCCATGGAAATGTCCCATCCAACCCAACTTGCCCTGGGCCATCCTCAACCAACTAGAGTTTCCCAGCCTTGAGCTGCTAGCCCAGAGCTCTCCTGAGCAAATGCAGCACAAGCCCCTCTCACCCCTATGGCCCCTATTTCTGGTGAGCAGTTCTCTGAGATGGAGTATTTCTGGGCTGCCTCCATCTTAGTCAGCTGCCTCCAACAGTTCACCAATGACAATCAAGGATTGTGGTCTAGGTTCTTCACCAGTGTCTGGACCAATAGGCCAAGCAGATGCCTCTACAATGCCACCACTACTGTGGCATCTCTTCCTGACTGGGCCTTTATGCCCTTGCTGGTCAACCCAGACCTCTGGTACTACCTAGCTAGTAAGAAGGACATGCCCAAAGGGCACCCCCTGTATGTGTACAGGTGCTTTGACTGCAGTAGGCTGGGGCATTGGTGATGGGAACACAACCCAGACAGGCCAGTATTACTGGGAGTCTGGTATGCCTTTTATTGGTTGTCAGGGGCACACTATGCCTGCTCAAGGCAAGCAGTTTTGAGAGGGGGGGTGATGTTATGGCCACACAGTAATATGTTTTCATGCTATCCTTTCTCCATGACATTGCTTTTCAATTATCCAACAGACACTTCATGGACTGGACTCCACCTACCATATGTCTCCCTTCTAATGTTTCCTTTCCTCTGTCTTATTTTTATGATTACTCATGTACAGGCTTTCACCCTTCACCAATTTTCCAGTGAAAGCCCCTGAACTTGTATCATGTGACCTGATGTGTCACATCTACTCATGCAGAGTCATCTGGCTCTATCCTACAGACACAGCTGCCTGCAGACTTCTTACTGCAATTATGCAGTCCTTTTACTGATACTCTGTGTACTATTAGTGCAGTCTCTGTATGGTATATAGTGTGTAGGTGAAAGAAGGATTTTCCCCATCTTTTGTCTCCTTTGCAATTCACATAGTCCCTACTCTATCATAGTGACTGAGGACCTAGGTGTAGGACCAACTGCCTCTGGACCAAGAGTTCTGTCACCAGGAGGAATTGCTAGACCACTGAACCTGTTATCAAGGTCCAGGACCTTGGGGTTAGGGTTAGGATTTAGGCACTGGTTCTGAAGGAATGTTTAAGGCTTGTCTCCTCAACAAAGCCTTAACAGTATATAATGAAACTGCAAAAATCAACTATCTTTGCACTCTCCTGGTGACAATGGTACTAATTTCATTATATGCATTATGAGGTATTCTACTATAGTACTAAAATGACCCAAAAATGGATCATGGAAAAATAAAATAAAAAAAGGGTTTAGACAAAAAAGTGGCATTATAAGGGGAAAAAAGTGCAGGAGTCACAAGAAAAAAAAGAAAGAATATCGTTACAGATGCAGTGTCATACTTGTGCTTAACGAGTTGGAAAGAATGACGTCTCACTGCAACGCCTGACAACTTTCTGTCAGATATAGATGACACATTATTGCCTGCAGTAGAGCTCTGGCTTGAAGACGTTCCTTAAACGCATCTTGAAATCTTCGTCACACACTAGTGGATTTATGGAAGCACCAGTGAGAATACTCGATCAAAAGTCAAACCTTGTATTTAGAAAAATGTGATGGTTTCATCAATCCTGTACAGTTACTTAACCTCGATCTGTTAACCTCCTCGGGCCTTCTTCTCTTCCTCGAACACAAGTTTAATCTATTTAACATGAATGTTGATTAGCACGTCGGTGTCATTACACATACCTGGGACAGGAATTCCTCGTCTGTTAATACCCGTACGCCTATGGCTGCCAGAGCCTTTGACACGTCAAGACACGCTTCATGTGCTGCTTCTGTGCTGGCGGCCTCCGTAAATGCCGGAGTGTGATTTCCCCCTCCTAAAACAGTGGGTATAGCTGTTATGGTTTGTGAGATTCGGTGTTCGAAAAGGAGGGGGACGAGACGCACAGAAGCAAGGGTGAAGGCCAGGCACCACTGTCGCAAGTGAGTCTCTAAACACCAGCGATCCAGAAAAGACACTGTACGATAGGAAATATTTCCCTATTGACTCTATCAGTTTAGGGAGCAAAGGCAGACAGAAGTCGACTGACAAAATCTGTTGATGCACCTGTAATACCCCACTCGCGATCGATCATCCCGTATTTCTTACATACAACGTCTACAAGTTCCGCGTCTAGAACATTGTGAGTGATCTGCCCTTTGTACCAAAGTAAAAATTGTACCAAGCACCGGATTCTGTACTAGCTCATTGCCGATAGACCCCACAGTCACTTTCACAGTGCACCCAGTAGCAGAAGCTGCAGCTCTGGTGATTTTTGATCCGGTGAATGGGAGTAGGATTAGAATGGGTTAACTGCACACACTCAAAACATCCCTTCACGCGCTCTAAAGTACCCAGGGCTTCCTTTGTTGTAGGCGCGCGAACATACCAGCTTTGCAATGATGAGCGTATGTAGGCTGAATTCACAAACGAACATACTGCATCGTAGCTTTGTCAGGGATGACTGAAACCACCCATGTCACTTAACCACATCTATGAGATGAACCAGATGCGCACTATTTGGTGCCCAATCCGGGCCTCCGAAAATCCCATGGATACGATGTGTGGGCCGAGTCTGCTGACGGAGGAGGCCGATGCTGGTATAGGCAAGGACAGCGGCGTCCAGGGCATTTTGACCCTCCCAATGGCTCAAGCCGGCATGTGCACTATATGCACAATTAACAGTCTCAGTGTTATAACAAGAGGAAACCTCACGTGTGGCCAGTATAGTCAACCTGTAGACGGACTACAGCTAGGGAGCTACCTAAACAAACAGAGTGTGGGGGTCCTGGAGCTGGGTGGCACCTATTGATGGATAGTTAGGTTGACACCAGACTCACCAGGAGCTAGAGAACACATACATGAGGCATACATTCATTTCCTCATACGCCCCCTTTTCCCACAGTCTGACCTTACCATAACCACCCTCCTCCCCTAGATATTGTTGGCGCCTTAATCACTCAAGTGTGAATCCAGGCTCACCTGGCGTCCCCAGTAAAATCACTTTTCCACTGATACCAATTTTTTCCATCGCCGCTTTTGCAGCACAAGCAATGGCCACTCCAGCAATGCCGATGAGGTTGTGTCCACATGCGTGCCCGATCCCAGGAAGAGCATCCATCTCCGAATTCACGCCAAGCACAGGGCCACCTTGACCATGCGAAAATGTAGCAACCCACGCCGTTTCTAGGAGGTAATGCCTTTGAACGACAAATCCTTGTTTCTCAACGAATGCCGTGTACACGTCGTGAGCATATCTACGGTGAGGTAGCTCGTAAGGTCTGTTGAAAACGGGCTACGAGATGATCAACACGCACCTTTCCTCGAACTTCAGTTCTGGGTGCTCTGTCCGATGTTATGTCACATATATGTCGATCGTATGAAAGAATTTGGGAACGTACTGAGGATGTCTTGACTCACTTCCCTAAGCGCTGGACTGAGCTCGTCGATGGTCTTCTCGATCACCTCTAGGACATTAGGCCTATATACTTCACCGTCCAATAGGGTAGGTCTGGTGTTCTGGTCGCCAGGTCTCCATACAATATGAGACATGGTCGCTGGGGGACAACGTACTCTTGGGGTGAAGTACAATCAGAACGATTAGAATGAGGATATGTGATATAGATAAATCATCGGGGCTATTGTCGATATAGCAGGTGGATAGCGCCAGACGACTTTCACAGGCCCTCGGATTCGGAACACGAATAAACGAGTTGAACTTCGACAAAAGATGGTTCATACACAACTGCCTACAGAATTCTACGCGTCCTGGGCTGCCCAACGGGCGGGTGTATTGGTACGTCGAAGAAATTAAGTAGCCTAATGCCGTAGAACTTGGTATAAGCACAATGACCTCTCCGGAATCATCCTGAGGAACAACTGTCTTCCTTTGTCCGGATGGGACTAGAGATACACGATACTGGGTATATAGATTACATGTCTACCAGGATGAAGCCCTTGCCCACAACGCCCTACTCATCAGAGGCGTCTTTCACACCGAACGAACACGGATAAACACGATAATAAGGTATATACACACGGTACACGCACAAAGATGTTGATGAAGCAAGACAGATGCAGAGTAAATATAACAGAGTACTGTGAAAAACAGATAGAGCATTGCACATCCAACAAAGCTATGAGAAAGAGCTATTAAGACGGTTGTTGACCCGCAAACGATGCTGACGGTTCCGGAGATGAACCTCATAGTTGGAAAGTGTGTCGCCAGGACCAGGGTTGTAGAGCTTACCATTTGCAAGAGTCAGCGAATACCGTATACGTATGAAAGAAGGAAACGTACCTTGCCAGGACAATCAAGACACTTGATCCTCCATTCTGGGGCTGCTTTGGGTGCAGGCTTGCGTAGGATTGCCTCAAATCTGTCATCGGGATACTTGGCCTGTAGATCATGTATAGCAGAAGTAAGCCATGGTGGTAAGACCTGTTTACGAAAGAGCTCAAGCATCTATCGAATTCAGTCAGAAGCTAGACAATTACGTTTGATCCGTTGGATTGTGGCGCTGCTGCACCAAAACCAGGCTCGCTAGGCGATGTGAGCTGGGTATTAGGGGGTGCTCGTGGCGAGTCTGGTGTAGCAGGACGTGAAGAGGGCGCTACTGATTGCGATGCCCCATTGGTCTTGAGGAACTGCTGCGCGAGCGGTGCCTCGTCCCCACTAGACACCGATGAAGCCGGCGAGGCCGGTCTGTCATCCTCTGATGGTGGCACAGTCGAGGGGATTGTGGGTGGGGGGGCTTCAGCTTCAGATTTCTGGCGGCTCGGCGTGTCAGTCCCCTCTGCGACAGCCGACGAGTTTGGTGCCCGTCCGCGCTTTTTGGCACTGGTCTTCGCTTGCTCTGCCTCGTTCCTAAGGTTGAGGTGATATTGAGGATCAGAGTTATACTCTACAGGCCGCAGTCTCCTATGTCGATGCCAGAATTTGCCTGAATAATGGTTAGAAATGACGTAAAATGAACAATTCAGCCGTACGACGTACCGCAGGTACCGCACTGTGATTTATCTCCAAGAGGACCTTTCCTTCTCCCTATGGCTATACTTTCAGGACAGCCACAGTTGGAACAGTGCCAGACACCATCGATGAAATTCGTGTGCTGTCCATCAGCGAGTTCTTTTTCTTTCGCCTCTCTTTCTGCTTCTCTCGCTTTCTTAGCCGCAGCCTTCAAGTCCGGAGGAGCAGTATTAACAACAGGCGGTGGAGGCGGGGGCGGTTCGTTGTCCAAAAGAGAAGAGGGTATCGAGGTGGATTCGACAGCAGTCGAAGGAGTAGGCGCAGTAACTTGTGCACGTGGTCGAAGAACAGAAGACGGAAACGACGGAGGCTTGAAAAGTCCCTTGGGCTTCTTTTCTTTCCCAGGTGTGAGCGGGGCCATAGAAGTCGGTTGTTGTGGAGGTAACTGAATAGGCATGATGGGTGTTCCGTTCTCCGAGGCAACCATGTTGGCAATGGTCAGCGACGCAGCAGCAGCGGCCGCGCGCCTCGAAGTCGGTGCATTCGCCGCGGCAGCCAGCGCCAAAGTAGCAGGATCCAATTCGGGGAAACCAAGAGCGGGCGTCCGATAGGTTCTGTTGGGCTCGCGATCGGGTAAAGCAATGCCACGACGGCCACGCGTGTTCCGTTTCCGTCTCTTGGTGAGTTCCTTTTCGCGCTCCTTTTCACTGCGTTCGATCTCGCCGTCGCTAAGATAGTTCAGCATGGGTGTATACGATTGAACTTGGTCCATGGGTCTTGTGCCGGAAGTAAGGCTGGGTAGGAAGGCCACGCGAAGGTCTTCGTCTTGCACAGCTGATCCATCGGAGGGATGGCCAACAAGGAAAAGAGACTTCTGGTATACATGCACCTGCTCCCGTATGCAATGAGCAATGGCAGTTCTATGTGCGTTAAGTGCCTGTTTCATCGGAATTCTGAGACAACCACTCACTTGAATTCCCCTCCAAGACCTAATTCTTTCGCATATACTTCCGCAAATTGCTCTGGAGATGCATCCAAGTTCTCGAGATCCCACTCGAACTGGTCATCCAACTTCACTGAACCGACGATAATATCGAGCTGACACCAAATAAGTACACCAAAGACACAGCTATGCTTCGAACGAAAAGCCGCACCTTGATCAATATGCGCAAGTCTTCGTGCATTTTGGCTTCATCGATCTCGAATTCATTCGGGGTATGTGGTTTGTTGTCATCGTTGGCAACGGGCCTTCTCGACGTAGCACCCTCCACAGCGATCTTTCGCTTTTTCCGACGGTTGTTCAGGACGATACTCCGCACCGGTGGATGCTTCTTGCACCGTTTCTGCCAAGACTCCCACCACCGGACGTCATTTTCATCCATGGTGCCTTTCATGATCACCACGCTGTCATCGTCCGCGTCCACCCTTTGCTCCGCGTTATCAACGGGCTCGTGGGTATTTTGTTCTTCAGACCATGTCGCTTCTGGCTCTTCTGTCCTAGGCTCGTCCGATGGAGATATCTCAACAGCCGAAGTGGGTAGACGCCAGTCCATATCGATCATGTGCGCCTTAAAGTCGCTCAATTGTTCTTGGATAGACTTCACGATCACGCTGTGGTAGCTAGGGGAGAGAGAATAGTCTTCGACAAGTGTCTGAGCAAACATCTCGGGAGTAATAACAGGATCTAGGAGTGTTTCATTAGCAGCTGCGCATGAGCACACGAACCATGAAACGCACCGTTGAGGTTCCAGAGGAACGTATCCCGCATCTTGTGGTGCTCCACATCGAACTCAAGTCTGATGGGGACGAGTTGCTCGGGACGATCTGTCAACTCAGATGGGAGTCGCCTCGGTCTAAAATATCATATCAGTACCGATCAGGGTCAAAAACAACACGCGTGCAACGTGCGGTGCAAAAAGATCGTATAAAAAGAAAGCAAAACGCACATACGAATGCCCTCCCTTCTTGCTCCTTTCCGCCTCGGTACGTTCCCATCTGATTTCGGTGGTCTAGGATAACGCACATCGAACCTCACATCTGGCCGCCTATTCATGCCCAAATGAGATGCAAAATCACGGTCCCACCACGCCACGCGAGACATAGGACCTGCCGTCCGCATCTCCTGCATCATGCGGTTCTGCTTTGTACGATTGATAGCCTCATGAGCAGCATCACGGTCCATGATGCCTTTCAGGATCGTGATCTCCGAGGGCGTGAGCGCGGGCACTGGGTCTTCGCCCTTGTCTGGCGTTGGTTTCACATCCTTGGATTCATCACCTTCAGGCTGGGAAGCGCCATCGTCTGAGTTCTTGTCTTCCTCAGCGCCGTCGGGGCCATCAGAGGACTTGGAGGTTGTGGAAGGAAGGTAGGTGATCTTCGTGACTGCAGGGTTTAGAGCGGCGAGGTGAGGTGGAAGTTTCTGTCCTGGGGGAGCATTGACGACGGGTGGTCCAACAACTGGAGTTGCATTAACGACGGCGGCAGCCGCAGGAACAGCCATCTCATTCGGTTTTCGTGCCGCGGGGATTTGAGAGGGATGAGAAACTGGTAGCTTGCGAAGCGGCGATTGTTGATGAGGGTGCACGGGTGGCTGAGAGGGTTGTCGGGGTACTCCGGGTATGCTGGATGGAATGTTGGGAACCATGACAGAAAGATTTGACACGTTAGGGTTGTCCAAGCTCTGGGACAAAAACTGGCCCGATGAGCTCGGGGGAAGGCTCTGTCGTCGCGAAAAGAGCGATCATGATCAAATTATAACAGCCTATGCGGCTAGACTAAGGATTTTACTTACCGATTCACGCTGCACGGACGCCGAGCGATCGCGGACCTGTGCTTGCATCATTTGTTCACGTTCTGATCGTTGCATGGTTGGAGGTATAACAGGAGGACCCATCAATCCGCCAACACCAGTACCGACACCCACCATCCCATTTGGCCCCAGCCCACTTGGTCCGCTCGTGTTCATGCCCATCGGACCCATGTTGTTCATTCCGCCCATGCCGGACATGTTGGGGACACCAGATATCCCTTGGGTATTCATGCTCATGCTCATCCCCGCACTCATGGGGCCACTCATTCCTCCACCCATTCCACTGCTCATTCCTCCACCCATACTCCCGCTCATGCCTGAAGCCATACTACCTTGAACATTGGGATTCATGACACCCATTCCTGGTCCGCCAGCCATACCCATGGTGGGGCCCATGGGTGCAGGCCCACCGGCACCCAAGCCCAATCGCGGTGAGTGTTTTGGTGAGCCTAGCGCAGAGCCCGTTCTTGTTGGGGGACGGTTCATCGGCATACCCATTCCGCCTGTGACGCTCATCTGGCCCATCTGTGGGTTCATGTTCATCCCTGCGTTTATCTGTGGTGGCTGGCTCATGGACGGCATCATGCCTACAGATGGGTTCATGTGTGTGCCCATATTCGGGTTCATGGTCGGTGCGGCCCCGCTTGACATGTGCATAGGGTTGATGCCAGAATTGATGTTCATCGAGTTCATGCGGGTGAGCTGAGACATGGCCCCACTGGCAGTGTTGGGACGTGAACCAGGCGGACCCATCATGCTATGTGGAGCGCTCATGTCCATATTATGGTGGGAATGGTGGGAACGAACGGATGCTGATGAAGACGGGCGCTCGTTTGGTAAACCCGTTGGATCGTGGGGTTGACTGGGAGCGCGTTCATGTGGTTGTTGACTGGGTTGTCGCTCATGAGTCTGGCTCTGTGCTCGCTCGTGCTGACTTGGAGGGCGTTCGTGGGTAAGACTAGGACCGTGTTCGTGTCCCGACTGGCTGGGAGTCGCGCTGGGTCCGCGATCCGTGGGAAGACCGTGGCCCAAACTTGCCGCTTGCTGTTGACGTTGGAACACAGCACGCTCCTGAGGCGACATCTGGGAAAAACGCATGTTGGGAGGGAAGTTCATGCGAACGTTCTGTTGTACGGTAGGGTTGAGACCTTGGTTCATTCCGGTGCCCATTCCCTGCATGTTCATGTTGGCCATGGCCATGTTTCCCATTCCGCCCATGTTCATGTTCATGCCAGCCATGTTCATATTGGCAGCCACATTCCCGAGCGAAGCGGGATGTATTGACGCCGAATGTTGTTGTTGCTGTTGTTGAAGTAGCTGTGCGGGGGTCAGCGTGAGTGAGTGGCCATGTGGCTGTCCTTGCTGCGAGGATGGACCGGACATGAGCTGGGAGGGCGAGGCAGACATGAGCTGGGTAGGAGATATGGATTGTGCTGAATTTTGGATAGCTATGTTGTTCGGTGTCTGGGAAGGATGCATCTGAGAAGCCATGTTGGACATCTGGGAATGGGACAAGACCATGGACTGCTGGCCCTGTTGCTGAGATTGGTTTGGAAATGAGGGATAGGGGGACGGAAACTTGTTCATCATGCCGTTGATAGGGTTCGTGTGTTGCTGGGAGTTCTGCAGCATGGCGAGGTAGTTGGGGTTGATTGAGGCGGTGTTGGGGGTGTGTATATTCATGTTGGAAGTGTTCATGTTCATGGTCATATTGGATGATGGATTGATGTTCATGTCGAGGGAGGACGGGGCCATTTGGATGTTGTGCATGGCCATACCAGCACCGGAATAGGCCATGGGCTGCTGTGGGATGGAGAACTGGCCCGGGCCTTGTTGAGAGGGGCTTTGATAGGTGTTCATGGGCGGATATTAGCGCCCACTACAAGAGCGGGGGAGAGGAGGAGAACTGGGAATGGCAGGTCAGTGGAGGATGCTTACGTTTGTGGACAGAATCGAGTGATTTGGGGCAAGGATCAGCGATAAGAGTAGACTAGGGACGACATGAGATTCCGGGACGGAGACATTTGATTGGCGCACCCACAATTAAAAGCAACTGCCTGTCTGTTCTGTTCCACTGCAGACCCGGAACGAGTCGCTGCGCTGCGGATGCAGACTCGAGGCTGTTCCCAGGCGACAAGAGTGGACGAAGAGAGACAGAGACAGGCGAGAAAGACGGGAAATCTGTTCCGAGAGAGGACGTCCCGGTGCTGGGATGTCCACAGTGAGCGGTGCGCGGCCGACAACGGCGACGGCGACGAGCAGGGCAGTCTCAGTCTAGTTCGGCTTTGAAAAAACCCAGCCAACACACAACCACCCAAGTCACAGTCACGCGTCACACACCCTCCTCCTCCTCGTCGTCGTCGTCGTCGTCGACCACGACACATCAACGGGGGACACGGGCTTTACGGGATCAGTAGAATATCTTCGTCGATTGCATTGCACGCGGGATGATTTATTTTACTGCAGGATGGGCTGTCGTAGATAGAAGATCCGACACGCCTATCTATCGAGAATAGAATAGTGACATCATGACTCGTCGCTGGTATGTAATCAAACCCAAAGACTCCCCTTTTGTGTGCTCGCGTCCATGGGGAATGTCCAGTCCCTCACCCGCTCGACTGGCGCACTCGACTCGTTCGTCGCAGACCTCGGCGGCGACATCATATACGACAAGAGGTACACTCATATCGACACCTGATATCACCAGCAGCTCATGTGGCATCCAGCATCGCACAGTGTCGCTTCCTCAAGACGGTCAAGTGCAGACACCGCAATGGATATCTCGTCGTCAAGATATTCATCAAACATGATCCTGGACTAAGCCTCCGTCCTTACATTCGAAAGCAGAAAGGTGTGCAGGGAAGGTCCTATCGCCCAGCTGATCCTCATGCTACTCTAGTCGACAGAGAAGCTCTCTTGGACATCCCAAACGTGTACAACTATCAGGCATTCGTCGAGACCGACAAGGCTGGTTTTCTCATTCGTCAGTGGATCGCAAGCAACCTATACGATCGAATAAGGCGAGTACTATCCATACTATGCTGCGCGTACTCACCTTTGTCTAGCACGCGTCCCTTTCTCTCCTCCATCGAAAAGAAATGGATCGTGTTTCAGCTACTGAGCGCACTCTCCCTTGCTCATGCCCAAAAGACACCCCACGGCGACATCAAGTCTACTAACATCCTCGTCACATCCTCCAACTGGATATACCTCACTGACTTTGCACCATACAAGCCAACTCGCCTCCCTCTAGATGATCCCTCAGACTTCTCGTTCTTCTTCGACACCACAGGTCGACGCACGTGTTACATTGCACCAGAGCGATTCTACAAGACAAACGAAAGTAGGTCTTCGGGTGGGGCAACGGAGGAGCCCGTCACAGAGGCAATGGACATCTTCAGCGCAGGCTGCGTGATCGCAGAAATGTTCCTAGAAGGCGCTCCTTTGTTTACGTTGAGTCAGCTGTTCAAGTACCGCGAGGAGGAATACAGCGTCGACGGTCAGCTTGCTGCAATCGAGGACGAGGGCATTCGCGTGAGTAACGTGCTCGTCGACCTTCTCCAAACTAATGTACCCGATCAAGTCCATGGTCAAACAGATGATCTCGCTAGACCCGGGAAAACGTCAATCCTTTGGATATATATTGGTAGGTGCACGGGGAGATGTTTTGCCGGAATGTTTCTATTCGTGCCTGCATGAATATATCGCATCCATTGGGGAGCGTCCACTGGTCCTCTCCCACTCATCTCCACCCCCTCCGCCCCATTCTTCGACTTCGAGCTCGACTCTAGGACTCTCCCCAGCTAGCACCGTGAAACCAGGGAACGTGACAGGAACTGGTGAAGCCCTGCCTAGCGACAGTGATTACAGGATTGCAAGAATATGGGAGGACTTCTCGAACATCGAACCATTTCTCATCGAAAACGACGTAGAGCGCACGATCATGGACATCCGAGTCGATTATCACACGACGTCGTCGACGTCACCCAATACCCACCAGGTGGATCCCACTCGGCGAGTTTACTTTCTGGGAGACTCATACCATTAACAGGAAATATTCCCCGTCTCCTTGCATATCCCTTCTCATACGCCCACCTCTCGTCGAACACCAGCGGAAGATGGTCCCGCTTTGATACTCCTCTCGCTGCTTCTGGCAAACATTCGCAACTGTGCTCTCCCCTCGTCGCGTATTCACGCACTCGACGTACTATTAGCACTCTCAGCCCATCTGATTGATGAGTCAAAACTAGATCGTGCTGTGCCCTACGTTGTCGAGCTCTTACGCGACGAGGCGACTATCGTAAGGGCCGCTGCAGTACGAACATTGATGCAAATCGTAAGTGTCTCGAAAAGCAGTACTGAGTTAGCACCATCTAAGCCTTCACAGTTGATGAAAGTAATGGTAATTACTCCTTCAAATGCATCGATCTTTCCCGAATACATCATTCCCAACGTTCGTTATCTCGTGCAGGATCAAGAGGTTTTCGTTCGTGCGACATATGCACAATGCATTGCTCCTCTTGCGGAGACGGCACTGCGGTACCTCGAGATGGGTCAGGCACTCAAGACGCATGGCGTCGCTCCAGGTCTTAACAACAACGATAAGCGGGACCACGATGAACTACACTTTGAGGTATCTCCTGATGCACAGACTACTTAAACGACGCTTACCTTCCTGTCATAGGTATCTTATGACACCTCCTTATATGACTTGCACCTCTCCATCCAAGAACAACTCTCTGCTCTCCTCATGGACCCCTCACCCGTTGTTAAGCGTGCTGTCCTGCATAATATTAGCGCGCTCTGCATCTTCCTCGGGCGACAGAAGACAAACGACGTTGTTCTCAGCCATATGATCACGTACCTGAATGACCGCGACTGGTTACTCCGACACGCATTCTTTGAGAGCATCGTCGACGTTGCAGCGTGTGCGGGCGGGCGGAGCTTAGAGGAGTATATCTTGCCACTAATGGTGCAAGCTTTGTCGGGTACGTTTGTTTCTGGCATGGATCATGGATATATGCTGATTGGTGCGCAGATGTGGAAGAAAGCGTCGTAGCGCGTGTGCTGTCCGCTCTTACCAGTCTGTGTGAATTGGGTTTATTCCAGAAGATGCGCATCTGGGAGTTGTTGAGCGCGACACTGTCGTTCCTGTACCATCCCAATGTATGGATTCGTCAAGGTCAATTGCGCTTGACTTGCTTGGTCATGTGTGTATCGCTCACCTGATCCATCCCCCAGGTGCTGCTGCTTTTGTTGCATCTGCAGCGATCCGCCTTCAACCTAGTGATGTTTGGTGCATCTTATACCCGTCTCTACGTCACATGCTCAGATCGGACGTTAAAGAGATCGATGAACAGAGTTTATTAGGAACAATGAAACAGCCTGTTTGTGTCATTATTCCTATTGTAAAAGCTACTACTGACTGACATACATCATAGCTCCCACGTCCGGTGTTCGACGGTGCCGTGCAGTGGGCCACACAAGCAGAGCGTACCACTTTCTGGAAAGTCGATCGCAAACCCATGTCGAGGGTAGAGTCTCTGCGAGAAAGCATGGTAGCTACGCGCAAGGGAAGTACCTCCAGCGTTGTGCCGGCACGGAAGTGGACCGAGGAGTATGGTGTCCATGTTTTGATGGCGACCTGATACTTACTGAGATTCTGCAGGGATGATGCGCATTTGCAGAAGTTGCAGAACCTGGGGATGACGCAACCTGATGAGGCGAAGCTGCAAGCTATGCGAGACTGCATTCTGAAGGTGGCCACTAATATTTCGAAGTATGATACATGCCTATAATCAGTGCTAGGCCATTCCTCACTTGTTGTGTAGCTTCGCACCTCGACCTCGGACAGAACCAGAGCACACAAAGATCATGCACACGATAGGTATTGTCGAGCTGCAGAAACTATCAGTGGTTCCACAGACCATCTTTCTCAAGGCACGAACGGCACCATCTGAGAATGTTCGCGCGTCACAGGTGCTGTCGCGTAAGACGACCGATCTTCTCGCTCGGTTGTCCACATCGCGCACAAGCTTCGGTGGGACCGCAGATCAGGGCCCAGCAGCATTTGAAGAGCTACGTAAAAAGCTAGCGAACCTCAATCAGTCTGTGACGTCCCTCAACGCTGTTGCCGTGGCGCGCGACAAGAACACAGTATCACCCGCTCCTGTACCTTCAACCTCTCAACCTACATCCCTCGCCCCGCCGAATCCTCCAACAAGTCACGACCGCCCTAGCAGTCCGACAGACTCAATTGTCTCTGCTACAAACTCTTCAGCAGTGCGCATACCCCTCCGCTTACACGTCGGAAGCACAGATGCACAAAAAGCTGCCCCTGCAGTTGGATCCTCTAACACCAATGCTGTTGGCGTACTTGAAGCCCCTCGCCTCCGAGCAGATGTTTCCCCCGAGATCTCAGGGAGGACTACACCTGTCAGTGCGATGAGGCATTCCCATAGAACACCTATGGTCTCGCATGGTGCGCCAAATGTCATCTTTTTAAGTATTTTCATCTTGAACAGGTCGCTGTGCAGATGGACACGAGCAGAGTATTAGCAACCTGCTAGAGAACTTCTACTCAGACAATAGCCGCGAGCTGCAAAGCGACTTTGGCCCGAAAGTCCATGATGGTGCCATCCGCCGTCGCAGCGCGGCTCGGCAAAGCTTTATCTCGCGGGATAGCAGCAGCACTCGACGAATCGAGGCCACGCTTATCATGCATCTCCAATGCCATTCTGACTGTGTGACTGGTTTCGCGGTCTCGCCTGATCATGTGTTCTTCGTCTCGTGCTCGGACGACATGACTGTGAAGGTTTGGGATACAGCCAGGCTTGAGCGGAGCGTAACAAGCAAGCCGCGCCATACTTACGCGCAGCATCATGCACGAGTAAAGTGCGTGTGCATGCTTGAAGCTGTGCATTGCTTCGCCAGTGCTGCGGAAGATGGGAGCTTGCATGTTGTGCGGGTGCACATAAGCCAGACCGGGCCATTGCCGAAATACGGCAAGGTCCAAGCCATTCGTGAACATCGCGTAGATGCTCCTGGTGAATATATCACATGTATGCACCACTATAATACGGGTAAGTTGTAGTTGACTGCTACAAAAACTGGGGTGCTGAGGAACGATTATAGAAGCGGCATCTAACCTTGTATACGCAACCACGCATTCGGTCATAACGACGTTGGACTTGCGGACAATGCGTGTTCTGCAGCGGCTAGAGAACCCACGACACTTTGGCTCTATTACATGCATGTGTCTGGACCGAAAACGCACATGGGTTCTGGTGGGCACCTCCTCGGGGGTACTTTCATTGTGGGACAAACGTTTTGGGCTACTTCTCAAGAGCTGGCGAGTCGGCAAGTCAACACCCGGCAAGATGTCCAAAGTCCATCAGTGCGCGATCCATCCCACTAGGGGCAAGGGTCGCTGGGTCATGGCTGCCGTGGAAACATGGAAAGCAGGCTCAGAGCCTAGTCCACTGACGTTGATCGAAGTCTGGGATATTGAAAAGACCGTCCTCGTTGAAAGTTATGTAACTCGAACGACAACGTCAGCATCGGAACCAGTCCCGGAGCCTGAACAGCAGACAGGTACCGATGCCGAGCCAAATGCAGCCGAGGCCATCACCGCACTGGTGAACTCGAGGTACCCTGGTGGTACAGCGTATGTGAATTTCTCCAAGCGCAATCGGGAGTCTTCGCAGAGCGTTCAGCGGGAAGACCCGTTGCCTGCACCTTCGCCTGACATCCGTTCTATGGTTGTCGGACTGGATTTTGGGGGCCATTCTGCAATCCACAGATCTGAAATTGTCGATTTGTCTTCTGATGCGCCTGTTTCCAACCGTAGCAGAGGTTTTATTGTGAGTGGTTCGGAGGACCGGAGAATACGCCTGTGGGATTTGACTAAAATCGAGCGTACGGTGGTACTGGTTAGCCCGGAGGCTGAGTACGATAAGCCGGTCTATAGGTAAGTTGATCCCATTGGTGCAGCGGTTGACGATAGAGTGATTATGACAATAGCACTGTTCGGTCGTCGAACGAAACAGTGACCAGCAACGTCGAAACATGGGTACAAACCCCGACTTCGTCGACCATGAATAATCGAGCAGCCCAGCGAATGTCGATGATAATGCACAACCAACAGAACCTCTTGAGGTCCCATCATGACATCATTACTGCGTTGGCATGTATAGACTCCCCGTTTAGAGGGGGCATTATAAGTGGTGATAGAGCTGGTGCTATCAAGGTGTGGAGGGTGGGGCCTGGTGAGTAGATCGTAGCTTGATGTTGATCTAAGTCGTTATGCTATGTACTGTATATACCTGTAATGAGGGCTTTCTTATGCTGGCAGATGCGTGCACGCTGAGATCTTTGCTCGTGTCTCAGTCTGAGTGACGTTGATCTGAGGTAGCTGTCACACACTCGTCACTTTGACATATGGATCCAAACTCGACTTGACTCTAGTATGTAAAAGAAAAGTCATATGGAGTCATCGTGAATCGAAACGAAAACAATAGCGATAAGGGGAAAACAGGAGATGTTGCTAGAATGACTAAGCAGCTGTAGTCGACTATTATGCATTATTAGCCCCTGATGCGTAATTGCATATGACGCATTTGAAGGTGTTTCGAGCACAATATGGTGAGTATATCTTCCAAGGAATTGACACATTGTCGATCTAGTACGTTCTATCCCAGAACAAGTAGTAGAAATTTCATGCGGATAGTCAGTGGAACCCATCCCGATTCCAGCGCTCCGCTACGACTGTACGGCATCCCGTTTCCCCAAAGAAACAGGACAAGAAGATCATCGCAAAATAGATGGGCCATATGCCACTTTTCGCGTGTGTTGCTTGACATTGCATTCAGGAACGAGATATACTTTTTCGAGGATCTAACCTCCGGAAGCTATTTCTTCCCCGCGGTACTCGCATTTCCAATGCATTGGTGTGGGCCAGAAGTTCTTTTCATCGATGAATGCTGTGTCGGCGATAGCTAGACCATGTGTCCAGGCCGTCAAACGGAGTAATCGAGAAGGTATGGTCGAGGCACAATGGATCCGTTGGTGGACATCAAGTACTGCCTGCACGGCCGTCTCTTGGAACGTGTATGACAAAAAACTGTGGGAGTCTCACCAGCACTGGCAGAACTTCAGCCCGCCTTCAAGAATAACAGATTTGCACTAGATTCGAGACGCGCATCACATAAATGAACTGCATCCCCCGGCCGGTGTTACAAAATTTGCCGTCGACCGGATGACTGGATTTGGTATACCTTGTTGCATTGAAACGCGGAGGTTGACTTGACCCGCCCGTGGTCATTCGGAAATTGAGGTGACATGCATTTATTGCACATGCCTTCGGTCAGCTTGCTGACTTCCATTGCGTCATGGCTGTCGTTAACCTGTGTCGTCGAAGAGATTAGCGTGTTTATTTGAAAGTGTGAATTTTTCGGCGTTGAGTAACCGGTTCATTACCTACCCGTCCTGACAACCACAACCACCATTGCCAAGAGTGTTCCCCTGACGCACAGGAAATGCGATATCACCCAACCCCCCGAGACGGCGTTTTTACGATCAAGATCTATAATGCGCAGTGTCGATCATTGCAATACGGGTCCCTTCCATCGGATCCCTAGCTTCCCGGGCGTCAACTCACCTGCGGACAAGATGACCAATCTCATCATAACCAGTGATTGGTTGTGCCATCCTCGGTAGTCTTGGGGGTTCATCGGTATGATTATGCAACACTTCGCTGCGTAAAGGAAGGCTATGGCCCGATGGTTCCGCAGCCCATTATGAATTTCTCCGTGCCAAGTTAACGCATCTTAGTAGATTTTCCGTGCGAGCCTCGGACACAACATCAGCAAAAGCGTCGAATTACGCTATCCGCTTGCTGAGGTTTTGAATGCTGAGGACGCACTCTGATTGGACGGAGACGAGGTTTACGACAAAGTTAAACCAAACGGAGACCAATTAGAGCATAATAGCTCGGCTACGTTTTGCAGATGAAGGGTCTGTGCATTCTGGTAGGTATTCCTTGCGTGAGTCGGACACTAGGCTATCCTCTTAGACAGAGCACACTCAAAAGGTGATTGGCTATCAAATCGGTCTCTTTGCAGCTGTAAACAACCAGGCCCAGGCAACCTACCCGAGATATCTACATTGAGATGTGCAAGTGGTACCTCTCCTCAGTCCGTCACGCATATCCTTTGTCCTAGGGGCACAATCTCCAGTTACCATCCCACAAATCGAAAGATGACATGATTCCCTCCAAGGAGGTGGGTGGTACACATATTGAAGGATACGAGTAAACAAGTTCGTTTCAGTATAATACGTACGATGCAGGAGAATGTTAGAATTGATACTGAGGGTCTTAGTGAGAACACTAGAGCCCATGCATGCAAGACCTTTTTCGAAAAGTTGTATCTGATTCCTCACTCAGGATTATCTATGAGCCACCGATGAATTGGTTGCGCTGTCATATTTCCGGTTAACGTGAGTAAATAAACTGAATTCAAGATAAAAAACACACCAGGGCCTGTATCGCATCTCTTTCTGTCGGAGGTAAACCATTAATTTGTTCCTGTGTCAGGCTCAGCACTTGCAACAGCATTTGCTGTCGTGGGTCATGTCAGTGACAACTTTTTAAACTAAACTGAATCGGGCCCCACCCTTTGAGAAGGATCGATATTCAAATCAGGAAGAGCTGTAGGAGTCTGAGTCTGGGAAGTGGGCGGTGGCGGTGGCGGAGGTCGATAATATGTGTGCTGTGGGGCAATATGCGTGGGTGCTTGTTGGTACAAATTGGGCGCCGTTGGTGGAGGAACTGTCATTGGAGGGGGCATAACGGGTTGAGTAGAATGCATTGCTGGGGGTTGTTGATAGGGCATCTGTGCAGGCTGTGTTGGCCCTGTAAGACCAGTACTGGCAGTAGTTGCCTGCAGCATTCGCTGGAGACAGAATTTGACATTAAGGGTGAACAAGGGGCATCGATTAAATGTCCGAATCAAACATACCTGGAGAACAGACTGGTCGACAATCTTGTGTAACAGCAAGGCCTGGAATAGGGCATATGCGACCTGTGGATGGGCAACCAAAAGAGCCCGGGCTTGCTCAGGATGAGTAATGACAAACGCCTGCACAAAGCGGGGGTACAACGACGAGGCATTAATGGAAAACAAGCCATGTTACTACGGGACAGCAAACCTTCATCTGTGCTAACACTTCGACCAATTGGGTGGGATTCATTGTGGCAAGGGTCTGACTGATAGTATCTAGAGCAGTCATTCCGTGAGGAATAGGGACGCCTAATGGAAGAGACGACAAGAAAGCAGCTGGGTCCGGGGGCTTTAGATAGTCTCTGCTATCCCTGTCGCGGTCACGGTCGCGGTCACGCTCTCTGTCTCTGTCGCGGTCTCGGTCACGATGACGGTCGCGCCAATGTCCTCTAGGATCATCAATTAACTCGCCGCGTACTGTAGTTTTTCCTTCGAGGAAAGGGTCGGAATCTGCTAAATCAATGCGCAGTGGTCGACCACCAACATCAACATTATTGAGGTTTCGGACAGCTGACGCTGCGGTCTCGTGATCTTGAAGGATGTCATTATCCAGGTAGTGAAGTTTGGAACAGAGAGAATTGTAGAGTTTGAAAGTTTACAGAAATGCGAGACATGGTCAGAACGGTCCATCCATGGGGAGCCGAATGAATTGAAAGTACCAGCGAATTCACAAAAGCCATACCCTCTGGGCTTTCCTGTCTCTCGGTCGAACACCAGTCTGGGGTCGATGTTAGGTGAATGCAACATGTGAAAAAAGTGGCACAACTACCGAAAGCCAACGACCTGCCCAACACTTTTGAAAACTTCGATCAGTTGCTCCTGGCTAGAATTTCAGTACGTGCCCGACTAAAGATAGTGGGTATACGTGCTTCCCCCATATTGTAAGGGACATTTCCGACTGCCACAGCCTCAGCATTGAAACTACATAATGAATGGCCAGACTCACCAAAAACGACCTTGCTCATGATGGCCGTGCGTAGCCAAGTCAATACGAGAGTTGGAACAAGGCGTCTGATTTCAGCAAGGCTGGAGCCCTCTGGACCCAACACCGACAGAACCGAAAAAAACGTCGAGGTACTAGCACGTGCTACTACTTGCGACCGGATTATCAGTAGTGAGCTGGTATTAGTAAGTGTACAGAAAGCTGCCTCAGCAAACACTAATACGGCAAAACATTCTCGAGTCTCCGAAGCTCGCCTTAGCTATAGCGCTTCTGCGTACCACGACTTGACTCATCCATATGCTTTGCACCCTCTGAATATGTCAGTGTCCATCCATGATGGATCTTACCCGGAATGATCCAGACTTGCCCGCGTTTTTCCACGGGGTGAGGAGCCATGACACCAACAAGCCCCTACTTTCCGCTCCTCAGTTTCCCCCCCCCACTTTGGAGCCATTATCACCTAGTCGAATGGCCCAGAAGATTCCATCCTGTTGCGGTCTTGCTGGATCTCAGATCCACAACACAAATCGCTCCGAGTCGAGATGGAGCCGGCTTGACACCAAACAGCATTGATAGGCTGTACACAGGAGACAACAGAATTTTTCATTTGGCTTTGTGACTCCCCCGATATTTGCTGTGTGTCACGCCCCTTGCACTGCCACATAAGACCTAGGGGACGATGAGCTTACTAAAACCGGGTCCCCACACATATAAAAGGTGGGTGCGGAAAAAAATCATGCTCAAACTACCAACAGCTGGGCTCATTAAATGACCGTTGCAACCTCTTCTCTAATATCTCACAAGCTGCCTCACCAATCATCTCAGGAGGAGCGCTTTCGTGCTCTCGACCGCAACTTGGCCAGGAAATATGTTATGCTTATCCTGCGCCAGGCTCGAATGGCAGAAGCCAGACGGTCGAAACAAGGAGATGTGCTATACAGACCAAGGTATGCATGACATTTCTGCTGTCGCGCCTCCGACTCACTTGTGCGCAGGGTGGAGATATGTGACGACCCGTCCTCGACACGCATAACAGCAACTATGGAACTCCCTGGCGTAAAGTCGGAGGACATTCGATTGCAAGTAGGCACAAATGACACGCTTCGAGTGTCTGGCGAGCGCCGAAGGAAGGCACCGCCCGACCAAGGGGGTGATGCCAAATACCCCCTTCAGGAGATCAAATACGGGAAATACGAACGCGTCATTGACCTGCCTCAAGGGACAATGGTGAGTCAATTCAACTCATTTGTTGTCAAGTTCCTAATCAGAATCCACGAAGCTGAGCACCATATCTGCATCCGTAGATGACGGTCTACTTGTTATCTCTTGGCCACGGGAGCCGCCGAGTGCCACAACTTCGGGAATCGATAAAGGCGAAGCTGCTGAGCGTTAATTTTATAGCGGTGTCCGCTGCAATACGTCCTACTCGCTTTTGGGTCTATTACTATCAGAACTTAATTGACACTATACGCTAGGTAGGGATAATTGCTCTTCATTCATGTTGCACGGCACTGATATGACCTGTGTATTAGGATATGTTTATGATAGTCTTTTTCTTCAGTGTCTTCATGGACTTCGCTACACTTCTCAATTACTGTATCGACATCTTCAGATCTTGCTGTATTTTTTTCCGAGAAACGGTGGAGATGCTTTACTGACATACTAGTAGTAACTAACGTATAATTCCTGTGCTTACAGTATCCAAAATAAAGCATGAAACCCCCACAAGGAAAAGGAAGCTCTATATGATGTGAGTCAGTGATAGAGAAAGGCCTTTTAGCTTTAAAACTCTTCGTGGCGTTCTAACTTCCATCTGAGATATTTTCGCTTGGTGACTCCTTGATCCCTCATGGCAGTAACGTTCCGATGAAATGATGCTGCGAACAATGCTGCAGTGAAGGAATTCGTGATTGGCAAGTGGTTCTCCCAACCGCGGGTATGCTGAACTACGTGGCTTCCAGCCACCGTAAACATAGTTGCGTGCGTATCAGCATAGCCGTTCCTTGCTGTATCAACGGACGCTCCAGTTCACATGAGGATGCAGTGAATTGGTGGTTCCTCTGTCGACCGTGTAGCCCGCGGTGGAAGCACTCTCTTTCCCAACACTGTCCACTGCCTTCGGTGATGACGCGCTACATCGGCAGTTCTACTGCGGTGAAAATTAAGTCTTCTAAATGCGCCCCCTGTAGAACCATATCAGTGTCGACTCAAGGGCAGGAACGTCTAGGAATACACAATGCAAGGTAAGCGTGAGATATTCCTGCCTCCATAAAAGGGTAACAATGGCAGAATAATCGCCGGGGCATGAGTCATTTGCATTCTATCGGAGCCGTCAGTGACATCCACCAAGGTCAATCAGGTTGGTGGACGTAGCATTCTAAGCTTAAGTGTTCGAGTCATCTCTATTCACTGATTTAAGTGCTGTCAACGCCACCCATACAAATCCACTCCGCTGGAAGCTGTTGCTTCGGTATTTTTGTGCTGAGCATGATCGCGTTCAAGGCGTGACTCTTGTTCGTCTGTCATTCCCGCATTATAGGAGGCCCGCAGAGTACGGACTACTAGTACATGTATGGGCTATGCATTGTGGCACAGGGACCGTGATATGTGGTCGGGATTGCAGAAAAGAGCATTTGTCGCACTAGTATCTGCATCGTGCGGGGGCGATTCGCGCCTATATTGATCTTCTGTGCCTGAAGAACTGGTTGAAACTCGTAATTGGCAGTAATTATGTACATATGACATACTCAAGTTGCCAAGTTCACCAAATACATATACGTGATGTCATCCTCCAATTAAGTTGCCGGACTCGTTGGATGCTAAGTTGGTCGTTCATCAAATCTATGGCTAGGATCCATGCGTCGTCATAAGGCCCTTGCCAACGATGGTGGCGATAGTGGCCAGGTGGGTATCATTGATTGGCATTATGCCCGGCAGAAAGGGCTGTCCGTTGTAATGGTCGCCGCCAGCGAAACGCTGGTGCCAAGTCGCTGTGTTACCAGCCTTCGAGAACGTTACTGAAGTTACCGCATACTCGTTCAGCCTTGCCAAGGTCATGGCATATCTGACGTGTTGATCAGAACCAAGAATAGAAGCACTCACCTCCCACCAAGCCAGTATTCAACGGTGTTAATACGCCAGATCAGCATTCCATAGCTATTGGTATATCGCCACTGCCCAGGCAAGGGAATGATTCAGGCCAGGTCATTGAGAATTCATGATCTGTTGCGGTGGTCGGGAAAAGAAGATCACGTCACATCGAAGGTCAAACTAGATAGACCGCAAGTATCGCTTCGAGTCATTGAGATCTAACAGTCCCTTGACTCTGTAGATCGTTGATCAGTGATAGTAAAACTATTCGTCTTCCAGGTGGAATGGATGTTACCACAAGGATATCACCGCTATGCTCGCTAACTTACGGTTAACAACGTTGCACATTAGATGCTGTATAGGTGAGTTCGAAGATCTGAAGGTGGATGACGCGTTGCACCACGCATACCCCTATTAGGCGAAGTCCAAAACGTATTACATAAGCGAAAGTGACCAGACTCCACAATAGTAAATTTCTTTGTGGAGAATTTAAATTCAATATTCTGGGTCTCATTGACTTCAACTCGTCAATGTACAAGCATTTGAAGTGTTCCACGGGATCCGTAATTCCTGTGGCTTGAATGCACCGATTGCCATTTCTCGTTCAGGGGTCCTCCTCGTACCACTGGTTTCCACTGCGTCCGCAGCTGGCTGGAGCCGATGCCTTACTTATAGTAATTACTTGGAGTACCAAGACTAGTACGAACGTCATGCACAATTCATGTGATTCTGCCTAGTTTCCCCCATGTAGTATTGCTCAGGCCTTCCATCGACCTTTCCATCACTTGGTCAGATCCGGATCGCGAAAAGCGGGTCAGCAAGAATGGTGCTTTTGATTATTAGGGAATGTGCTGCACCTCCATCAAACCGGTTCAGATGGACCAAAAATAACAATAACTTTACGCTTTGACCACGATCATGAATGTAGCCACAAGTAGCAACAAACTATTGTCGACCATATACAGACAATCCTCCAGAAAATTCCTGTTTGACCGCCCAGGTCTTTCAGTACTTGTGAAATAGATAAATAATTAGTGGTGATCTGTAAAACGCATTGCACCATTCTACAGCATAATGAAAGAACGAACCTTGCGATTAGCGGTACTACTGACACAATCTCCTGTGCCCAAACCTGTTGCTTGAACAACCCTTCAAAGGTGTCTGTCCCAACTTGGCTGCGGAAAGAACATGGCAGTGTGAGATTAAAACCAACGTGCAGGAGATAAAGTCTGCGGAAAAGCACTGGGAGTTACAAGCTTTCCAGCAATGCCCATGGACAATGGTACTGCCCGGTCTTTTGGGCTTGGCTGCAAATAGGGTGCTATTCAGGACGAAGGGATGGTAGCAGGGAAATGCCATGTTTTCCCACTTAGTCCAAAATTGAATGCCCCCCTTCGCTCCGACTGCTATATGATCTCAGTAAGAGGACGCGTTTGCTCGGCATTTTACGGTACAGGACTGGAAGGCGAAGGCCGAACATGCCGGATGAGGTATACTAGGCAACGTCTTCTGATCGTGCTGTCCAGCAAGTCGAGACCCGCTGAAGCCCCAGTGGGGCGTCGTATGGGAATCTATCAGATAGCATGAGGCTATACTTATCGCCCTTCGGAGTTCTTCCACTATGCCACAATTTGATTTATGGTCCGGGGCATGGTTCATATCATGAGGCGTAGAACAACATGATACGAGGAACCATTGCTGGGGTGTCCGGCACCTCGTTGGCCAAATACTACAAGAGAGTAAACTATCATTGGCGACAACGGTCAGGTAAACGATCGAGTCAGGACGTACTGCGGGTACCACGAGGACACGGAAGATACCGATGGTCCCTTCCAGTCAGTGTTGCTATCAATTACTGCTAGGAACGTTCAAAGTTGACGCCTATGAGGATGCCAATGCCCACGCCTACGGCCAAAATAGGCATGGGCGTAGGCATGCCATAGGCGCAACTTTGAGCCACCCCAATGATTAAATACAACATGAGTCATGGTACCATCACCATGCCCACGAGGAACCCTGTTCACAAGACATGAAATAAAATGAGTGTCGTTGTGCAAGACCGTCACCTTGACCCGCGAATAGAGAACATATTTCCTGACGGTATCACAGACAACGCCGTCTGCAATGCTGTTCAGTAAAGGGGCCTGCGACTTGAAAATTGAAGGCGCATACTTCGAATTCGGTTAGGATTATCATGCTCACTTCTGTATGTATTGCACGTATGGTGATCTTCGAGGTGGAGGCGAACCGCTTGGGAATCATCCATCAAGAATTTGACGGATGTCTAGATATGATGTCGACTGTCAAAGGCATCCCTACAGGTCCCTACTATGCAAATTGTTAGTGGGAGACTCGAGCACTCAGCGCTCAACGTCAAGCATATGCATACGATGGTTGCACTTGCCAAGTCTCGCCTTATTGCAATAGATATCAATAATTCCATTCAGTTGAAAATTCGGGCTGACGCATTGTTAGCCACCTTGTCGGTGGCCTGGTTATCATACATCAGTTCATAGTGGACAAGTAATCATGGGCATGGTGAAGATAACATGCACACGCATACCAATTGTAAGATGAAGAGCAGATGGGACTTCTAGTAACATTAGGTTGACTCTCCTGAAGTCAATGGTATTACCTCTTGTGAGTGGCGCGATCCAGAGGACCCTTGTATTGCCATTGCTCTGGTCACATTTAACGGTTCAGTCTTCACCGGTGCGACCAGCGTATACTTTGACTTGTCCCTCGTGCGCTCCATCTCCTTCTGCATCTGACTCTCGAAGAGCTCATCCTCGTCAAAGGGATCTTTACAACAGCACCCGCACCACCCATGGCTACTGCAGCACATTCTAATAACCCCAATCTCGCCTAGCAGGTCGTAACGGAGTTCAAATCTCGAGTATCAACACATAGCATCAAACGAAAAATGTGAAGACGAACGAAGACTGCATAAGGTTGTAGCTGTTGACCCGGCTACCATACCTGACAGTTAACTGAATTGGAGACACGGCGCAGAATCAATCGTAAAGCTTACAGCAACCTCCACAGAAGATAGCCAGACAACGTTCAGTTCCTGACATGTCTTCGATCCGAGTCTGTCGGTCGAATGATAAGAAGTTTGGGGTGAAGAGATGACACAGCAAGAGAGAAATGGGCGTCGGAAAGATTGTGAACGTCGAACTCCATCCGATGGGTGCACAGAGTAATTCCAAAATATTAGTGTGTTCTTGGCGCTGGAATCTCGTAAACGACGCTGCTACGTCACGTAATGACTCTGGAATGGATCGTGAAATGGTATAGGTGAGATCATCACAGCGTGGTGCGTCGCACATTGGTAGCACAGAGATACAAAGTAGTGTGATACATAGGCCAGTGCTTAGTTCTACGAACTTTTTCCTAGGACGCAATCTGCGGACCAGTGTCGAAAACATGGTGAAAAGGACTCATCACCGGCAGTGCTCAGGAGTAACGTGGAACTTGAGATCATAGTTCAGCAACTAACGGTACATTAGTCCGTTCTCCTCGCAGTGTTTCATTCGGTCTGACTCACGTTCCGCTCTATAAAGGCTTGTCAGTAGATTCTGATTGGACCTGAACAGACATCTCCTGTGTGAGTGGTGGTTGAGCGCTAACTGGCTTATCATTATTCGCTCGCTTCTGTTCTTGGTCTTCCCTCAGGCGTTCATCAAAGTCATCATGATCGAAACAAGACGCGCAACGATCTCCACAGCATCCTCGTTGGCCACCACAGCAGCTACAACCATCCGCACCAAACGCATCTCGGACCCGAGTTGCAGTAAAGTTCCTGCAGAAGGATGGATCAACTTACGAAGGTTGCACCATGTTTGGAGACCAGATTCGATTACTATGCCTGTGGAGAGATGAACACGAGTTATGGTGGCTCCTGTAAATGTGGCTTACAGCAGCATGCACAAATACCAGCATCGACTGCAACGGCTGTTGAGTCAGCCATGGCAGGACGTGGAAGTGAGTCGCGAAGAAAACGTGCCTAAGTGCAGGTTCTGGTCATGGACAGTTAATTAATTACACCCGGGCAGGCTGTGTCTATGAAGTAATGGATCTGGCCTCGGTGCTATAGTCGCTTACTCAGATACTCGGTGAGTGCCGACTGGCTTCGGAAAAAAACGGAAGAGGCAGAGATAAGACTGCAATAAGATTGTTCATTGGTCAATGATATGGAGTTTATAGTTATCAGTGAGGAGTGAGTGAAAATATCTATATTTATACACTGCAACAAACAGTATATGGACTATTAAGACATGGTTGCCTCAATGGCAGTTGGTATTTATCATAATGGGGTAAGGTAAGGTATTGAATAGTGGCTGCATAGTTATCAGTAAAGCATTAAGAAACTACAACAAGCTATTAAAGAATGTCATGAAAGCATTGTAGCATAACAAACTGAATTCCAATGGTGTTAACCTCTGTTTTGAACAAGCCATGTTGCAAGATGTCACTCAGACTATTGTGGATCAATGAGAGTGCTTGCTCAAGTGCAAGGAGAGCTGTCTTGCTTGATGTTTTTGTAAATGCAGTATTTCCATGAGTAGCAATCCTCAGCTCAATGCCACTCTGTCACATCCTTGTCCAACTCTGAGTTATAACACACTATCAGGCAACATTGGGAAAGTCAAAGAGGAAACAGCATATGCAGCAGATGACATGTTGCAAAACTCAAAATTAACCTGGAATTACTATAAGGACAGGGAACATAGACACATAGTGCATGACTGTAAAACATCCTGTAGCAATGACAAGGAACCAGAGGAGTTGAGTAATGAATCAGAGACATCCAAATGCAGTGTGAATGAAGAAGAGCCATGAAAAAATTGATTGAATGCCAGGAGATGAAACCCATGAGAGGTCACCCAAAAAGCTGAAGAAATGATCTAAGGGAGAGAAGGCCACTATTGTGAAGTTTAAGGATGAGAATAGTAATGAGGTGGCTGCTGCGTGGACCAAAAGCACAGAAGCTTGCTACTAGGAATGGTCAGACTGGCTGATGGAAATTGCTGAAGAAGACTTACTACATGTTCAAAGATCAAGGCAGTGAGAATGTCAAATATGGAGACAATGAACCCTAAGACCTGTACACAGATATGCTGAGGTGTCAATAGTGGACAGTAACATCAAGTGCACAGACATGAAGCAGATTGAACATAAACACTGTGAAAACATCCATACCACAGCAACAAGATGAACATACCCAATGCGCCAGATAGGCCAGAGATGCGAGATAGGTCATGCTGAAGGGATCAAAGGGGCTGCTGAGAGCAGGCAAGCCACTCAAGTGTGAGCAATAGGCAGAGGGCATAGATGGAGTCTCGGGACACCAATCGAAGGATACTGACAGAGTGGCCATGCTTGCTGAAGAACCGTGAAGGAGGCCAATGGAGTTGATGAGGGTGACAAGACGACACACAGAGATCAATCATAACTCCAGAAAACATGCTGTAAGTGAAATGTAAAAAGCAACCTACCTGATGTACCTGGAATGTTGCTCGAGGGGAGCAGGCTGGGTGTGCAAACAGCAACATGAGAGACTCACGAGGATACGCGAACGCTTTGAATGTGTTTGGAATGCATCCAGACAATCCAAGTGGACGTTAGGAGTCCAAAGATACGTCAATCCAGTCGATGAGCCACGGCAATAGTGCGTGTGTGTGTGCATTGACGATACGAGCTGGCAAGTGGGTGAGTCAGCTGGCAACAGGAGCCATGCAATCGGGACCACGAGTTCCTGGATGCACTAATTGGGCCCACGGACATCACGAGAAGTTTGACGAAGCATGAAGACGAACTAGATTAACTCGATGGTGGTACAGGTACGCGAGCGAGGGTCGACGGCGCCAGAATCCATGTGAATGTGTCGAGCACGCACTTAAATGTGGCAAGCATACCCAACGATGCGAAAACACTTACCAGCGATCAGTGTGAATCCATGCACGCCGAGTGTTGGAGGTGAGAGACGACTATCTCATTGGTTTCCTTTTGGGACACAACCCACAACACGCTCACCAGATAGCATTTGGTTGTTGACAACGTTTTCGCACACAGCTGTAAGTAGAGGGCAGCCGAGGAAACGATTTAGAATAGTCGTACACTTGGGAGAGGTGTGCGCGTGAGACAAGGGGTGCACTTTCTCACGAATTAATTACGGTGTGGCAGAAATCTGCAACTCAAGGTGACAAGCTCGTTGGATCCCTGTTGATATGGCGAGCCAGTGGCCTGCCTCCAGATGAGAGTATTTGAAAGAAGGCCATATGTATTATAAGCGTTAGGTATCCAATAGCATGCTTGAACTTTATTTTGAAGAACGACCTGTCTTCCTCAGGCTTTGGGTTGGGGACTAATCAGCACTTGTTTAATACTTTCATCGCATGGCAGAATCTAAGTGGACGTTTGCACAGAAGTTCTACACCGATTTTCATGCAAAGACGGCTGGTTTGCTTCTTTATATGATTTAGTGTTATTTTGTTCTGACATCAGCGTACAGAACTTGCATCGCATCTGGACGCCCTCAAACGCAGCTCTGCTGCAGCACCCGATGTACTTCAGGCTGTTGCGGTTGATGTATCGCAGCTAGCGAAAAGCCTTGCCGAGGCGACAGGCAGTCTCCCCAGCTACGATCAGAGACAGTGTGAGATTGTACGCTTTCGAGCAATCCATTGAGATACGAATCACTTAAACAGTCAGTAGCAACTGAAGTCTCTCGAGAGGGTGCTCGAAGAGCTGCGGGGGACATCTAGTGCAGCACCCAAATTCTCTTTCAAACGGAAGAGTGCCAAGTCGAAGGCTCCAGCCGAGCTCTCATCCGGCAATGCACCGACTCCAAGAGACACGTTGCCTGACGTTGGCTCAGCTAGTGGATTTTCTTCTCTCTCGTTCCGCTATCTGACCATCTCAGACTTGGCAAGTCGGAGCAGCTCAGGGGAGATCTCCCTATCCGACATTTCTAATTGTATAATGAACATGTTACCTCACGACAAGACACACATCTCCGCCATCCATCTACAGCGTGTCACCAATTGTATTCTTCTGTTACCGCACATCAGCGGTAGCGTCCTTCTTCACGACATGTCTAATTGTGTGCTCGTCGTCGGGTGTCATCAGGTAAGAGGAAGGTGGTCTCCCGACAACGATAAACTCAACCGTCGTCGCTGGCATAGTTTCGAATGCATAACTCGACAGAGGTAGATGTCTACTTGTCCGTCGGAACAAACCCAGTTATCGAACATTGTTCGAATATCCGGTTTGCTAAGTTCCCTGATGCGTTGTCGCAAGACCCTGCTCAGCAGGTCTGTGAATCACCTTGTTAGATAACCAGCTACTCATCACGATCACTAACAGAGAAGAGAGGTTCCTGCTGTACAAGACTTTTCACACATACGCGCATCGCCTTCTCCGAACTGGAGTATTTTGTCTGAGGGAAAAAAAAAACACGATTGGCCAATCTCACCTCTTCAAGGGGAAGCACTGATTGCCGAGTTAAGGGCAGTATTGCCAGGAGACAGAGACAGGGAGAGTATTCTACAAGATCGATGACCCGGATAGAAAGCTATCAGCCTCGTCTCGACACTCATCTTGCATCAGAGGTGTTAGTTATGACTACACCTTATGATCAAGTGAGCTAGTCAAGTGGATTACATGTACGCCAAGTGTATCACGAAGCAAGTGTTACATGCAAGGAATTGCAGGGCTCTATAATACAATGAGATAAATTCGCACGATCAACGACCGTATCTATAGAGGAGAATAAGTAATGATCTAGGAGAGCGCACTTTGCATGGTACGTACCGTTGTAGCTCCCATTCACGGTTGTCCAATGGACAAACATTCCTTGTCTTCAACCACCGCGAAATGCAGTGGAAATGGAAGGCATGCTGAAAAGGATTTAGCCCATCTTCTGACGAAAAAGCTGATAAGATACATACATTGCAGATTCCCCAAGCGGCGTTGCATTCGTCTGTAGATGCCGATACTTGGTTGGCTTGGCAGTCAATGCCTGAAAGTCAAATCATGGTCTAGCTAAGGGATATAGTCAGGGGAACATCAGCGCACAGAGGTCCATGATATGGTTGCGACAGATGGCACAGTTATCGACAACGATATCTAGGAGTGTAGATGAGGAGGAGTGTATCGGTGCATGAGTCGAGAGTTCTTACCCCATGCCCACAGCGCCACAGCATTCCACTGTGGAGGATGAGTAAATGAGATGTCGAGTGATCCTGGTGCACACCTTTTTCACTTCGAATCTCTTCTTATCCTTCCCGTCGTCTTTTGCATCTCTCTTTCCTGCTGCTGTTGTAGGCGGGTCGACGTCCATGTCAGCCATGGCAGTGGGTGCTCAGTGAGGCGAGTGAGATTATCTAAGCGCAAGCGTGTTCACGTGATGAGACGCGGTCGCGTATCGAGTCTACCCTAAAGTGACGTGGTTGAGTTTGCTCGTTTGTCTTTCTTGTTGTTAGCAATGTACTGATCGTTTTATCTAGCAGAATGACAAGCTACGGTTCAAGTACTGACCCGCGTTCCCCAACGTATGGGACCGCAACCTTCTCTACTTTTTCTCACTCTCAGACACCCATGTCTTCATCTCGCTATTCTCATTCAAGCTCTGGTACGCACTCGAATATTCCTATATCTCTTACCCCACTCAGCTGGGTATCCCAGATACGCCCCTTGTCTCTTCTGATAGCGAAGGCGCCACGTCTGATCGCCACATGAGACGTGTCAACGTTTCGCCTGGGGGATCCAGGGACTCTTACGATACTTACTACGAAGAAAATTCATTGGAGGAAACCGCCGAGGTGGAAGCTGCGCTGAATGATATCGATCGAGAATTCGAAAGCACTGAGGACATGCTTACCGAATGGTCTCGCAGCACCCCCTCCACGGGACCCACGTACACTGGGACCACTCCGTCGTATTCAACCAGTCTCGACACGTATTCTATCTACAATCGTGACGGGAACAGGTTGAGCACCATCTCAGAACGGACAGAGAACATTCCCTCGCGACCCACTTCCTACGGTGCGAGGGTCGCCACTGACGGACACAGGCATTCCGCCCATCGTATCAATACCGCCTCTCCCAGTCACGCGCACACTCGGTCTGCGACCGATTTTACGACCGACCGTGCTCCCGGTCGAAGAACTGGTGACCTTATCGCATTCTTCGAAGACAGAGCCTCGACACCAGAATCGCCCTTTGGCCACACCCGCACCACATCTGCGCCAGGTTACCGCTCCCACAGTCCTCTCCACGTCGGCCAGTCCACCCCCTACATGGGTGGCACAACTTCATATGGCACTACAGGCTACAGTCCCCGTCCCTCTTCGCCTACAAAGAGCAAGGCTGGGTCAACTATCTCGTCAGCATCTTCCGTTTCCGATTCTCTTTCCATGTCGTCGTTGTTAGCGCCACCTACCAGGGATGTCACTACTATCACTCGTACTGGTACACAGTTGAGCCCCAGTGACTTCGCTAGCACGTTCTCGAACACTTTCACAGCTTCAAGGACCGCGTCGAACATCACTAGCATTACCCCAACAGTCTCCTCACTTCGCCGCCCGCAAACATCCCCTCGCTCTCCGCTCACGTCTGTCCGTAACATCGTTGCTGCATGGAAGGAGCGCACTCCTTCCCTCACCAAAACGCCTCAATCACCGACGGAGGACTCTACTACCTCACCGCCAAGCAAAACGGGCCAAAGCAGAGGTCTGGAGAGGGTTCTAAGTCTCAAAAGGCGCGCTGAACGAAGCCAGCGAACTCAAAATGGTCAATCTGGTTCTGGGGGTGCAAACAACGACCAGCGTCCGACGACACCGAAAAGCATTTCCAGCAGCATTATCCCTCCACCGTTCGACATGACCGAATTGGGTGCCTACGCTCGTGACAGTCGCGAGGTAAGTGTCATAGCCATGTAAAAGGTTGTTTGATGCTTATCTCATTTTTTAATAGCCACTTCGAATTGGTGTTTTGTGGTACCTTAATGTGCATTCCGGGCCGCCTTACAGGTGGCAACGTTGTGAGGCTCTTCTATACCCCCATATGCTTTTGTTATCCTGGATCGCTCCAGGTGGGGGCAGGGGTGTTGTGACTCTGGATTTATTAAATTGCACCGAAGTTCGCTCAGTTCCCTCCCCAACCCATTCGAGCGCCAGGGAGGATGTCGGGACTATTGCCGCTAGGACGCAAGTTGCGGAGGGCCATAGCCCTAATTTGCTGGAGCTGCTTTGTCCCTTCCAATTGTTATACGGCGATGGTGTAGAGAGGTTAGCTGCCGAGAGTGCTCGCGAGCGAGTTCGTTGGGTCAGCGCAATTTGGTAAGGACTTCCAACTCTGGCGGTCATATTTGACTAAATTTCTTTACAGGGAAGCTTTAGACCGTTCAGTCACTCTGCCAAACCGCTCGGAACAGGGATCACCAACGGGATCCATTAGGACGATCCGCACGATAGCCAGCACAACAAGCGCGTCCGAATCAACATCAGGCTCAGCCTCAACCGTTTTTGTCCCTCCACTTCACACCATCCCTAGTCTCTCCGACTTGTCGGACAGCTTGAGTACTGGGTCATTCTCACGTGCACCTTCCTATCCGACTCATCATACACGCACCACCGACGATGCAGCTGTTTCGAACCAGTCATACGTGTATCCCGGCGACCCTCGTGTTATCGCCCCCAGCCGAAGCAGCTCTCTGCGCCGTACTAGCTCACTGACAGATTTAGATGCAGAGTTTGCAACTGCTGTCAGTAGAGCTCGGAATGCGAAACCTGGCCTTGGATTTGGGATGAGCCTCGTTGGAGGAACGATCCTGGGAGATGGGTCGCCTGTCACCGTTTCGAGCGGCCCACGACTTGGTCGGGATGTCAGAGTAACGCCACCCCCAAGCTCGAAGACGAAGCCAAGGCCACTCTCCGATGTCTCTGACGACGCTTTCTTCTCAGCAGCTTCGAAGACGTCCAGCGACCCACGTTCCTCGTTCTACTCATTGACATCGAGGACGTCGTCTGATCGGGATCCCACTACGTCAGGCCTTGTCACTGACGAGACTGCGTTGGAATTCACCTCAGGTGGCTCGAACACGCAGATCGTGGCGTCTACGCTATCCTATAGGCGGACTGAGTCAAACTCATACCTGGGTGACTCCCACGACGGCTCTTTCGCATGTAGTACCTGCACACCTACGTCGCCATCACGATCCTCGCTGTCAAGAAGTGCTGAGATTCGAAGGAGACGTTACAGCAGATGCCTCACATGCTCGGAGGAGACGTCAGACAAGGAAAACACGATGAGTGGGTACACGCCTTCGGCAAGCCGATCCACGATGAGTACATGGACAAGGAGTTGTTCTGCAACACCGACGCCTGCTCCGTCAACGGCTGCTTTATCGGTTCTCGATTTGCATGATACCTCTGGAAGTGAGGGATATGAGACTGCAGGATCCCCATCGACGGCTTCGTTCAAGTCCCTTCCCACCATCCCTTCTGAGACTGACTACTATACCGCGGAAGTATGTAAGACTGAAGCGTCCTCGGAATTTTATACTGCAGATATTTGCAAGACAGAGGCCTCTACCGAGTTTTACACTGCAGAAGTCTGTCGCTCTGAGGTCTCGACCGAGTTTGTCACCGCAGAAAAGTGCAAGTCAGAGGCAGAGACGGAATTCGTGACGGCAGAGCTCTGCAAGTCCGAGCGCTCAACGCAATTCGAGACCGCATCGGTATGCAAAACTATACCATCAGAAGAAAGCACGCCGCGGTCGTTGGTCGTCGATCTTCCCTCCGAGAGGGCTCCAACGCCTCCCGCCAAGACACCTTCGGTTGTCCCATCCATTGTTTCGGTGTCTGATGTCCAGCCACCGGTATCCCCTACGGCGATTCCTTTGCCTCCGTCTGAATTCAGTCCAACACTCTCCAGCGGTAGTCGTGAATTTGAACCTGAGCCTCCTGTCGTAATCGAGGTGACGCAGACAGAAATTGTCTCCGATATCTCAGCTACTCTTCCAACCACCGTTTCGCCAACATCCCCCGGAGAGTCGCTTAGGACAAGGTCAGTCAGTTTGACGGCGTCATCTGATTTAGTGGTCACCGAAGTGCCACCTACCGAGACCGAGTTTGTGTACAGCGAGCTGTCGCCAAGCGAGTCTGACGAGACTCCCTCCCCCGAACCGGAACGCACCCCCTCTCTTCACCCTTCGCTCTGGGCGCCGGAGACCGACGTATCATACAGTTCAACCCATCTGCACCCCACACCATTTTCTCAATCGATTCATCTACATGAGGAACACGAAACGTCCATCGAGACATCTGTGATGCGGCCTAGCCCTTCTCTTATGACTAGTCGAGGCACTCTTACACCCATCACAGAAACCATTTCTACGTCTACGCCTTCTTTACCACTCCCCCCTTTACCTCATCCACTTCCCCCAGTTTTAGCACCCTCCCCGCCACCCGCCACCACTCCGTCGAGCGGCCCAACTTCGAGGGGCATACTAATGGTTTCTTCAGTGTCTTCGTCGTTGTCCCGCACACCATCTACCGTATCTTCTGTGTCAAGTCTCAGTTCGCGCGAAGACGATCTGGTTTCCTTACCAGATGCCCCACCTGCATCCGAAATTTCTACGGTGCCGTCTTTGTTGTCAAGTCGTATGAGCTCTGGCACGCTATACGTAGTGAGTTCGGTTTTGATCCTGTTGATCAAAATCCTTACATGTATTATCTAGCGTGTTGATCCAGTCGGGGTTCCTCTTCCCCCGTCACCTGCGCCATCAATCAGCGTCAGCATGCCCACTCCCAGTACCAATATTCCATCTATTCATACAACACTCGTCACAGAAGCCGAAACCGAGGTCGAGGTCCCTGGAATACAGAGAACGGAGACAGTTACTCATGAGATTATTACTCATGAGATCGAGCGGTTACTGGAACGAATTCACGAGCTGGATCATTTCAGGAGTGAGGAATCCCACGATATTGCAGAGAATGTGCGCGTTATCCGTGACGAGTTACGATTGCTCTCGGAATACGTGCGAAACAGGCTGGCAACCATCGACCGCACCGAACGAGTCGTTGTCACATCTGCGGGGCCACCCCCTGTCCCTCATAGAGACCAGTCAGTAGGGGCAAGTAGTGTCGTATCCGAGCCTAGGATCACTCCTGCTGGGCCGAGGGAGCGCCCACATCTGATTCCCGTTGACTTATCCCCTCCCCTCACTCGAACACCCTCAATTACTTCATCTGCTTCTGGTCTGTCATACCTTTCCTCGCATCACTCTGACGACGATCTCTTATACGGGGAACATGAAATCGTGGAGGGGGAGGAATTCGATCTTCCGTCATCGCTTGCCTGGACGTCGTCGTCTCCATCATCACCGTCCTCCGATGTCACGCCATCCCTCATTTCCTCTTCTGAGCCTTCCCCCGGACCAACGCTTTCTTTGACCTCGTCCTCATTGACCCCAATTCCCCCGCCTGCCTCTCCTACACCGTCCTCATCTTCCAGCAGCACTGCACGCCCGGTGGAATCTCCATCTTTCTCTGTGCTGCGCGACATGGTCGCCCACTTAAGAGAGCAGATGAATGCTCTGTGGGAGGGTCAGTCAACTACGCACCAAATGCTCGACGAGCTACGGCAGACACGCCCTATGCCTCAAGACAATACAGAAGTCCTCCAGCGGCTGCAAATGATCGAAAATCTTATTCAACGTGTGATGGAGAGAGTAGAGTCCGTAACTGAAAGGCGTACTACAGCGGAAACTATCCGAGAGCGCGAAACCAGGAGACCAAGGGTGGAGTCTGTCTCAGAATCTTCGACTGATGCTGAAAGCTTATACCGTCGATGGTCCGATCTATTGCACCGACCCGACCAAACGCGTATTCATGCGCCTACACCACGGCACGTTGGCCCTTCTTTAGACGAGCAACTGCTGGAACTGCTTAGTGCTCCCCCCTCACAACGCCCAGCCGGGGTTCAAGGGCCCCCTCCATTAACTCCGTTCATGTATCAGCCATCCCGACGACCAGCGAGGTCCAGGAGTGCTAGCCCCGATCTGGGAAGGAGTACCACTGCACCACCTTTCCCCGAGCCAACGGCATTCTATCCTGAAATCCTGCACGACCGTCCTGTCCGGCCTACTCACCCCAGACCTCAATACAGGCCACCACCCAGGCCACGCCCCCCGCACGAAAGATCTGAACCACCCCCAGTCGTCCCCGTAGTTCAACCTCCCTCGAGCCGCACACCGCGACCAGACCATACAATGGGAGATGTCCCAGCAGAACGCGTTCGCCATGTTCAACCCGCTTACCCGGTTCTGGTAAGTATTGTTTGTTAGCATCGTGCTCTTCTGACGTCTCTTGTAGCCTCCATTGCACGATCGCCATGAACGACCTCCAACGGCGCCGGCAACATTAGGGGGTGTGGACGATCCACATGCGTCAAGCAGTTGGTACCGGCGGCGGCCCCATCGCGATGCTGTGAGTGCATCATTCTTATGTCCAAACCCAGACCCTTATATTCCCGCCGCAGACTGGTGGTATTGTCCCACCGCTTGGTGGTATCTTCCCTCCCCCTCTACCAGGAGCTCAGGGACCTACTTACGTCCCAATGCCCCCTGGACCAGTGCGTATTAAGATGGTCCAATCTCTGCGCCCCCTGATAACATGTACAGACTGTCGTGCAATTGCCGCTTTTTGATACGTTGATGGAAATATTGAGAGTAAGACTGAGTTAAGTTATCTGACTACCAATCCCTAACACACTTCTAGGAACATCGGCTAGCTCAACTGGCTACTGTCGACCAGCAACGTGAATTAATGAGATATATGCGTGGTCTTAATGAGTGGCTTGCCCGGGATGTGAATGATCGCCAATCCGAGCTACGGGGCGTAACGGCAAGAATCGACCAACTTAGAGCCGAGTTGGCTCGACATGGCCTCGGTGGTGGTGTGATACCCCGTAAGCCTCTTCATCTCCCTCTCCGGTCTATGCTGATCTTCGACCACTAGCTATGTCCATGCCCCAGCCCCAGGTTCCCCCTCTGGGTCCACAACAGGGTCCCTTTGTGATTCCTCCAGTTCCTCAGGCCATGCCAGGACCTCCCCCTCAGCCCCCAGTTGTTACGGTCAACTATCCACACACCGGGGTTATGCCGCCTGTTGTTCCCGATCCTGTTCTCCATGTCCCCGTTGTTCCGAGTCCACCTCCGGTTGGAGCAGTCTACCCATCTCCTCGGTGGGCTGGGGGTATGCCAGAGCCGCCTGTTATACCGACTGGTGCACCGTTCCCAGAGTATGGCCCCCATCCACCTTTCATGGACCGTCCGGTGGAGCACGATGGGCCTTTTGTTCCTCATCCTCCTAGCGACGGAACGCCGCCACCAGTGATCGTTCAGCCACCTCACCGACGACATTCACACACATTCGCAGTTCCCCACTCGGACGGCGGGTCACCAAGTTCAGGCACTCCTACACAAGAATCGTTCCACCAGCACCCACCTGTTCGACCTATCCCCGTGCCAGCACCCCCAGGCGAATATATTGGGCCTGCCGTTTCGGTACCACCGTCTCCCCGTTTCGGTCATCCGCCTGCGCCTCAGAACATCATTAATGTGGGGACTCAACCTACTCCTGTGTTGCCACCCCCCGGCCAATTGCAGGGCCCTTCTCCAGAACCTGTAGTGGCGCATCCCCCTCCGGTCATGGGCACTATACCTATGCGAGCTTCGCCACCTTTTGGGCCCCCACTAAGTATGCCAGGAGCTACGGGTCCACCGATTGTTATTCAGCCCCCTCTGCAGGTCCCTCAACCCATACTACCATCGCCGGTACATTCCAGACACAGTCCCGTGGAATTCCATTCGCCTGTCGTTCCCATGCGGCACGGTCCGGAACACAGTCCTCCTCCTCTTCCAACTCAGGCGTTTCAACCAACACATGAGGCCCCAGTCATTATGCATGGGTCACCCTCCATCCAGGCGTATCCGGATCCTGTGGTTGTCAGCGTACCAACGCGGCGATCATATGACTCCTACTACGATTATCCTTATGGTCGACGCCGTCCACGAGGGTATTATTACGATGACGATGATGACGATGACTACTATCCTCGTTCACGCAGATACCGACGTTCTCGCTCGCCTTACTATTATGAGGACGACCCGTATTACCGGCGGGGGTATTACCCCGATGGTCGTAGACGCCGCCGTCCCAGGGACGATGATGATTATGACGAGGAGGACGACGATCACCGGGACCATGAGGGCCGGCGTTTGCATAGACCCCGACCTGAGACTACAACGGCAGACCCTTCAACAATCCCTTCAACGAGTGGGGTACAACCAATACCACTGACGGGCACTCAACGTACTGCTGCAGATGAAGGTGTACAACCTGCACATCCACTAATACGCGAGGGCGAACAACCAACCAGGCTGCGGGATGAGCAAGAAGAACCACACCCACGTCGACGCCCATACGAGTACGATGAGGAGGACCGTCCACGTGGGCGTGACGAAGAAGGCGAACCACGGACCCGTAGACGCAGCGATGAAGAAGGCGAACCGCGGACTCGTAGACGCAGCGATGAAGAGTCACCCGATGCAGAAAGGCGACGTCTCGAGCGTGAAGGCAGCCGTAGGCGACGTCCCAGTGACCATGTGTACGGGGAAGAGCCAGATGACTACGAGGATGACAGACGACGCCCAACACCATCTATCCGTACGCCCCGACCGGACTATGGAGACGGGGGCCCTGGAGTTCCACATCCGTACCCTCCCCAGTCTCCTGTGCCACCTACTATTATCAGACTCGGCGGCGAGATGGATCATGCCCCCCCTCACATAGTTTCAGTACCCCCATCGTCTCGATCCCGTGGGCACTATGCAGGTGAGTTAACATCCAATCCTTATCAAACTAGTTTTGAATATCATTCTAAGATCGACCTGCATCCCCCACTGAGTACGAGCAAGAAATACGGCGTGTACCACCAGGAGGCACCACTATCCCTCACTTGCCTTCTGAAGGCAGAAGGACTCACCGACATCCCTCGTCGGCTGCGGGTTCGGTGGCTGGACTACCTCACGACATGCAAGACCCCCATCGCGCACCTTCCCGTGGGCCAACGATGGTAGAAGTTGACACTGGACGTCCGCCTAGTGAGATCGCTCACCGCGTCCCAGCGCCGCCAACGCCCGAACATATGTTTTTGGGACCAGAACAAACCCAGCTTGTGGATGACTTGCGCGAACAACACGAGCGTCTTAACGAGGCAGAACGCGAATTGGCGCAAATTGTACATGATGCTCACGATTCTGAGATGAGGCGCGAAGATGAATTCCGCTCAAATGAGGAAGCCCGACAGCACACATTCTTGGACAATGAAGCTCAGAGAGATGCCGAAACCAGACAAAGGAGCGACACCCTATTCCATGAACTCGAGGAGAGAGTGGCTAATATTCCACCCTTACCCGTTCCTCCCCCTCGCGACCCTGAACAAGCATCCATCATCGAGTCCATCCGAACTGCTACCCAAGACGCAGCGTCTCGCCATGCGGCTGATATTTTGGAGACCGTACGCATGGAAAGGGAATTACTCGAAAAGGAACGTGAACAGAATGCAGCGGAGCGTGAACGCGAACGTGCCGAACTTGCGGCTGAGCGGCAGCGCATCAACGAAGAGCGTGAGGCCAGGGTTCGAGAGCTGGAAGAGGAGCTCGATCGTGTCCGTGCAGAACTTGACAGCGAGCGGCAGCTACGCATGACTGAGGCCGACGAAGCTCGTCAGGCAGCTGCAGAGCGCGATGAGGCGTTGCGGAGCCAGCTGGCTGAGATCGCCAACGTGGTGAACCAGAATCATGCCTGCTGTGAGGACAACAAGATCGCGAGCGAAGCCCATTGGGCAGAAAAACAACAATGGAAAAACGAAAGGGACAATCAGATTCAAGAGTTGCTAGGTATTGTAGCGAGAATCGTCGAGGAACAGACAGCTGCCAGGCAACGAGAAGAGGAGTTGAGACAAGCAAATGAGGGCAAACCTAGTGAGTGTTGCAAGGCAACTGTGATACATGATTGGGTCTAACAAACAACTAGGTATCGAGCAAGTCCTCGAAGAACTTGGCCGGCAAAATAATGAACAAAGAGAGCTGCTCAATGCCTTGTCTGAAAGTATGTGCTGTGATAACAGCCCTCCATTACCGCTGATTGAATGGCACTAGCCTGGAGGGCGGACAACGACAGGCAACACACTCAACTTATTGAGACCGTCCGTGCTACTGCGAACGAACAAGTGCCGTATAATGTACAAGGAGTAAGTAGATTCTTTGCTTAGCTGACTCTATCACGTCTGACGATTATGTCCAGTACTTGGACGAATTTAGCAAAGCCCTTGCTGAAGAAGTTCGAATGCTTCTGGGTGAAGTTGGCAAACTGCGTGAGGAACGAAGATCCATTCAACAGTACGTTTTGTTTCCAATCCAAATAATTGTGGCTGACGACGCCTATTAGCGAACTTGGGTTCTTGATGATGATGAAGGCCAAGTATGGTCCTGGAGGTGAATTTGACCCAGAATGGTTTGTGACAAGTATTTTCCTTTTCGGATGCAGCTTATGACGTCTGAATAAAAAAAACAGGCGACCCCCAATGCCTGTTCCCCCTCCTGATGCTCCAATGCCTCAACCTGAAGTGCCACCTCCGCCAGAAGAGCCCCCTCATGCCCGACCTGGTTGGCGTCATGTCTCACAACGGCGCCCTACCGGACGTATACGTAGGCCGAGGCCGGAGGCACCCCTTGCGCCTGAGCCAGCACCAGAACCTAGACATCAATCGTGGGCGACGTGGCATCGTGAGTAGGATGTTGATGGTTAGCGGATGCATTTTAACCGAGATAACAGCAAATCCCGCGTTAGCACCCACTCCGCCATCCATTGAGCCCACACTGGTAGTACCTGGTACGCAGAGTCCTGGATTATTTGGGCCCCGCTCTCCGCGCGGCTCGTTATACCGTTGAGCATAGACCGGCCCAGGCATCGAGGTTCCAGAAGATGTGGCGCAATATTCACGACATTGATCCCTTGTCTAATGACTGTCATGGCTATTCACGATTCCCTGTACGACTTTGACTGAACTGACGATTTCATGCATCTATCATTATCTTTGCTGCTTTATTAACGTCTGAAGTCCTTGCTTTCGGCTTCAATTCGACCTTTATAACCAAAATGCACTGATATATTCCTTATTATCCGGGTATCATACTGGCAATGATGCTTTATTTCTTTTGATTATATTCTGATGCTATATGCGCATGTCTGCTCGTATCGTATGGTTGAATCTATGTTGGTTCTTTTTCTGCATGTATGATTCGCAGGTGAAGACTGATGACTTCACAACTCTGATCTGTTATACTCACGCTGCCGTTAACGCGGGTAAGTCACTAAGTGGGAATCGCACAAAGCGGCTGAGGCTATATAAAATCATATCATTCAACATGCATAACGGGATCCTACAATTGGAGACAAGTCTAATTACTGTCACTGGACTGACGATGGTTGCAGCACAGCTCAACGTATTCGACCGGTTGAGTCATCATGGGTGAGGTATTGTGCGATGAGTGACCGGACAGTAGGAAAGCTTGAACTGGGAAGGTTACTGCTGTTGCTGTTTTGCTCGAGAGGACATTCACAAGTGTCTTGTGTGACATAGTGTAGACAACAGCGTGCTTGGACGTTGAAATGGGGAGAAATAGTAGGACTTATCTGCATGCCAATGCGACAGCGAATGATTATGGCCAGGGAACATATCAAGAATATACTTTTAACCACGACGAGGATGATGTACACGTCCATACATATGGAGAGGACAATGTCACGACACCTCGCGCGATGTCGCGTCCTCTAGCATGCTCTTCAGTTTCGTGGCGAGGCCCTCCGTCAGTTGGGTGGGACCATCTGATGTACACAGCCGATACGATGGCATTGCTTGGTATGTGTCCGGCAGGATCTGGGGAAATGAGGTGTATCCAATGTGGAAGAAGCCTCGTCTTTCCAATTAAGACAGATAAAACATACCTTGCTGTCCTCCACGAGTACCGATCCAATAATGTCGTCCGGATCACCTACTCGACCAAGGGTGGGGATATTGCGACTATCTGTTACATTGAATAATAAGGGACTGGAACGAGGAAGAAGGTGGCAGCAAGGCACGGACCATAGATGTGCATCCAGCCATACTGGAGCTGAAGCGCATTATTCGTCCACACCTCATCTACGGCCTCCCGAAGGCCCTGCCGAACAGCCTCTTGCAGGATGTGTCTAAAGTCCGCTGATGTGGAGAACACGTCAGTATCCTTGACATGGTGCGACCAAATTTCACAAACGATTCTCCACGAAGTCATTCAGTCCTGCTTCGACATCTCCCGTAACAGCTTCGGGTGCGACGGCTGGAAGCCAGCCAATGACGGTCGCGGACTTGCTTGATGGGGGAGGACTTGACAGGAAAGAAAGGGCATATGCAGGGGTAGATACAGACGGGCCTACGGCATGTGGAATGGAAATAAGATGGTAGAACAAGTCGGGTCTGGAAGGATCAGAAATGGGGGTCTGCGAAGAGACTCTACGGCGCGTAAAAAGGGTGCTTGCAAGTGAGTCTTTACTGAAGAGTATGCGGTGCGGATGATGCAATATGGTTGAGTTCAGAGCCAGACGGCGAAGAAAGCGTGCGGGTAGATGTGGACGCGCTACTAAGCCATAGTAAATGCGAGCTGAGGGGAAGACTATCGAGGACAGTTTCATTGTACAAGCCAAAAAACTGACTTCACGTCATCGTATTCCCGCTTTGGAAGGTACTGCAGGTAGGAGCTTCTTGAAGTCACAGCAAACCTAGTCTCCCGTAGGCAAACCCTAAGAGAGGAAGATAGTCGTTCCTCTAAAATTCAGCAAACCCACCTTTTCTGATGCATATATGCATAGCATCGAACCTGTGACGGAATGCTAGTGCGTTCGGCCACACGGTAGTCCGTTCTCGATCAGAGGTTGTTTTCGGGTCGCCCAGGAAGAACTTGCCAAAAATCTCTGTACGAGGTAGACTGGGGAAAAATACAGAAAGTATCTACGTCCTTATATACTTTCTACGTACGGTGGGGGAATAAACAAACATCTAAAAGAAGAAGAACAAAGAAACAAGAAAAACTAAGTAAATCCGAGGCATTAAGATTCGTAAGTCGTTACATTTGCCCTCCTGATCTTTCATCGGGGAGATCAAGTCGCAGTGACATTGTTCGTGGGGCTGGAGGCGACTAATTAGAGTTAGAGTGCAGAGGACTCAGCTTATGATCCAACCTGTAGAAGGACCAGCTACTGACTCCATAGGGGAATGAAGTTGAGAGTCCCCTCCAGTAGAGGTAATATCAAGGTTTTTAAAGATATTGTCAAATTCGTTCAGGTGGTCAACGGTGCGAGCCGTGAAGCTCTGGGAAATGGGGTCGTTGGTGGCAGCGCATGCTGGTGTGCCTGTGCGGAAGTTGCGTGATTGATTCTTGTAAAAGGAGTGGCGTCCACCACAGCTGTTCTGTCCATTGGGACCTCTGTCGTGCCCTCTGTTTCGTCCGTCACGCGGGTATGGTTCATGGCGACGAGTATTTTCGTGGGTGTGATTAGAATTGGCTCTTTCTGAGGTGGTGTGAGCATGGTGAGTCTTCCTTGGTGCTATGTGCTTATGGGTCATAGTGTCTGCTGTGAAGCAGTCAAAGATGACTCAGGTGAGGTATCAAGACTCTCCTTTACTGCACTTGTTTTTCTTAGCACATTCAGTCTTTTGTTGACATGATAACTATTTGTGTCTACAGGTCATATTACTTGACCACAATATTTCAGTTGCATTATTATTGACAACTTATCTCTCACATGACCGGCTATCACAGATACCCAGATATCACATGGAACCATTCTACTGGTATCCTTCTTTCATGTTCTACAACGTTCTATCTTAGTATAGAAACTTACTCCTTCCTTAAGTAGTAGTTGTAGTTACAATGCTCCAGATTTACTCCGTGTGCACAGACCATGTACAGTGTGTATATATACTGTACTTGAGGACCTTTGTCCCTCAGTTTGAATCTACTATTCTCTCATCTCTACTGAGCTCTCAAGTCCTTCAACACTTGATTGCTCTACTAAAGCAACTACTTGTTCTTCTAACTCAAAGTACAAACCTCCAGGTGAGCCAGAGTCACTGTGCCCTTCCTGCCTTTAGTTTGTTAGGTTATGAGCCCCACCAGGCTCTGACTTGGTAGACAATTGTATTCAGCCTAACAGGTGATTCCCCAATCTAATCTATCATGCTTAGCTGGCTGGCAGACTTGTGCTTTGCAGTTACTTTTGAGTTACAGTATATAGCCTTTGCTCTTACTTTAGCTTTGGCCTACTGGTCATTAAACAACAACATTCCTTTTAGAGTCATACCTCTTTTCACCTACATGGTCTACCTTGCTGTTCGTGTTGTATCCCTCTTCCAGTGGAGAGATGCCCCAGTGGCACTCCCACATCTGATTGCTCCTGTGCTACCTCCCAACAAGGATCTCCATCCTGCCTTTCAGGGTTTGGAACCTTTTCCCCTTGGGGACAATGGTTACCCTACAGGCTTTGATTGGTCTGCACCACTCTTCAACTGGGCTTTGCACACTTTTCAGGATTACAATTTCAATTGCTTCTATGACTATCTTCTGGTCATCATGAGATTCATATTTCCTCAACCTGAGTTCTGGTTACCACAGCAGTATTACATGCAGTGAACCTTCTTGGTTGCACAGTGGCTTGGAATTGGCTTTGCTGAGTCTTTTAGGACATACATGTTCTATGCCCCTTGCAGAGCCTTACCTGATCATGTCCTCTTTAATGACACCACTCCTTTTGATCTATTTCTCATGCAGCATCACCTTTCTAGAAATGATCTCCACTTCTTTGATGACCAATTTGTGGAACTTGTTGCCCAATTTGGTCATGAGAATGGACTTTATGCCTCTTCAGGCGATCAGGGAGTGTCATGGCTCCAAGAGAACCAGGAGGATGGACAGCAGAGCAGGAATGCTGTCAAGGATCTGGATGATTGTGAACTTGACAGACCTATTGATCAGTGATTGGAGGAAGAAGCAGGGATTAGGAGAAGAGGAGTTGATAGAAAAGGAAAAGGACATGCCTTATAGGTGTGGCCTTAGGTGGTCCAACTTTGTGGATGCAACTGAGCCTGATTACCTCATAACAGGTATTGTTTCTGGCAGAGCAAAGACCCACTGAATCTTCACCAGGGCCTTCTATAGAGAGGCTGCTCAATCACCCCTTCCTTTTATTACATCCTCCTTCTCAGTGCCTGAGAACCCCTTTATGGAAATCCATTGGCAAAACTAACTTGGTATTCCACCCCCCATAGTATTGCCAACTTTTGGGGATTTGACTTACTGGCATTAAACAATGAAGACCCCTCACTACTTACTGTCCCAGCCTTCTGGATTGACACACACCCCAACAAGTACTCACCTGGCTTGATCTGGGTTCACCCTCTTTGGGATCCTTGACCATTTAGAGGAGCAGTTCCTGCCATCCATGCCTGGAACAAATACCTTGATGCACACTTTAGGGGAGCATTTAAGAGAGGAGCTTCAAATGAAAGCTCTTACTTACCTGTGTGCCTGGACCAACAGCCTGATTCCTGAATTGGTCTCTGGCTTTCACAGGTCATCAACACATGATCTGATCCTAGGGTTCAAGCCCATTTGAACTCTCTCAAGTCCTCCACTCTCTCACCTGTCCATGGAATTGCCTGGTGGCCTGGTAACATCACCAGTGATCATCCTCATGGACTCGCATCTTGGCAGCTTGACCTCTGTTGAATCAACCTCCTTCCTGTCCTGGAAGATGATGGCTCTGATTTTGCATCTTAGGGTTGATCCCAGAGAAATGGAAGGAGCCTTCAACATGGTCCTTCACTATTCCTATCCAAGCCCACATTGGATAGAACAGCTGTATTCCAGAGGAGGATGAGTGTACAACAATCTTTTGGACTTATCAATGGTCTCTCTACATACTTTCTTGAATCCTTCTTATTTAATGATTCATTTTCCTTATGAGGTTTTTCCTGTTTTGCTCTTGGAAATGACTAACCTGGAGTCATTGGGAATCCAACTTCCCAATTACCACTATTGTCCTGACTATGATTTAGGACATTTCTTTGAACTTAGGCTTCCAGATTCAACTCCAGTTGTAAGACCTATTGTTCCTCGACCTAGGATTCCTCCTAGAGTTGTACTAGTGGTATTGCCTCCAGTTATCATTCCTCGACCTTTAGTCTTGATTCCAGATACAGATGATTCTTTCTTTGATCTATTGCTCTTACACAATTTGTAGCTATGGCAGACGAAAAATCCAGCTTTATGAAAAACATCCCAATTTTTGACACAACCAACTACCCAATCTGGGCAATATCAATTAAGAATTTCTTATGTGTTCAAGGAACATGGCTGGTAGTTAATGGCACTACCACAAGGCCTCTGACTGCTGCACCAGCAGCAGGTCAACTGGACCCTCCACCAACTGCAGAACAACTCACTTGGGATGCTCTTGATTCAAAGGCTCTTGGAGCCATTATGGGTCATTGCAAGCTGATAGTCCAAATTGAAATGGACAGGTTTGTGACTTCTCATGAAGTGTGGGAGTCATTACTGAACACTTATGGCAAACCTGGTGCTGCTGGAGTTTATGTGCAATTCAAGCATGCCATGAAGATCTCAATCAGTAACAGGGAGGACCCTCTCCCAAAAATTACTGAGATCAACAACTCGTTCAGTTTCCTTGCCTCCAATGGCATGCCCTTACCAGAATCAGCATGGGCCATGATTATTATGGCTGCTCTCCCATCCAACTGGGAAAATTTTGTGACCTCAACCCTCACGACTCTTCCAGTTATCCTACCTGCCAGTCAACAGGGTCAAACCCTGACTGTTGACACAATTCTTCTGCATATTAAGGAAGAATACTTACATTGCCATGGAAGAACTCAACTTCCAAGGACCACTGACAATGTTGCAGGCACTTCTGCCCAGCATACTCTTTGACTTGCTATGCTACCACACAGGCGGATGACTCAAGAGGAGACTCTTGAGTTAACTGGCGAGGGAACAATACAGAACCTTAGTTGGTGGAGGACGATGAAGAACTCCTTAGAGGATACTCAAGGAGGGACAAAGTTGTGACGAGGAACCAAGTAGAATTTAGACAAGGGAGTAAGTCCCTTGTCTGCTACAATTATATAGTACATTGGGGGTTACTACAATGTGCAGGGGTCATCCACAGTAGAAAGCTCCATGGTGGAACTGGTGGAGTATGGAGCAGGATGAGTAATGTAAGACTCTTACATGATGTAGTTGGGGAGCACATAGAAAGTCATTGAATGTCCTCAAAGAGTCTGTTGATGATGTAAGCATGTTACATAAGAAAAGAGATGAGAGTCTGGAAAAACTGTAACATTACCCCCCCCTTTTACATCTGATTGTCCTGAGAGGGAAATCATTGCTGGTAGTAGTCACCGAGCTCTGGGGGAGCAGGTCCATGGTCTGAAAGGGTCCATCATGGCTTGATGGGGTCATGATCAGTTGACCAATGACCAAGGTAGTGACAGCAGTAGCACATGAAAGGGTGGAGGGGGTGATTGGAGGGGACCATGGTGCATCCACAGAGGAGGAGCTTGAGCAATATGGTGTGAGGGACCAGGAGAAAGGCATAGCAGGGAAAGGGGAGGGTACAGCTGAGGGACTGGGAAACATTTTTGTTAAGTGGTAGATCACATAATTTCATGAGAAAGGGGAGCCAGTACCTGATGGCCCCTCTGGTTGTGTCATGAAGGGTGTGGGCAAGACCGTAGGCTGCCTGGGAGTAGGTGGGGGGAGGGGAACTGGCTGGGTCCAGTTCAACCCAAGAAGTTTCTGGGCCTGAGACATCCTGCACAGAGCATATGAGTGCAGCTCTTGCAGCTGTTGTGGGGCAAAGTGGGAGGTTGGGAATTGAGGGGAGTGATGGTATGAGGGGTTCCTTCTTCTTTCCTTTGTGAGTAGCTGTATGTGTTGTGCTCACAGAAGATGACCCCAGACCATAGTGATTGAGGTTGGTAGTGTCCAAAGGGATCATTCTTCTGGAAAGAAAAGACAAAAAGGAGTGGATTAGCTTTACCCTGAAATTGACATGGACAATGGAGACAATGGCCAATTGAGTACTCATTGCTTCTATGACTGCGCTTCCCATCATTTCATCTACTCATAGGCCAGTGGTTTCCTCCCAAGTGCTATTGGCAGTGTCAGTGAGCTCTACCATCTGTTGCCCTATATTCTTGGCATTGCAGAAGACCAAAGACAGCACCTGTAAGCAGTTGTTGTCTGGTCCAGCATTCCATCCTGATGCCTCCCATGTCAGATAGCCTGCAAGGATCCTGCTGTAACTGATGAACTCGTTGACAGATGGTTGGCTCACGGGAGGGATGAAGCTAGATAATGGGGCACAGGTGGTGGTGGCAATGTCCAGAAGGGGGTTGTTGTTGGTGATGATAACAGCTGGGGGTCTGGTGGTGGATGGGCCAGGGCTTCACTGTAAGTCATCATGAGTGGAGTGGGTTGTTGGGCTTGGATGAAGGGACTTGGCAGTAGAGGGGAGAGGGGGGAAAGGGGTCTCGCATCTTGTAGGAAGTGAGGTCGAGGCAACCAAAGTCAAACATTTGGGGGATGTGCGAGACTTCCCTTTGGTGACAGAGGGGGTGAGAGATAGTGAACAGGACCTGGTGGCATTCAAAACAGGTTTGGGTCCCCAGTGGAGGGATTCCACTGAGAGATCAGTGAAGGTGGGGGACAGAGAACAGGAGACTGGGTCATAGTTGAAGGGGTTTGGAGGAGTGACATATCTGTTGCTCATTGGGAGGAATGGGTGAGAGGTAAATGATGGGTATGCTGATACTTGTTCAGGAGAAACTCAGCATTTTTTAAGTTTTCCTCTGGTTCCCACGTATTCTCCGAATGTGGGTATCCTCTCCACTTGACCAGATATTGGGTTTTCCAGTTTTGCTTATTGGTTTTGTGGCCCAGGATCTGCTCCACTTCCCATTCATTTACTCCATTGATAAGATCAGGGGGTGGAGGTGGCGGTGGAGCTCCATTAATTTCTGTTTCCATGTAGGGCATGAGGAGTGAGGCATGGAAAATGTTGTGTACGCACCATGAGTGGGGAAGTTCCAGGTGGTAATTGACAGGGGAGAGCTTCTCCATGATTGGGAAGGGGCCCAGATGTCAAGGGGATAGCTTCCTAGGAGATGTTGCCAGATTTAAGTTAGTGGTGTCCAACCATACCTTATCACTGATGGCAAATTCTTGGTAGTTTTGGTTGGAGTATCATTTGGTGACTTCTTCCTGAGCAGCCTGATAAGCCAAGAGGGCCTGGTCTCTTTTTTGGGCAAGGAGTTGGAGTCATTCTCTGGTGAGTTCTATGGAGTTGGCAACGTCTGACAGGTAAGGCATGGGTTCATATCTGTACAACAACATAAACAGGATTTCCCTGGTTACTGAGCTAATCTGGGAGTTGTGGGTGAATTTGGCATCTGGAAGGTACTGCAACCAATTGTTGGGCTTGGCTGAGGCGAACATTTTGAGGAACATCCTGAGTTCCTGGTTGAGGCATTCAGCCTGGCTGTTGGACTGAGGGCGGTAGGCAGTCATTGTGTGTAACTTGATCCCCAGCAACAAGTACAGGTCATGCATGAATGCTGAGATGAACTGAGGTCCTTGGTTGCTGATTACTGCATCCGGGAGGCCGAAACACAAATAAATGTGCGTGTGGAACAGTTGAGCGATTTTGTATGAACCAGCCGTTTTTACTGTGGGGATGAAAAGAACCACTTTGGTGAGACCTTGGTTGATGACTGTGAGAACAGAGTTGCATCCACAAGCTGGGGGGAGGTCAGTGACCATGTCAATGGAGATATTTTTGAAGGGTAGTTGGCTGGTTTTCACTGGTATAGGGATCATCAGAGGTTGCGTGGGGTGGGTGTTGACCTTGTTAGCTTGGCAGATGGTACAACCTCGAATGTATTCATGGATGTTGGCATGCATCCTTGGCCAGAAGATGTGTCAATTCATTTTCTTGGTCATTGCCTGTACTCCCAGGTGACTGTTCATCTGTCCATCATGGTATTCTTTCAACACCTCTTTTCTCCAATTTTCTGGCATGTAGATAAGACCGTTATCATTCTTTTTGTTTTCTGTTTGTTTTAGTATTTTTTCTTTTAATGGGTTGGATAAAATGCGCATCTGAATATTTTTTGGGTAAAATGGAAGGGCTAAAGGATTTAAAGTGGATTTTTCTGTTTTTGTTGATTTTTTAGTAGTTTTATTATATGAAAGTGAAGGAAATGAACTTGCGCTACCCCCCTCTCCCGCTGCCAGGGAAAGAAAGAGCAAATCCAGCAACAGGGTTTGAGGGAGCAGGACCTCCTTGCCAAACTGTGGCATATGGGACAGGGTATTGGGGGGAACATTGTGTTTGCCCAGAAAATAGGAGAACCAAAGGGGGTACTCCTGCAGAGTTGCCTGCCAGCATGCCTGGTGAGGGGTGAGGTTTTGGGGTTGGTGGAAATAAAGGATGTTGTGGTGGTCAGTGTAGACCACCATTGGTGAGACGGGGGAGAGAAGGTAGGGGTGCCAGTGCTTGAGCACATGCACCACCATGAGGAGTTTGAGGTCATAGACCTGGTAGTTTTGTTCTGCACCGACAAGAGATTGGGAGAGGTAGGTGCAAGGGTGGAGTGTCCCGCTGGCATCCTCCTGTGACAGTGTTGTGCTGGTACCCAGTTTTGACATGTCTGTATGGACAATGAATGGTTTAGTGAAATCTGGGAGCAAAAGGACTGGTGAGGCCATTAGCCTTGCCTTAAGCTCCTGGAAAGCCACTTCCTGGGGGGCATCCCAATGAAATGCCACACCTTTTTTGCTCAGATCATGCAAGGGGTGGGCGATTTGTGAGAAACTGGGAATAAACATCTGGTAAAAATTACAGAAACCAATGAAGCTATGTACCTGCTTCAAGGTTGCAGGGGTGGGCCATTCACAGATGGCATTTGTTTTTATGGGGGAGGGCTCATAATGCCCCTCAGTGATGATGTACCTGAGGAAATCGAGCTTTTGTGTTTCGAAAGTGGACTTGGACAGCTTGAGCCATAATCCTTCTCTCTGGGCAATGACGAGGAATTTGCAGATGCAGAGTTGGAGCTCTTCTCATGTCTTGGCATGGATGGTGTTGACACAATAGCTATTCACATCTACAGGTCACATTACTTGACCACTATCTTCTAGTCACATTTCCATTGATGACTTACTTAGCACATGACCAGCTATCACAGATACCTGAGTTATCATATGGAACCATTCTATTGGTATCCTTCTTTCATGTTCTACAACATTTTATCCTAGTATAGAAACTTACTCCTTCCTTAAGTAGTAGTTGTAGTTACAATGCTCTGGATTTACTCCACACACATGGACAATGTACAGTACATATATATACTGTACCAGAGGACCTCAGTCCTTAGGTTCGAATCATATATTCTCATATCCCTACTGAGCACTCAAGTCCTCTGACACTTGATTGCTCTATCAGCAACATACTCATTCTTCAGAACTCCTAGCACAAACCTCCAGGTGAGCCAGAGTTGCTGTGCCCTTCCTGCCTTTAGTTTGTTAGGTTATGAGCCCCACCAGGCTCTGACTTGGTAGATGATTGTATTCAGCCTAACAGGTGATTCCCCAATCCAATCTATCATGATTAGCTGGCTGGCGGACTTGTGCTTTGCAGTTACTTTTGAGTTACAGTATATAGCCTTTGCTCTTACCATAGCTTTGGCCTACTGGTTGTTAAACGACAATGTTCCTTTCGGAGTCATACCCCTCTTTACCTACACGGTTTACTTGGCTGTTCATGTTGCATCCCTTCTCCAGTGGAGAGATGCCCCAGTGGCACTCCCACATCTGATCGCACCCACTCTACCAGAGGACCATGATTTCCATCCAGCCTTTCAGGGACTTGAACCCTTCCCTCTTGGGGAAAATGGTTACCCTACTGGCTTTGATCGGGCACCCCCACTCTATAATTGGGCACTGCATGTGTTTGAGAACTATGATTTCAATCACTTTTATGACTACCTTCCAGTTATCTCATGGTTTGTATTTCCTCAACCAGAGTTCTGGTTACTGCAGCAGTATTACATGCAGCAAACCTTCTTGGTTGCACAGCAGCTCAGAATCAGCTTTGCCAAATCCTTTAGAACCTATATGTTCTATGCCCCTTGTAGAGCACTACCTGATCACATCCTCTTTAATGATGTCACTCCCTTTGATCTGTTTCTCATGCAACATTGCCTTTCCAGAAATGATCTCTGACTCTTTGATGACCAATTCATGGAACTTGTCACCCAGTTCAGTAATGAGAATGGACTTTACCCCCCTTCAGGCAATCAGGGAGTGCTGTGGCTCAAAGAGAGTCAGAATAATGAACGTCAGAGCAGGAGTACTGACGTGGATTTGGACAATCTTGAACTCCACAGACCTATTGACCATGGATTGGAGGAGGAAGCTGGGATTAGGAGATGAGGAACTGAGGACAAAGGAAAAGGATGTGCCCTATAGGCATGGCCTTAGGTGGTCCAATTTTGTGGATGCTACTGAGCCTGATTACCTCATTGCAGAAATAGTTTCCAGCAGAGCAAAAACTCATCAAATCTTCGCCAGGGCCTTCTGTTGCAAGGCTGCTCAGTCACCACTTCCCTTTATCACCTCATCTTTCTCAGTGCCTGAAAATCCTTTTATGAAAATACATTGGCTTTTCCATGGATCTTATGAGGCACCATTGGCTAAACTGATGCAGTATTCTACCCCGCATAGCATCACCAACTTCTGGGGTTTCAATTTACCCACCTTGAATGATGAAGACCCCTTGTTACTCACTGTCCCTGCCTTCTGGATTGACACACACCCCGACGAGTACTCACCCAACTTGATCTGGGTACACCCTCTTTGGGATCCTTGACTGTTTAGAGGAGCAGTTCCTGCCATCCATGCCTGGAACAAATACCTTGATGCACATTTTAGGGGAGCATTTAAGAGAGGAGCTTCGAATGAAAGCTCTTACTTACCCTCGTGGCTGGACCAACAGCCTGATGCTTGTATCAGTCTCTGGCTTTCACAGGTTGTCAACGCACAATCTGATCCTTGGGTTCAAGCCACTTTGGACTCTCTCAAATCTGAGCTTCTCCCCCCTGTCTATGGAATTTCCTGGTGGCCTGGCAATGTCACCAGTGAACATCCTAATGGACTTGCATCTTGGCAGCTTGACCTTTGTTGAATCAACCTCCTTCCTTCACTGGAAGATGATGGCTCTGATTTCACATCTTAGGGTCGATCCAAGGGAAATGGAAGGAGCATTCAACATGGTCTTCCATTATACTTATCCAAGTCCTTCTTGGATAGAACAGCCATACTCTGGAGGAGGGAGGGTTTTCGACGATCTCTTGGACTTATCAACAGTCTCTCTACATACCTTTTCAAATCCTTCTTATTTAATGATTCATTTTCCTTATGAGATTTTTCCTGTTTCACTCTTGGAAATGACTAACTTGGAGTCATTGGGGATCCAACTCCCCAACTACCACTACTGTCCTGATTACGATTTAGGACACTTTTTTGAACTTAGGCTTCCAGATCCAACTCCAGTTGTAAGACCTATTGTTCTTAGACCTAGGGTTCCTCCCAGGATCGCACCAGTGGTACCACCTCCAGTAGTCATTCCTCAACCTTTGACTTTGATACCAGATACAGATGATTCTTTCTTTGAATTATTGCTCTTACATGATTTGTAGCAATGGCAGACAAAAAATCTGGTTTTATGAAAAACATCCCAATTTTCAACACCACCAACTATCCAATCTGGGCAATTTCAATTAAGAAATTCCTATGTGTTCAAGGAACATGGCTGGTTGTTAACAGAACCACCACCAGGCCTCCAACAGCCACACCTGCAGCAGGACAACTGGCACCTCTGCCAACTGCGGAACAACTCGCTTGGGATGCACTTGACTCAAAGGCTTTAGGAGCCATCATGGGCCATTGTAAACCGATTGTCCAGATAGAAATGGACTGGTTTTCACTTCTCATGAGATATGGGAGTCGTTACTGAACACTTATGGCAAACCCAGCGCAGCCAGAGTTTATGTGCAGTTTAAACACACCATGAAGATCTCTATTGGGAATAGAGAGGATCCACTTCCCAAGATCACCAAGATCAACAACTCATTCAGTTTCCTTGCCTCAAATGGCATGCCCCTACCCGAGTCAGCACATGCCATGATCATCATGGCAGCACTCCCATCTGAGTGGGAGAACTTTGCCACTTCCACTCTTGCAACTCTCCCAGTTACCTTGCCAGCAGGACAACAGGGTCAAACCCTGACTGTTGACGCAATTCTTCTGCACATCAAGGAAGAATATTTATGCTGTCATGGAAGAACTCAACTTCCCAGGACAACCAATAACATTGTGGGCACTTCTGCCCAGCATGCACAACAAAACCAGCAACCTAAGTGTCACAAGTGTGGTAAAGGTCACAAGACTGAGGACCATTGGGAGGGAGGTAAACCCCCCACCATTAACTTACCAAAGGGGCAGGAAAAGAAGAAGGAAAAGAAGGCAAAAGGAAAGGGAAAGGGAGGAGGAGGCAAGGCCCCCTCTGATAAGGCAAAAGGGAAGCAGAAAGCTTCCACTCAAGAGGTCAACAAGGCTCAGATTGAGCCATACACTTCTGATGACGAATCCTCCATCAGACAAGTGTACGCAAGTTCCAATATTGCAGAAGCGGGTTGGTCTAATGCATTCCCCTCATCAGCTCCCGATGAAAGGAAAAAGACAATTATCTTTGGCTAATGGATTCTGGAGCAACAAGTCACTCTACTCCTTTTAAAAAGAATTTCCTTAGCTATATCGAATTCAAGAGACCAATACCAGTGGGCACTGCTGGTAGCAAGAAAATATACTTTCCAGGTATAGGAACTGTTTCATTTACTGTTACACTAAATGGAAAGCAGGAACGACAAACTCTATGAAATGTCTTCTACTCACCCTCAGGAGCAAAACGGATCCTGTCCATACCATCCCTTACTACCGGATTGGGCTACACCTTTCAAGGTGATAAGACCCACACTTGAATCTACAACATGCAAAAAAGACTCTTCCTCGAAGGCACTCACATGTTTCACAGCTCCAATCTTCACTGGTTTACAGGAAAACCAATTGGGAAAAGTGATCAAAGATTGGTTCTTCTAGCATGTTTGGACAACAAGAATATCAACACATTCTTATCTTTGTTTGCTGTCAAGTATTCTGACGTCTACAAATTATGGCATTCAAGGTTTGGCCATCCTAGTGATCAGGTAATGTGGAAAGTACCTGCCCATACCACTGGCCTTGATCACATACCACCTCAACCTAAACCTTTTCCCTGTGGTGAATGTCTCATTGGCAAAATGCATAACTGACCATTCTCTCCTTCTTGGACTTGAGCAATGGAACCTCTTGCATTGATCCATATGGACCTTTTACAGTTTCCAATGGAATCTTATTATCATCATGTTTATTGCCTGACCATCATAGACGACTTTAGTGGTTATGGCTCAACTCTTTTGCTTCATGCCAAGAGTGCCACCACTAAGTCCTTTATTGATTGGGTATCTTGGGCTGAATGCCAATCTGGCTACTCTGTTAAATCAGTTCATTCCAACCAAGGGGGAGAATTTATGGCAACTGCCTTCAAAGAGTTTTTACTTTCTAAAGGCATTACTCACCAGTTATCTGTTGCCAACACTCCTCAACAGAACGGTTGAGCAGAATGTTTCAACAGAATGGTTATGGAGAAGGAGGAAGTACTCTGCCATGCAGCTTGTCTACCAAAGTGCTATTGGAACTTCACTCTACTCACTGCAGTATTTGTCTACAATCGTACTCCACTTTGATGAATTCAATGGAAGACACCATATGAACTCTTTCTTAAGAAGAAACCTACAATCTCTTATCTTCAAGTCTTTGGCTGTCTTGCCTACATCTCCATACCGAAGGATCAGTGAAAGGACAAACTCTCTCCTAAAGCCAAGAAAATGCTTTTTCTTGGATATCCAGAAGGAACCAAAGGGTACATTTTCCTATGCCAAGACAAGACAATTTATACATCCACCACTGTAACATTCATCGAGAATGTGTTTCCCAACTGTCCCATAGAGAAGTTACAAGACAAAATCGATATACCTCTCCTGGCATCCGGTCCTTCAGAGGACTCTTCCGACAATCAGGATGGAAGTGAGCCTGATCAGCCCACTCCAGGTCTTAGACTACCAACTCCAGACTTTAATGACAACAATCAACATAGGCCACCTTCACCAAGTCCACCCCAACACAGGCAGTATCCACCTCCAGTTACTGTAGAGGATTTAACAGATAAAGAAGAACCAGATTCTCCAGAGTCTGAGTGACTAGATCCTACCCCAGGACCTTCTTCACCTGCCTTACCTACAAGATGTGAATGTTTGGATCATATTCAAATTCCAAATCCTGCATATTTGCAACCATCACCTCCGTGTTCTCCACCATCCAATGAAACCCCTAGTCAAGGGTTTCCAGGCCATAGGAGACACGAACCTTGTCCTATTCCATCTTTTATCCCACCTGTTAACACATGGAACCTTCCACCATTCCTCAAAAGACATCCATCTGAAGCACCTGACCCATCTTATCCTCCTGCCCCTTCTGCTCTAAGAAGATCAGCTCATGTACCTGTCCCATGGGTAATACCCAACAGTGTGTATGGAGACAGACTGCCAACTCATGTAGAAAGAGAGACAGATAGGAATTGGGAAAGAAATCTTGAGAATCCACCTCAACCTCCACCTGAGCAACCTAATATTGATGATCTTTATGAGGACCCTCAACCTCCACTACCTTCACAGGAAGGGGGAGATGTCAACAGTTTAGTTCATGAGCAAGGTTGAGGTTTCATCGAGTATCTTTTAACTCAGGCTATCTCAGAAGTACCAAGACAGTACAAGGACATCTTATGGTTACCAAAGGAAGAACAGGACAAGTGGAAAGAAGCAATGAAGGACGAAATAAAGTTGATTAATGACAGACATGTCTGGACTCTCATTGATTGTCCCCCTGATTGTAAACCTGTCAAATGTCATTGGGTTTTCGCAAGAAAATCAGACGGAAGATATAAAGCCCACTTAGTAGCAAAAGGGTTTTCACAAATATACAGAGAAGATTATGAAGAAACCTTCTCTCCTGTCACAAGGTTTGAGACAGTTAGACTGCTCATGGCCTATGCTTGCTCTCAGGATTGGGAGGCTCATTGCCTTGATGTCAAGACTGCATTTCTCTATGGAAAGCTTGACAAAGAAATTTATATGGAACAACCAGAAGGATTTGTAACTCTGGGAACAACAAACAAGGTTATTGTCTTTTGCACACGCTTTACAGCCTTAAGCAAGCAGCATTAGCATGGAATAAAGAACTCCACAAGTCCTTACTCAAGTTAGGTTTCACTCGAACCAAATCTGACGTGGGAGTTTATGTCTACAAGACTAAACAAGGCCTAGTTATTTTTGTCATCTATGTCAATGACGTTCTCCTCCTGTCATCTTCTGCTAAACTCCTAAAAGACAGAAAAGAGGCATTTATGAAGATTTGGGAAGTACGAGATATGGGAGAAGTGAAGGAATATCTTGGTATTCAGATTTCAAGGAATTGGAAACAGAAAACTATGATTCTTCATCAACAACCATACATCCAGAAAGTTCTAAAGCACTTTCAAATGGAACAATGCCACTCTGTACAAACACCACTCCCTAGTGGATATGTCCCTACACCACCACCAAAGGAGTATACCACTTCACCAGCTCTTTGACAGAAGTATCAGCAAGTGATCAGATCTTTACTCTATGTTATGCTTAGAACTCGACCAGATCTAGCTTTTAGTGTTATTCACATGTCTCAGTATATGGTGAACCCAACGCAGCAACACTTGGACAAGGCTATGCACATTGTCAAGTATCTTTCCTCAACAAGGGAGCTGTCTATCCACTATTTCCAAAGTGAACTTTCACTAGACTGTTATTCTGACTCTGACTGGGCTGGAGATAAGGAGACCTATCATTCTACTTCAGGCTACACCATGTTCCTCAGACAAAATCTCATTTCCTGGCAATCTAGGCAACAACCTACAGTCGCACTCAGCTCTACTGAAGCTGAATATATGTCCCTCTGTGATGCTGGACAACAGATCAAGTGGATTACTACACTGTTCCAGGAATCTCATCTTTGCTTCACCACTATCATTCTTTTTGGTGACAACAAGGGTTCCATTCATTTGGCTAATAACCCAGTTGTAGAAGGTTGTTCAAAGCACATTAATATCAAGTATTATTGGCTTTGTGAGTCTATCGAAAACAGAGACTTCAAGTTGGACTATGTGTCCACCAACCATCAAAGAGCTGACTCCATGACTAAGAGTCTTACCTGGCAGAAACATGACCATCATCGCTTGTTACTTGGTCTTTACTGAACCAATTTAAAGCAAGGGGGAGTGTTGACACGATAGCTATTCACATCTACAGGTCACATTACTTGACCACTATCTTCTAGTCATATTTCCATTGATGACTTACTTAGCACATGACCAGCTATCACAGATACCCAAGTTATCATATGGAACCATTCTATTGGTATCCTTCTTTCATGTTCTACAACATTCTATCCTAGTATAGAAACTTACTCCTTCCTTAAGTAGTAGTTGTAGTTACAATGCTCTGGATTTACTCCGCACACACAGACCATGTACAGTACGTATATATACTGTACCAGAGGACCTCAGTCCTTAGGTTCGAATCATATATTCTCATATCCCTACTGAGCACTCAAGTCCTCTGACACTTGATTGCTCTATCAGCAACATACTCATTCTTCAGAACTCCTAGCACAAACCTCCAGGTGAGCCAGAGTTGCTGTGCCCTTCCTGCCTTTAGTTTGTTAGATGGTGGTGTCATCCATAAAAATAGCTGCTTTCTTTTCCCTTCACATATCAGTGAATGTATGGTCCATGTATTGCTGAAATGTTGGGGGTGAGTTTGTCTGCCTGAAAAACATTACCATGGGTTCAAAAAGCCTGCATGGCATGACAAAGGCCAACTTCCATTCGTCACCTTCCTTTATTCTGATATTAGTGAAACCCCATTGTACATTGAACTTTGTGAAATATTTTGACTCAGCAAGTTTGTCAAGTAGTGCCTTGATGTCCAGCAGTGGGTACAAGTCAAGTACTGTATTCGTGTTCAAGTACTGGTAGTCTTGTACCAATCATTTTCTGCTGTCTTTCTTCCTGACAAAAAACACAGGGGAGGCTTGCTGACTTTTGGAGGGGCAGATCTTGCCACAGGTGAGGTTTTCTTCAAGGAAACTGTCCAATTCCTTGAGTTTGTCCAGAGCAAGTTGGTAAGGGATGGCCTTCTTGGGGATGAAATCCAGTTTTAAGCGGATCTCATGGTTGAGACTGGGTTGATGCTTGGGAAGGGGTATTCCCTGTTCTGAAAAGACCAAGGAGAAATCAGTGTATTCCTTGGGTAGTCCTACCTCCTCATGTTTTTGTTTTGCCTCCAATTCCATCAAGATAGACGTTTGGTTGAAAACCAGGGCATCTGCATGTTTTTGTGTTAGATCTCTGTCTTTGAGGTCAAAACTGATCAACTTGTGAGTTTTCCAATTTATTATTGGGTTTTCCTCCTGGAGCCAGGGCATGCCTAGAATTAGCCTTTCCCAACCTGTTAACCAGGACACGTAAGCTTGCAATCTCATTTCTTTTCCCCAAATTCTGATCTTCATAGACACAATGTGAGTAATCATTTGTCCTGTTGGGCCAGCAATTCTGTGGACTTCAAAAGAGTCTTCAATCTGCTGTTTGTTAATGCTGAGACAATCTACCACTTGTTCATCTATCAAGTTAGTTTCTGCTCCTGAGTCAATGAGTGTTTGAATGGCCATGCTTTCATACTCTGTCAAGTAGAGGATTCCTGCCAATGAGGGAATGAAATGGTTGTGTTCATATTGGCAGACTTTGTTGACTATCCCTACTTTACAAGAGTTAGAAACTAGGGAACCAGGTGCAGTGTCCTGTTCCCCTACAGAAAATCCTTTGAGGATGCACCTGAGGGTGAAGGTGGAGGTGCATCCTCACTCTCCAATGCCTTCAACTCCTCCTTCATCCTCCTGATTTTCTTCTTCTGTAATTCTTCAGGACACTTGTCCCAGAAATGCCCAGTCTTCCTGCACCCATAGCAGGCCTTGTCTGCCATGCTAACATGGGGTTGATGTCATTGGGACTTGTCGATGTCCATTGTGTAGAGATCTTTGACTGCATCTTCCTTCTTCAAGTTCTTCCACAGGAAACTCTGATCTTGAAGGGTACTAGATTCATTAAAAACCTTCCAAGTGGCTATACTAGCCTGCACTGAGATGGTGGCATCTTTCCACTGTTGCATGGTTTGCAGAATCTCTCCTCGGTCCAATATCTTCCTACTGATTCCAGGGTCAAGACCCTTTCCAAAGAAAGTTGCTGCAGCCATGTCCTTGGCTGCAAGCCCTGCCTTAGCCAGGCAGTTGTCGAAATCAGTGATGTACTTGTCAAGTGATCTCTTGCCCTGTTTGATGACTGAGAGATGGATGAGGGCCATCGCCTTAATGTTGCCGATCTGGAACTGGTTTTTTAGTTTAGCCTTGAAAGTAGACCATGTATCAATAATGAAAAACCTGGTTTCATCCATCCAATTATCCACGATGTAGTTTTCTCTGAACCCCATGGCGCTTCCCTCCATCATGAATGATAGAGCGAAGACTATGTGCTTGGTGTCATCATCATAGACATGGCAGTTGACTCCTAGGTACGTTTTTACCGATACTAACCATCCACTGAAACTTGTGTGGTCTCCGGTGAAAGTAGGAGGCTTGTTGATTAATATTTCTTTCATGGAAGATGGCTTGTAGTTGTTGTTGTCTCCTGGTAGGGTCACTTTGGCTTTGCCCTTCTTTGGTGGAGGTGGGAATGGGCCTCAGACTGCACCTGGGCATTGGTAAGTGGACTCGTACCATGATGCCAGTTGGGCTGCAGTGGGTTGCTGTCCAATGAAGGGGTCCATTAGACCAAGAGAAGATGTCACTTGGGTGAGCTGCTTGGTCATTGCTTCTTCTGCTGCTGTTGAGATAGTGATGTCCTTGGAAGGGTTGTCTGAGAGTAGCCTGAAATTGGGGTCATCTTCTGAGTCACTAGGGATATGGGTTTTCGGAGTACAGCAGCTGGTAGTAGCAATGGGTGTTACTTTGGGCAAAAGAGAGACTGTTGGTACCAAAGGGTTTATAAGGGCAGGCGGGGGGAACCTCTTAGGAAAGGCTTGGGTTTTATCTTCATAGGTGGAGGGCCCTGCAATGCATCCTGGATGAGGAGGGACTGGTGGTCTGTCCTTGGATGTGGTAGAAAGGGGGGAACTGATGAGGGGTTGGTGGCCCTACATCAGATGGATATAATGATTGGGATACTATGAGCACAAAGTGTTGTAGGGAGGTTGATAGAGAATGGAATTTAGGGTGGGCCTTCAGGGTAAATCCGAAGTTGCTTGGTTTTCTCCAGAGGGTAGTATTGCTTCAAAGTGGTGAGTGTCGTTTGTAGGATGACGAACATACCAGTGTAAAGGTCTAAATTCTTTTGTTATGCTGGTGAAGATGACAGTGTACTCTTCGACTTGCTATGCTACCATGCAGGCAGATGACTCAAGAGGAGACTCTTGAGTTAACCAGTGAGGGAACAATACAAAACCTTAGTTGGTGGAGGATGACGAAGAACTCCTTAGAGGATACTCAAGGAGGGACAAAGTTGTGACAAGCAACCAAGTAGAATTTAGATAAGGGAGTAAGTCCCTTGTCCACTACAATTATATAGTACATTGGGGGTTACTACAATGTGTGGGGGTCATCTGCAGTAGAAAGCTCCATGGTGGAACTGGTGGAGTATGGAGTGGGATGAGTAATGTAAGACCCTTACATGATGTAGTTGGGGAGTGCATAGAAAGTCATTGAATGTCCTCAAAGAGTCTGTTGATGATGTAAGCATGTTACATAAGAAAAGAGATGAGAGTCTGGAAAAACCATAACACCCAGCATGCACAACAGAACCAGCAACCAAAGTGTTGCAAATGTGGCAAAGGTCATAAGACCGAGGACCATTGGGAAGGAGGTAGACCTCCTACCATTAACTTACCAAAGACACAGGAAAAGAAGAAGGAAAAGAAGGCAAAAGGGAAAGGAAAGGGAGGAGGAGGAAAGGCCCCCTCTGATAAGGCAAAAGGGAAGCAAAAAGCTTCCACCCAAGAGGTCAATGAGGCTCAAATTGAGCCTTATACTTCTACAATGAATCCTCCATCAGACAAGCATATGCAAGTTCCAATATTGCAGAAGTGGGTTGGTCTAATACTTTTCCCTCATCAGCTGCCAGTTCTTCTCTCACTATTCAAACTAAGGTTTGGAGAGAAATGGAGTGTGATAGAGTCTGGAATAGTAATAGAACCTATAAAGACCCTTATAATGCTTCTTGTAACAATGGACAATTTCCTCCTGCACAATATGACTCTGACTGCGAAGGAGCAGCAGGCTTTTACACTTATATGTCTGACTGTGAAGGATGTCATCAATGAAGAAAAGAAAAGGATGACCATCTTTGGCTAATGGATTCAGGAGCAACTAGTCACTCCACTCCTTTCAAAAAGGATTTCCTTAGCTATGTCAAATTTAAATGACTGATCCCAGTAGGAACAGCTGGGAGTGAGAAGATATACTTTCCAGGTATAGGGACTGTTTCATTCAATATAATGCTAAATGGAAAACAGGAATGACAAACACTACAAAATGTCTTTTATTCACCCTCAGGAGCAAAATGTATCCTATCCATACCCTCCCTTACCACTGGACTGGGCTACACCTTTCAAGGTGATAAGACCCACACTTGAATCTACAACATGTGAAAAAGACTTTTCCTTAAAGGCACTCATGTGTTTTGCAGCTCCAATCTTCACTGGTTTACAGGAAAACCAATTGGGAAAAGTGATCAAAGATTGGTTCTTCTAGCATGTTTGGACAACAATAATATCAACACATTCTTATCCTTATTTGCCATCAAATACTCCGATGTCTATAAACTATGGCATTCAAGGTTTGGCCATCCAAGTGATCAGGTAGTGTGGAAGATTCCCAACCATATTACTGGTCTTGATCATATACCACCTCAACCTAAACCTTTCCCCTGTGGCGAATGTCTCATTGGCAAAATGCATAACCAACCATTCTCTCCTTCTTGGACTTGAGCAACAGAACCCCTTGCATTAATCCATATGGACCTATTACAGTTTCCTACAGAAACTTATTATTGTCAAGTTTACTGCCTAACCATCATTGGTGACTTTAGTGGCTATAGTTCAACTCTTCTGCTTTGTGCAAAGAGTGACACCACCAAGTCTTTCATTGATTGGGCCTCTTGGGCAGAGCACCAGACAGGTTTTTCTATAAAATTGGTTTGTTCCAACCAAGGGGGGGAATTTATAGCAACTACCTTCAAAGAGTTTCTTCTCTCTAAGGGTATAACTCATCAGTTATCAGTCACTGATACTCCTCAACAGAACAGTCGAGCAGAATGATTTAACAGAACTGTCATGGAGAAAGAAGAAGTACTCCATCATGCAGCTTGTTTACCCAAGTGCTACTGGAACTTTGCTTTACTCACAGCCATATTCATCTATAATTGCACTCCACTTCGCCATATTAATTGGAAGACTCCATATGAACTCTTTTTGAAGAAAAAACCCACCATTTCTTATCTTCAAGTCTTTGGTTGTCTAGCCTATGTCTTCATACTGAAGGATCAGCGAAAAGACAAACTCTCTCCAAAGGCTGAGGAAATGCTTTTCCTTGGATATCCAGAAGGAACCAAAGGATATATTTTCCTATGCCAAAACAAGACAATTTATATTTCTACCACTGTAACATTCATTGAGAATGTGTTTCCCAACTGTCCCATAGAGAAGTTATGAGACAAAATTGATATACCTCTCCTGGCATCTGGTCTCTCAGAGGACTCTTCTGACAATCAGGATGGAGATGAGCCTGATCAGCCCACTCCAGGTCCCAGACCACCCACTCCAGATTTTAATGACGACAATCAACCTAGGCCTCCTACTCCGAGTCTACCCCAATGCAGGCAGTATCCACCTCCAGTCACTGTAGAGGATACAATGGATAAAGAAGAACCAGATTCTCCAGAACCTGAGCAACTAGGTCCAACTCCAGGACCTTCTTCACCTGCCTTACCCACTAGATGTGAACATTTGGATTGAATTCAAATCCCAAACCCAGCATATGTGAAACCACCTTCATTACCACCTCCATCAACTTCGGAAACCCCTAGTCAAGGTTTTCCTGGTCATAGGAGACATGAACCTCATTCTATACCATCATTTATTCCTTCAGTCCATAATTGAAACCTTCCACCATTTCTTGAAAGACATCCAACTGAAGCCCCTGACCCATCTTATCCTCCTGCCCCTTCTGCTTTAAGAAGATCGGCATGTGTACCTATCCCAAGGGTAATACCCAACAACATATATGGAGATAAACTGCCAACTCAAGTAGAAAGAGAGTCAGATAGGAATTGGAAAAGAAACCTCAAGAATCCCCTGCAGCCTACACCAGAACAAGCTAACATAGATGATCTCTATGAGGATCCTCAATTTCCACCACCTTCAGAAGAAGGGGGAGATGTTAACTATTTAGTTCATGAACAAGGCCATGGTTTTATTGAATATCTTTTAGCTCAAGCTATCTCGGAAGTACCTAAACAGTACAAGGACGTCTTGCAACTACCAAAGGAAGAACAGGACAAATGGAAGGAAGCTATGAAGGATGAAATTAAGTTGATTAACAACAGACACATCTGGACTCTCATTGATTGTCCACCTGATCATAAACCCATCAAATGTTGTTGGGTTTTCACAAGAAAATCAGACAGAAGATATAAAGCCTGCTTAGTAGCAAAAGGGTTTTCACAGATATATGGAGAAGATTACAAAGAAACTTTTTCTCCTGTAGCAAGGTTTGAGACAGTAAGACTGCTCATGGCCTATACCTGCTCTCAGGACTGGGAGGCTCATTGCCTCAATGTCAAGACTGCCTTCCTCTATGGAAAGCTTGATGAAGAAATTTATATGGAACAACCAGAAGGTTTTGTAACTCTGGGAACAACAAACAAGGTTTATTGTCTATTGCACATGCTTTATGGCCTGAAGCAAGCAGCACTAGCATGGAACAAGGAACTCCACAAATTCTTACTGAAATTAGGTTTTATTCAAACCAAATCAGACATGGGAGTTTATGTCTATAAGACTAAACAAGGCCTGGTTATCTTTGTCAGAACTCGGAGCCTTATGGTCCGAGATATGTCAAGCACGACTGCAGATATGTTTACTTGATGTTGTTTCACTTTGATTTAACTTGACTGATCTGATCTATTATTCATTTGTTACAATGTACCTTGCCACGTGGTTCCGGTATGGCTCTCCGAGCTCATTTTGTATAGGATATTTAGTTTGTCATGTTCTGACTTGAACACCTCAGCCTTCATCTCCAAAGCTGAGGTGAGACCCTTATCTGTCATTTACTATGAGTACAATACTGACTATGTTGTCTAGCTTCACTCATTGTACTCGTTATTAGGTATTGAATATATAGCCTTCGTCTCCGAAGCTGAGCTTCACTCATTGTACTCGTTATTAGTGCCCCACTGCACCTCGTAACTCTGATAGGGTTATGAGCCCCGCCGCCGCTAATATGAATTCTGATAATACCCGTGAAGATCTGTACACTGTCCCGAAACTCGAACCCGATGGCCGTAATTGGATCATCTTCAAAAATCGGATTGAGTGGGCACTTGCTGCCCATGGAGTTGCCTCGCACCTGGATGCAAAGAAGGCCCCAAAGCCATCTCCGCCAGCAGACCCTAAGCAACAGGATGCCTACGAGGTCGAGTTTGCTGCCTGGGAGAAGACCGAGTTTACCTGTCGTCAACAACTTGCTCGGGCCTTACCTGACTCTACCCTGTGGAAGATTCTTCATGCAGAAACCATTGCTGACATGTGGTCAACCATTGTCATGGAATTCGAGTCTAAGACTGTTCTTGTCCAAGCTGACCTCCGCGCTCGCTTTCAGTCCCTCAAATGTGCCAAGAAGGGGGATCTCCGAACTCACCTGGATAAACTCCGGTCGATGCGCGAAGAACTTGCAGCTGTGGGAGTCAGTCTGTCAGATGACGAGTACACTTCTACCATTATTTGCTCTTTACCGGCTCACTACGCAAACTATATCGCTCATCTATCTGCATCAGCCCATCTCCTTAAACAGACCTTGAAACCAGATGACACGATGCGTTACCTAACTCAGGAATACGATCGTTTGAATGCTGGGAAAGCCGAGTCATCAAAAGGAGATAAAGGGGTTGCCTTCGCTGCTTCAAGTAATGGTTCTGGTAACCGAAACCAGAGGCCACCACGAAAGAAGGGGACCTGCTGGAACTGCAGTGGCATCGGCCACAAGAAAGATCAGTGCCCTAGCCCAAGCCAGGACGGCAAAGAGAAGCCAAGCACCGGCAAGAAGGACTCACCGAAGGACCCAAAATCACGAAAGGACCAGCCAAGCACGTCAAAAGGGAACTCAGCCAATGCTGTAGAGTTTGACGAGGACGGTGCCTGGGCTGCGACTGCAATTAGTTCAGATGACGAAGCTGATGAACTATTCGAGGGAAGTGAAGACGTACCAGTGCTGATGGATTGCAAATCATCTGACTCAGAACTCTGGTTCTCTGAGGAAGAGGACGATGAGAACACCCCACATGTGGTCAATACGGGTGAGAGTGGTGCGACGTTGGTCACCACAGTAGCCCCCTTGGTCACCGAGAGTGTGGATGGACACAGCCTGGCTGCTGCTGCAGGCCCTGGACCTCGCAATTCAAACCGAGTTATCGAACTCTACGATTCTGGTACTACCCACCACCTATCACCCTACCGAGACCGCTTTGTCACGTTCCGCCCTATTCCCCCAAAGGGTTTTGATGCCGCAAACCAACAGTCGTTTAGTGCCACTGGAATTGGGGACATGTTAGTCAAAGTCCCTAATGGCAACGAGGAATCAACCATACGACTTACGGAAGTATTGTACTCCCCTGAGGTTGGGTACACGTTGGTTTCGATTGGGCGGATTGATGATGCTGGGTGCACAACCACCTTTGGGAAGGGTGTGTGCACGATCTCTGCCCCGAGCGGCAAGGTCCTAGGTCAAATCCCAAAGACGTCTCGTGGACTATATAAGGTGGTACATGAGGACTATACAGGGAGTGCGAATGCGGCTGCCGAAAGACTCACCATACTGGAGTTGCACCGCCGCATGGGACATATTGCACCAGAAGCTGCCAAACGCCTGGTTACGAAAGGCTTTGTGACTGGACTAGTGCTCACTGACTCTGCTGACGGCTCAAAGACATTCTGTGAGCCCTGTGTTGCTGCCAAATCGAAACGTCGACCTGTGGCAAAGGAACGACAGGGGGAGCGAGCAACGACTTACGGTGGCGAAATCCATTCGGACCTGTGGGGACCAGCCCCAATTGAGTCACTAGGTGGCCGCCGATACTATGTCAGCTATACGGATGACAAGACGCGCGAAACGACCCTTTACCTCCTGCGGGAGAAGTCGGAGACCTTCACGACCTATAAAAGGTATGAAGCCTGGGTCAGGAACCATCGCGACGCCGTCATTAAGGTTCTACGCACCGATCGGGGAGGCGAGTACCTTAGTAATGAATTCACAGCCCATCTTGAGGACCAGGGAACTGAGCGAGTACTCACCGTGCACGACACACCACAGCAAAATGGAGTTGCTGAACGGCTAAACGGGATCTTGGCTGAAAAGGTTCGGGCCATGATGCACGACTCTGGGCTACCTCATTTCCTGTGGGGAGAGGCTGTCAATCATGCTACTTGGTTGAAGAATCGTACCTCGACGAAAGCGCTCGATGGCAAGACGCCTTTCGAAGCTGTACATGGAAACCCGCCAAACCTAGCTGGATTGCCGGTCTGGGGTGCGCGAGTATGGGTCCATGATGCGGATGCGTCGAAAATAGACAGCCGTGCCCGATTGGGGCACTGGGTTGGCTACGATAATCAGAGCAGGGGGCACCGAGTTTATTGGCCTAATAAGAGGTCAGTAACTGTTGAACGGAACGTTCGATTCGAAACGGGTGAGGTAGACTTACCTCCAGCGCACGAAAACGTCACGTTTGAAGGGGAGGGTGGTGTGGCTGGCAACCGCAACGCTCCCGGCGCTGAAAACGTTTCGAACAACCCAAATTTTGGTGAAAAACCCGCTAGAAGTGAAGAAAACCCACCCATACGCGAAACTCGACCCCCCAGCTCGAAATCGGACGATCGCAGCATGAAACCGGATGCGACGGCGACGTCTGGACGCCCACAGCGTACCCGGAACCCATCGCGATACGTGCGCGATATCTTAGCTGGTGTAGGATCAGCAACTGGACCCGATTCACGATCTGGCCTACCTCCTGGAATCCAAGCACCGTCTCTTGATAAAAACTCATCGAATGGTGAAGGGAACACCCTAGGCGATGCTGTTGAAGAGTCCGGGATGGCTGCTGCAGTCGCTGAGTCGATTGGCCTTGAACCGAGGAGTGTGGAAGAGGCGAGAAAGCGTCCTGACTGGCCAAAGTGGGAAGAAGCGGTAAATGCCGAATTACGTCAGCTGGATGCGATGGGAACTTGGGAGGCTGTGGACAAGCCTGCAGGAGTGAACGTGGTCGGGAGTAAATGGGTATTCAAGGTAAAAAAGGATGCAGCAGGGAATATCGAACGGTACAAAGCGCGACTCGTTGCTCAAGGCTACACACAAGTACCAGGAGTCGACTACTTCGATACTTTCGCACCCGTTGCCAAGCTTGCATCAATCCGAACCGTCCTTGCCCTAGCAGCCCGCCACGATTGGGAGATCCACCAGGTCGATGTCAAGAGTGCTTACCTCAACGGTGAATTCGAAGACGCTGAAGTTATCTACATGCGCCAACCACCTGGTTTTCCCATCTCCGATGACTCTGGCAAAGTCCTACGCCTACACCGACCCCTCTATGGACTTAAACAAAGTGGCCGCCGCTGGTACGAGAAGCTTTGTCAGCTTCTCGAAGAGGTTGGATTCAAACGTTGTGAATCCGATCACGCTGTATTCCTCAGGCGTACAGGTGATGACCTAGGTATCATTACTGTCCACGTTGACGACATGATGATTGTTGCCAGCTCGACCCATCTCTTGCAGGAGATCAAACGCCAGCTGAAAGGTAGGGTCGAGATCTCTGATCTTGGTGAGATTCACTGGCTGCTTGGTTTCGAAATCCAGCGCGATCGAGATGCACGCACTCTCTCTCTCTCACAGAAATCCTACATTAATTCTATTGTGAAACGGTATGGACTTGAGGATGCTAAACCGCTCTCCACTCCCATGGACCCCTCTGCCCGACTCTCTAAAACCCATTCTCCAACCTCACCAAATGAATTTGCCGATATGCGAGATGTGCCCTACCGTGAGGCGACTGGTTCCCTCACCTATGCAGCGATCGGAAGTCGCCCGGACATCGCCTATGCCACTACTGCTGTATCCCGCTTCAATGAGAACCCTGGACGGGTGCATTGGGAGGCCGTCAAACGCATACTTCGATACCTGAAAGGTACTGTTGATTGGGAGATCACCTATGGTACTAAGGTAAAGGATCTAGAGGGATATACTGATGCGGATGGCAGTACAAACGAGGATTGCCACGCAATCTCAGGATACGTGTTCCTGATTGATGGTGGCCCAATCTTGTGGTCTGTAAAGACACAGGAAATCATCGCATTGTCCACAACTGAAGCCGAATACGTTGCAGCTACTCATGCTGCTAAGGAGGCCTTATGGTTATGCTCCTTTCTCACAGAAATTGTTGGCCCTCTTGATGGTGCAACGACTCTCTACTGTGACAACCAGTCAGCCATTGCCCTCTCCAAAAATGATCAGTTCCATGCTTGTACCAAACACATCGACATCCGTTATCATTTTATTCACTACATCATCCAGAATGGTTCTCTCAGTCTTGAATACTGTCCCACAGATGACATGACTGCTGACATGCTTACTAAAGCATTACCTAGCCTGAAGGCAAAGCACTTTGCTAGTGCCCTTGGACTGCATCCGGCTTGAAGGGGGAGTGTCAGAACTCAGAGCCTTATGGTCTGAGATATGTCAAGCATGACTGCAGATATGTTTACTTGATGTTGTTTCACTTTGATTTAACTTGACTGATCTGATCTATTATTCATTTGTTACAATGTACCTTGCCACATAGTTCCAGTATGGCTCTCCGAGCTCATTTTGTATAGGATATTTAGTTTGTCATGTTCTGACTTGAACACCTCAGCCTTCATCTCCAAAGCTGAGGTGAGACCCTTATCTGTCATTTACTATGAGTACAATACTGACTATGTTGTCTAGCTTCACTCATTGTACTTGTTATTAGGTATTGAATATATAGCCTTCGTCTCTGAAGCTGAGCTTCACTCATTGTACTCATTATTAGTGCCCCACTGCACCTCGTAACTCTGATAATCTTTGTCATCTATGTTGATGATGTTCTCTTCCTTTCATCTTCTGCTAAACTCTTGAAAGATAGGAAAGAAGATTTGTGAAGTACAAGATATGGGAGAAGTGAAAGAATATCTTGGTATTCAAATCTTGCAAAATCACAAGGATAAGACCATGATTCTTCATCAACAACCCTACATCCAGAAAGTGTTGAAACACTTTCAAATGGAACAATGCTGAAGTGTATGAACTCCACTCCCAAGTGGATATGTTCCTACTCCTACCCCTTCCGGATATACCACTACACCAGCTCTATGACAGAAGTATCAGCAGGTTATCGGATCTCTGCTTTATGTCATGCTCAGAACTCATCCAGATCTAGCTTTTAGCATTATTTGCATGTCTCAGTACATGTCTAATCTGATGCAGCAACATCTAGACAAAGCAATGCATATCATCAAGTATCTATCTTTGACGAAGGATTTATCCATCCATTACTTCCAGAGCAAGTTATCTCTGGATTGCTATTCTGATTCTGACTGGGCTGGAGATAAAGAGACTTATCATTCTACTTCTGGTTACTCTATGTTCCTTGGACAAAATCTCATTTCCTGGAGATCTAGGTGACAACCTACAGTCACACTCAGCTCTACTGAAGCTGAATATATGTTCCTCTGTGACACTGGACAACAGATCAAGTGGATTACCACCTTATTCCAGGAGTCCCATCTTTGCTTCACCACTGTCATCCTTTTTGGCAACAACAAGGGTTCTATTCATTTAGCAAATAACCCAGTTGTTGAAGGTTGTTTGAAGCATATCAATATCAAATACTATTGGCTTTGTGACTCTATTGAAAATGAAGACTTCAAGTTGGACTACGTGTCCACCGACCATCAAAAGGCAGACTCTATGACTAAGAGTCTAACCTGGCAGAAACATGACCATCATCGCTTGTTACTTGGCCTTTATTGAGCCAGTCTAAAGCAAGGGGGAGTGTTGACATGATAACTATTCATGTCTACAGGTCATATTACTTGACCACAATATTTCAGTCACATTATTATTGATGACTTATCTCTCATGTGACCAGCTATCACAGATACCCAGATATCACATGGAACTGTTCTATCAGTATCCTTCTTTCATGTTCTACAACACTCTATCTTAGTATAGAAACTTACTCCTTCCTTAGGTAGTAGTTGTAGTTACAATGCTCCAGATTTACTCCGTGTGCACAGACCATGTACAGTGTGTATATATACTGTACTCAAGGGCCTTTGTCCCTCAGTTCAAATCTACCATTCTCTCATCTCTACTGAGCTCTCAAGTCCTTCAACACTTGATTGCTCTACTAAAGCAACTACTTGTTCTTCTAACTCAAAGTACAAACCTCCAGGTGAGCCAGAGTTGCTGTGCCCTTCCTGCCTTTAGTTTGTTATCTTTGTGAGTCCAAATGCAGGTGGCAATGGGTACCACAGGTACAGGTCTGGGTCTTCAGTGTGCAGGATGCAGAAGTTGATGTATCCTGGTGGGACTATGTCACATCTGATATCAAAGGAGCCATTGTGAATGGCTGCTGTGGTAGCATGGAACTGTTTGAGGTCAAGGGGTGTGAAGTTCATGGGTGGTTGTGGTTCATTGGAAGGAGAGAGTTTCATCTGCCTTTTATATGTTTTGTTGCTTTGGGTAGTCCTAGTAGATGGGTTGGAGCCTGAGGGATTGTGGTGGGCTGCAGCTCTTGGCTGCATTGCTGAGTTCCCTATGTTCAGCAATACCTGATCAATTATGTCCAATGCTTGACAACAGGGGGTGCCTTCATCCATGGGTATTGAGAACAAAGGTAAATCCTTAGAGGGACTTGTACAGTGTGGTAGATCATTGATGGTCATGATATTAAGTGCTTCAAGGTACTGAGAGAAGGCCTCAAGATGAGATACTTCATGGTGAGGTAACCAGACAGTGTCACCATTTGAGTACTCAACTAGGAATAATGAGTTAATTCCTTTTCTGTGATGGTCAGCAAGTCATTTCACTGATAGTTCTTCTACTCTCCCTAGACTGATGAGTTGCTGTAGCTGTCTACCTGGGAATCATTGATTGTCATTAGGGGTGTGTATGTGGAGTAAGCTTGCATGAAATGCAGGGTGTATACCATGCTGTTTGAGTTTGGCTGGTAGGTCTAGCATGAAGGTATTGTTGCAATAGTTGTTAATAATTTCATATGGGCCAATAAACTTTGGTGCCAGCTTTCAGGCATGTCCTTTAGGAAGGGTAAGATTGGTGATGGACAGGTAGACCAGGTCACCTTTGACAAATGGTACATCTTTCTGTTTCTGGTTGGCCATGACAGTCTGTTTGACACAGGCTGCTATTATTGAGTTGTGTGCCTGTAATATCACATCCTTCATTCATTGAGCAAAGACATGGACCCCAGGGAATTCTGAATTTGATTCCCAGATCATCAATCTTGGGGATCATCTGTAGTTGAGCATGAATGGAGTGAATCTAGTGGTTTCCAACCTGGCAGAATTCATTGTGAACTCAATTGCCAGTAGTTTGGTTGCCCAATCCTTCTGATTGGAGGAGATGCATGAGCAGAGCATCTGTGTGATGGTATGGTTTGACCACTTGATAATCCCATCTGTCTGAGGGTGGAAGCTCAATGACATGCAGAGTTCAGAGATCAAGTAAGTTTGTTTAACCTGGTCCAGAAAGTACTGGTGAACAGTGAGTCTCAATCACTAATAATGTTCTGTGGCATTCCATGGAGTTTGTATACTCTGTCAAACATGATTTCTGCTATGTCTTTTGCTTGATAGGTCTGTTTTGTTGGTACAAGGTGTACCATGACTGTTAGGTAATCAATGATGACCAAGATCATATCAAATGTGCCACTCAGGGTCTTTGACTCAGGTAATGGTCCAACAAAGTCAATTCCTATGGTTTCCCAAGGGTAGGATGGGACATTAAGGGTTTCTAGCAGTCCATAGTTAGGGTGGTTCTTAGGTTTGGATGTCTGACATATGGCACATGATTGGCAGAAGGCTTCAGTATCAGAATTTATGCCTTTCCACCAGACATTGTCTTAAAGGTAGCTGGTGGTTTTACTTGGTCCAAGATGTGCTAGTATTGAGTGGGCATGTGAGATGATGATCTTCCATAAGCATCAATTTCCTATAGTAATGTCTGGAATACACAGTACTTGGTGTCCATTGTCTCTTAGGAATACCAGGCCACTGTTGACTTCAAAGTTTTGTATTCTTTGGGGTGCTTAATGATGTCTGAGAAGAATTTATCCTGATCATATCAGTTGCATATGTCCTCACATATGTCTAAATCAGGTTCTGACATTGTTATCAGATCAGGTAATGAGGTTGGTTCCTCACTTGGTAATGACTCAGCTGTAACATTGATGTCATTTTGACAGTTGTCTGGTTTCTGTGTGTCTGTAGGTGTACTCATGTCTTTGACATGTTCAACTGGTGAGTCTTGTAAATGCTTGGCATTCCTGCCCTCCAGTGATTGTGCTGGTTCATCTGACAGCTTCAGGATCACTTGCTTCACATTTGGGAATGCAGTCCATGCACTGGATTTTCCACAAGTTGTTGCTCCTAGGAATATAGGTGACCTAGTGTACAGGGGCACTGTCACCAGGTTTAGTAATAGCTCAGATGGTAAGTGTTCCTCCTTGGCACTGACAAATTCACTGGATGCCCTCACTGTGCCTTTCAGCTCATCTGAGTAGATACAACTTAATGCATCAGCAAGAATGTTTGTTTTGCCTGGGACATGTACTATTTCAAAGTCAAAGTCTGCCAAGACCTCCAGCCATCAGGCTTGGTGTGGTGACAACTTTCATTGGGTGTGAATCCACTCAAGTCCTTTATGGTCAGTGAAGATGTGAAATTTTGTGCCTTGGAGTAAGTGTTGAAATCATTTCAGTGATTCAACTATGGCTAACAGCTCCTGTTCATGTACTGGGTAATTCTATTGTGCTGGGTTGAACTTTCCTGACCAGAAGGCAACAATGTTTCCATTCTCAAGCTCTCTACCTTGCCACAGGACCCCACTTCCACCCAATAAGCATGCATCACATGTAAGGTTGATGGGTAGATGTCACACATTTCTATGTTGATGGACCAATTCTTTTACCAGATTGAAGGCTTGCTGTTCTGTAAAGGACCATTGCCATGGTACCTTTAATGCAGCTAACTTATGTAAGTGCCTGAGGGGAATTCTCACCCCTTCACATCCTGGTGCCAGGTACTCAACTGCTCCAATAAATCCAGCAAGTAAGTCTTTATTAGTTGGGGTCTTCCAATCCATGATCTTATCTACTTTGTCAGGATCCATCTAAATCCCATTGTGATCAATAACATGACCTAAGATACATAGTTCATCCATAAAAAATTGGAGTTTGTGTTCACTCAGGTAGAACTTGTGTTTCTGCAGAGTGTCAATTACAATTTTTACATGATTGACATGGTCCTCTGGGGAGTCAGAATAGATCATAATATCATCAAGGTAAATGCCCATGAAGGTACCAATGTATGGGGCAAAGATATGATTCATCAAAGATTGATACATAGCACTGGCATTATAGTTGCCAATCTGCATAACCTGGCTGATCATTGTTCCATCCAGCATTGTAAATAGGGTCTTAGGTACATCATTCAGGTGGATGTGAATTTGTTTGTAAGCATCTTTTCCATCAAGTAAAGTTCTGTAAGGGTGTGATACTACATTATGGAGGATTGCCTCCATATCTGGAAGGGGAGATGCCAATTTCCTGGTGTTGGCATTGTGTTCACATGTATCAATTACAGTTCTTAGTTGTAGTGTACCATCCTTGGTAGCTTTCTTGAGCATTAACATGGGGATTGCATTGGTCCCAATACTAAATTCCCATTGCCCTGTTCATATGTAATCATCCTGCTTTGCACACCAGAGAGGCTTCAAGGGTTTGGGGCACCATGAAGGTCTCCAAGAATATACTTTATTGTCATCAATAAGGGGTATAACATGGTTTATGTCATGGAAAGGAGGTAGTGGTGTCTTGATTGCTTCTTACAGATATCTCTAGCATAAGCTTTCAGTTCCTCACATAGTCTTTCCCTTTTGTCAGCTAATATTTCTGCTGCTCTGGACTCTAGAGTGATTGTCTGAGTCCCTTGAATAGGCAATGAAGCATTGCTTTGTACTGTTACCTGTGCCAGGTTAAACCTGAGTAGAACCTTGTGTTGGAACAGAAATGGCATGCCCATAATTAGGTTGTAGGAGTCCAGGTTGGTGACATCAAGAGTTCAGTGCTCATTTATATGTTGGTATGCAACCTGGGGTGTGGTAGTAGCCTTTACCTTGCTGCAGGACCCTGAGACAGCAAGCTGTAGGTTGAGAGGCTTGTCAAGGATGTTGAGTGGGAGCTGAAGCTGGTCAACAAGGGTCATAGAGATGAAGTCAGACAATGATCCTGAGTCAAGAAGGGCTTGACAGGGCTTGTCATTGATTTGAACAACAATTATAGTTGGTTTTGGCAGGGGTCTTGTGAGTCCTTTGATCTGGGCAGCACTGCATTCAATTGCATGAATTCCAAGGGGATGGTCAGCTTCTTGTTTGTTGGGGCACACAGCAGCACACATTAATGTTGTATCTTTATTAGTCTTGTCCTTTGGACAGGGAGCAGGATGGTGAGGTGAGCACTTACACCTTGATAGTTCAATGCTTTCCTTTGTGCAGTCTGGTAACACCAGTACTGGACCATGCCATTGGGTTCCTTGTCTGTCAAAGAGTATGTAGTTTGTCATAGATTTCTGATTTGCATAGGTGAAGCCATCAGACTAGGTCAAAGTCAGAGCTACTCAGGTCACTGTAGTAGAGTATATGTTCATCTAGAGTGTAGTGATCAGATAGTAGGTATGTATCTGGGCCTCCATACTCTTCAAGTGTGAAACATCCAGCCTGGTAGGGTGAATTCCCAGGATGGGAACAAGGAACATTCCCCCTGACACTCTTTTCTGCATGGCAAGTTTCACCACCAATGCACAGCCACCAACCACATTACTACCCAACTCCCTGTGGTTTTGTCCTAAGGGGGGGTAGAGAAATCATCAATTTCCCTCAATATTTGGCATTTTCTGGCTGAAACCAAGACTAGTCAACTCTCTAATGCAGCACCAGAAGCAGATAGGCACCCACTTGAGGAAGAGTCAAAGACCACCACTAATGGAAAATCCATTTTCAATCTATCAAATGACTTAATGACACAGGTCCAAGCCAAGACAGAATGGATAAAGGACCAGTTAGAGCCTAATTCCTCATGGAACAAAGGCAAAATCTATATCAACCCTGAAAGAAGACAGGATGTTCTAAAGGTGTATCATGACTCAAGACCCTTGGGACATCCCAGTGTCAAAGCCATGATGAGAAAGATGATGTGCCATGTACATTGGCCAAGGATGCACAAGGACATAAGGGATTACATCCAAGGATGTGTCACCTGTCAGGCCAACAAGGTGGTGACTCATCCCACCACCCTGCTGATCACTCCTCACAACATGTCATGCTCTCCTTTCCTGTTTAAGCAAATCTCTATTGACCTACTAACAGATCTCCCTGACTCCCATTGGAATGATTCTATCCTCACTATCATTGACCAAGGCCTCACAAAGGCAGTCATTTTCCTCCCCACAACCAAAGATGTTGACTCAGTCAACATTGCCAACCTCTTCCATAATCATGTTTACCCCTGCTTTGGAGTCCTGGAAGCTATCATCTCTAACTGAGGACCCCAGTTCATATCAGCCTTCACCCATGACCTTTACCAGGCCATTGGCATGGAAATGAAGGCAACCACCACCTATCACCCACAATCCAATGGAGAAGTGGAACATGTCAATCAGGAAGTCAGCACCTTCCTTTGAATGTACACCACCAAAGACCTGGACAATTGGTCCTGGTACCTAGCAGATGCTGAGTCTGTTCACAACTCCTGGGTACACACTACTCATGGACAGACACCCTACTACCTCCTCTATGGGTACAAACCCACCCCCTACCCATCCAAACCCTTGAACCATGCTCCCCTCTCCAAGGAGCATCTTGAAAAGCTAGCAGCAGCATGTGATGCTGCTGTAATAGCACACAAAAATGCCCAGGAAGCCATGCTGCACAAGCAGCCAGGAAAGGCTTATTGTAAATTTGAAGTTGGAGATAAGGTATGGCTTGACAGATAAAATCTCAGACTACAGGTCCTGTCACAGAAACTTGCACCCTGAAGATATGGCCCCTTTGTTGTCACAGAAAAGGTAACTCTTGTTAATTTCTGACTAGAGCTACTGAGATTCTGGTGGATCCACAACATCTTCCATGCAAGTAAACTCACACCTTACATCACTACCCCAATTAATGGATCAGAGCCTGTTCCCAAACCCCCCCAACTCATTGATGGTCATGATGAGTGGGAGGTCAAGGCCATCCTAAACCATTGAACAGTCAGAAAGAAGCACAAGTACCTAGTCAAGTGGGAGGGCTACCCTGATGCAGAAAATACATGGGAACCCACTAAAAACCTTATAAACTGCCCTGAGCTCCTCTCAGAGTATCAACAAACCCATTGCCTTCCACTCACACACCCCACATCCACACTTCTCCTCTAGATGTCTGACCTCTCTGACTACATATCTGAGACAAATTGCCACAAGGATATCTATGCCTCAATACTTTCTGAGCTCAATGAGCTTGCCACTCCTGATATCTCCTCACCTCTTCACCACACCATGGCCTCTCATGGATGACATCACCAACCCATTTGCAACACCACCACCCCACTTCCCAGAGCAGCCCCACTTTATGCCAGGGCAACCCCTGCCCAGGTACACAACACAACAGTATTCCCATCAAGAAGCCAGGTACCCCATACCCCTTCAGCCCCTTTCCAGCCTCTGCCCCACTGACCAAGGTGCCCCCATCCATCTACCCCCACCATCTTCCTCCAGTCTCAACACTCTTCCCCAGAAAGTGACCAAGACTCAGCTGCTCCTACACCCCCCACCAACACTCCATCCCCCAGTGTATCCATTGACAAGTTCATCAGCTATGTGTGGGTGTTTAATAACTTCAAGTTGTGGGCAGCTCTTGGATGGCAAGCACCAAGTGACCATGAGTGTCTACAGCTGCTGTCCAAGGTCTTCAGGGACATGGAGCAGGTAGGAATGAGAGTATCCTGGAGAGTACTAGGTGAAGTAACTGGCCAGACTCCCCTTTCTACTAATCTGGCCATTACAGGGTAGGACATCATTGATGCCATGAAAACTCAGGCTGAGATGGTCCTCCTCACCCACAAAATGTATGGGACTCCCCTACTCCTATCCTTCAACACATTTCTTGACCAGTCCTGGGGCCCCCTGGTAGTTCCCACTAGTAATACCCCTGCTGTGCAGAACCATCACCAAGGAACTGGCAATGCAAGATGCTCTATCTGCCAGGAACACCCTCACATGCAAGGACATTGCCCTTCCCCATTGGTAGCATTGGTGGACCTATCCACCCCTACTACAACATCCTCTTCCTTCTCAGACTCTGAGCCCAAACCCCCTGTTTCAAACTCAGATTCAGGAACCTTTGTGGCCCCAGAGTCCCCAGAACCCCTCTCCCTGACAACCCTATCCCTGCTCACACCCTGTGCAACCTTGCTTATGTCCAAACAGCCACCACAATGGCTGACAAGATTGTCACCCTCACTGGCAACACTTGCAGACCATGGATCCATTTCTTCATGGCTATAAAGGATGACCCTTCCAACTGCCATATGTACAATGCCACCACTGCTCTATGGCCTGTCCTGAATGAGGCCTTCTTCCCCATTCCTGCTACTCCTGCCCTCCAGTATTACCTGTCAGGCAAGATGGACATCTCAGAGACTTACTCACTCTTTGGGTACCAGTGCTTTGACTGCAACTGCCTCAGTCACTGGAGGTGGGAGCATGATGAGTGGAGGCCATATTGGAAACCTGAGATGCTGGCCTGCAACATTCAGGGCCCAGTAGAGGCCAGTGGATCAAGACCAGCCTGCAGGCAGGAGGTTTCTCAGGCCAAGAAACAAAGGGGGGGTGATGTTATGACTTTTTCCTCTTATCTCATCTTTTCCCATCATGTGACTTTCCCACAGTCACATGTGTTATATCTTACATAATCTAACAGATGCTTCACAGACAGTTTTCTTTGCTTATGGGGATTTTCCCCTATCCATGGATGTGCTTAGCAGACTCAAGCTATACTCACAACTACACACATACATTTCCCTTTTCATTGTATTCCTACTATACCCATACAAGTATGCAGTTCATGCCTTTCCTTTCTTCCAGTGCAAACTGGCAACTTTCACATGATTGTGACATGTCTACTCATACAGACTCATACCTACATGATTACAAGTCCTTGTGACTCCATTTCTCCACACTATTGTTCTCCACTTACAGACCAACATTGTATGCCTTGTATGGCACTTTCCATTATTCTCCTTAACCAGTAGTTCTATTGTTCTCCTGTACTATATAGTCTAGACAAAGATGTGGGATATTCCCCATCTTTCGTCTCCTTTGCAATATCCACAGAACTATCTGGCTTAACTCTCTGTGCAAGTCTCTGTCCAGTTTTCTTCAAGGTACCAAGGATTCTTGCCATGCCACACAATGCCTTGTAAGGCCTTAGGAGCTGCTTACTAAGCAGGCTGTATTGGCATTGGGTCAGGACTCTGTAAAGCCTGTAGAGTGCTTAGTCAGCACATCTAAGGTTAGGGTTAGTGTGCATCAGTTTCAAAGGCACTCAAGGCTTGCTATATCAGCAAAGCCTTAACAGCACCCCTACTATTGAACAATGTAACTTCAGACTAGAAAAGCTTGAATGAAATGTAACTGAAGTCCCATACTACCAGTATGAAAAGGACTTATGCTTATCATCTCTAAACAGTTCAGCTTACCTAGTTAACTGCAGCATAGCTCAACTGAAGACCCTTATCAACTCAAGGGCCAAAACAAATATCATTGACAAACAAGTGGTGAAGGAGCATCATACATATCTCCTGTTAAGGCTTCACAGATGTGAGACTTAATGCTTTCAAGACCAATGCTCTAACCCTAACCTGAGACTTGCTTAGTAAGCAATCTCCTAGGCTTTACAGGTGTTCAGCAGCAGCAAGACTCCTTCTCTTAGAGGGATCAGAACTGGACAAGTCCCTAAGGTACAAAGGCCAGTGAAGTGGTGCTAGCATGAGCAGTGGAGCTTTCTGTGGGCTGAATTTGAGATAGAGCAGACAACAGGTCTTCAGTTGATACTAGGGATGGCAAGGGGATGTTGCCTCCTAGGCTGAATTGAGTTGGTAACTGTGGGGTGTGAACTGTCCTTTTAGAGACAGGGGGTCAAAACTTGCTAGACAGGCTAGAGCTTGACCAGACTAAGAACTTCTTGACCATGATGGGCAAGAGTTAAGACTAGTGGGTACTACCTAGTTGAGAGCAGTAGTGCTAGGGGGTAGTTGAGCTAGATAGTTAGACATATCCTGAAGGATAGGGGTACTACACCTTTTTAGGGGTATAGGGGTTTATACTGCCAGTGTTAAATGACAGAGGTGGTTGACTGCTGCATTGAGCACAACAGGGGGTCAGTGTAGGGTGATGCTGATGGGTGAAGTGAATATCTTTTGTCTTCTATTAAGGCTTTGTTGATAGGACAAGCCTTGAACACCTTTGAAACCAACACTTGCTAGCCCTAATCTAAGAGATGCTTAGTAAGCACTCTTCAGGCCTCCAAGGGTCCTGATGCTATGCTAATCCAGCTGCTTAGTAAGCAAGCCCCTGAAGTCTTACAAGTCATTGCACAGAGCAGCAAGGATCCTTCCTACACATGAGAAGAGCCTAAGGATAGACTGCTAAGAAAGTCAGAGGGAGGTAGTATTCTGTGGGTAGTACAAAGGAGACAAAAGATGGGGAATGTCCCACATCTTCATCTAGACTATATACTACATGGGACAATGGACTACTGGCTATGGAGAACAATGGTTAACGGCCATATAAGGCATACAAAGGTAAGTCCATAAGGGTAGAACAATAAGCATGAAGAAACAGAGTTGATCTGACTCCTACACACATAGCTATGGGTCTGTACAAGTTGATGTGTCACAATCACATGAAAGTCACGTGATGTGAAAGTTAGGGGTTCACACCAGAAAACAGTGAAGGGTGTGAACCACATATCATATAGGTATTGTAGAAGTACAGAAAGGAGGAAACATACTGTGTATTCATGAGGGAAACCCAAGTCCACTGAGCATGTCCATGGATAGGGGAGAGCCCTGTAAGTAAAGGTGAAATATCTGCAAAGCATCTGTTGGATGATAAGATTGTAAGACACATGGCCATGGGAAGGTCATGTGAGGAAGGAGATAAGATAAGAAAAGAAAGCATAACACCTGCCATACATAGAAAGTATATAAGGACATAGATACTTTCTGTATTTTTTCCCAGTCTACCTCATACAGAGATTTTTGGCAAGTTCTTCCTGAGCAACCCAAAAACAACCTCTAATCAAGAATGGACTACTGTGTGGCTGAACACACTAGCATTCCATCACATATTTTGAACTTCTGCATATCTCTGCTTATTCTCTAAACTTCATCTTTACAACTGTGATGTGGCCCACTCACCATCTGGCCTGATCACCCAGGTGTGAGACCAGCCACATCAAACCTTACTAATGAGCTCCCCCTTTAACCCCAACACCATCAACAAGGAGATTAGATGCCATTTTTGGGCTATTGAGCCAGATCAAGAAGGCCCTTACCAATTTGGAGGGATAACTCAAGGAGTGGACTATCACAGAGATGTGACCACTGTGCTGAATACTACATTAGCTCATGAACCCTCTGGGATCATTAGGACACCTGGGAGTGGCTCCCCAACAGGCCACATTGACCTTGATCATACCAAGGTTGGTGTGAATGACTTGCAAGATGCAGTCAAGCAGCCAGTCTGCAAGCTAGGGAACAAGCTGCAAGGCTGTACCCCAGACCCCCTGGCTGATGCTGGAGAGGGCAAGAATGTGCATGATGCCAATGGATTCATTAAGCCACATTCACCCACACAAAGTATTACCTCATTAGTATGAACATCTGTAATATTTGATCAGAACCAATGGTCCACATGGATGTGAGAGGCCTCAGACAAATCACCTAGGAATAAAGAAGGAATACATACTCCCAAGTTGCTCTGGTCTGATTTAGTTGAGTGAGACAGAGACTTGAGGAATGCCTTGCCACAATGGTATAGAATGTCAACAGCCAGACCTGAGGAAGGTACACATTACAACAAGAAATTTAGTCAACCAGCATCCATTGAGAGTAAGCCACAACTTACCAAGGATGAGAAGGAAAAGTGGAGGGCCCCCACTCCTAGTGCTACCATAGGTGCACATACCAAAATCATGAGTGTACAGGAATCTCACATTACAAGTGAGAACAGAAGATATGTACCTGGAAATATAATAAACCAACTGAAACAAGCCAGACTGGTCAAGCAGCTTGACAGTGCTGAGGCCTTGATATGTGAACAACAGGCAATTATCAACTCCTTGAAATGATGGGACAAGAAAGAGTCTTGGAATTCTGGACCTTCCAGATTAATGGCAGAACAGAAAGTGTCAGCTCCTAAGGTCAGCATCAATGAGGATGCAATGAATTATGCACTTGAACCAGAGGGGAATCTTGACTCAACCAAGGAGGCTGTGAGTGCCCAGGAAAACATGTCATCTGGATCACAGGATTATTATCAGTGCAGAAAGACTCACCAACAAAAAAGAGAACACCAAAGAGAGGTGACCCCAATTGCTTGAGCTTCATCTGTGTTCCCATATGACAGCACAGTACTCCATGCAATGTGGGGTGACCCCAGACATACTTCTAGTACATCAAGCTCAACCATGATCAGGCAAAACAGACATCCAGATAACTTACCCCACAGAAGGCCTAACAACCCAGATAACTCATCAGACTCCTCCAGTGACAGTACAATGACCAACAGCTCTTCAACAAGTGATGACTCATCATTTGGGTTGGACTTCTTCAAGGAAGAACCTTCAACTGTGTTCATGAATGATTTGGACCAAACAAAAGCCTGTAAGCACAAAAAGAAACACTGTTACAGGGCCAAATTGAATAAACTAAAGTATCAGCAATCATTCCTGAAGGAAGATCCACCATTCACTTACTGTGGTGAAATACAGGTTGGGTTGTTCAAGAAATGGTGTTGTGAGTTGTGTGACTGGGCAAAGCATGCTTGTCTGGACTGGAAGAAGAGTATTCATCTTGCTGGGAAATACCTTGATGGCTGAGCATACCATTTCTTTGAGAGAGATGTGTTAGATTTAAAGAAGAAATACACGGCCCTGTTCAACTACATATTCCCAGCTGACTTCAGGATGCAGCAACACAATAAATTTGATGCATGTAGGCAAGACAGGCAATCAGTACTTGATTTCTTAAGGAAACTCCAGGAGATTGCCAACACAGTTGGAAACATTGGTGACTGCAATGTGGTACTGGCATTCTGGAGGCATTGTCAGCCTTACTTGTGTGCTGAGCTCACCAAGAACAGGTATGATGCAACCACTATCTCCATCATTACTCTTGAGTCAGAGTGTGTGAGATATGAGAAAGCCAAATGTGTTATCAATGAGGAGCATCAGCATCAACCTCAGCCATCATGTGAATACCATAACCCACACAAACAAAGCACTGACTGACTCAGCACTGCCACTGCTAAACCTACTATGCCTACAACTAGCAACCATTCAACTAGTCAAAACCCTAAGCAAACCAACCAAAAGCCCCAGCATGATAACAGCAAGATGGCCAATAAGGACCATAACCAGCACTTGCAGCTGGAAGGCAAGTGCTTTAATTGTGAAGGGACTGACCACATTGAACATAACTGCCCTAAGCATTGGCAAACCAAGGACAATCAAAACAACCAGCAACTGCTACTCAACTCAGTCAGAATGACTGCAGCTGAGGCCCAATTAGCAGCCATTAAAGAAGGCACAGAGCTTGGCCTGTTTGCAGTGGGCTCTGTCTGCTCAGAGATGCCTGAGCTTCAGCAGGCCAAACAGGACCTGCTAAAGGCATGCACTATTGCTACCCTTAACACAGCAGTACCACTAATTCTTGATTGAGTTGGATAGGGTAGGCCTGCAGCATGGCCTGCCAGCATGACTGGCAAGGGGTGAGCTTCTGTGGTTCCCTAAAATAAGTCATGTTCTGGTGATCTGTAAAGATCACCATCAGGGCTGTTGGTGCAAGGAGATGGGGCCTCCACTCCTTGAGGGCCCTTATCACTGCTAGTAACTCCAGGTTGTAGACCTGGTAATTCTGTTCTGCCCCTGTGAGTGACTGTGAGAGATATGTGCAGGGGTGAAGGACTCCCTTATCATCCTTCTGGCTGAGGATGGCTCCAGTTCCAAGCCTAGAGGCATCAGTGTGGGCTATAAATGGCTTCTTCTGATCATGGAGTTTGAGGACCAGATCAGAAGTAAGAAGGGTGCAGAGTTTGTTGAAGGCCTGCTGTTGGGGTTCTTCCCAGTGGAAGACAATGTCCTTTTTAAACAGGTTGTGGAGGGGTCTGGCTACTTGGGAGAAGCTGGGGATAAACATTTGGTAGAAGTTGCAGAACCTGAGGAAGTTGCAAACTTCCTTAAGGTTCATGGGGGTGGGCCATGCCTTGATGGTGTTAGTCTTGATAGGGGAGGGTTCATACTGGCCTTCCCTAATCACATACCCAAGAAACTCCAGTTCTTCAGTTTCAAAGGTGCACTTCAATATTTTTAGTTGAAGGCCTTCCTTCTTCACAATTTTCAAAAACTCTCAGACTCACTCCTTGAGCTGCTCCTTGGTTTTTGTGTGGACAGTCATGTTGTCCATAAAAATTACTGTTTTCTTTCCTGCAATCATAGGGCCAAACTTAGTGTTCATATACCACTGGAAAGTAGGAGGGGAATTGGTCTGGCCAAAAAACATTACCAATGGCTCATACAAGCCTCTTGAGGTTATGAAAGCAGCCTTCCATTCATTGCCTTCCTTGATCTGTATATTTGTAAAACCCCACTGGATATCAAACTTAGTGAAGTACTTGGACTCCACTAGTTCATCCAGTAGTCCCTTGATGTCAGGGAGTGGGTAGGAATCCTGCATGGTGTTATGGCTTTGTGAATAGCAAGCCAATAACACCTTCAAGACCAACACACTAACCCTAACCCTAAGCATGCTACCAGCACCTTACAAGGCTTTTACAAGGGTTCTCCCTGCATGGCAAGACTTCTTCTCTCAGAGCAATCAGGGCGAGGCAAAGTCCCAGAGGTACAAGGCCAAGTAGATTGGTAAGATGCAAAGGAGACAAAAGATGGGGGGTATCCCATATCTCTTGGTCTCTTATACTACTATACAGGCATTGTACGCTAAGTATGGGGAACAATGGGAATGCTGTGTAAAGGGAACAATAGAAGTCCTAAACAAGGGGAACAATGTACATGGAGTTTGAAATGTCCTGAGTCATAATGACTCATTGCAATGCGTCAGTCATGTGATGGTCATGTGACCATGTGAAGTAAGAGGAAAACATACTGAGTCTGCATACAGACACATCCATGGATGAAGTAATCTGAAGTCCACAAAGTGTCAATGGATAGGGGTAATCAAAGAGTTACTCCAAAAAGGAAAGAAAACAGGAAAACCTTAACACATGATATATTTGTTTAGATGCACATAATCCTGAACCAACTGTTGTTTTCCATCCTTCTTCCCTATGAAAAACACAGGGGCTGCCTGTGGAGATTTTGAGGGTTGGATCTTTCTGCACTTGAGGTTCTCATCAATAAAGTCATTGAGAAGCTTCTCCTGATCCAGGGTAAGATGGTAGTTCCTTCCTTTCACCAGATAGAAGTCTTCTTTTAACTTTATTTCATGGTCCAAGAATAGTCTGTATGGGGGTAAGGGGGCTTCTGACTCAGAAAATACCTCCACATAGTCCTGGTACTTGGCAGGCAGGAGAATTTCCTTCTTTTCTGCTGTGGCTTCTAGTTGGGTTGAGATTGTTGTCTTGCTAACTTGAATCTCCAGAGAGCCCCACTGGATTAGCTTCCTTCAGGCCTAATCAATCACTGGGTTGTGATCTCTGAGCCAGGGCATTCCTAGGAGAAGTCATTCTCCATTTCCCATCCTAGTGATGTAAGCATGAATTCTCATCACCTTACCCCACAGCTTCCCTTGGAAGGTGGCTATCTGATCAATGATTTGATCTGTCTTCCCTGTGACACTCCAGAGAGCCCATGGGTTTCTAATTTTGTGAGTAGAGATCCTGTGATCTGCTACTGTGTGTTTGTCGATAATGTTGGTTTCTGCACTGGAATCTATCAATGTGTTGATAACAGCAGTGCTGTGGTCAATTAGGTAGGTGGACCCTGTTAGGGACTTGAGGGACAGAGCATCGTCACACTGGTAATGGGGTATTTCTGTGACATTGTGCTCAAGTTTTCCTAGCCTAAAAGTACATTGTTCAAAAGCAGGGGCATGAGCTGTGGCAGTTGCTCACCTCTTTAAAAATCCTGTGAGAACACACCAGAAGAGAAATTGGATGTGCCCCCACTCTCCAAGTGCTCCAGTTCCTTTTTTAGCTTGTCTATTTTTGCTTCCCTATTCTTAGGTGGGTAGCTTCCTTGCTTCTTTGGCTTCTTGCAGTCCTTTGTGAAGTGCCCTTCCTCATCACAGTTCCAGCACATGAGTGCTCTGCAAGATTCTCCTGGGCTTGGTTGGGGGCCAGATGTTTTATCAATGTCCATTATGTCAGGGTTGCATTGCCTGTTGCTGCAGCTATGGTTGTAGCCTTTGTTCTTCCATAGGAAGTTTTTGTTGGGGTCTGTGGCTTTACCTTTGAACATTCTCATAGTAGCCAGTGAGGCTCTAACCTTGGTGGCAGCCTTCTTCCACTCTGAGATGGTTCTCAGGACAATGCCTAGGCCTAGTATTCTCTGGCTGATCTGGGGGTTGAGCCCCTTTCCAAAGAAGGTAGCCACTGCTATGTCATGTAGGAAAAGCTCAGCTTGCACCAATAGGTTATCAAAATTAGTGATGTATTCATTGAGAGAATGCTTCCCCATTTGGATAGAGGAGAGTGTAATCAGGGCCATAGCCTTGATGTCTCTGATTTGGAAACATTCTTTGAGCTTCTTGATAAGTTCTTTTAGGGTATCTGGGAACCTAATCTCATTATCCTTGGTAGTTGATTGGTTGACATATGACTGCTTGAATGACAGGGCCAAGCCCTTATCCATAAATGACAAGATGAAGCCTATTCACTTCTTATCTGTGTTGTAGATGTGAGCATTTGTGCCAAGGTATTTTTTTACCAAGACAATCCATCCTGGGTAAGTTTGATGATTGCTATTAAAAATAACAGGCTTGTTGAGGCCTAGCTCTTTTCCTCCAGACTTTGAGTCCTCAGGTTTGGCTTTTGTCTTGCCCTTTTTTGTGCCAAAGGCAACTTGTGTTCAGTACCAGTGGACAATTTCCACTGGCAAGGGTTGCTGCCTGTAGACAGGGTCCACAATGGAAGCTCCTCCTAAGGCTTCTGCTAATTTGTCTGCCATTGCTTCTTCTTCTATTCCAGGTAAATTGAAGTCCAACTTCTCCAAATAGACAGATTGCATAAGAGGATCTGCAATTGGTGTGTCAAGTGAATCCACATCAGAGTCCTCTTCCTTTTTCTCCTGATGCAAAGAATATGGATCTGGAATGACCAGATCAATGTCTACTTTGATTGGTGATAAGGTGCCAGCAATAGTGATGGAAGTGGTTGTGGGCTGAAGTGTTGAAAGTGCAGACAACAGGTCTTCAGTAGAAACTAGGGGTGGCAGGGGTATATTGCCTCCTAGGCCAAAACAAGTTGGTAACTGTGGGGTATGAACTGTTCTTTTGGGGACAGGGGGTCTAAACTTGCTAGACAGGCTAGAGCTTGACCAGACTAAGAACTTCTTGACCATGGTGGGCAAGAGTTATGACTAGCAGGTACCACCCAAGAGTGAGCAGTAGTGCTAGAGGGTGATTGGCTAAATAGTAAAACATATCTGAAAAGGATAGGGGGAACTACACCTTTTTAGGGGTATAGGAGTTTATATTGCCAGTGTTAAATGACAGAGGTCTGACTGCTGCATTGGGTGCAACAGGGGGTTGGCATAGGATGATGCCAACATTGACAAAGTATCTTTCATCTTCTGTTAAGGCTTTGCTGGTATAGCAAGCCTTAAACACCTTTGAAACTGATGCACACTAACCCTAACCTTAGACATGCTGACTAAGCACTCTACAGGCTTTACAGAGTCCTGACCCAATGCCAATACAGCCTGCTTAGTAAGCAGCTCCTAAGGTCTTACAAGGTGTTGTGCAGCATGGCAAGAATCCTTGGTACCTTGAAGAAAACTGGACAGAGACTCACATAGAGAGTTAAGCCAGATAGTTCTGTGGATATTGCAAAGGAGATGAAAGATGGGGAATATCCCACATCTTTGTCTAGACTATATAGTACAGGAGAACAATAGAACTACTGGTTAAGGAGAATAATGGAAAGTGCCATACAAGGCATACAATGTTGGTCTGTAAGTGGAGAACAATAGTGTGGAGAAATGGAGTCACAAGGACTTGTAATTGTGTAGATATGAGTCTGTATGAGTAGATGCATCACAATCATGTGAAAGTCATGTGATGTGAAAGTTGCCAGTTCACACTGGAAGAAAGGAAAGGTGTGTGTTGACATGATAACTATTCATGTCTACAGGTCATAGTTACTTGACCATATATTTCAGTTGCATTATTATTGACAACTTAACACTCACATGACTAGTTATCCTACATACCCAGATATCACATGGTACCATTCTTCTGGTACTGTTGTTAAATGTTCTACAACCTTCTATCTTCATATAGATAGTTACTCCTTCCTTAAGTAGTAGTTGTAGTTACAATGCTCTGGAGTTACTCCATGTGCACAGACCATGTACAGTACATATATATACTGTACTTGAGGGCCTCAGTCCCTCAGTTTGAATCTAGTATTCTCTCATCTCTACTAAGCTTTCCAGCAACTCAACTGGATAGCTTCATTAGCAACATACTCACACTTTCCATAACTCAAGCACAAACCTCCAGGTAAGCACAGAGTTGCTGTGCTACTTCCTACCCCTTGTTTGTTAGGTTATGAGCCCTGCCAGGCTCTGACATGATAGACAATTGTATTCAGCCTAACAGGCAATTCCCCAATCCAATCTGTCATGTTTGACTGGCTGGTGGACTTGTGCTTCACAGTTACTTTTGAGTTACAGTATATAGCCTTTGCTCTTATGATAGCTTTGGCCTACTGGTCTCTCAATGACCATGTACCTTTCAGAGTTGTACCTCTCTTCACCTTCACAGTCTATCTGGCAGTTCATGTTGTATCTCTTCTTCAGTGGTCAGATGCCCCAGTGGCACTACCACATCCAATCACTCCAATCCTTCTCAAACAGTTTGAGATCCCTGAGCTCTTCCAAGGCCAGGAGTCACAGAACTTTGATAATGGCTACCCTCTGTCTTTTGATCAGGAGCCACTGCTCTTCAATTGGGCTCTTCATACCTTTCAGGACTACAATTTTAACCATTTCTATGACTACCTTCCAGTGGTCACATGGTTCATATTCCTGCAGCCAGATTTTTGAGTCCTGCAGCAGTACTACATGCAGCAGACCTTCTTGGTTGCAAGGCACCTTGGCATTAGCTTTTCCAAGTCTTTTAGAACTTACATGTTCTATGCCCCATGTTGAGCACTACCCAATCATCCTCCATTTAACAATCTTACTCCCTTTGATCTATTTCTTATGTGACATTGTCTCTCTAGAAATGATCTCAGGTTTTTTGATGAGCAGTTTGCAGAACTTGTTGCCCAATTCAGTATGGAGAACTGACTTCACACCCCTACAGGTGATCAGGGAGCAACATGGTTCCAAGTGAACCAGGAGGATGGACACCTGGGCTGGGATGCCTTCCTGGATCTGAATGATCTCAAACTTGATGGATCTATTGATCAGGGATTGGAGGAAGAAGCAGAGATTAGGAGAAAAGGAGCTGAGGGCAAAGGAAAAGGATGTGCCTTATAGGCATGGACTTAGGTGGTTGAACTTCATCAATGCCACTGAACCTGACTATCTCATTGCAGGAGTCATGTCTGGAGGAGTGAAGACCAACCAGATCTTCACCAGAGCTTTCTACAAGGAAGCCTCTAACTCCCCTTTACCCTTTATTACCAGCACCTTCTCTGCACCAGAAAACCCTTTTATGGAAATTCACTGGCTCTTTCATGGATCCTACAAGGCTCCATCTTCTAAGTTAACATGGTACTCAACCCCACACAGCATAGCAAGCTTCTGGGGAATAGATCTACCAGTGATCAATGATGAAGACCCCTCATTACTCACTGTCCCTGCCTTCTGGATCAACACACACCCAGATGAGTACTCACCAAACTCAGTCTGGGTACACCCTCTTTGGGATCCTTGACTGTTTAGAGGAGCAATTCCTGCTGTCCATGCCTGGAACAAGTACCTTGATGCTCACTTTAGGGGAGCATTTAAGAAGGGAGCTTCAAACAAAAGCTCTTACTTACCCTCATGCCTGGACCAACAGTCAGACACCTGCATTGGTATCTGGCTTTCACAGGTCATCAATGCAAGGAGTGATCCTAGGGTTCAAGCTCATTTGGACTCTCTTGTGGCCATTGACCTTTCTCCTGTCTATGGAATTGCCTGGTGGCCAGGGAACACCTCAGCTGACCATCCACATGGACTTGCATCTTGGCAGCTCAATCTCTGTCAACTCAACCTCTTTCTTGTCCTGGAAGTTGAAGGCTTTGATTTCTCATCTTAGAGTCAATCCAGTTGAAATGGAAGCAGCCTTCAACATGGTGCTTGTTACACCAGTGGATGATGATGGTGTATGCTCAACCTTCTATGCTACTGAGCTGACCAGAAGACCTTCAGGATACTGAGGGTAAGTTGACAGGGGAATGATACAGAACCAAGTAATCAGGTGACTCTGAGTTGATCACTCTCAAGAATACTCAAGAGGATCTAGACAAAGTTGTTAAAAGGAACAAGGTAGAATTTTGACAAGGAACTACCTCTCATCAAGTATGTGTTTATATGGTACAGGGAGGTATAGTACAATGAGTGGGGGTCATCCACAGCAAAGCCCCAATTACATATCATGTGGGGTATGGAGTAGTGGAGTAAGTAGACCCTATACAACCAAGTGTCATACTATGGTGGAGTGGAAAATCATTGAATGTCCTTGAAGAGTCTGTTGGATATGTTACATAAGGAAAAGAGAAAGAAAATGGAGAACTGTGGGATGAAGTCTGGAAAATTCATAATATTACCCCCCTGCTTTTGCCCAAACATCCCAAGAGGGGAAGCCAGTGTCAGTGGTAGTCACCAAGCTCCAGCAGAGCCAGTCTGTGGTCCAAGAGAGTCCATTGTGGTTTGTTGGGGTTATGGTCAGTAGACCAGTGGCTGAGGTAATGGCAATGGTAGCATGCAAAAGGTTGGAGGGGGTGATTGGTGGGGACCATGGTTCTTCCACAGAGGAGGAGTTTGAGCGATGTAGTGTGTGGTACTGGAAGAAAGGCTTCATTTGGAAAGGGGAGGATGGATCTGAGGGAGAGAGGAACATTTTTGGTGAGCAGGAGATTGCATAATTTCATGAGATAGGGGAGCCAATAGCCAATAGATCCTCCCGACATGTCATGAAGGGAGTGGGCGAAACTGTAGGCAGACTGAGAGTAGGTGGGGGGGGGAGGAAGTTGTTGCATTCTTGTCATTCCCAATGTTTTCTAGGCCTGGGACATCCCCTGATGAGCATATGACTGCAACTCGTGCAGCTGTTCCAGGTTGAAGTGAGAGGTTGGGAAAAGTGGAGAGGAGTGATACATCAGGTTTCTTCTCCTTTCCTTTGTTAAGAGGTGGATGCATTGAGCATGGACCAACCAATCATGGACTGTAGTGATCAAGGTTGGTAGTGTCCAATGGGACAGTTCACCTGGAAAGAAATGATAGAAGGATTGGATAAGTTGTACCCTGAAGTCTATGTGAATGATTGAAATGATTGTGAATTGGGTACTCATCACTTCAATGACTTAACTTCCTATTGTCTCATTGATCCTCAACCCAGTGGTTTCCTCCCATGTGCTATCCACTGTGTCCACTAACTCCGTCAGTCACTTGCCTATATTCTCAGCATTGTGGAAGACTGAAGACAGCACCTGCAAGCAGTTGTTGTCTGGTCCAGGGTTCCATCCTGATGCTTCCCATGTTGGATAGCCTGCAAGGATCTGAGAGTAACTGATGAATTCATCAACAGATGGTTGGCTTGCAGGAGGGATGAAGCTTGATAGTGGAGTGCAGGTGGCAGTGGTGATGTCCAGAATGGGGTTGTTATTGATGACAATGATTGCATGGGGTTGAGACAGTTCAGGGGAAGGGGCAAGATCATCTCATGCAGGGGAGGTGGTTGGGTGTTTATGAACAGGTTGCAAGGAAGAGGGGACATGGGGGACAGGGGTCTTGCATCTTTGTGGAAGTGAAGTCACACATTTGGGGGTTGTGTGAGACTTCCCTTTGGTGATTGTGGGGGTGAGAGATACTAAGTGGCTCCTGGCAGTGTGTGAAATGGATTGGGTTCCCCAGCAGAGGGATGCCACCAAGATATTGGAGAAAGAGGGGAATGAGGAATGGGAGATCAGATCATAACTGAAAGGATTTGGGGGAGTCATGTATCCATCACTCATTAGAACTGTGTAAGAGAGAGGTGATGGGTGTGCTGATACTCATGAAGGATGGACTCAGCGTTCCTTAAATTCCCTTCAGGCTCCCATGTGTTTTTGGCATGTGGATACCCTCTTCACTTAATCTGATATTGGGTTTTCTTATTCTGTCAGCTGGTGGAGTGTTTGATGATTCTCTTGACTTCCCATTCATTTACTCCTTCGATAAGATCCAGTGGTGGAGGTGGTGGTGGCATTCCATTGATCATGGTTTCCACATAGGGGGTGAGGAGCAATGCATGGAAAACATTGTGAACTTTCCACATTCTTGGGAGTTCTAACTGGTAGTTGACCATGGAGAGGACTTTGGTTATGGAAAAGGGGCCTAGATGTCAAGGGGAAAGCTTTCATGAGGGTGTGGCTAAGTTCAGATTAGTCCTGTCTAGCCAAACCTTGTCTCTGACCACAAAAGGCTTAAATCCCTTGTTGGAGTACCTTCATGCCACTTCTTCTTGGGCAGCCTTGTACATTAGCAGTGCCTGATCCCTTGACTGGGCAAGAAGCTCCAGTCATGACTCTGTCAGACTGTTGTCATTAGCCACCTCTGACAGGTAGGGAGTTGGTTCATATCTATAAAGCAGCAAGAACAGAGTTTCTCCAGTTACCAAACTGATTTGTGAATTGTGGGTGAATTTGGCATCCAGGAGGTACAGTGGCTCAAAAAACTGTCTGCATGTTTGCATGTTTTACATTATCTATGATCAAATGCAATAACCCCTAACCCTAGCCCTAACCCATGAGTGTATGGAATAACATACTTACTCTTGGCTTTCTATTGGTCCAAGAATCAATTGATGTGGATAAGAACTGATAGAATAGCAGCCATTTGAAAATGACATGTCATGCGAACAGTTTTTTGACTTTACAAAAATCCAACTATCTAGTACTTGGTATGAGCTCCTTTGGCCTTGATAACTGCTTCAACCCTTCTAGGCATTCTTCCTATCCATTTTTGACACTCTTCCACAGAAATCTTCCCCCACTCCACTACCACCCTTTCCCACAATTGATGAACTCCTGTAGGAGCACTCTCATAACCTGAGAGAGATTTTTTGAGGTGATTCCAAGTGTGTTCAATTGGGTTGAGGTCTGGAGATTGTGCAGGCCAGTCTAGAAGCTTGATATCTTGATCTTCAAACCATTTCTGGGCTCTTCTAGAGGTATGCTTGGGGTCATTATCTTGTTGAAAGATAATGTCATCTTCTGGAATTCCAGATTCCTCCATGCTTTGAAGCAACCCTTGCTCCAAAATGGCCACATACTGTTTAGCATCCATCCTTCCCTCAACCTCACTCAAGACCCCAACACCATTCCACCCTATACATCCCCAAACCATGAGTGAACCTCCTCCAAACTTGACTGTACCTTTGACCTCTCTGGAAATAAGCCCTTCACCCTTCTTTTTCCACACATACTCTTGTCCATCTGACCCAATCCTGTTGATTTTGGTCTCATCTGACCATATAACTCTTGTCCAGTCCTCCACAGTCCAATGCTGATACTTGAGAGCAAAGGCTAACCTCTTCTTCTTGTGACCAGTAGAAAGCAATGGCTTTTTTTTCTTCACCACAGCCTTCAATGAGGGTTCTTTGAGGGTATTCCTCACTGTCTGAGAAGAAACAGGACTATCAACAATAGAGTTGATGAAATGAGTGGCTTGAACAGCATTTTTGACCTTGCCAGTAAGGATTTTCTGGACAATGGCCCTTTTCTTGATGGAGGAAAGCTTGGAAGGGTGACCACCATGAAGCCTAGGCCTCTCTGGTTGGATTTCCTGAAGAACCTGGGATACTGTAGACTTCCCTAGACCAGTCTGTGAGGCAATCTTCATAGTAGACAGGCCAAGAGAGGCAAGAGAGATGATATTTTGTCTTTGAGAGGTGGAAATGGATTTCATGATGATGATGAGAAAATGAGCAGAGGGTGGTGGGGTTTATATATGTTGGATCATACTCATTACATAAAGGTAACATAATAGAACCCTTGATGGATGTATGTAATGATATCACAGCATGCCAGGGTCAATATATATAATCAAAACTTGAAGTCACACAACTGTCCACATGACATGTCATTTCCAAATGGCTGCTACTCTATCAATTCCTATCCAAATCACTTGATTCATGGACCAATAGAAAGCCAAGAGTAAGTATGTCATTCCATACACTCATGGGCTAGGGCTAGGGTTAGGGGTTATCACATTTAGTCATAACTAATGTAAAACATGCAAACATGTGGACAGTTTTTTGAGCCACTGTATCAGGACCAATTGTCAGGATTGGCAGAGGTGAACATGCAGAGGAAAGTTCTGAGTTCTTGGTTGAGGCATTCTGCCTGGCCATTCGACTGAGGTCAATAAGTGGTAGTAGCATGGAGCTCAATCCCTAGTGTTTGGTAGAGGTCCCAGGTGAAAGCTGAGACAAACTGAGGGCCACAGTCACTGATGACAATGTTGGGAAGGCCAAATTTAGAATAGACATGAGTATGGAAGAGATTGGCTATTTCATAGGAGTCAGCCAACTTTACCATGGGGATGAACAGGACAGCTTTGGTTAATCCCTGGTTGACCACAGTAAGCACTGAGTTGCAACCTCTTGCCAGGGGAAGATCAGTAACAAGATCCACCAATATGGATTTGAAAGGGAGTTGACTGGTTTTTGTAGGAATTGGGATGAGGGGAGGAGTTGTTGGATGGGTGTTGACCTTATTCACTTGGCAAACTGTGCATCCACGGACATACTCTCTGATGTCAGCATGCATTTTTGGCCAGAAAACATGACAGTTCATTTTCTTTGTCATTGCTCTAACTCCTGGGTGTCCGTTGGTTCTACCATCATGATATTCTTTCAACACCTCTCTTCTCTGATCTTTGGGAACATATATAAGGCTGTTATTATTTCTTTTATTTTCTGTTTGTTTTAGTATTTTTTCTTTTAGGGGATTGGAAAGGATGCATATCTGTTTGTTTTGTGGAACAAAGGAAGGAGCTAGGGGGTTTAACATGGATTTTACAATGTTTTGGTTTAGTTTGTCTGGGTTTTTGGGTAAGTTTGTATGTGAAAAGGAAGAAAAGGAACTGTTGCTACCCCCCCCCTTCACTGAAGGAAGAAAGAGAGAATCTGGCAGAAGGGTCTGGGAAAGGAGAATTTCCTTGCTGAAACTGGGCATGTGAGAAAGAGTGTCAGGGGGGATATTTTGTTTCCTGGGGAGGTAGGAGAAATGAAGGGGGTATTCTTATAGCAGGGCCTGCTGTGGGGTGAGGGTCTGGGGTTGACAGAAATAGAGGATGTTGTGGTGGTCCATGTAGACCACCATGGGGGTGATGGGGGAAAGGACATATGGTCACCAATGTTTCAGGGCTTGCACCACTGCTAGCAGTTCCAGGTCATAAACCTGATAGTTTTGTTCTGCACCAACTAAGGACTGAGAGAGGTAGGCGCATGGGTGGAGTGCACCAGTACTGAGCTTCAAGGTGTCTGTGTGCACAACAAAGGGTTTAGTAAAATTGGGAAGCTGCAAAACTGGAGAGGCCATCAGCCTCATTTTGAGCTCCTCGAATGCTGCTTGCTGAGGGGGGCCCCATGTAAACAGTACCCCTTTTTTACTCAGGTCATGCAAGGGGTGGGTGATTTGTGAGAAACCAGGGATAAACATCTGGTAGAAGTTACAAAACCCTATAAAACTGTGTACCTGTTTTAGGGTTGTTGGGACAGGCCAAGTCTTGATGGCATCCATTTTTACTGGGGATGGTTTGTAATGTCCTTCACTTATGATATACCCAAGGAAGTCTAGGGACTTGGTTTTGAAAGTCAACTTTGAAAGTTTCAACCAGAGTCCTTCTTTTTGTGCAATCATTAAAAACTTGTGAACATGGCTTTGTAGCTCTTTGCAGGTTTTTGCATGAATGGTGGTGTCGTCCATGAATATGGTGGCCTTCTTTTGTTTTCTCATGTCAGCAAAGGTATGATCCATATACTGCTGGAAAGTTGGGGGAGAGTTAGTCTGTCTGAAGAACATTACCATCAGTTTGTACAGCCCTCTTGGGGTTACAAACACCAATTTCCATTCATCACCCTCTTTGATGTGAATATTAGTGATCCCCCACTGGACATCAAACTTGGCAGAGTACTTGGATTCTGCCAATTCATCCAGGAGAGTTTTTACATCAGGGAGGGGATATGAGTCCAGGATTGTGTTGGCATTGAGGTATTGGTAGTCTTGGACTAGACATTTTCTGCTGTCTTTCTTTCTGATGAAAAAGACCAGCAAGGCTTGCTGAGATTTGCTGGGACAGATCTTCCTGCAAGCCAGGTTTTCTTCAAGGAAAGCATCAAGTTTGGCCAACTTGTCTTGTGCTAATTGATAAGGAACTGCTTTCTTGGGGACAAAGTCAGGCTTCAAGTGAATTTCGTGATCTAACCCATCACGATGGGGCAGAAGAGGTATTCCCTCTTTGGAAAACACTGTCACAAAGTCAGTGTATGTACTTGGCAGACCTACAACCTCATGTCTTTGTTTTGCTTCCAACTGGGTGGAAATTGATGTTCTGTTAAATACTGAGGCATCAGGGTGTTTTTTCTGCAAATCTTCATTGTTAAGATTGAAACCAATTAGTTTTTGTAATTTCCAGTTTATGATTGGGTTTTCTTCCCATAGCCATGGCATTCCTAAGATTAGTCTCTCCCACCTGGTAAGTCAGGAGATATGCACTCTTAACCTGGTTTCCTTGCCCCAGATTTTTACTTTTATGGAAATGATGTGCATAATCATTTGTCCTGTAGGTCCAGCGATTCCATGAACCTCGAACAGATCTTCTATCTGCCATTTTGGAATGTTGTTCTTTTCTACAATGCGTTCATTGATAAGGTTGGTCTCAGCACCCAAATCAATTAGTGTTCATATTGCTGTGCTTTCATACTCTGTTAAGTAGACAATCCCTGCAAGGAAAGGGACAAAATGGTCTTGCTCATATTGGTAGACCTTGTTGACTATTCCTACTTTACAAGAGTTATTAGCATAGGGGGAAGCAGGTGCAGCCTCCTGTTCCTCTATTGGAAATCCTTTGAGGACACACCTGAAGAAGAAGGGGGAGATGCATCCTCATTCTCCAACACCTTTAATTCTTCTTTCATCATTCTGATTTTCTTCTTCCATTCTTCAGGACACTTGTCCTGGAAATGCCCAGTCTTCCTGCAGCTGTAGCAGGCCTTCTCTGCTGTGTTGGCATGAGGTTGATGTCATTGAGACTTGTTGACGTCCATTGCATAGGGATCCTTGATCATTTCTTCCTTCTTCGAGTTCTTCCATAAGAAACTCCAATCTTGAAGGGTGCTGGATTTGTTAAACACCTTCCATGTGGCTATACTTGCCTGCACTGCGATTGCAGTGTCCTTCCACTGTTGCATGGTCTGGGGAATCTCTCCTTGGTCCAATATCTTCCTACTGATGGTGGGGTCTAATCCCTTGCCAAAGAATGTTGCAGCAGCAGTGTCCTTTGCCAGCAAACCTGCCTTTGCCAGGCAATTGTCAAAGTTAGTGATGTACTCATCTAGCGTCCTCTTTCCTTGCTTTATTACCAAAAGGTGAATGAGGGCCATTGCTTTGATGTCACTGATCTGGAATTGATTCTTTAGTTTGGTTTCGAAAGTAGACCATGTATCAAGGTTGAAGAATCCCATCTCATCCATCCAATTATTCACAACATAATTTTCCCTAAAACCCATTGTGCTTCCTTCCATCATGAATGAGAGGGTGAAAGCAATGTGCTTGGTATCATTGTCATAGATATGGTGGTTGACTCTGAGGTAAGTCTTCACCAATACTAACCAGCCACTAAAGTCAGTGTGACTCCCATTGAAAGTGGGAGGTTTGTTTATGGGGATCTCCTTCATTGACAACAGTTTGTACTCATTGTTGTCTCCTGGGATGGTGGCCTTGGCCTTTCCTTTCTTCAGGGCAGGTGGAGGAAAAGGTCCTCAGACAGCACCTGGTTGCTGGTAAGTGGACTCATATCATGAAGTGAGTTGGGCAGCTGTCAGTTGTTGGCCAATGAAGGGGTCAGTGAGGCCCAGGGAGGAGGTGGCTTGTGCAAGTTGTTCAGTCATTTGTTCTTCAGCTACCATAGGGATGTTGATGTCTTCTGATGGGTTATCTGATATAAGTCCAAAGTCAGGGTTGTCCTCCAATTCACTTTGTACTTCAGGTTTAGGCATCTGGTAGCTGGTAATAGGGTGTGGGGTAACTTTGGGTGATAGTTGGACTGTTGGCATCAAAGGGTTGATTAGGACAGGGGGTGGGAACCTTCTGGGAAAGGCTCTGGTTTTATCTTCATAGGTAGATGGTCTCATGATTCGTCCTGGTCTCAGAGGAACAGGTGGTCTGTCTTCTGATGTGGTAGAGGAGGAAAACTGACATGGGGTTGATAGCCCAGTGTCAGAAGGATGTAATGGTTAGGATACTTTGAGTGCAAGGTGTTGAAGGGAGGTTGGTTAAAAATGGATATAAAGGGACTATGGGTGTAGGCTGTAAGATGCTTGGTTTCTCCAAAGGATGGTAGGAGTCTTCAGGAGGTGGTAAGCATTGTTCATTGGATGACAAACATACCAATTCATGGGTCAAAATTCTTTTGTTACACCAGCAGATAATGATGGCATATGCTTGACCTTCTATGCTACTGAGCTGACCAGAAGACCTTCAGGATACTGAGGGTAAGTTGACAGGGGAATGATACAGAACCAAGTAATCAGGTGACTCTGAGTTGATCACTCTCGAGAATACTCAAGAGGATCTAGACAAAGTTGTTACAAGGAACAAGGTAGAATTTTGACAAGGAACTACCTCTCATCAAGTATGTGTTTATATGGTACAGGGAGGTATAGTACAATGAGTGGGGGTCATCCACAGTGAAGCCCCAATGACATATCATGTGGGGTATGGAGTAGTGGAGTAAATAGACCCTATACAACCAAGTGTTATACTCTGGTGGAGCAGAAAATCATTGAATGTCCTCAAAGAGTCTGTTGGATATGTTATGTAAGGAAAAGAGAGAGAAAAGAGAGAACTGCAGGACAAAGTCCAGAAAATTCATAACAGTGCTCCATTATGCTTATCCAAGTCCACCTTGGATCAAACAGCCATATTCCAGAGGAGGAAGAGTGTACAACAATCTCTTGGACTTATCAACAGTCTCTTTACATACCTTTACTAGCCCCTCATATCTTATGATACATTTTCCTTATGAAATCTTTCCTGTTTCACTCTTGGATATGACTAACTTGGAACTGTTGAGGATCCAACTCCCCAACTACCACTATTGTTCTGACTATGATCTAGAACATTTCTTTGATCTTAGGCTTCCAGATCCAACTTCAGTTGTAAGACCTATCATCATCAGACCTAGGATTCCTCCTAGGATCATTCCTCCTGTGGTACTGGTTCCAGTTGTCATTCCTCAACCCTTTGTCTTGATTCCAGATACAGACAATTCTTTCTTTGATCTATTGCTCTTACACAATTTGTAGCTATGGCAGATGAAAAGTCTGGGTTTATGAAAAATATCTCCATTTTCAATACCACCAACTACCCAATCTGGGCAATCTCAATCAAGAACTTCTTATGTGTTCAAGGAACTTGGCTCATAGTCAATAGAGCAACTACATGACCTCCCACTGCAGCAGTAGCTGCTGGACAATCTGATCCTCCACCAACTGTGGAACAAATTGCTTGGGACACCCTCAACTCAAAGGCTCTAGGAGCCATCATGGGTCACTGTAAACCAATAGTCCAGATTGAAATGGACAGGTTTGCAACTTCTCATGAGGTATGGGAGTCATTACTAAACACTTATGGCAAACCTGGTGCAGCCAGAGTTTATGCACAGTTCAAGCACACCATGAAAATCTTGATCAGTAACAGGAAAGATCCCCTTCTCAAAATTACCAAGATTAACAACTTGTTTAGTTTCCTTGCCTCAAATGACATGCCCCTACCAGAGTCAGTGCAGGCCATGATTATCATGGCAGCTTTACCATCTGATTGGGAGAATTTCACCATGTCTACATTGGTGACACTCCCAGTTACCCTACCAGCAGGACAGCAGGGTCAAACCCTGACTGTTGACACAATTCTTCCAAGGATAAAGGAAGAATACTTGCAGCAACATGGAAGAACCCAACTTCCTAGAATGACTGACAACATTACAGGCACATCTGCCCAGCATGTGCAACAGAACCAGTGACCCAAGTGTCACAAGTGTGGAAAGGGTCATAAGACCAAAGACCATTAGGAGGGAGGGAAACCTCCCATGGTCAATATCCTGAAGATGCAGGAAAAGAAGAAGGAAAAGAAGGGGAAAGGAAAGGGAAAGGGCAGATTGGGCAAGGCCCCATCCAATGATAAGGGAAAAGGCAAGCAAAAGGCAGCCACCCAAGAGATGAATGAGGCTTTTGTCAAGCCTTATACTTCCAATGATGATTCCTCCATCAATCAAGCATATGCAAGTTCCAATATTGCAGAAGCAGGCTGGTCTAATGCTTTCCCCTCATCAGCTCCCAGTTCTTCTCTTGCTATTCAAACTAAGGTTTGGAGAGAAATGGAGCATGATAGAGTCTGGAATAGCATTAGAACCTATAAAGACCCACATAACCCTTCCTGTAACAATGGACAATTTCCACCTGTTCAGTATGACTCTGACTGTGAGGGTGCAGCCAGTTTGTACACTTTAATGTCTGACTATGAAGGATGTCATCAGAAGATCTCTGAAAAGGATGATCATCTATGGCCAATGGATTCAGGAGTGACAAGTCACTCCACTCCTTTCAAGAAGGATTTCCTTAGCTATATCAAATTCAAGAGACCAATTCCAGTAGGCACAGCTGGGAGCAAGAAAATATACTTTCCTGGTATAGGGACTGTTTCCTTCAATGTTACACTAAACAGAAAACAGGAATGCTGAATGTTATGAAATGTCTTTTATTTGCCCTCAGGAGCAAAGTGTATCCTTTCTATTCCATCCCTAACCACTGGACTGGGCTATACCTTTCAAGGTGATAAGACCCACACTTGAATCTATGACATGCAAAAAAGACTCTTCATTGAAGGCACTCATGTGTTTCATGGCTCCAATCTTCACTGGTTTACAGGAAAACCAATTGGGAAACATGATCAAAGATTGGTTCTTCTAACATGTTTGGACAACAAGAACATTAACACATTCTTATCTCTCTTTGCCATTGAATATTCCAATGTCTATAAACTTTGGCATTCAAGGTTTGGCCATCCCAGTGATCAAGTGATGCAGAAAATCCCCAACCATACTACTGGTCTTGATCATATTCCACCACAACCTAAACCTTTCCCCTGTGGCAAATGTCTCATTGGCAAAATGCACAGTCGACCCTTTTCACCCTCATGGACTCAGGCAACTGAACCTCTTGCATTGATTCACATGGATCTTTTACAGTTTCCAATGGAATCTTATTATCATCAAGTTTACTGCCTCACCATCATTAATGACTTTAGTGGCTTTGGTTCCACTCTTTTGCTTCACACAAAGAGTGACACTGCCAAGTCTTTCATTGACTGGGCTTCTTGGGCCAAATGTCAAACAGACTTTTCTATTAAATTGGTTTGTTCCAACTGAGGGGAGGAATTTATGGCCACTGCCTTCAAGGAGTATCTACTCTCCAAGGGCATAACTCATCAGTTATCTGTCACCAATACCCCTCAGCAGAACAGTCGAGCAGAATGCTTTAACAGAACTGTTATGGAGAAAGAGGAAGTTCTCTGGCATGCAGCTTGTTTACCCAAGCACTACTGGAACTTTGCCTTACTCACAGCAGTCTTTGTCTATAATCAAACTCCATTAAGACAAATCCAATGGAAGACCCCCTTCAAACTCTTTATGAAGAAGAAACCCATGATTTCTTATCTTTGATTCTTTGGCTGTCTTGCCTACATTTTCATTCCTAAGGATCAACAAAAAGACAAACTTTCTTCAAAAGCTGAAGAAATGTTATTCCTAGGATATCCAGAAGGAACCAAGGGATATATTTTCCTATGACAGAACAAGACAATATATATATCAACCACCATTACATTCATCAAGAATGTGTTTCCCAACTGTCCCATAGAGAAGTTACAAGACAAAATCAATATACCTCTCCCAGCATCCAGTCTCTCAGAGGACTCTTCTGACAATCAGGATGGAAGCAAGCCTGATTAGCCCACTCCAGGTCCCAGACCACCTACACCAAATTTTGACAACAATCAACCTAGGCCTCCTACTCCTAGTCCACCCCAATGCAGGCAGTATCCTCCTCCAGTCACTGTAGAGAATTCATTGGATAAAGAGGAACCTGACTCTCCTGAGCCAGTGTGACTAGATTCTACACCAGGACCTTCCTCACCTGCCTTACCAACAAGATGACAATGTCTTGATAAACCTGTCTATCTGAATCCAGCATATGTTAATCCACCTCATCCTAATCATTCTTCATCACCAACTAAATCCCCTAGTCAAGGATTTCCAGGCATGAGAAGACACAAACCACATCCCATTCCATCATTTATTCCTCCAGTAAACAATCCAGCTCTTCCACCATTCCTTGAAAGACATCCCACTGAAGCACCTGACCCATCTTATCCTCCTGCCCCTTCAGCTCTATGGAGATTGGCTCAAGTTCCTGTCCCCAGGGTTATACCCAACAATGTCTATGGGAATAGACCACTGACTCAAGTAGAAAGGGAGTCAGATAGAACTTAGGAAAGAAATATCGAAAATCCACCACCACCTCCCAGGGAACCATCATCTATTAAGGACCTCTATGAGGACCCTGGACCTCAACCATCTACAGAAGATGGGGGAGACCTAAACTTGCTTATACATGAACAGGGTTCTGGATTCATTGAGTATCTTTTGTCTCAGGCTGTTCCAGATGTACCTAAACAGTACAAGGATGTTCTCCACCTACCAAAGGAGGAACAGGATAAATGGAAGGAAGCAATGAAGGACAAAATCAAATCAATTAACAAATGACACATCTGGACTTTAGTCAATTGTTCACCTGATCAAAAACCTGTTAAATGTCATTGGGTCTTCACAAGAAAATCAGATGGAAGATATAAAGCTTGCTTAGTAGCAAAGGGCTTTTCACAAATTTATGGAGAAGATTACAAAGAAACCTTCTCTCCTGTCACAAGGTTTGAGACAGTATGACTGCTCATGGCCTACACTTGCTCTCAGGATCAGGAGGCTCATTGCCTCAATGTCAAGACTGTATTCCTCTATGGAAAGCTTGACAAAGAAATTTATGTGGAACAACCAGAAGGCTTCATATCTCCAGGAACAACAAACAAGGTTTATCATCTTTTGCATGTGCTTTATGGCCTGAAGTAAGCAGCATTAGCATGGAATAAAGCACTCCACAAATCCCTACTCAAACTAGGTTTCATTCAAACCAAATCTGATGTGGGAGTTTACATCTACAAGACTAAACAAGGCCTAGTTATCTTCATCATATATGTTGATGACATCCTCCTCCTTTCATCATCTGCTAAACTTCTGAAAGACAGAAAGGAAGCATTTATGAAGATTTGAGAAGTATGTGATATGGGAGAAGTAAAAGAGTATCTTGGTATCCAGATTTCAAGGAATCGAAAGGATAAAACCATGATCCTCAATCAACACCCCTATGTCCAGAAAGTACTCAAACACTTTCAAATGGAACAATGCTGAAGTGTATGAACACCACTTCCTAGTGGTTATGTCCCTACTCCTATCCCTTCTGACTATACTGCTACACCAGCCTTACCGCAAAAGTATCAGCAGGTTATCAGATCTCTTCTATATGTTATGCTTGGAACTCATCCCAATTTAGCTTTTAGTGTCATCTGCATGTCTCAGTACATGTCAAATCTGACACAACAGCATCTCGACAAGGTGATGCACATTGTGAAGTACCTATCCTCAACAAGGGATTTGTCCATTCACTATTTCCAGAGCAAGTTATCTCTGGATTGCTATTCTGACTCTGACTGGGCTGGAGATAAGGAGACTTATTGTTCAACTTCTGGCTACACTATGTTCTTAGGACAAAATCTTGTTTCCTGGAGATCCCACAGACAATCAACTATTGCACTCAGCTCTACTGAAACAGAGTATATGTCACTCTGTGACACTGGTCAACAGATCAAGTGGATCACTACTCTATTCCAGGAATCCCATCTTTGCTTCACCACTGTCATTCTCTTTGGCAACAACAAGGGTTCCATTCATTTGGCTAACAACCCTGTTGTTGAAGGTTGTTCAAAGCACATTAATATCAAGTATTATTGGCTTCATGAGTTTATCAAGAATGGAGACTTCAAGCTGGATTATGTATCCACTGACCATCAAAGGGCTGACTCTCTGACTAAGAGTCTAACCTGGCAGAAACATGACCATCATCACTTGTTACTTGGACTCTACTGAGCCAGTTTAAAGTGAGGGGGAGTGTTGACACAATAACTATTTGTGTCTACAGGTCATAGTTACTTGACCATATATTTCAGTTGCATTATTATTGACAACTTAACACTCATGTGACTGGTTATCCTACATACCCAGATATCACATGGTACTGTTCTTCCAGTACTGTTCTTAAATGTTCTACAACCTTCTATCTCCATATAGATAGTTACTCCTTCCTTAAGTAGTAGTTGTAGTTACAATGCTCTGGAGTTACTCCATGCACACAAACCATGTACAGTATGTATATGTACTGTACTTGAGGGCCTCAGTCCCTCAGTTTGAATCTAGTATTCTCTCATCTCTACTAAGCTCTCCAGCAACTCAACTGGATAGCTTCATTAGCAACATACTTGCACTTTCTGTAACTCAAGCACAAACCTCCAGGTAAGCACAGAGTTGCTGTGCTACTTCCTGCCCCTTGTTTGTTAGTGTAAACCATGTACTTGTACAGGTATAGTAGGAATACCATGAAAAGGGAAACATACATGTGTAGTCACAAGTATAGCTCAAGTCTGCTGAGTGCATCTATGGATAGAGGAAAATCCCTGTAAGCAAAGGAAACTGTCCATGAAGCATCTGTTGGATTATGTAAGATATAATGCATGTGACTGTGGGAAAGTCATCTAATGGGAAAAGATAAGATAAGAGGAAAAAGTCATAACAGGTGCAAGCTGTGGCAGTGGCTTGTCCCATTAAAAATCCTTTGAGGACACACTGGAAGTGGAAGATGATGCATCCCCCTTTTCAAGACAATCTAACTCATTCTGTAACTCCTTAATTTTTGCTTCTCTATTCTTAGGCAGGTAGCATTTCTTCTTTGGCTTTTTGCAGTCCTGTGTGAAATGTTCCTCTTCATTGCAATTATAGCATACAAGTGCTTTGTGTTCATTTGTTTGTTTTGATCAGGGACTGGATGTCTTGTTGACATCCATCACATTGAGGTCACACTCTTTTTGTTCAGGGTGGCTGTTGTAGCCCTCATTCTTCCATAGAAAGTTTTTGTTGGAGTTGGAGGCTTTTCCTTTGAACATTCTCATTGTGGCCATAGAGGCCCTGACTTTGGTGGCTGCCTCCTTCCATTCAGAGATGGTGCTGGGTATAAGGCCCAGATTTAGAATTCTTCAGCTGATAGAAGGGTGTAGACCCTTCCCAAAGAAAGTTGCTACAATGATGTCATCAGGAAGAAGACTCACCTGTGTAAGAAGGTTGTCAAAATTGGTAATGTATTCATCCAATGAGTGCTTCCCCTGCTAAATGGAGGACAGGGTAATTAGTGCCATAGCATGAATATCACCTATTTGGAAGCATTCTTCCAATTTCTTCTTGAACTGTTTGAAATTGTCCAGGAAAATAATCCCATCATCCTCCATTGTGGATTGAGCAATGTAGGACTGCTTGAAACTAAGGGCCAAGCCCTTATCCATAAAAGATAACATGAAGTCTATGCACTTCCTGTCAGTATTGTAAATGTGTTGGTTCATACCAAGATAGTTTTTGACTGAGATGATCCATCTGAAGTAAATTTGATGGACACCATTGAAAATGGCTGGTTTGTTGAGGCCCAGCTCTTTTCCTTCTTCATTAGAGTCTTCATCATCAAGCTTGGTGGGCAATTTCCCTTTCCTTACACCAAAGGCCACCTTCATGTAATATCAGTTGACTATCTCCATGAGAGATGGTTGTCAGCCCATAAAAGGATCCATGATTGAAGTAGCTCCCAAAGCTTCTGCTAATTGATCTGCCATTACATGTTTGACTATGGTTGGTAGGCCAAGATCAGAAGTGTCCAATAGAACAGAGCATGAAAGTGGATCAGCAATTGGTGTAATGAGGGGATCATTGTCTAAATCTGGATCTTCCTTCTTTTCCCTATAATGGGTATAGAATGGATCTTCCTGTGACAGATCAATGTCAACTTTGATAGAAGATAAGGTGCCAGCAATAGCAATGGAAACAGTTGCAGGCTGAGTGATTTCAGTACTGTCTAACAAAGTCAAAGCAGATGATCCTTCAGAGATAGGCAGCAGGGGCAGTAAAATCTCTAAGCTGAAGTTACTGGCTACCAAAGCTGGGTGACTTATCCTTTTGGGGATAGGAGGTCTAAACTTGCTAGGTTGACTGTACTTTGAACTTCTTGACTGTGATGGGCAAGAGTAGGACTAACAGGTACTACCTGGGTAAGAGCAGTAGTGCTAGAGGGTAGATGAGCTGGAATAAAACTGTCAGTAAAGACAGGGGTACTACACCTGTTATGGTATAGGAATTTATACTGCCAGCAGTAAGTTGACAGAGGTTGGTGACTGCTGCACAGAGCAACAGAGTGTTGGCATAGGACAACATTAATGGGGAAAACAGTGATCTTTCACCTTCTATTAAGGCTTGACAAAGTCAAGCCTTGAAAGCCTTTGACACTGATACACTAACCCTAACCCTAGGTAGCTGACTAAGCAACTCCTACAAGGATTTTGCAAGGGTCCTCCAAGTGTGACAAGAGTCCTTAATTCAGAGCCTTAGATCAATAACAAGTCCTGAAGATGGTACTCAAGAGTAGTAAGGGCACAAATTGCAAAGAAGACAAGATGGGGAATTTCCCACATCTTTGTCTGGACTATATACTACATGGAACAATGAGGTACTGTATGTGGAGAACAATGGTAAGGTAGTTCTGTAAGTCATACAATAGTTAGTCCATAAAAGAAAAACAATAGCAAGAAGAAACAGAGTCAGAACAACTTGTTCTTGCATAGGTATGAGCAGTTGTGGTGTTGCAACATGTTGAAGTCACATGATGGGAAGGTCACATGATTCAAAAAGGAAAGTGGTTGATGTGCTGAAAAGAATAGCAGTTGATCATTACAGGGTATAGTAAGAGGGAGAAGAAATGTACAAGTACAGTGGATGCATAGGGGCCTAAATGCCCTCAAAGAGTCTGTTGGATAAGAGATATGAGAGAAAAAACAAAGACAAAATGGGAACATGTCTGCTGAAAGTGTCTGTTGGATAGGGGTAATCCCTGCATGGTAAGAGTCATGTGACAGGATTAGTAAGAAAGGAAAATAAGCATAACAGATAGACCTGTCAAATGCATACAAACAGGTATGCACAGAGCTGGATGATGTCTGGAAGATAGCCTTTTTGATCACATATGGCACATTCCTGAGCCAGATCATGCAGCAATGCCCCTGCCACATTCCAGAGGCTCATGACTGTCACCATGAGATTGTACATTGGACAGTTCATCCCTATGTATCTCAACAATATATTCATCTTTAGCTTGACAATTGAAGAGCATGAGCAACACTTGCAGCTCATGCTTGACACCTTGGTCAAGGCAGATTTCTACCTTGAGTGTGCCAAGTGTGACTTATACCTGGAGAAACTCAACTGTCTGAGACACATCACCAATAAATGAGGAGTTCATGCAGACACCAACAAGATGGCAAGGATATGCAAGTGGAGAACACCCCATAGGCTGAATGAGGTACAACAGTTTGTTAGCCTCATAGAGTACCTGGCACAATTTATGCCAGATGTGTTGGCATACACCACACCTCTAACAGGTATCCAGAGGAATGGTCATCCCTTCCTCTGGCAAGAATCCATGATTGATGCTTCCAAGCAATCAAAAGCCTTGCTTGCAAATACCCAATCTTGAGGCCAGTGAATCCAGCCTTGAATGAACTCATATGACTCATATGTGGTACCTCACTATATGATGTAGGTGCCCTATATGGACAAGACCCTGACTGGAAGACCTGTCACCCCACAGGCTTCACGTCAAAAAAATTGACAGATGCTCAACACAACTATTGAATCTTCAAATGAGAAACACTTGTGATACTCAAGGCACTTCTCAAGTGGGAGGATAAACTCCTCAGCTTTCCATTCAAGATCATAACTGATCACAAGGCATTGAAGTACCTCTCCACACAGCAAAAACTGTTGAGCCAACAGATACATTGAATGGACTGTCTGTCTTGATTTGATGCACAAATTGTCTACATCAAGGGAGTCAAGAACAAGGTTGCCAACTGTCTATCTTGATACTATGAGATGGAAGGAAGCAAGGGACCTCGGGATGAAAAGATTGACTGGGTGAATGCAGATAGTAGGCTAGATCTCAAAGGGAACAATCTACCACATGATCATCTAAGGGAACTATAACTCTCTGCCCTGAATCCAGGACAAAAGGTCATGAGGTGCAGCACTGATTTGCAAGAGAAGAGGGAGGATCAGCATCTTGAAGCTGAACAACTGCATGTTCATGCAGAACCAAGTAGAGGGAAACCCACTCTCACTACCATGAGTGAGGATCCAACTCTACTTGAATCTGCAGGACAATCACCTGCAATTCACACCTACTTTCAGGGGCATGAAGGCTTCCTCAAAGCCACTAAAAGTGGGTACAAGAAAGACCCTGTACTTGCAAAAATCATCAAAAATCCTGACCACCACCCCACATTTGATGTGAATGATGGTCTGATTCATACCATGAACAGTGGAGGAGAGAAGGTATTGTGTGTCCCTAGGACATGATGGAAGAGCAATACCCTCCAATCTCCCTCCCTGTGTCATTCCCCTTCTCATGACACCCATCATGAGAAACAGTCCCATAGGGACCCATCTCTAGACTGGGACCAATGATTCATGTCAGCCACAGGCCTGCTGTTGCACTGAGCAGACAAACACTGTTTGTCATGCTGCCAGTATCAGCAGCACATCTCCATGGACCTCATCATGGAGACACCTGACATCATGTGGGCATGCAAGGACTGCCTGGCAGTCCTCTTTAATGTACTTAATTACAATAATAAGTACATTACCCTAAAACATGAGCTCTCATCCATGAAAGACAAGCTCACATCCATGTGTCATGACCATGACTACTGGTGCAAGAAAGCTCACATCTCCACTAACTCCCTGCACCACAGAGAGGCAGCTGACCTCAAGCAGGCTTGCCTGTTCTTCACAAATGCCCCCTTAGCCCACCCTATTGACACCCCTGGCACAGACCCTTCCTTGTGACCCCTTCAGGACTGCCTTCTTTCTTCAAGGGGAGTGGGGAGTCTCACTCTTGCTCTCACCCCTCCCCCCCAGGAGACTCTCCTCAACACTGATCTCATGCAGGTCAGTGTCATTGAACCACACCCCAAGTCACACCCTAGGCTAACTCCTGACCCCCTCAAAGGGCACCTCCAGGAGGCCCCCATATTTATGTTCCCACCCTTCAACACAAAGGAACAACCCTACAGGGTACAAGTGCTGCTGGATGGCACCAAATACCTACACATTCACTTCAGTGACAACATGTACCAATTTGAGGACCCTTATAGGGAGGATGTCCTCAGGAATATCAGATTAGGTATTACACCACTCATCCAGGGCACAATCCCCTCAGGTGCTATGCACCTTATAAATACACTACCCAAGTTCAAAGAACTCTATGACCTCATTAAAAAGGAGGTCAAACTGAACAATGAGAACAGTTCCCTTCATATTGTTATGATTTTTCCTTATCTTTTCCCATCATGTGACCTTCCCACAGCCATGTGCTATCCTCTTACATAAATCCAACAGATGCTCCATGGACTATTCCTCTACTTATGGGGCCATCCCCTTATCCATGGATGTGCTCAGCAGACTTGAGCCCTATGGCTCATGTACTAGTATGTTTCCTCTTTCTCTCCATCTACATATACCCCAATGTATGCACCACCTCCCTTCACACCTTTTGTTATGGCTTTGTGAAAGCAAGCCAATAATGCCTTGAGACTGACATGCTAACCCTAACCCTAAGCATGCTCTTAGCACCTTACAAGGCTTTTACAAGGGTTCTCCCTGCACAGCAAGACTCCTTCTCTCAGAGCAGTTGGAACCAGACAGAGTCCAGGAGGTACAAAGCCTAGTAGATTGGTGAGATGCAAAGGAGACAAAAGATGGGGATTTATCCCACATCTCTTGGTCTCTTATACTACTGTACAGGCATTGTAATCCTAATGAGGGGGACAATGGGAATACTGTACATGGAGAACAATAGAAGTCCATAACAATGGACTGTGAAAAGAAGCATTCATGACTCATGGTGAGTTGAAGTGACTTGATGTGATGTGAAAGTCACGTGATTGTGAGGAAAGGAAAATGTACTAAGTCTGCATACAGATGCGTCTGTTGGATAATGGAAGTCTGAGTCCACAAAGTGTCAAAGGATAGGGGTAACCAATAGGGTTACCCTGAAAAGGAAAAGAGAAAATGGGAAATCATAACATCACCCCCCCCTCTAAGTTCCTCACCCCAAGGAATCCTCCTATGCTGTCATCCTTTGGCTTGGTCTGGCCTCAGCATCCAACCTGTTCCTCAGCATACCCAGTTCCCAATAGGGGCAATTGGTGTTGTGTTCCCAACTCCAATGCCTGACTCTGTTGGACTTGTAGCATTGATAGGGGTAAAGTGGACTTGTGGGAGGAATGTCCTGCTTTCCTGCCAGATAGTAGTGCAATGCTGGGCTGGCGATGACTGGGTGGAAAGCCTGGTCAGGGAGTGGGTGCTGAGTGGCAGTGGTGTTGTACAGCTGCCGGTTGACTGGGTCATCCTTGATGGCCATGAAAAAGCACACCCAGTCAGCATGGGAGTCACCAGTTACCCCAGCCATGGCATTGGCCATGGTGCTGGCCATGCAGACATAGGTGAGATCCTGTAGTGATGAAGCCAGGATGGGGTTGTCCAGGAGGGGAGTGCCAGGGAGGCTGGGTCCACAGAGGGACTGAATGATCAGGGGGCCCCTCGACTTGCTGAGAAAGGAATTGAAGCCCACCAGGAGGGCAGGCCTGTACATCTTGTGGACAAGGGTAACCATTTCTGACTGGACCTTCATGGCCTTGATGATGTCCTCCCCTGTAACCAATCCTGCCTCAAGGTCGGGGGTAATGCCAGCTACCTTGGCTAGCACCCTGCAGCTCACCCTTTCTGCTACCTTCTCACTGTCCTGGAAGATCTTGGACAGCAGCCATAGACACTCATGGTCCCAGTATGCTCTCCATCTGAGTGTGTTCCATGACTTGAAGTTATTAAACACCTGCACATAGCTGACAAACTTGTTGACAGATATGGCGGGGGTGCGGAGGGTGCTGTTGACATACAAAGGGGGAGGGGTTGAGTTGTTATCGGAGGAGGGTGGCATGGAGTGAGACTCCTAGAGGAAAATGAGCTTGATGGGAGCTCATGGGTGACGGCACCGACAAGGGGTGGTGGGTACTGTGGAGGAGTTCCCTTGTATTGAGGGCGTGGCACATGTATGGGGATGGCATGCAGGTGCTGGGGTAGATGAGCATTGGGCGGTCATTGTATTGGGGAGTGGTGCTGCTCTGGGGAGCGGGGTGGTGGAGTTGCAAAGGGGTTGCCTTTGCCATCTGCGAGAGGTGCAGGTGTGGGATAGCAGAGTAGGGAAGGTGGGGGTGGCGAGCTCATTGAGCTCAGGAAGTAGTGTGGCATAGATATCTTTGTGTCTGTTGTTGTCAGAAGAGTAGTCAGCAAGCAGGGAGTGAGACATCTAGACAGTGAGGGGGGCATCGACTGTGAGGGGAAGGGAATGGGTTTTTTGGTACTCTGATAGCAACTTGGGGGCATTTATAAGGTTTTCTGCAGGTTCCCACATGTTGTCGGAGTCTGGATATCCCTTCCACTTTATGAGGTATTTGATCTGCCTCCTCATTGTCTGATGTTTTAGGATAGCTTCAACTTCCCATTTATCATGACCATCAATGAGTTGGGGTGGTTCTGGGACAGGCTGTGTTCCATTGATTGGGGTGACAACATATGGAGTCAGCTTTGATGTGTGAAAGACATCATGGATGCACCATGATCTTGGGAGGTCCAATCAGAAGTTTACTGGGGATATCCTCTTGGTAATTTTGAATGGACTGTATCTTCAGGGTGAGAGTTTTCTGGACAGGGTTTGTAGATGAAGGTTTGTCACATCCAACCAAACCTTGTCTCCTACATGGAACTTGTGATAAGCCTTTCCAGGTTGCTTGGCTATCATTGCTTCCTGGGCATTTTTATGAGCGATGATGGCCATGTCCTGTGCTGCAGCTAGTTTTTCTAGGCATTCCTCAGAGAGTGGGGCATGATGCTGTGGAGCCATGGGATATGGAGTTGGCTTGTACCCATACAACAAGTAGTATGGGGTTTGCCCATGAGTGGAGTGGATGTGTGAGTTGTGTACAAACTCAGCATCCAGCAAGTAGCAGGACCAGTTGTCTGGGTCCTTGGATGCGTACATCCTCAGGAATGTTCTGACTTCCTGGTTGACATGTTCCACTTTGCCATTGGACTGTGGGTGATAAGCGGTGGTGGCCTTCATTTCAACTCCAAGGGCCTGGTAGAGGTCCCTCACAAAGGCAGAAACGAACTGGGGACCATGATCAGAGATAATGGCTTCAGGGACACCAAAGCAGGGGTAGACATGGGTGTGGAACAGATTTGCGATTCTGACTGAATTGATGGACTTGTTTGTGGGGAGGAAGATAATGGCCTTTGTTAGGCCTTGATTGACAATGGTAAGTATAGCATTGCTTCCCCTAGAGTCAGGAAGGTCTCTGATGAGGTTGATGGAAATCTGTTTAAACAGGAAAGGGGATTCTGCCACTCTGTGTGGTGTGATTGGTGGGGTGATGGGGTGGGTGATGACCTTATTGGCCTGACAGGTTACACAGCCCCTGACATACTCTTGGATGTCAGTGTGCATATGGGGCCAATACACCTGCCTTGTCATTTTATTGGTCATCGCCTTTACTCTGGGGTGACCCAAAGGTCTGGTGTCGTGGTACTCCTTGAGTACTTCTCTTCTTCATTTGGGGTTGATATAGATTTTTCTGTTGTTCCATGCTTGATTCAGTTCTGATTGGTCCTTCAAGTGGGAAGTTTCAGCTAAGACCTGACTCATCAGATCAGCAGATAAGTGGTAAACGTTTTTCTGGGTGGGGGCGGTCTTTAACTTTTCCTCAGATGGGCGCCTGTTCCCCAGCCTCGGCTCACTGGTAATGGTTTTTGCTGATATTTGCATTGGTTTTTGGGAATTTTGGGAATTCTCCACCCCCCCTCAGGCGAAAACCATACCTGCAGTGGTAAGAGGGTAGTGGGTGGCTGTGCATCAGCCATAAAGTTGGCCATGTGTGATAAGGTGTCAGGGGGAATGTTGTGTGTTCCCTTGATGTATGAAAGTTTGATGGGATAGGCCTGCAACATGGCCTGTCATCTGGACTGTTGGGGTGTGAGCTTCTGTGGTTCCCTGAAATAGGTCATATTCTGGTGATTGGTATAGATCACTGTGGGGGCCACTGGGGATAGGAGGTATGGCCTCCATTCTTTTAGGGCTCAGATAATGGCGAGCAGTTCCAGGTCATACACCTGGTAGTTCTGCTTGGCACTGGTTAAGGATTGGGAGAGGTAGGTGCAGGGGTGAAGGACTCTGGCAGCATCTGCTTCACTAAGAACTGCACCTGTCCCCAGTCAGGATGCATCAGTGTGAACCACAAATGGCTTCTTTTGATCTGATAGCTTGAGGACTGGATCCAATGTCAGAAGCATTCAGAGGTTCTTGAAGTCCTATGAAGTTCTTCCTTTGTCTTGGCATGGACAGTGGCATCATCCATGAAGATAATGGTCTTTTTCTTGGTGATCATCCTGCCAAACTTTGTATTCATGTACCTTTGGAAGGTGGGAGGGGAATTAGTTTGTCTGAAAAACATTATCAAGGGCTTGAACAGCCCTCTTGGTGTGACAAATGCTCCCTTCCACTCATCTCCTTCCTTGATCCATATATTGGTAAATCCCCACCATATATCAAACTTAGCGAAGTACTTGGACTCTGCTAGTTCGTTGAGTAGTGACTTGATGTCGGGTAGTGGATACAAATCTGGTACTGTGTATTTGTTGAGATGGACATAGTCCTGGACTAGTCATTGTTTGCCATCCTTCTTTTCCACAAAAAACACTGGTACTGCCTGTGGGGACTTCAACAGGCATATTTTTCCACAGGCCAGGTTCTCATCGACAAAGTCATTGAGAGCCTTCTCCTGATCTGGCATAAGTCTGTAATTCTTTCCCTTGACAGGGAAGAAGTCATTGGTCAGCTTAATTTCATGATTGAGAAATGGTCTGTGGGGGGGAAGAGGCACTTCCTTTTCGGAAAATACCTCTGCAAAGTCTTGGTACTCCCTTGGGAGAGTGACTTCCTTCCTCTTGGCAGCTGCCTCCAGCTGAGTCAAGATAGAGGTCTTCGTGACTTGCATTTCTGGTGATCCCCACTGGACCAATGATCATTTTACCCAATCAATGATCAGGTTGTTGTCACAGAGCCACAGCATTCCAAGGAGGAGCCATTCCCTGTTTCCCATTTTAGTGACATAGGCATGTATTTGCATTACCTTTCCCCATATCTTGGTGCAGAAAGTGGCTATGTGATCCACTACCTGGTCAGTTTTTCCCATGATGCTGCAAAGCATCCAAGGGTGTCATATTTTTCGGGTGGAGATCCAGTGTTCTTCCACCACACATTTGTCAATAATGTTTGTCTCTGCTCCAGAATCAATCAATGTTTTGATGATGGAGGTGCTGCAGTCAATCAGGTAAGTGAAGCCAGTCAGAGATTTCAAACACAAATCCTTTTCATATTGGAATTGCATGACTTCCTGTACAGTGCGCTCTAGCTTTCCTAATTTAAAAATACATTGTTCAGTAACGGGGGCATGAGCTGCGGCAGAAGCTTGCCCCTTTAAAAACCCTGGGAGGATGCACTGGAAGAGGAAGATGATGCATCCTCTGTTTCTAGACACTTGATCTCCTTTCTTAGCTCCTCTATTTTTAATTCCCTATTCTTAGGCAGGGTACCTTGCTTCTTTGGCTTTTTGCAATTGTGGGCAATATGCCCCTCTTCATTGCAATTGTAGCAAACAACCATTTTGCAGGTGTCATGGGTGTTCAGCCTAGGATGAGGTGTTGAGTTGACATCCATAGCATTTGGGTCCCATTTGTTTTCTGGCTGTGGTAGCCCTGATTCTTCCATAGGAAGTTTTTGTCTGATGCTGAGGCCTTTCCCTCAAACATCCACATGGTGGCCATGGCGGCCTGTACATCCGTGGCTGCTCTTTTCCACTCAGTGACCATTTGTGGAACGATTCCCAGGCTGAGTATTCTTCAGCTGATGGAAGGGTGTAACCCCTTTCTGAAGAAAGTAGCAGCGGCTTGGTCTTCTGGGAAAAGTTCTGCTTGTGTGAGTAAGTTGTTGAAGTTGGTGATGTACTCATCAAGCAAGTGAGTTCCCATTTGGAGGGAGGATAGTGTGATCAAGGCCATTGCCTTGATGTCACCAATTTGGAAGTGCTCTTCCAACTTCTTTTCAAACTCCTTCAGCATATCCAGGAATGAGATCCCAGAGTTGGTAGTGGACTGAGTCACATATGACTGTTTGAAACTAAGGGCTGAGCCCTTATCCATAAACAAGAGAATGAATCCAATGCACTTTCTATTGGTGTTATAGATGTGCCTGTTCATTCCAAGATAGTTTTTGATAGATACTATCCATCCTGTGTAAAGTTGGTGGTCACCATCAAATATGGCTGGTTTGTTGAGCCCAAGCTCCTTCCCTCTGGACTTGGTGTCCTTGGGATCCTCTGCAGTTTCCTTGGCCTTGCCCTTCTTGGCCGCTGTTGTGACCTGGGTCTGATACCAATAGACAATTTCTGCCAGAGATGGGTTCTGTCTGCTAAACAGATCAGCAATGGAAGTTCCTCTGAATACTTCCACTAGTTTTTCCAACATGACTTGCTCTTCTATTCCTGGCAATGGCAGATTCAATGAGAAAGAATAGACAGACTTGGGTTGTGGCATGATGGGGGTAATAAGAGAGTCTTTATCTGAGTTGGATAACTCCATGGGCTTGTCTCTATAGGTATAAAGACTGGGTCCTGGTGCAACTGGGTTGACATCAACTTTGATAGGAGACACAGTGCCTTTCTCCTCAGGTAGGGGTGTGGCAGCTGGGTCGGGAGATGGTGGTGGGGGTTCAGTAGTGACTAGGGGTGGAAGCAGGATGCTGTACCCTAGACCAAGATGTGTGGGTAGTTGGGGAGTATAGGGTGTTCTCTGAGGTGGTACGGCCGGCTTGGGTGGAGTAGACTTCTGTGGACTAGACCTAACTCTGAACTTCTTGACCATAGTGAGCAAGAGGGGTGACTAGTGGGTACCACCCAGGGTGGAGTAGTAGCACTAGAGGTTGTTGAATTTGTTTAGTGACGTATCGCTAAGTGATAGGAGTACTACACCATTTTAAGGGCATAGGGTAGTGACTGCCATAGGATGATGACAGAGGGGTGACTGCTGCCCAAAGCAACAGATGGAGTTGCCATAGGATGACAGCAACATAGATGAGGTGATCTTTCATCTTCTGTTATGGCTTTGTGAAAGCAAGCCAATAATGCCTTTGAGACTGACGTGCTAACCCTAACCCTAAGTGTGCTCTTAGCACCTTACAAGGCTTTTACAAGGGTTCTCCCTGCATGGCAAGACTCCTTCTCTCAGAGCAGTCAGAACCAGACAGAGTCCAGGAGGTACAAAGCCTAGTAGATTGGTGAGATGCAAAGGAGATGAAAGATGGGGATTTATCCCACATCTCTTGGTCTCTTATACTACTGTACAGGCATTGTAATCCTAATGAGGGGGACAATGGGAATACTGTACATGGAGAACAATAGAAGTCCATAACAATGGACTGTGGAAAGAAGCATTCATGACTCATGGTGAGTGAGGTGACTTGACACAATGCAAAAGTCACATGATTGCAAGGAAAGGAAAATGTACTAAGTCTGCATATGGATGCATCTGTTGGATAATGGAAGTCTGAGTCTATGAAGTGTCAATGGATAGGGGTAACCAATAGGGTTACCCCAAAAAGGAAAAGAGAAAATGGGAAATCATAACACCTTTCTGGAGGCAGGCTGCTCACTTTCACATCTTGTGACTTTCATGTGACCACAATGTGTCTCATCACATTGACTCTTACTTATGCATATATGAGTCATCCTGACTCCAGACATTGTTCTACCAATACAGACTACTCTTTGTACCCCTCATTAGGCTTTTCCCATTGTTCCCTCCATCCAGTAGTCCCATTGTCCCCTGTAGTTGTTGGCTAGGAGCTCACTTGAGGGCAATATAAGAGATAAAAGATAATGTATTGTATGTATTTAGCACCCTTATCTCTCAGGCTTATATACATATTGTAACTATTACTAGAATAGTCTATACTATTCTATTACTTTCTTGGGATGTCTGGTACTGACTCTGCAATACCAACACTCCCCCTCAAGCTGAGGTCATACCCATCTCTGCAGTATGTCTCTTGTGCTTGTCTCTAGGTAGCACTTTAGTTAATATGTCAGTAGTTTGGTACTTATCTCCACAATGACACACCTTGATCCTCTTTTGGGTGATCTTCTCACACATATAATGGTGAAATATGTCAAAGTGTTTAGTTCTGGCATGGAACTGGGGATTATATGCTAGGGCTTGTGCTCCCTCACTGTCTATATATACTTTAGTTGGCTCTTGTTGTCTGTACCCTAGTTCAGCATATAGTTTTCTTATCCATATGCATTCCTAGGTTGCTCTAGCCAATGTGGCATATTCTGCTTTGGTGGTTGAGAGCACAATTAAGCTCTGCTTCTTAGAACCCCAAACAATGGCTCCCCCTTGAGCCAAGAACACATAACTGGTGACAGATGCTTGGTTCTCTGTATTGGCAAAGCTTGCATCTACATACCCAGTAAATATTTGGGTAGCAGTAGTGCCTTTGTCCACTCTATACATTATCCCATAGTCTTTTGTCCCTTGTAAATATCTTAGTACCCTTTTGGCTGCAATCCAGTGTCTGAGGTCTGGATTTGAGGTGAATGAGGCTAGTCTATTTACAGAATAGGCAATGTCAGGTTGTGTGGCAACCATGGCATACACTAGAGATCTGATCAAAGAAGCATACTTATTTTGGTCATATGATGCTTCTTTTTCCTGATCTAGAAACATCTGAACTTTCATGTCTACAGGTGTCTTTACACTGTTTGCACCTTCAAGTCCCTGTGCCTATAGGATAGATTCAATGTACTTAGTTTGTCTAATGAATAAAGTCCCTTTGGCATGGTCTTGAGTGATTTCTATTCTAACAATTTTCTTGGGATCTCTGAGATCTGTAACTTCAAACATAGACTGTAGCTGTGATTTTAATGATGTCATAAGCCCCTGAGTTGACATGAACAGGAGGAGATCATCTACCTATATGGTAATGATTTCTATTCCCTTTGTGGTCCATCTGACATATGCACAGGGGTCTGACCATAGGTGTCTAAAGCCTGCATCTATTAATCACCTATTGAGTTCTATGTTCCATTCTTTCCCAGACTGTTTTAACCCATATAATGTTTTTATTAGTCAGCAAATGCATTGTGTGCCATCCTCAAAACCTTCAGGTTGCCTCATGTACACTTCTTCTTTCAGCACTCCATTTAGGTAAGTGCCCTTTACATTCATTTGTTGGATTTCCCAGTCTTGGGACATTGCTAATGCTAGTATTGCCCAGATCATTTCTAACCTCACTACTGGTGAGAATGTATCTGTGTAATCCATTCTTGGTATTTGTGAGTACCTGTTATGATCATTGTCCTTTACTTCTCTTTCCACATGACTGTTCCCACAGTCACATGCCTTACATAATCCAACAGATGCTTCACAGACTGTTCCTTTACTTATGGGGCTCTCCCCTATTCAACAGATGTGCTCAGTGGACTCAGGATGACCCCATGATTCTACCAAGTATGTTTCCCCTTATTGTATTTCTACTATACCCATACAATATGTGGTTCACACCCTTCACTGTTATTCCAGCATGAATCCCTAACTTTCACATCACATGACTTTCACATGATTGCAATGTGTTTAGTCATACAGACTCATACCTATGCAACATGGAGTCATTCTGACTCCATTTCTTCACTGACATTGTTCTACTCTTATGGACTAACCATTGTATGCCTCATATGGCACACAGCTATTGTTCTACATACTTAGAAACACCATTGTCCCATGTAGTATATAGTCTAGATGAAGATGCAGAATATTCCCCATCTTTTGTCTCCTTTGCACTACTCTCAAATATACTACATCCCTCTGGCTCTTCTAGTGGTCTGTCCTTAGGCTCTATTCCTACATAGGAAGGATTCTTGCTGCTCTGTGCAATGACTTGTAAGGCTTCAGGGGCTTGCTTACTAAGCAGCCAGATTAGCATAATGTCAGGACCCTTGAAGGCCTGTAGAGTGCTTACTAAGCAGCTCTAAGGTTAGGGTTAGCAAGTGTTGGTTTTGAAGGTGTTCAAGGCTTGTCTTACCAACAAAGCCTTAACAGAAGACAAAAGATATTCTGTCCCCCATCAGCATTGCCCTATGCTGACCCTCTGTTGCTCAACAGCAGCAGTCACCACCTTTGTTGATTAACCACTGGCAGTATAAACTCCTATACCCCTAAAAAGGTGTAGTACCCCTATCCTTTGGGATATGTTTTAAACTATCTAGCCCATCTATCCTCTAGCACTACTGCTCATAAATGGGTAGTACCTGCTAGTCCTTACTCTTGCCCATCATGGTCAAGAAGTTCTTAGTCCAGTCAAGCTCTAGTCCCTCTAGCAAGTTTAGACTGCCTGTCCCCAAAAGGACAGTTCATACTCCACAGCTACCAACCTGATTTGGTCTAGGAGGCAACATCCTGTTACCATCCCTAGTATCAACTGAAGACCCCTTGACAGCTCTATCCCAGCTACAGCCCATGAAAAGCTCCACTGCTTATGCCAGCACCACCTCACCTATCAAAGTAGACATTGATCTGGTTGGTCTAGATCCTTACTCCACTTATTGGGAAAAGAAGGAAGAAGACTTGGATGTGGATTCATTAATCACCCCTATCACAGATCCCCTATTGCATTCTATCTATTCAGAGAAGTCAGACTTCAACCTTCCTGGAATAGAAGAACAGGCAATGGTGGACAAACTAGCAGAAGCTCTTGGAGGAGCTTTGATCACAGACCCTTTCTACAGTCAACACCCAAGCCCAGTGGAGATTGTCCACTGGTACTGAATGCAAGTCACATATGGCACAGCTAAGGGTAAGGTGAAAGCTGAGCCTGAGGATGAAGAAGACACCAAAGGAAGAAAAGAGCTAGGCCTCAACAAGCCTGCTATTTTCAATGGTGACCATCAAACTTACCCAGGATGGATTGTCTCAGTAAAAAATTACTTGGAGATGAACTCACACATCTACAACACAGATAGGAAGCACATTGGCTTTGTACTATCATTCATGGATAAGGGCTCAGCCCTTTCATTCAAACAGTTGTATGTCAATCAGTCAACTACCCCAACTAACAGCATACAGTTCCTAGATAATTTTCAAGAATTCATCAAGAAGCTTGAGGAATGCTTCCAAATCAGAGATGTCAAGGCTATGGCCCTGATTATGCTCTCCTTCATCCAAATGGGGAAGCACTGCCTCAACAAATATATCACCAACTTTGATAACCTTTTGGCACAAGCTGAATTGTTCCCAGATGACATAGCAGCCACAACCTTTTTCAGCAAGGGCCTCAACCCCCAGATCAGCTGAAAAATCTTAGGTCTTGGAGTCATCCTGAGAATAGTATCAGAATGGAAGAAGGCAGCTACAGAGGTGTGAGCCTCCCTAGCAATGATGAGGATGTTTGAAGGAAAGGTGGCCAGCACTAACAAAAACTTCCTCTGGAAAAATGAAGGCTATAACAAAAGCCATGGACAATGTGACCCCAACACAGTGGATGTCGACAAGACATCAAGGCACCAACCAAACACAAGAGACTCTTGCACAGCCATCAAGTGCTGAAACTGCAATGAGGAAGGCCACATCACTAGGGATTGCAAGAAGCCAAAAAAGCAAGGGAGCTACCCACCTAAGAATAGGGAAGCAAAAATAGAAGAACTAAAGTTGGAATTGGATCATTTTGAAAGGGAAGGCACATCCACTTCTACTTCTGGTGTGTCTTCCAAGGATTTTTAAAGGGGGAAGCTTCTGCTGCAGCTTCTGCCCCCATTATTGAACAATGTACTTTTAGATTAGGGAAACTTGAATGGAATGTTATGGAAGTTCCACACTACACTTACAAGGACTCCCTGTCCCTTAAGTCCCTAGCTGGTTCAACATACCTAATCGACTGCGGCACCTCTCAAATCAAGATGTTGATTGATTTGGGAGCAGAAACCAATATTATTGACAAACAGGTGGTGGCTGATCACCAGATCAGCAACCTGTGGACTCTTCAGAGTGTCACAGGAAAAATGAACCAGGTGGTTGATTGGATCACTATCTTTAGAGGAAAGGTATGGGGTAAGGTGATGAGAATTCATGCTTACATTACCAGAATGGGAAATGGAGAATGGCTCCTCCTTGAAATGCTGTGGCTTTGGGACCACAATCTGATCATAGACTGGGCAAGACACTCTTTGATCAGGTGAGGATCCCTGGAAGTCACCATCAACAAAACCACAATCTCTATCCAACTGGAAGCAGCAGCAGAGAAAAAGGAGGTTATCCTCCCCAAAGAATACAAGGACTACAAGAAAGTATTCTCCAAAAAGGAAGCCCCCCTACCACCCCACAGGCCATTCCTAGATCACAAAATCAAGCTGAAGGAGGACTTCTTTCCTATAAAGGGAAAGAACTAATGATTAACAGGAGAACAGGAGAAGCTTCTTGACAAATTTATTGACAAGAATCTCAGGTGCAGAAAGATCTGCCTGTCAAAATCACCACAGGCTGCCCCAGTGTTTTTCATGGGAAAGAAGGATGGGAAGCAATGACTAGTCCAGGACTACATCCACCTGAATAGGTATACAGTTTAGGACTCTTACCCCCTTCCAGACATCAAGGCACTACTGGATGAACTTGCAGAGTCTAAGTATTTCACAAAGTTTGACATCTGGTGGGGATTTACAAATATATGGATCAAGGAAGGTAACAAATGGAAGGGAGCTTTCATCACACTGAGGGGACTCTATGAACATCTGGTAATGTTCTTTGAGCAGACTAACTCCCCACCTACCTTCCAAAGGTACATGAACACCACATTTGGCTCAATGATAGCCAAAAAGAAGAGTGTAATTTTCATGGATGATGCAACTGTCTATGCAAAAACCAAGGAACAACTCAGGCAGTGAGTTTGGGAGTTTTTGGAAGTTGCCAGGAAGGAAGGATTACATCTCAAAATATCAAAATGCATCTTTGAAACTGAGGAATTGGAATTCCTTGGTTATGTCATCAGAGAAGGCCAGTATGAGCCTTCAAAAGTTAAAACTAATGCAATTTGGGACTGGCTGGTCCCAAAGAACTTAAAGGAAGTTTGCAGTTTCCTAGGATTCTACAATTTCTACCAGATGTTTATTCTGGGGTTCTCACAGGTGGCCAGACCACTCCATGACCTGTCCAAAAAGGATGTACCATTCCACTGGAAAGAGGCACAGCAGAGAGCCTTTGACAACCTCCGCATGCTCCTCATGTCAGATCTGGTCCTCAAGTTACTGGATCAGAGCAAGCCCTTTGTAGTCCACACAGATGCCTCAAGGCTTGGCACCAGAGTGGTGCTTTCTCAGGTTGATGACAAGGGAGCCCTCCACCCTTGTGTGTACCTTTCTCAAAGCCTAAATGGAGCAGAACAGAACTACCAGGTGTACAACCTGGAGCTACTAGCAGTGGTAAGAGCACTCAAGGAGTGGTGACCTTACCTCCTCATGCCAGCAGCCCTGATGGTGATCTTTATGGATCACCAAAATATGACCTACTTTAGGGAATCACAGAAGCTCATGCTGCACCAATCAAGATGGCAGGCCATGTTGCAGGCATACCCTATCAAACTTATGTATATTAAGGGGACATGGAACATTCCACCTGATACTCTCTCATGGATGGCAAACTTCTCCACTGAAGCACAGCCACCAACCACAATGCTACCCAACTCTCTTTGCTTCTGGCCTGAGGGGGAGGTGGAGAAATCCTCAATTTCCCAGAAAAATCAAAAAATAAACTTGGCATCAGCCAAAACCACTGCAAAGGTCTCTTCTAATCTCACACCATCAGTGGATAGGTGCCCATCTGAGAAAAAGCCAAAGACTGCTGCTAATGGAAAGTCAGTGTTTAACCTTTCAAACAATCTCATGTCCAAGGTTCTCTCCAACACAGAACAGATGAAGAACCAGTTGGAACCAACTTCCCCACAGGGAAAGGGAAGAATCTATATTAATCCCAAGAGAAGACAAGTAGTTCTCCAAGAATACCACAATGCAAAGCCTTCCAGCCACCCTGGAGTCAAGGCCATGACAAGGAAGATGGTCAAACATGTGCATTGGCCAAGGATGCATGCTGACATCTGCAGCTACGTGCACAGATGTGTCACCTGTCAGGCAAACAAGGTTGTGACACACCCCACTACTCTGCCAATCACTCCCCATGATGTCTCCAAGCCACCCTTCCTGTTTAAGCAGATCTCCATAGATCTTGTTATGGATCTCCCTGACTCCAGGGGGAACAACTCTATTCTTACTATTGTAGATCAAGGCCTCACAAAGGCCATTATCTTTCTCCCCACCAATAAGGATGTTGACTCAGTCAGCATCACCAACCTCTTTCACATGCATGTCTACCCCCACTTCAGGATCCCAGAAGCTGTCATCTCTGACAGGGGCCCCCAGTTCATATCCACCTTCACCCAAGACCTGTACCAGGCCCTCAGCATGGAAATGAAGGCAACCACTGCCTACTGCCCACAGTCCAACAGAGAAGCAGAGTGCATCAACCAGGAAGTGGGAACCTTCCTTCGAATGTATGCAGCCAAGGACCCAGATAACTGGTCCTGCTACCTGGCCAATGCAGAGTTTGTTCACAACTCTTGCATCCACTTGACTCATGGCCAGACACTGTACTATCTTCTCTACAGGTATGAACCCACTCCCTACCTCTCTGACATTGCAAACTGCTCCTCCCTCACAGAGAAAAGACTCAAAAAACTGGCCATAGCCTGTGACACAGTGGTAATTGCACACAAAAATGCTCAGGAAGCCATGATCCAGAAGCAACCCAGCAAGGCTTATCAAGAATTCAAAATAGGAGATAAGGTTTGGCTGGATGGATCAAACCTCAGACTACAGGTCCCATCCAGAAAACTCACACCAAGGTGTTGTGGACCCTTTACTGTGACAGAAAAGGTAACACCAGTTAATTTCCAACTAGATCTCCCCAGATCCTGGCAGATCCATGATGTTTTCCATGCCAGTAAACTGACTCTGTACATAACCACTCTGATCAATGGAACAGAACCAGTACCCCAACCCCTGGAACTCATTGATGGTCACAAGGAGTGAGAAGTAGAAGCCATTCTTAACCATTGGACAATCAGAAAATGACTCAAGTACCTAGTCAAGTGGAGAGGATATCTAGATGCAGAAAATACATGGGAACCTGCTGAAAACCTTAAAAACAGCCCTGAGCTTCTCTCAGAGTACCAACATACCCATTGCATCCCCCTCACAACACTCACATCTCTCTTGCCATAGGATGTCTGACCTCTCTGACTACTGTTCAGAGGACAACCACCACAAAGACATTTATGCCTCAATACTTCCTGAGCTCAATGACCTCTCCACTCCCCATATCTCCACACCCCTTCATAGGATGTGTGCCTTCCAAGGCAGAACACATCACCAACCTGTTCACGACACCACCACCCTGCTCCCCAGAGCAGCCCCACTTTATGCCAGGGCAACACCCACCCAGGTATGCAACTCACATGCCCACCAGTGAGGTAGGCAGGTACCCCCACCCTCTCCAGCCACTCCCCAACCTTCAGGCAGCTGGCCTCAACACCCAAGACCAACCACCCTCATGATCTTCCTGGATGGCCCCACTGTCTATTTACAGTCTTGACACTCTTCCCTGGAAGATTGTCACCAAACAGCCTCACCCACATCACCTGACCATCCCAGCCCCCACCTATCTGTTGACAAGTTCATTGGCTATGTGTGGGTGTTTACTAACTTTGAATCATGGTCAGCTCTCAGATGGTGAGCACCAAGCAACCATGAATGTCTATGGCTGTTGTCTGAGATCTTCAGGAACTCAGAGCACATAGGGATGAAGGTGTCCCAGAGAGTACTTGGTGAGGTAACCGGTCAGATTGAGAAGAGCACTGATCTGGCAGTAACAGGACAGGAGGTTATTGAGGCCATGAAAACTCAGGCCAAGATGGTGCTACTTGCCCATGAGATGTGTGGCCCCTCCCTCCTCATCTCCTTTGACATGTTTCTTGACCAGACCAGGGGATACTTGGCTGTTCCCACAGCTAATACCCCTGCTGGCTGAGCCCATTCAAGAGGCACTCAAATGACAAGATGCCCTCTGTGTTGTGGGCACCCCCACATGGATGGACATTGCCCACCCTCTTTGGTGGACATTCATACTCCCCCACTCATCCCCATACCCCCCTCCTCCTCACCTTCTCCCAACCGCTCCTCCACCAACTCCACCTCCACTGATGATTCAGAGCTGGGTTGACTCAATTTTTGACTTCATGCTCTGTGAAGACCCAGAGTCCCCAGAAACCTGACCAGTGACAACCCTATCCTGGCTTGCACTCTCTGTGAACTCTCCTACATGCAGATGGCCTTGGCCATGATGGATGAAATCATCACCCTCACCAGAGATGCCAAAGGCCCCTGGGCCCACTTCTTTATGGCCATCAAGGATGACCCAGAGAACAGGCATCTCTACAATGCCATCAGATCCCTCTGGCCTGTCCCCAACAAGGCATTTTATCCCACTCCTGCCACCCCAGCCCTCAGATACTATCTATTAGGTAAGATGGATGTTCTGCCTTCTCACCCATTCTTCAGCTACAGATGCTACAAGTGCAACTGCCTCGGACATTGGAGATGGGAGCATGATGAGTGAAGACCCTACTGGGAGCCCAGAATGCTGGCCCATAATATTCCACAACAACCAGAGGCTAGCAGATCAGGCACAGCCTGCAGGTAAGTGGTTTCTCAGGCTGAGAAACATAGAGGGGGGGTGATGTTATGATCATTTTCCTTTTCTTCTCTTTCCACATGACTGTTCCCATGGTCACATGCCTTACATAATCCAACAGACACTTCATGGACTGTTCCTTTACTTACAGGGCTCTCCCCTATTCAATGGACATGCTCAGCAGACTTGAGATGACCCTGTGATTCTACCAAGTACATTTTCCCTTATTGTATTTCTACTATACCTGTATGATACATGGTTCACACCCTTCACCATTATTCCAGTGTGAACCCCTAACTTTCGCATCATGTGACTTTCATGTGATTGTGACATGTTTAGTCATACAGACTCATACCTATGCAACATGGAGTCAGAATGACTCCATTTCTTCACTGACATTGTTCTACTCTTATGGACTAACCATTGTATGCCTCATATGGCACACAGCTATTGTTCTACATACTTAGAAACACCATTGTCCCATGTAGTATATAGTCTAGATGAAGATGCAGGATATTCCCCATTTTTTGTCTCCTTTGCACTACTCTTGAATATACTACATCCCTCTGGCTCTCCTAGTGGTCTGTCCTTAGGCTCTATTCCTGCATAGGAAGGATTCTTGCTGCTCTGTGCAATGACTTGTAAGGCTTCAGGGGCTTGCTTACTAAGCAGCCAGATTAGCATAGCGTTGGGACCCTTGGAGGCTTGTAGAGTGCTTACTAAGCAGCTCTAAGGTTAGGGTTAGCAAGCATCAGTTTCAAAGGCTTTCAAGGCTTGTCTTACTGACAAAGCCTTAACAGTACCCCTTTGCTACTAGTGCTGCATAAACTAACTCTACTTGTTCTACAGGTCTTTCTTTGAGCTCATCCTCATCAGGATCCTGGATTAATTCTGGTGAGTCAGCATTCTCTTCTTCTGATAATTCCAGCATAGGATCATTCAGTGCCTGGTAGTCCCTTACTACCTTGGGTCTACTGCTTTTTCTCAGTGGGTAAGTTTTCTTCATTTGTCAATTTCTGTTTATTGACACTGGTCCTATTTTCTTTAGATTCTTTGGTATCCAGCATGTCACTAGGCCTCAACTCCCCCTTGTGTGGTATACTGTCCAGTGAGTCTTCCATGTGTTCTGTTGTACTAACTGTGTCTTTCAGGAAATGGAGGTTATGGGAGGTCTTAATAGACCTCATTTGTGCATCATAGAACTTGATGGCACATGGTCCATCTAAAAACCCTACAAAGGTATGTTGCTCTGATTTAGCATCCAATTTATTGATACTAAGTCCTTTCATTATCCAAGTGGGCATGCTGAACTCCTGGAAGTGAGAGATGTTTGGCTGGTGCCTGGTCCACCTTTCATAGGGAGTTGTGCCTTCAAGGGTGTGGGTGTGCGACCAGTTGCACACATATTTGGCATGGGCAACAGCTTCTGGCCACAGGAAGTCAGGTACATGAATTCTCATTGCTCACACTAACTCTCCTAAGGTTCAGTTAAGCATTCAGAAATGCCATTCTGCAATGGAGAATATGGTGCAGTTACTTGTAAGTCAATCCTGGTTTCCCTGCACCAGGCTAACATTTCAGTATTAACATATTCCTTCCCATTGTTGGCCTGGATGATCTTTGTCTTGCATCCCAGCTGGCACTCAAGATAGATAAGATATTCTTTTAATTTATTTGATGCTTCCCCTTTATTAACCATGAACCAGACTTCACAGTTCCTGGTTGCATCATCAATAAAGGTGATATATCAACATGCTTGCCCACTCAAGGCTTCCATCCATGCTGGTCCCCATACACTGGTATGTATCATTTCTCCTGGTTTTGTATTTTGTGGTTCCATTGCTGATGAAAATGGTATTCTAGATTGCTTGGCCTCAATACATGCAGGATAGTCTATGATCAGAGATGGCAACATGGTGAGTCCTTCAACTAACTTGTCATGTTGGAGGTGCTGGAGTCCCTTAACTCCTATGTGCCCAAAATGCTGGTGCCAGTCTTCCCAGGTACATGCCTGATACACATGCTCTACAGGTTCATGTCTGCACATGTGTAGTTCATATATCCCATTATGTAGTTTAGCTATAGTGAATAGATTTTTATTTTTGTTGTATAGTTTCACTTGTCCTCCCCCTGAGATGAAGAAGCTGCCATCTGTCTAGGCATGTGAGTGAGATTAGATTATGTACAGCACTTGGAGTATATAGTACATTGCATAAGGTAATGATGGAAGTCTTATTACCAATGTGTGCATGTAACTTGACAGTGCTGGTGCCATATGCTATTATGGTGTGGTCCCCTATTCCTCAAATTGACTTCTGTAAAGGGGTCATATCCTTAAATAGTTTCTTATCATTTGCTAGGTGTACTGTACTTCTGGAGTCAGCCACCCACATGTAAAATTCTACATGCCCATCTATTCCCTTGTAGGATACATTGTGTTAAGGCTTTGTTGGTAAGACAAGCCTTGAATGTCTTTGAAACTGATGCTTGCTAACCCTAACCTTAGAGCTGCTGACTAAGCACTCTACAGGCTCTTCAAGGGTTCCAATGCAATGCTAATCCAGCTGCTTAGTAAGCAAGCCCCTGAAGCCTTACAAGTCATTGTGTGGAGCAGCAAGAAACCTTGGTACCACAGAGAAGAATGACCAGTCAGACATGTGAGTAAGCCAGAAGTTTGTAGTATTCAGAGGGTAGTGCAAAGGAGATGAAAGATGGGGATTATCCTGCATCTTTGTCTGGACTAAATACTACATGGAAACAATGGACTACTGGCTATGGGGAACAATGGGAAAAGGCCATATAAGGCATACAATGGTTAGTCCATAAAGGTAGAACAATGTCCATGAAGAAATGGAGTCAGTCTAACTTGTATTCACATAGGTATGAGTCTGTATGAGTCAATGCATTGTGATCACATGAAAGTCACATGATGCAAAAGTTAGGGGTTCACACTGGAAAGTGTGAAGGGTGTGAACCACATATCATACAGGTATAGAGGAGGGGAAAACATACTGGTAGCTGGAGTCTGCTGAGCACATCCATGGATAGGGGAAAATCCCTATAGATAGCAAGTTGAATAGTCTGTGAAGCATCTGTTAGATTATGTAAGAAAGGACATGTGATTGTAGGAAGATCACATGATGGGAAAAGATAAGATAAGAAAAGAAATCATAACACATTATATAAGCTATCATATGTACTTCTACTGTTGGATGTCCAGTTCCCATCTGTGAGCAGTACTTGCTCATCCTCCTGTGTGTTGCATGAATTTAGTGTGTGGTCTGGTCCAGAGACAAAATTAGCCTGCCTGGACTTGGCTCATTTAGCTGGGCTGCCACCATTCTTCTTCCAGCAGTTGTCCTCAGTGTGACCAGGTTTGTGACAATAGTCACATTTGGGTTTCCCCTTATGACAACATTTGTCAGTAGTGTGGTTATCTCTTCCACAAATACTACAAGTTGATTTAGTAGACTCCTTCCCCTTGTTATTTACTTTCTGTTGAGTAAATAATGTTTGGTTTTGCAGAGTTCTTTGTCTACACTTGAATTCATCTACTAATACCACAGTGAGTTCTTCAATGATGACAGATTCTACTCCTTTACTGGCAATCTGGCCTGCCATATACAATGTTGTAAATGTAGTCCAGGACTCCAGCATGTTTAGTAATAAAATGTCTTTGAATTCATCATCAGGCATGGGCTTTCCCATGGCTGATAAATCATTCTGCATCCTCTTGAGTTTATTGATGTGGACTGGGATGCTATCACCCTCAGGATACTTAGCATTCAGTAGTTCTCTCTTTGCAATAAGAGCTGTTTGAATGCCTCATGTCTGATGAGCTAGCTTCAGACTCTTCCACATCTGAGCTGCCATCTTGGCATGCATGACATGGTCCATTTGCTGGTCATCTATATTTGTTAATATCAGGGTCTGTGCAATTAGATCTTCTTCTTCCCACACCACTAATTCAGTTTTGCTATTGGGGTCATCCTCTATTTCCTTTGACTTTGGGCAAGTGCCCTCAGCATACTTAAAGACCTTTTGCAAGCATAGAAACTTTTGCATTCTAATTTTCCATGTGTGCCAATTATTGTCTTTAAGTGTATCTACTTTGTAGGACAAGATTTCTTACTTGAGTGCTTGTCCCTTTCATGTCATTGGTTGTGGGATGGTAAGGTTAATTCTGTTGATAGTAGGTAGATGTAGATAGTGAGCTCTTTGGTTACAGTGCAAAGGCAGGGCTCATAACCTGTTGGCTAGGAGCTCACTTGAGGGTGATATAAGAGATAAAAGATAAAGTATTGTATGTATTTAGCACCCTTATCTCTCAGGCTTATATACATATTGTAACTATTACTAGAATAGTCTATACTATTCTATTACTTTCTTGGAATGTCTGGTACTGACTCTGCAATACCAACAGTAGTATATAGAGTAGATGAAGATGTGGAATATTTCCCATCTTTCATCTCCTTTGCAATTCATGAATCTACTAGGCTTCTTTGTATCTCTAAAGAACTGCTTGTCCTTCTATCCCTCTGGATCAAGGATTCTTGCTGTGCCAAGTGTCACCTTATAAGGCTTAGGAGATTGCTTAGTCAGCATCTCAGGCATTGGGACAGGCCCTTGTAAAAACCTTGTAGGTTGCTTAGTCAGCAAGCCTAGGGTTAGGGTTAGCATGCATTGGTTTCAAAGGTGTTTAAGGCTTGCATTGCTGTAAAGCCTTAACAGAAGACAAAAGATATCTCTTCATTGTCAGCATCATCCTATGCTGACACTCTGTTGCCTCAAGCAGCAGTCAACACCTCTGTTGTTCACACTGACAGTCTTCAAACCCCTATACTCTAAAAAGGTGTAGTCACCCCTATCCTTAGTGGATACATTTCAACACTCTAGCCCATCTACACTCTAGTGCTACTGCTCACCCTGGGTAGTACCTGCTAGTCACCCTACTCTTGCCCACCACAGTCAAGAAGTTTCTTGTACAGTCAAGCTCTAGCCAGTCTAGCAAGTTTCATCCCCCTGTCCCAAAAAGGACAGTCCACACCCCTCAACTGCCTGTGTTTTGGCTTAGGAGGAAATATTCCACTTCCACTCCTAGTTTCCACTGACAACTCTATGGCAACTACTCAGCCTATGATTGCTACTATTGCTATTGCTAGCACCTCTTCACCTATCAAGATAGACATTCATCTGATTATTCTAGGTCCTTATGCTTCTTACCAAGAGCTAAAGGAAGAGGACTCCAATGTGGACTCTTTAACAACACCTATTGCAGATCCCCTATCACACTCTATCTATTTGGAGAAGTCCAACTTCAATCTACCTAGAATAGAAGAAGAAGCAATGGTGGATAAACTAGCAGAAGCCCTAGGAGGAGCTTCCATCATGGACCCTTTCTACAGTCAACACCTGTCACCAGCTGAAATTGTCAACTGGTACTGAACCAAAGTCACATCTGGGGCACACAAGGGTAAGGCACCTGCTGAACCTGAAGAGGACATCAAGTCTGGAGGAAAAGAGCTAGGTCTCAACAAGCCAGCCATTTTTGATGATGATGATCAATCTTACCTAGGATGGATTGTCTCAGTCAAAAACTATCTCAGTATGAATGCTCACATCTACAACACAGACAAGAAGTGCATTGGCTTCATCCTGTTGTTCATGGACAATGGCTTGGCCCTGTCATTCAAGCAATTGTACATAAACCAATCAACTACTGAGGATAACAGGATTAGGTTTTCAGATACTCTAATACAATTTGAAAAGAAGTTGGAAGAATGTTTCCAGATCAGAGATATCAAGGCTATGGCCCTGATCATGCTCTTCTCTATCTAAATGGGGAAACATTCTCTTGATGAATACATTATCAATTTTGACAACCTTCTGGTGCAGGCCAAACTTTTCCCAGATGATGTTGCCACTGCTACCTTTTTTGGAAAGGGGCTCAACCCCTCTATCAGCTGAAGAATCTTAGGCCTCAGAATTGTCCTGAGAATGGTCTCAGAGTGGAAGAAAGCAGCAACAGAGATAAAGGCCTCATTGGCCACTATGAGGATGTTTGAGGGCAAGGCCACCAACTCCAACAAGAACTTCCTATGGAAGAATGAGGGTTACAATCATAACCATCAGCAACATAAGGACCCCAATGTGATGGACATTGATAAAATGTCTGGGCCCTGACCAAACCAAAGAGCAGCTTACAAGGCACAAATGTGCTATAATTGCAATGAGGAAGGCCACTTCATGAAGGACTGTAAAAAGCCACTAAAGAACCCAGGATGCTACCCACTTAAAAGTAGGGAAGCAAAAATAGAGGAGCTAAAGAAGGAATTAGATTGTCTTGAAAATGAGAATGCATCTCCTTCCATTTCTGATGCATCCTTAAAGGATTTTTAACAGGGCAAGCAACTGCCACAGCTTGTTCCCCTGTTATTGAACAATGTACTTTTAGATTAGGAAAACTTGAATGCAATGTATCTGAACTTCCACAATACCAGTATGAAGAAGGACTTTGCCTCAAGTCTCTTATGGGATCAACCTACCTAATCAACCACAGCACCACCCAAATAAAAACCTTAATTGATTCAGGAGCAGAAACCAACATTATCAATGAATGTGCTGTAAAAGATGACTGGATCTTTACAAGAAAAATATGCCACCCATGGACTCTTCAGAGCATCACAGGGAAAACAGATCAAATTGTTGATTGCATCACCACCTTCTGAGGGAAGGTGTGGGGTAAGGTAATGTGCATACATGGTTACATTACTAGAATGGGAAACAGGGAGAGACTTCTCCTTGGAATGCCATGGCTACAGGACCACAACCTGATCATCAACTGGGCCAAGCAAGAGCTCATCCAGTGGGGCTCCCCTGAAGTCAATGTCAACAAGACAACTGTCTTGACCAAGCTAGAAGCTGCTGCAGAAAAGGAGATTACCCTTCCTTCTGAGTACCAGGAGTTTGCCAAAGTATTTTTAGAAGCAGAAGCTCCCTTACCACCCCACAGACCATTTTTGGATCATGAGATCAAACTCAAGGAGGACTTTTTTCCTGTAAAGGGTAAGAACTACTGACTAACCCCAGATCAAGAGAAGGCTCTCAATGACTTTATCAATGAGAACTTGTGATGCAGAAAAATCCAACCATCAAAATCACCACAGGCAGCCCCAGTCTTTTTTGTTGGCAAGAAGGATGGAAAGCAATGGCTTGTCTAGGACTATGTCCACCTGAATAAGTACACCATGTAGGACTCCTACCCTTTGCCAGACATCAAGGGCCTACTGGATGAATTAGTGAAGTCCAAGTACTTCATGAAGTTCAACATCCAGTGGGGATTTATGAACATTCAGATCAAAAAAAGTGATGAATGGAAGGCTGCCTTCATCACACAAAGAGGGCTTTTTGAGCCTCTAGTAATGTTTTTCAGCCAGACAAATTCTCCCCCTACCTTTCAACAGTATATGAATACTAAGTTTGGACCAATGATTTTAGGGAAGAAGAGTGTCATATTCATGGATGATGCAACCATCCATCCCAAGACAAAGGAACAGCTCAAGGAGCATGTTTGAGAATTTTTGGCCATCACAGCCAAAGAGAGGCTTTGCCTCAAAATATCAAAATGTATTTTCAAAATGGAGGAATTAGATTTCCTTGGTTATGTGATAAAAGAAGGCCAGTATGAGCCTTCTCCAATCAAAACTAATGCCATTAAGGCATGGCCCATCCCCATGAATCTCAAGGAAGTCCAAAGCTTCCTAGGGTTCTGCAACTTCTACTGGATGTTCATTCCAGGCTTCTCCCAAGTGGCTAGGCCACTTCATGACCTTCCAAAGAAGGACATTGTCTTCTGGTTGGAAGAACCCCAACAACATGCTTTTGACAATCTCTGCATGCTTCTGACACCTGACCTGGTCCTTAAACTCCTGGATCAGAAGAAGCCCTTCATTATTCACACTGACACTTCCCAACTTGGAATGGGAGCCATCCTCAGCCAAGCCAACAAGAAGGGGGTGCTCCACCCCTGTGCCTACCTCTCTCAGTCACTCAATGGGCTGGAGCAAAACTACCAAGTTTATGACTTGAAGTTACTTGCTGTTGTACAAGCACTCAAAGAATGGAGGCCTTACCTCCTTTCCCCTGTCACCCCCACAGTGATCTACACAGATCACCAGAACATGACTTATTTTAGGGAGCTACAAAAGCTTATGCCCTGCCAGTCAAGATGGCAGGCCACATTGCAGGCTTATCCTATCCAACTCACATACATCAAAGGGACTCAGAACATCCCCCCTGACACCCTCTCCAGCATGGTGAACTTTACTCCCAATGCACAGCCACCAACTACCCTTTTCCCAGATTCTTTGTGGTTTCCACCTGAGGGGGGAGGGTAGAGAAATCAACAATTTCCCAAGCAACTCAGCATTTTCCAGCTGAAACCTCAAATATTCACACTTCTGACAGCACACCATCAGCAGACAGGCATCCATCTGAGGAAAAGTCAAAGACTGCTGCTAACAGAAAGTCCATTTTTAACCTTTCTGTCAAACTAATGACAAAGGTCCTATCTGAGATGGAACAGATGAAGGATCAATCAGAGCCCAATCAATCAAGAAACAAGGGCAAAATCTATATTAACCCCCAAAGAAGATAAGATGTCCTAAAGGAGTATCATGATGCCAGGCCATCAGGTCACCCCAGTGTAAAGGTGATGATGAAGAAGATGCAGTGACATGTGCATTGGCCAAGAATTCATGCTGACATAAGGGAGTACATCAGAGCATGCATAACATGTCAGTCTAACAAGGTGGTGATTCACCCAGTAATGCCACCACTCACCCCACACAATGTATCATGCTCCCCCTTCCCTTTCAAGCAGATCTCTATAGATCTTGTCACTGATCTTCCCAACTCTCAAGGAAACAACTCTATTCTCATGATTGTTGATCAAGGCCTTACTAAGGCCATGATTTTCCTCCCCACAAACAAGACTGTCAACTCAGTTGGCATCACCAACCTATTTCACACTTATGTTTACCCCCACTTTGGCATCCCCAAAGTGGTGATCTCCAATAGAGGACCCCAGTTTGTCTCTGCCTTCATGTGGAACCTGTACCAAGCCATTAGCATGGAAATGAAGGCAACCACTGCCTACTGCTTACAGTCCAATGGTGAAGCCAAACATGTCAACCAGGAAGTCAGGACCTTCCTTAGAATGTATGTGGCCAAGGACCCAGACAACTGGTCCTACTACCTTCCCAACACTGAGTTTGTCCACAACTCTCAGATCCACAGTACTCATGGACAAACCCCCTATTACCTTTTGTACAGCTACAAGCCAACACCATACCCAACAGACCTCTTACAGCACACACCACTCTCCAAGGAGCAGTTGGAAAAACTTGCAGCAGCCCACAACACATCCCAGCAAGGCTTATCAAGAGTTTCAAGTAGGAGATAAGGTTTTGTTGGATGGATCAAACCTTAGATTACAGGTACTGTCCAGGAAGCTCACACCTCAAAAATATGACCCCTTTGTCATCACAGAAAAGGTAACTCCTGTCAATTTCCAACTAGAGCTACCAAGATCCTGGCAGATCCATGACATGTTCCATGCAAGTAAGCTAAACCCTTATGTCACACTGTGATCAACAGAACAGAGCCTACATCAGCAAAGCTATAAGTCATCCAGACCAGTCATGACCACTCATGACTGTTGGCTAACTACCACCTAGCTCACTGATGTATCTCAGAACCCCCTGAACTCATTGATGGTCATGATGAGTGGGAGGTCAAAGCTATCCTAAATCATTGAACAATCAGAAATCAAGTGAAGTACCTAGTCAAATGGAAGGGATATCCTGAGATGGAGAACATGTGGGAGCCAGTGAACAACCTTAAAAACATGCCAGAGCTTCTCTCTGAGTATCAATGCACCCACTCACTCCCCTTCACACATCCAGTCTCTCTCCTCCCATAAGACTATGTCCAATTTGTCTGATTACTGTTCTGAGGACAACCAATATGAGGACATCTATGCCTCAATACTTCCCAAGCTCAATGAGCTCTCCACTCCCCACCTCCCTGCACCTCTTTGCCAAACAACAGCTTCCCACAGATGCTGCCAACAACCTGTTTGCCACACCACCATCCTGTCACCAAGAGCAGCTCCCCTCTATTCACATGCCACCCCCAGCCAGGTATGCAGTGCCAATGCATGGCCAAGGAAGAACACCACTCCAGTAACTTCCTGCCCTTCCACACCAGTACCCAGGTGCCCCCACTGACCTTGCCCATCCACTGATATCATCTTCCTCCAGTCTTAATGCAGCTAGATGAGCTCAGTGTACTTGGAAAGTCACTATATTGTAAGTACCTAATGCAGCTAGGTGAGCTACAGTAGATCAGTACATGAGAAGTAAAGGTAAATGTAGGTATACTCACCTCAGTGTACTTGGGAAGTCACTGAGGTGTACTGTGAGATGGAAACTGCCAACACTCCCTCTCAAATGGTATGCAGTCCAAGTGAAGTGGCAAAGTGCTTTGCCTTAATACTAGGTAAAGCTTTGGTCAGAGTATCTGCAACCATACTATCAGTAGGGCAATAGATGAGATGAAAAATGTGGTTGTCAACAGCAAAATGAATAAAATGATAACAAATATCAATATGTTTTGTACATGCATGATAGCAGACTGGCTGTCTGAATATATGGTGGTTGGATGCAAGAGTGGGCAGAAGATTTCTCCAACAAGACAATGGAGCCAAATGCCTTCCTTAGCAGCATGTGTGGTGGCAATGTATTTGGCTTCCATGGTTGAGAGGGTAACTAGCTCTTGTTTCTTTGATGCCCAGCTTACCACTCCTCCATCCAGGATGTATGCATAGCCAGAGATCACATGCTGATGCTCTTGACTTGCTCCATCTGCATCCATAAAGCCTTCAAGTTCACATTTTCCCACACCAAAGGTCAGTGCTAATTTCTTTGTGCCTATGAGATACTTATAGATCTGTTTCATGGCCTCTCAGTATATCATACCAGGGTCCATGCTAAATTGAACAACAGTGGACACAGTGAATGCAATATCAGGTTGAGTGCCAACAGCTAGATGCATGAGTGATCCAACTGTGGCTCAATGGGGTATATGTTTCATTCAAGCAATTTCAGCAACAGATTTTGGGTTCTGGGTACATGAGAGCTGGATACTTGGATCCATGGAGATTGAGACAGGTTTGAGGTCAGTAAAATTATATTTTGCTATAATTGTGTCTGTGTAGAGCTCCTGTGAGAGTGAAATAGTTTGCACAATCTGATCTTGAGTGACCTTCATCCCTAATAGCCAACTGACTGGTCTGAGATCTGTAATTTTGTACCTAGTCCCAATCTCATTCTTAAACACTTTGATTAGTTCACATGAACTTCCAGTCAGTGTGCAGTCATCAACATGACTTGTGAGAATGAGAATATCTTGCCTGATATGAGCATAGAAAATTCCCCAGTCCAAGTGAGTGTGATCAAGTCCAAGATCTTTGAGGCTGCTGCACAGTTCAAGGTACCACTTGAGTGTGCCTTGTTTTGAGCCATAGAGGGCAATGTGAAGTTTTGCAACAGGTTGTTTGAGGTTTCCTTTGACTTTGTAGCTAGGTGGGAGCTCCATGTACAGGTCTTTGCCTTTGTTGAGCTTCCCATTGAGGAATGCAGAGTGGAAATCAAAAACTTTTATATCCCAGTCATTCTGAGCAGCAACAGTGAGTATGGTGCATAGTGATGTGAGCCAAGTGCCCTATACCTGTGAGTAGCCTTTCACAACTAATCATGCTTTGTATTTATCAATTTTGCCTGTAGCAGTCTGTTTGATCTTAAAGACCCACTTGCACCCTATAATGTTTGTGCTGTCAGGGCATTCAACTACATCCCATGTCTTTGCATCCTCAAGGCTCTTCAATTCCTTCAAAATCACCTCATCCCACTTCACCCAGTCATCTTGTGCTTTTGCCTCTTTGACCATTGATGGATCAAGTCCTTCCATGTCTCCAACACCTGCAACCATCACATACATGACTTCTTCTTCATCAGGACACTCCCCTTCACCCTCAGGCACCTCCATGAGCACTAATGTTGCCTTCTCAGCATTCTGGTTTGTCTGTGCATTGCCAACTTGTCCATCAGTCATTCCTTCACCCTCTCCAAGGCATCTTAGGTAATCCAATTGGAAACATTGACAAGTGGATTGATGAAGTGTTGGTTGGGGGTTGTATGTATTGAAGTTGGAACCTAGGTGGTTGAATGGTGAGTTATTTAAGTCCTGGCATGCCAGTGTTGTGTGCTGATCAATTCTGTGTGAATCTTGAGCTTCAGTGCATTGACTTGCAGCTGGTTCAACTTGTGATTCAGTTCATGATTCATAGTTTTCAATGTGGCAAGTCTGCTCCCCCTTGAGTGGTGCACTAGCCAGTGTGTGGGGTGGGACAGGTACTTTATGTTGCTCAAAAGCAATGCTTTGCTTGACTCCAATGGTGCCACAATCAGGAAAATAAATTCAGTGGCCATCACTCTCAGGATCAAAACCAACTCAGTGGCCATCCCATGCATGCATGTCAAGCTTTGTGCCTGATGTATCATGAACCTTCACTTGGCAGCCCCAAATTGGTATGTTTTTGAGATTAGGTTTCTTTTTGTATAACATCTCATAGGGGGTTTTCTTTCTGGGACAGCACATTGATGTGTGGTTCTTCACCCATGTTGCATGCATTATGGTCTCTCCCCACAGGCTTTTTGGCAATTCACTCACATGGATCATCACTTGGACTTGTTTGACCAGTGTGTGATTGAGTCTCTCAGCAACTCTGTTATGCTCTGGTGTGTCATGCATGGTCACACAGCACTCAGTTCCTTTTGACTATAGGTAGTTGGAGAATTCAGCACTTAAGTATTCTCCACCTCTATCAGATTGGAGACATTTGATTTTGGCATTGAACTGAGTGGATAACCAGGCTTCATAGGCTTGGTATGAGTTGAAGGTGTCTGATTTAGCTTTCTGTAGGTAAAGCTGAGTGAACCATGTGTGATTGTCTGTGAATGACACATAGTAGTGGCTGTGTCTGCCCATCTGCACTGGAGATGGACCCCACAGGTCTGTATATACCTCATCACCAAGCTTGTCTTGTTGTGACAGATCATGCACCTTCCTGATAGGTTTGTGCATGAGTTTTGCATACTCACATGAGTCACATGTACCCATTGTCTTGTGAGCTTCATCAAGCATGATCCCAGTAATCATCCCATCCTTTATCATCTGTTGAATAGATTTGGGAGTGATATGGCTGAGCCATGCATGAACTCCCTCCATTGTAAGGGTTTCATTTTGCTTTGCAAGACCAGTGAATAGTTTCTTGGAGGTAGAGCTTGACTTGAGTGAGTACAGGCCACTTAGTAGGGGGATTTTGCCCAATTTCTTCTTCCAAGCATCAAAGATTTGACAATGTTTGTTCTGGAATAATGCTGCATACCCAGCAGTGTCAATCTTGCCTATAGATATGAGTGTGATGCCCATTTTGAAGGCATAGAGGATATCTCAAAGAAGGATTTTGGTGCAGGGGGAGCCATTGGGAATGTGGATAGTGAGATCACCCTTGCCAATAGCTTCAAAGGTATGCTTGTCAGCTGTGGTGATGGGTTTGGGTGGGATCCTCTTAAAATTAGTGAACTGATCACAGTAAGATGACATGTGATGAGATGCACCTGAATTGAAGAGAATCATCCACTGGCTGGACTGGAGATTCTTGCCAGCTAGTAGGGCACTATTGAATGAAGACTTTGCTTCATCCTCATTGATGAGTTTGGCCTGGATGGAAGAGATCAAGTCTTCATCAACTTCCCTCAGCCAATCATCTTCTTTGTCATAGGTAGTCTTTGTGTTCACAAACCAGACTCCATCAGGTTCTGCTTCATCAGCATCAGCAACTGCAGCTTTGTCTTTGCCTTTTCCCTTTGATTTCCACTTCCTAGCATTGCCCTTGGGGTGTTGTCCAGCTTTTCCTCCACCTTCCTCCCAGCAATCTTCAGCATGATGTCCTTTCTTTCCACAGTTGAAATAGGTATCAGTGAATTTCTTTGATGAGTTCACTGAGTAAGCAGCATCATTGTGTCTGCTTGAAGACTTCTCTGTAGTAGACTTTGCTTGGTGACAGTCATAGTCATCAGTAAGAGTTGACATAATGAGTTCTGGGGTGAGGTTTTCTCTGGTGATCTTTGCTGAGGCAGTCATGGCTAAGATAGTGGATTCATAGGATATAGGGACAGAAGTGAGAATCATGGCAGCAAAGTCATCTGTATCAACAGAGTGGCCAAGAGATGCAAGTTCCTCTCACAGGGCAATCATCTTGTCAAAATGAGCTCATAGGTCACCTTTGTCAGCACATCTTTGTTTCTGTAGTTTTCATCATAGCTTAATTGCCACAATGCATGAATGATTCTGAAATTCATCTGAGAGAGTCTCCCAGATCATATGAGCAGTAGTTTCATTCTGGACCTTAATGAGGAGGGTTTCAGGGAGTGAACTTCCTATTAATTGCTTGGCATAGCCATTCTCCTTTCTCCATTTGGACAGCTTCTCTGGATATTCTTTCATTGCCAACTTCTCAGCATCTGTAGGTTTCCATGAGGCATCCTTGCCCTCACTGGGGTCTAGTGGCTTCAGTTTGGTCCCCTCTAGGTACTCAGCCAGCCCTTTAGCTTCCATCTCCCACTCAACTCATTTCTTGTAGGTAAGCCAGTTGCTTCCATCAGATTTGAGTGTGGGGATTTCTGGAAGGAAGTCTTCCTTAGAGATTCTGAACATTTTTCTTCAATTCAAATAGCTGTGGAGTTAGTGAGCATGAGTGGGGCTCATAACCTAATGCAGCTAGGTGAGCTCAGTGTACTCAGGAAGTCACTATATTGTAAGTACCTAATGCAGCTAGATGAGCTACAGTAGATCAGTACATGAGAAGTAAAGGTAAATGTAGGTATACTCACCTCAGTGTACTTGGAAAGTCACTGAGGTGTACTGCAAGATGGAAACAAAAATTTACCATGTGATTTTGTAAGCACAGTGCATACTACATTTGGAATGGAAACTGCCAACAAGTCTCACCACTCTTCCCCTAAGGAAGTTAGTGACAACTCAACCCCCTCCACATCCCCTGTCAATACTACATCCCCTGGCATATCTGTTGATGAGTTTGTTGGCTATGTGCAGGTGTTTAATAACTTTGAGTCATGGGCTGCTCTCAGATGGTGAGTGCCAAGGGACCATGAGTGTTTACAGCTGCTGTCTGAGGTCTTCAGGGACACAGAGAGTTGGGATGAGAGTCTCTCAAAGAGTTCTAGGTGAAGTAACAGGCCAGACCACCCTTTCCACTGATCTGGCAGTTACAGGGCAGGATGTCATCAATGCCATGAAAACTCAGGCAGAGATGGTCCTCCTTGCCAAGGAGATGTATGGTCTCCCACTTCTCCTCTCCTTCAACACATTTCTCAACCAGTCTCAGGGACCCCTGACTATTCCTGCTCATAATACCCCAGCTGTGTGGCATGATCACCAAACAGCTGGCAATGCTCAATGCCCAGTCTGTCAGGAGCACCCCCACCTGGGCAGATATTGCCCAGCCCCACTGGTGAACTTATCTTCATCATCCTCCTCTGACTCTGAGCCATCCCTGGATCAGCACAACCCCCAATTCTGGACCCTCTGTAGCCCCAGAGTCTCTGAAACTCCCCTTCCAGACAACCCTATCCCAGCCTGTGCTCTGCATGACCTCACTTACATCAGGACAGCCACCACCATGGCAGACAAGATCATTGCTCTTACTGGTGACACTCACAGACCCTGGGTTCATTTCTTCATGGCTGTAAAGGACAACCCTGTCAACTGACACCTTTACAACATGACTGCCACTCTCTGCCTCATCCCTGACAAGGCATTTCACCCAGTTCCCACCACTCCTGCCCTCCAGTACTACCTATTGGGCAAGATGGATGTCCCCAAAACACACCTGTTCTATGGATACCAGTGCTTTGATTGCAATTGCCTCAGCCACTGGAGGTGGGAGCACCAGGAGGGATGGCCTTACTGGGAGCCCAGGATGCCAGCCTGCAACATTTCAAGGCCAGTGGAGGACAGTGGATCAGGAGCAGCCCAGAGGTAAGCAGTTTCTCAGGCTAAGAAATGTAGAGAGGGGGGTGATGTTATGATTTTTCCTTATCTTTTCCCATCACATGACCTTCCCATGGTCACATGCTATCTTCTTACATAAATCCAACAGACACTTCATGGACTATTCCTCTACTTACAGGGCTATTCCCCTATCCATGGATGCACTCAGCAGACTTGAGCCCTATGGCTCATGTCTGGAGAAGTAATGGTGCAGAGGAATGCATGGTCCAAGGCTATGGGGTCCAAGCTACTTCTAACACAGTGGAAGTTCACTAGGCTGACACTAGTAAACTTACCTAGTTGTTTACTTGATGATTTCTGAAGATACATTAAGGCCTGATGAGAGCTTTGTAGGCTTGAGAGGATGAACACTAATATAGAGATAGGCATGATGACTATTCTATAGTACAGCCATAAACCATGGGGTTTATATAGGTAAGGGCAACCTGTCCTATAAAGGAACTGGTCTGTGCATAAATGCTTCAACTTGTGGGTTGAGCTACATATGATAAGTGTGCAGTTGCCATATAAGGATATCAAAGATAAGGGTCTTCCTACTATTGAAAACATAGATAAGAAGATAAGTAGATAAGAAGATAAGGAGTGAGTCATTCACAGTCATGTGTCTTCTCATGACTCATCCTATTGCATAATGGTCAGTCCTAGATCCATGAGTCTAGACCTTGACTGGTTACTTGGCTATGTCAGTATTCCCAAGTTGTATCACATGTCTGTGACTATCACATGCTTGTGCACATGACAAATCTCCATCTATGACAAATGGTGAGCATCTGATTATGTTATCAGGGGCTTTCACCTATTTGCTCAACACTCCTCCTGATTTGGTATGTGCCAAATCTTGCACAAGGAATTCTGCAAAACCTGTGAACTTGACTCTAGCAAGGTTCTTGGTGAAGATATCCATGAGTTGTTTGTCTGTGCCAATGTGGTGTAACTCCAAAACTTTTCTTTGCTCAACACATTCTTAGATGAAGTGATAGCAGATATCTATATGTTTTGTTCTTCTCTCTTGTGCTGGGTTTTGTGCAAGGAATATAAATCCCATGTTATCTCTGTATAGTGTGATTGGTTTTGGATTAAAACCCAACTCTGTAAGCATAGAGTGGATCCAAACAACCTGTTTTGACACATCTGAAATAGACATGTATTCTGCTTCAGTTGCTGATAGTGCCATGGTTTTCTGTTTGTGTGATAACCAAGTGATGGGTGAACCATTTGCTAGTATGACCATGCCAGTGGTGGACTTGCAGTCATTTTTGTCAGAGGCCCAATCTGCATCAGAGTATGCATCTATCTTCAACTCTGCCTTTTGGCAATAAGCAATCCCCTTGTTCCATGTTGCTTGGAGGTATTGGAAGATGTGCATTGAATGATTCAGATGATCCAGAGTGGGATTGGCTGAAAACTGTGACATCTTGATGACAGCAAAAGCAATGTCTGGCCTTGTTCCCAGCATCAAGTATAGCAGGAATCCTATGACAGACTGATACTTTGACCTCAACTTGGGATTGGACTCTTCAGTTGATTTGACAGGTTCATAGGATGCAGGTAAGGGCATGTGTGCAGGGTTGCACACCTGCATATCAAATCTCTTGAGAATCTTATCCAAATATGTGACCTGATCAACAATCAAAAGACCTGATCAACAATCTCTTTGGATTCTCATTCCAAGGTATTTGTTGGCTTGACCAAGGTCTCTACATTCCCAGACCTTCATGAACTTCCTTTTCACTTCCTGTAAGAGTTTTCTGTTGTTGCTAGTGAAAAATACATCATCCATGTAAATGAGGAGGATAATGATTAATCTCTCTCCCTTGTTATTTTGTTTGTATATGTAGACTCCAGCATCAGAGCAGATGTGGGTAAATCCAAGTGCCTTGAGGGATTTATCAAGCTTAATGTTCCAAGCAAGTGCAGCTTGTTTAAGTCCATACAGTGCACATAGCAGTCTGTAGACCATGCATTCTTTTCCCTTTTTCACAAAGCCTTCTGGCTGTTCCATGCATATTTCCTCATCCAGTTTTCCATACAGGAAAGCAGTTTTGATGTCCAGTGCCTCTATGTCCCAATCATATTGGGCAGCCAGGGATAAAATGATTCATACTGACTCAAATCTTGCTACTGGGGAAAAGACATCCTCAAAGTCAACTCTGTATTCTTGAGAGAAATCTTTTGCTACAAGGCATGCACATTTGCAACCATCAGATTTTACAGCATAGACCCATCTATATTTGATTGGGGTATGATGTTGAGGTAGAGGGATGAGTTTCCATACATCTCTCTTTCCCAATGTAGATATTTCCTCCTGCATTGCATTCTTCCAAGCCTTTTGTTCATCAGCTGGTAACTTCAGTGTATCCTTGTACTGAACAGGCATTTGGGACTTCAGCTCAACCTTTTGCATGAGCAGGTAGTTGATGAAATCTGATCCTTGCTCTGCACTTAGTCTGTGCAGGTTGATGGGAGCTTCCTCTTGCTCATCTTCTAACTCCTTCATTTCATTACTCCTGGAAGTGTTTTTCTCAACTTCAATGGGATGTGTCCTTTCTGCATAGACATTATTGAGTCAGAGAGGAACAATTCTCTCTCTTTCAGAATGCCAAATATTAGAGGGATATGGATAGGGAGTGAAGCATGTTTCAGCCTGCTTAATGGGAATCCTCATAGGCTGTTTTGAAGTTCCTGTTCTTGATCCTTCTGGCAATTTCTCAACATGAGGTTGCACTGGTTCTTCATGCAATTGCTGCAGATCATCACTTGGATGAGTGACAGGATTCACTGGTATCACCTCCATTGGGGGAGCAACCTCCAAGGGAGATTCCTCTTCATCATTGTTTTGCTTAAGTTCTGTGTCACATGATGTATCTCTCTTTGCACATTTGAGAAAAACCTTTTCATCAAAAATTGTGTTGGATGAGATGATGACTCTGCCTGTTTCATCTAGGAATTGATATGCCTTTGCTCCTGGTTCATATCCCAGAAATATCATTGGTGAACTCTTGGGTTGAAGTTTTGATTGATGTTCCTTTTTGATGAAAACATAGGCCAAACAACCAAAGATCCAGAAGTAGGAAACATCTGGTTTCTTTCCTCTCCATAACTCCACTGGGGTTTTCCAAAGTGCCCTTCTAAATGGTTGTTGGTTATATATGTGTACTGATGTTTCAAGTGCATATTGCCATAGGTTAGATGGGAGGCAAGCTGAATGTCTCATAGCTTCTTCCTTTTCTACCATGATGTGATTGAATCATTTAGCATGTCTGTTTTGCTGAGGGGTATCCAGTGCCATGAGGTGATGCTCAATGCCATGGGAATGTAGGTAATCTGCAAAGTCACAAGATCTAAACTCTTCTCCTCAATCTGAACAGAATCATTTCATTGTCCTTGAAGTACTCTTTTCAGCCCAGGCAAGCCATGAATGAAAGGCAGAAAAGGTATCAGACTTGGATGACAGAGGTATGATGGAGGCATAGCTGGAATAGTTGTCAATGAAAGTGACAACATAATGCTTTTGATAATAAGAATTCACAGGGAAGTCACAAAGATCCAAGTGAATGAGTTCAAGTGGGTGAATGGCATGTTTGAAGCTGATGATGAACAGTTTCTCAGCCATCTTGCCTAGAGCACATCCTGGACAGGGTTTTGTCTCCAATGAGGGCTCAAAAGGAGGGCAAAGGGTTGCTTTTGGCAAATGCTGTACAGCTGCTTTAGAGCAGTGTCCCATGTGAGCATGCCATAAGTCTGAGGTTTCAACAGAGCTAACAGTGTGAATCTGATCAGCTACAATGTGCAATGAAGCTCAAATGTAGTGAAGAGACCCTCTAGATGCTGTCTTATCTGACTGCAAATAAAGGTCACCATTAGGTGCAAAGATCTTGGTTCCTTCTAGTCCCAAGCACATTGAATAGCCTTTATTAGTCAACTGTGTCATAGATATTACTCTCATGTGGAGTTGGGGACAATACTCCACTCCAAAAAGTTTGACAATCCTTCCATTGTGTTTGAGCATTACAGTGCCAACACCTAGCTTCTGAACAACTGTATTTCAGTCTGCCATTTGTGACAGTTTCGGCAAGTTGTACAGCCTATAAGATATGAAATCCTGGAGGTTGTTCATGCAATGCACAGATGCTCCTGAGTCTAAAAGAATCAGCTCTCCTTCCTTATCTGCTTTTGTGCATGTAAGGCACATGGTAGCTTGTTTCTTGGTAGGAAAATGACATAGGATGCACTTATCTGGTTCTAATGGTAGTACAGGCATAGTGAGATCTCCTGCAATGTATTTGACAGGTGGTCTGACAGATGCTTGTCATATGGCTTCAATGGCAAACTCTAGAAGGTGTGGGCTTTTGGTAGTGGTGCCAGCCCATGTGACCTGCAGATGATAAGCATTCACAGTGATAGTCTCCTTCTGAAGTGAATATATCCAATGGTGCTCCTACACCATCATGAGAATACCCATCCATCCACATCTGGGGAACATGGTACAGTCTGATGAACTGTCCACTGTAATCTCTTCCCCAGGAGAAAGGTAAAACCAACTCCTGTCAGTGATAGCATATAAGATCCTGATGGACTCTCCTGTGGTGGACTGTGGGGTTATCAAGGTCCTCATTCACTAGCCATGAATCATATAGAGTACTTTCAGTGCATTGGACATCTATAAGACAAACAGGTCATTGTAAGTACACACAGTCCTCACTTTCTTCTGGTAAGCTCTCTAGACTATGGTCTAGGACAGAAGTATCCCTTTTGCTCTCTAGAGTTTCCTCTAGGATGGGAGTGAGGGAGCACTGTGTGAATGTGGAATGTGACTCACACATTTGTGATGGTTCATCATAGTCACAATCCTCATAGGTAGAGGGATTGACTGTGTCCTCATATAACTCATCAGGGAAATTCTCAAGGAGGTGCATTGAGGAGTGTGCCTCCTGAACATCCTGAAAAATGAGATCTAACTCCTGATCTAGTTCCTCAATTGTTACTCAAGAGAAACTTGCAACTGGCTGTTGTTGTTCAAGGGGGAAGGGGTGCCATTCAGTGGCAGGTTCCCCTTGTAGATCCCTATGTTGTGAGGTATTGAGCCATTTCCCATTGACTCCTTGAATCTTTTCCTCTTCTTCTACCTGATTGGCCCAAGACAGACAAGTCTCTAGTCTTGGCTCTGCAGACTGGGCATTGTGAACCATGTACATGAAGTCTTCCTCATCATACACTGGAGGCTGTTCATAGCCCACATCTGATTCATAATCCTGAATCATTTGAGTTTTCCCAGTAGGACAATTGTTAGTCTGTCATCCTTGGGCTCTTCCTCTTCCATGAGAATTGCCACATCCTCTACCTCATCCACACTTCTACTGTCCTCCTCTACCCTGATGCAGTGAAGATGGTGTCCATTTCTGTCCTCTAGTCTGACTTCCAGTCTTGACCTCTGGGACATAGCAAACTTGCTGGCTGCTGCCAGTATAGTATACTTTCTGCTGGCCAATGGGACAAAACTCTCCTGGGTAGTGTTGCTTCCTACAATCCCTGAAAATGCATCTCAGATATGAGTTCCTTGATTGATAGAAGGGATTGTTGGCTGGTTTAACATTGGACAGCCTGTTGATGAGGGGTAGTGAGTGGTGTGACCCCCCAACATGTTGTGGACCCTCATAGTGAGGTAAATTGATGGTGGCCTTGCCTTTTCCGGCCACTCTGCACTGATGTTCATGCTGCAGGTATGGAATAACATAGGCGACCATGAAGTTTGTGTCTTCTATGTTTGTAAGAATCCAGGATATGACCTGTTCCCAATCATGTGGAAGAGCCATTAAAATGGCTACAACAAGGAGCTTCTCATTGATGGGGAATCCTGCATCCTTGAGTTGTCTGGAGCACTCCATGAGTTTGTTAACTTCATGAATTGGATTGTCCTAAGGATGAATCTTATGCTGGAAGAGAGATCTCATCTCTACTAGTGCTCTGATTTTTCCTGGTTTTCCATACTGCATTTTGAGTTTGGTGAGGGTTTCCCTCATGGTGGCCTTGATATGATGTTTGTATGACCTATCAATCCTAAGACCTATGATACTGCAGGCCTGCATATCATATGCATTGAACTCAGCAATGTTGGCAGCATTGGTGCCTGTGGCATTGAGGGCTGGAATGTTTTCATTGAAAACACAGTAGAATTTCATGGCCATTGCAAAAGAATCAAGAGATTTGTGCCATAACTTGTAGTTGGTACCATCAAACAGAGGGACAAAAGTGACTGAATCTTTTGCTGCCATTTTCCTATATCAGAGAAACAAAGGCAAACCAGTCAGCAAATGTATTCTCTCCTTTGGTGCTTACAAAGGGAATAGGGTTTTGAGGAGTTGGTGGAGCAAGAGGTAGTGCTTGTAGTGTAGGTGTAGGCAGTGGAATGTAAAGTCCTCTATGTTTTCCATTATGAGTACCAGGGGCCCTTTGAGGGCCTAGGAGTCCTTGTGCCCATTTCAATATGTTTTGAGCTTTGCACAGGAATCTTCTCTCCTTTACTGCTATTCTCCTTTCTCTTTTTCATTTGTATGTTTTTGAGTTGATGGACCAGTGGGGTATTCCCATCCCTTTGTAACCTGATCCTGTTGTTCCTAGGATTGTAGAGAATCTCAGGTCTGGGAAGTAATGGGGATTCAGAACCTGATATTTCTTGGGTTCAATTCCTAGAACTGAATCCAGTAAACTGGACTTTTTCTTGAGTTCTATTCCCCAGCTGATAATCCCACAGGATGGAAAGGGGGTCCTGAAAACAGATGGATGAAATTCTTTGTCTGCTATTCATCCATGTGTATAAGCAGGAGACAAATGAAAAGGAAAATTTTGTAGAGCTAGAGAAAGTTTCATAGGAAAGATGAAAGGTAGAGAGTAGTCCCATGCTACAGGTTTCATATTTTCTTCATCAAACATAATTGTAGTGAAAATGAAACAAAGCTCATCTGTGTATAATGTCAGAATGAAGTACAGGAGTGGTTATCAATCTAGGATTGGTGATGCTAAAGTGGTCTGCAAAATTTGGAGGGACAGACCAGTCGCCAAGCTCATTGACATCCATACAGAGGATAGGGTGCAACACTTCAAGATCAAGTATCATAACCACTTGTGTCATATTGTGAGGTATAATGACATGGAAGCAAACTTGATCTATAAACTGTGAGTATCTTTGTTGCAGGACCAAGAATGGATAAAAGTAATAAGTTGGTCCCCCATAGTTCCACTGGTCATGGATGTGACCAGCGTTGCACCTCTGAAATGCTGTGGCATTGCACATCACTCAGTGTCCAAGATTGTGCATCCAAGGGCAGTATACAGTGGCTCAAAAAACTGTCTGCATATTTGCATGTTTTACATTATCTATGACCAAATGCAATAACCCCTAACCCTAGCCCTAACCCATGAGTGTATGGAATAACATACTTACTCTTGGCTTTCTATTGGTCCAAGAATCAACTGATGTGGATAAGAACTGATAGAATAGCAGCCATTTGAAAATGACATGTCATGTAGACAGTTTTTTGACTTTACAAAAATCCAACTATCTAGTACTTGGTATGAGCTCCTTTGGCCTTGATAACTGCTTCAACCCTTCTAGGCATGCTTCCTATCCATTTTTGACACTCTTCCACAGAAATCTTCCCCCACTCCACTACCACCCTTTCCCACAATTGATGAACTCCTGTAGGAGCATTCTCATAACCTGAGAGAGATTTTTTGAGGCAATTCCAAGTGTGTTCAATTGGGTTGAGGTCTGGAGATTGTGCAGGCCAGTCTAGAAGCTTGATATCTTGCTCTTCAAACCATTTCTGGGCTCTTCTAGAGGTATGCTTGGGGTCATTATCTCATTGAAAGATAATGTCATCTTCTGAAATTCCAGATTCCTCCATGCTTTGAAGCAACCCTTGCTTCAAAATGGCCACATACTGTTCAGCATCCATCCTTCCCTCAACCTCACTCAAGACCCCAACACCATTCCACCCTATACATCCCCAAACCATCAGTGAACCTCCTCCAAACTTGACTATACCTTTGACCTCTCTGGAAATAAGCCCTTCACCCTTCTTTTTCCACACATACTCTTGTCCATCTGACCCAATCCTGTTGATTTTGGTCTCATCTGACCATATAACTCTTGTCCAGTCCTCCACAGTCCAATGCTGATACTTGAGAGCAAAGGCTAACCTCTTCTTCTTGTGACCAGTAGAAAGCAATGGCTTTTTTTTTTTCACCACAGCCTTCAATGAGGGTTCTTTGAGGGTATTCCTCACTGTCTGAGAAGAAACAGGACTATCAACAATAGAGTTGATGAAATGAGTGGCTTGAACAGCATTTTTGACCTTTCCAGTAAGAATTTGCTGGACAATGGCCCTTTTGTTGATGGAGGAAAGCTTGGAAGGGCAACCACCATGAAGCCTATGCCTCTCTGGTTGGATTTCCTGAAGAACCTGGGATACTGTAGACTTCTCTAAACCAGTCTGTGAGGCAATCTTCCTAGTAGACAGGCCAAGAGAGGCAAGAGAGATGATATTTTGTCTTTGAGAGGTGGAAATGGATTTCATGATGATGATAAGAAAATGAGCAGAGGGTGGTGGGGTTTATATATGTTGGATCATACTCATTACATAAAGGTAACATAATAGAACCCTTGATGGATGTATGTAATGATATCACAGTGTGCCAGGGTCAATATATATAATCAAAACTTTAAGTCAAACAACTGTCTGCATGACATGTCATTTCCAAATGGCTGCTACTCTATCAATTCCTATCCAAATCACTTGATTCATGGACCAATAGAAAGCCAAGAGTAAGTATGTCATTCCATACACTCATGGGCTAGGGCTAGGGTTAGGAGTTATCACATTTAGTCATAACTAATGTAAAACATGCAAACATGCAGACAGTTTTTTGAGCCACTGTATGTCATTGGCAATGAAGAACAAGGAGAAGATGTCACCATGACTGTTTAGATGCTCTGGAAAGAGTTCCTCAGTAGTACGTCTCTTGCTGATTAGAACAAAGTGTTTGTTATCCCATTCTCTTGGGAAGTCATGCCCTTGAAAGTACCACCATGGAGTAGCATCTCCCAGGTTTGGTAGGGATCCATTGGAAACATACCAATAGTTGATGTAGTTTTGGTCTGGAATGTTCTGTCATTCAAGGATTGGACACATTAAAAAGGGGAGGATGAAGGCCTTGAAAGTGTCATATGAATCAATAGGGAAAAGGTCCTCTGTGATTTCTCTGGAGAGACTCTCTCTCAGTTCTCTCATATACTCCTCTCTAGTTCATTTGCAATAATTCTCTGCATCCAAAACATCTCTGCTTGTAAGGAGTCTGAGTGAAGAGGCTTGGGATGAATACAGTGTGGTCACCTGTCTGAAAAGTGATGACAAAGCTGGAGAAGAAGGTGAAATAGGGATTGCATCCCCATTTGTGAGCTGATGGAGGATGGAAGACAGGGACCAGAATCTTCTTGGCAGTCCATTCATGTCTTCCATAATCCCTTCAATGTTATATGACATTTGGGTGTCCATCTGGTGGACCACAACTTCATCAAAGATCTGGTTGCTTGACATCAGGTGAATCATTGGCTGATTCTGGATCTGAGTCAAGAAAACTCTGTTCTCCTGGTTCATAGTTGGTAGAGGTGGAAGGTTGTTGCAGAGAAATGGGGTTTCTTTCTAGGATGGGATTGTTCTGAAGATGAATTACCTGGTATGGAACTGGAACAGGGTTACCATCAGCATTGGTGTAACCCACAAAGGTTCTGGAAGAATGGTTATAAGGAGGAAGAAGCTCAACTCCCATATCAATACCATTAATCACTGAAATTAAGGGGACCCTGATAGGAATCAACTCAAGGTGAGTCTCTAGCTGTCTAGCAGCTGAACCACCATTTGCTAGGGCTGCAAAACAATAGTGCCTAGTTCTCTCTATCAAGCCTGCTTGAACATTTCAAGGGGCATCCAGCAAAGTTGCATGGATTTCATCTACACTTAGATGGGGATTACTCACCCTTAGTTCTGAAAACCAGTCTCTCTCCCTATAGGGAGGAGGTTGTCTGCTCACTGGGGGATCTGGCACTGTAAGAGCATGAGGATTGTTAAGATCCTCCAACATGCCACTATCCTCCATAGGAGGACAAATGACTTGATCAACCTGGACTCACCAGAGTCTGTAACAATCCATTGCTGTAGCTGCCACTCTATAAGAGCAGCAAGCAGCAGGAGTGTGCTGCATCTCAACACATAATGTGAAAAATGTGATGGCTGACATGGCAAAGAAAAACTCAGCTTGCCAAAATGGAAGCTGCAAATATACCCATTGCACTCCATGCAGGAAAGAGAGGGACTGAAGGATACCAAGCAGAATTCACCAGGTAAACTGCAAGCTGTCATCCTGTACCATCAACCCATCAGCCAGTCAGGGATAAGACATGTACTTAGAGGACAAGCTTGGGGCTCATAACCTCTGGAGAAGTAATGGTGTGGAGGAATGCACAGACCAAGGCTACTGGGTCCAAGCTACTTCTAACACAGTGGAAGTTCACTAGGCTGACACTAGTAAACTTACCTAGTTGTTTACTTGATGATTTCTGAAGATATGTTGAGGCTTGATGAGAGCTTTGTAGGCTTGAGAAGATGAATGCTGATATAGAGATAGGTGTGAAGACTATTCTATAGTACAGCCATAAACCATGGGGTTTATATAGGTAAGGGCAACCTGTCCTATAAAGGAACTGGTCTGTGCATAAATGCTTCAACTCATGGGTTGAGTTACATATGGTAAGTGTACAGTTGCCATATAAGGATATCAAAGATAAGGGTCTTCCTACTATTGAAAACATAGATAAGAAGATAAGTAGATAAGAAGATAAGGAGTGAGTCATTCACAGTCATGTGTCTTCTCATGACTCATCCTATTGCATAATGGTCAGTCCTAGATCCATGAGTCTAGACCTTGACTGGTTACTTGGCTATGTCAGTATTCCCAAGTTGTATCACATGTCTGTGACTATCACATGCTTGTGCACATGACAAATCTCCATCTATGACAAATGGTGAGTGTCTGATTATGTCATCAGGGGCTTTCACCTATTTGCTCAACATCATGTACTAGTATGTTTCCTCTTTCTCTCCACCTACATATACCCCAATGTACACACTGCCTCCCTTCACACCTTTCTGGAGGCAGGCTGCTCACTTTTGCATCATGTGACTTTCACATGACTGTGGTGCATCTCATCACATTGACTCTTACTTACATGTATATAAGTCATCCTGACTCCAGACATTGTTCTACCAATATGGACTACTCTTTGCACCCCTCATTAGGCTTTTTCCATTGTTCCCTCCATCCAGTAGTCTCATTGTCCCCTGTAGTATATAGAGTAGATGAAGATGTGGGATATTCCCCATCTTTCATCTCCTTTGCAATTCATGGATCTACTAGGCTTGTTTGTATCTCTAAAGAACCACTTGTCCTTCTATCCCTCTGGACCAAGGATTCTTGCCATGCCAAGTGTCACCTTGTAAGGCTTAGGAGATTGCTTAGTCAGCATCTCAGACATCAGGACAGGCCCTTGTAAAAACCTTGTAGGTTGCTTAGTCAGCAAGCCTAGGGTTAGGGTTAGCATGCATCAGTTTCAAAGGCATTCAAGGCTTGCATTCCCACAAAGCCTTAACACATATGAGGAGAGGGTAGAAGCTCATTGCCTGGCTCAACAGGTATATGGCAGATACAGACCACCAGACAGGGGCTAAGCTTTCCAAGAACCCTATCATCTCATATGCCCTCAGCCAGTGGAGGCTGCCTGCCTGGGTTTCCACATGAGGCAAGAGCAAGAGAGAAGGCTTCAAGCAAGCACAATAGGCTGTGCAAGGAGCTGCCAAGATCCAGGCAGAAGAGCAGCCCTGCCATGAACCTACACCATAACCACCTGCTGCTGAGGTGTCACAGAACCAACCTGCCACCTCAAGCTCACCACATTCCCTAACATGCCCTGAACAGTCCACCATTCAGGTAGGGCTGAGTCAACACCCCTGCCAGGCTGCACTGCCCTCAATCATCAACAACCAAAGGGCACAGTCCACCAACAAGCAGGATGGTGTGCCCAAAGAAGCACCTGGCTGAGGGGCACCTATCAGCAAATAGAAAGCCTTCATCCATTGGCAATGGTGTGAAGGGAATGCAAAGAAATTCATGAGGGTAGCCAATCCTGGCAATCTCACAATAAGCAAGCCTCTGAGCAATTGACAGCTCCAAGGATTTATCCTCAAGGGATACTTCACCCCTTGTTTCAAATACAACTCCAACTGTAAGGGATGGAGATAAAGCTTTGCCTGGCTATTCATTGTACCAGGACAATACTGGGCCATCATCAAGCAAGAAGGATGGACCATCATCTCTGGGCACTCCTCCCGGTGGACAGGCCCTACTAATGTTGGCCCCAATCCCCTAGCTATCACTGGGTACCTTGCCCAGAATGACCTCAGTTACCAAGAGGCCAACAACCTACTCAGCTGGGCTGAGCAGGCTCTACAGGAAAAGGTGACAAGCTCCAGCACCATGGGAAATGAGAGAAATATGACCCTCTTGATAGAGTGCAGGGGTGCACTAATTGCCTGTGACAAGGGGAGGTCCCTTGAATACTACATGGCAAAGGCCACTAAGAGTGAACCTCTGCTCAAGTTTCAAGAAATCAAAGCCTTTGTCACAGACATGGCTGCCTTGAATGGTGTAGGCACCATTGCAGGGTATGTTGCCACCCCAGTCCCAAAGAAAAAGAGAAAGAACCTTGATCACTGTAAGGTCATCTACAGTGATGAGGAAGATATACCAGATGGCTGGGAAGAAGACTCAGAAGATGCTGGCCCCCTGATGGACATTGACCTCAATTACAGGGGACCATCACAAATGTGAGGCAGTATCATAGAAATACAACCCATCTGAATCAAGAGGCATAACCCTCTCAGACAAAAATCATGTTATATAGCTTCAGTCTTCAACAGACCACCTTTCTATTCCTTTTTCTTCTATTTCTTCTTCTCCCTAACTAGTAATGGTTTCATGATATTGTAGCTAGTTTCTATTTGAATACACCCATGTTCCATTTGTTTCATGTGAACACATGTTACAATATTATTGACAAGTCTCTGAAGTGACTCTTCAAGGAGAGGGTGTAAGAGGGGGCTGAGGCTCCCTCACCTCACCTTACCTTATGCATGCTGCTACAGGGCAGCATTATATAATATATAGCTTACATAATACAAGGTGCCTGTTAGGTAATCAGGACAATCATACATAAACTTGTATCACTACCTACATACCCTCAATATACACAGGTTGTGTTCCTGAGGGTGTGATGACTAAGGATAAGAGTCATAGTAACAAATCTTTACACTGAAGTATCATTGGAATATGAATGGGCTTGCATGATCTGGTGACTTGAGAATATTCTATCCTGGTATGTATGCACTTTTATATGATATAAATGAATTGTACAAGTAAAGTCCACAAAACATTCACTTGTACCATTCATTAATTCCTTATCCTCCTAAACCACCATATGATGATGACCTCAGAGATACACATCAGTTTCAATGGTGGCTCCCAGAAGAGGCTGACTGTGAGATTGAGTCCTGTTCAAGATGGCCTACAAAATGAAATGGAAATGGAAATGAGATGGTAGAAAAAATTAGGTCTGGAGGGATCTGAAATTGGGATATGCAAAGAGAGTCTACACATGCAAAAAGTGGCCCCCATTTGTCATCACATCAACTAGTTAGGAGCACAATCATGCAACCCTTAGTCAAATACTACTCAAGGAACATCAGGAGGCAGTCATATATTCAGCAAGATCAACCATTGCAATACTGGCAATGGAGGGACTATAAGTATTGAATGGAGAAGATGAAAAGCATTTTTACCTGCCAGGCATTGCTTGCTGGAATTGCCCATTCTCCATTATTTTTGTGCTTGTTACAAACAACCCTTACTGATGTTCTCTTGCAATGACTACAGATTGCACACAGATGTTAGCAAAGTATGTGTACACACACAGCAACAGGAAAGTCATCTAAGGGACTACACCCATTCTGCACACTCAATATGTTATACCAAGGGACTTGCATGGCCATTTGTGCATCAGCACTGTATTTTCTATGCACATAGCAGGCCAGAAGTCTGGTGGGCAACCTCACACCTTGTGTCTATCACAAGACTTGGCAAGGTGGTGAAGCTATACCACAAGAGGGCATCATACCTGGTTGAGAGAAAGTCAGCTAATCCAAATCCACTGACAAGCAGTGCAGCCACATGCACAGCCTGTACATTTATCCAAGCCCAGGTAATCAATCAATTGAATGTAGTGGGAATATCTCAAGAAGTTGAGGTTTGGCAGACAAATTGAAGCTAGAGCTTCTCAGGTGCTAGTCTAGGTTGTGAAGTCCCCTGAAATGTCAGCCCATCCTTCATCACATCCAACAATTAATTTGAGTTCAGAGTCCCTGTACACTTCTGCTCAGCTCTTTGTCCTCACTCCTGGCAGTGTTCAAAATTTTCAATTTTTGTGCATTCAATCAGTATTTGCCAGTGCTTCTAGCTTTGTATCTTATAAGTTCATTCAGTATGAGGTTACATCACGAAATCCCCACCTTCTATCATGGAAAGGGGACCTCCATTGATCAAGTTCTGCCCATCACTCACCTTGGGAGCTCCTTCATATTTGTCATCAGTCAGGTGGTGGCACCATCGACTTTCCCACTCATGGCAGGTCATAAGACATGATATTTATCTGTTGGCACCGAGCATAACTGAGCGGCAAAAGGTTGTCAGCGTACAACGGACCTAGTCTTGTGACTTGTCTACGCTTGGCGATATGGAAACACTTCCCAAGTAGTCTCAGGGTTAAAGATAGTAACGTGGCTGGCATTAGTGTGTGAAAATATTACATCAGCTGCTATACAGCACCAACAAGCCGCAAAAGGCGAGCACACGCCCAGTGCATTCCATCTCCACTGTTACTTCACTCCACCAGACAGGTATGGCCTTACACTTCCCCGTCCTTGTCGATGCTGATGATGCTATCTTCGATCTTGCAGAATGAGAGAGAAGTGGAAGAAAAAGCGTTCCCGGAGGCTCAGACGTAAGCGCAGAAAGATGAGAGCCCGTTCCAGTGCGTAGTCGACATTGCTTCCTGCCAGATGCCGTCCGCCTGACTACTCGTTATCCCCTTGTAGAGTAAACGCCGGTCCGCAGTCGAGCTTGTGCAGCTGATTACGGTGCCCGTTTCAATCGCTCGCACTCTTACTACTACTCGAACGCCAAAAATTACTTCATCGCTCATCCCGAGTAGTAGGAGGTTCGGGTCACCGGAAGCACGCTCGCATGCTCTTTGCTATCTCTTGGATGAATCGGCATGGGCAGAGGCTAGTCACCGTCACTGTACACGCTCACCCTCTTGTAAGGAAGGAAGCCAGGAGAAGCAACTGTGGGGTCGTTTTTTATTTGGACTTGTACCACCAGCTTGACTTTGACAAAATCAATGAATTGCATTCTCGTGTATGCGTCTCATCTTGCCTTCCTGAATGACGATCGATGCATCGATGAGTCTTAGATGAGATGCATATGTAGTAGTGTCGACCATAAACCTAGTTAGTACCAGCTAAGTATGCAACCCGCTGGATGGTTGTGGATGTTGAAACGTGCACCAATGATCAATAACGTTGTGAACGTAATTCAAGTTTGAACTGTTTGTGTTCTGCTCTTCAGACACGCCTTCCTGGTTGACGAGTCGAGCCATGGCACTCCTCAGCTCACGTCCACTGGACCTTCTGTACTTTTCGTTCTTCCTGGTAAGTCCCCCCTCGGACTCTCCCATTCTAACAAGACCAATGATTGTCATAGATTCACATCCCTGCAACGCTCTTGCTTGATTGCCAAGCTATCTATCCTCCATGGGCCATACCCACCACGCTTCAGTCTCTTCCCCGTATGTATCTGGACTTCTCCGCCGATCCCCTCATTGCAGGCGTGCTTGGGTATGCTCCGGGTGATTTCAACTGGTTCAGGTCTTTCCTCTATGTCGAAGCGTGCGCACAGCCATCTCATATGTCTTATCGTGTCTCATGATGCTGGTTATTATGGCTTAATCCTTGGATGATGCCCCCGGCTCTTATCCGAAACACACTACCCCATGCACACGCTCACAGTTTTTTCCAACTGCCTGTATTCGTTCTCGGAGCATTCAAACTCTGGCAAGGTATGTGCACACGCATTCTTTCCTACATCAAACTCAATCAGCGCTCCTTTTCTGTAGACTCACCTAGCATATATCCATTGCTCCTCATTTATGGCGCCTCGACTACTACCACCGTCCTGCCTTGTCTAGTGGTGCTTTTCACGACACCCGTCACAAGCGCTGAGACGATCGCTGCTGGTATACATTCCATCACTCCATTCCAACAGCTCCTGTTACTATCGAGCTATGTCCCCTTCCTATTGGTACCTCTCTTGATGACGGTGGACATGGCCTTCCGTTTGTCGAAGTTGGTCCAGACTGGGACGGGTGTTGCGGCCAAGAAGAAAGCGGCGTAATGTCTTGGATATACATGTTTTGTGGATAGAATATGGTGCGTGAGATGAATATACGGGGACTTTGGCGATAATGGGAAGTGGAAATATCATCTCTCAGAAGAAATGGTAGACATGTAGGTGTGGTGGTTCTCTTTAGCTGGACAGCAGATTGTTAGAAGCGCCGCAGCGGAAAATGGCGAATAATGCTCACAGGAAAGTTCGTCTGTGTAGACTTTGAGCCCAACTTTGGCTGATGATAATGGTGAGGGGCACAAAGATTATGTGTTTCCTGACCGAAGGCATTCAGCACTGCTATCAGGCGTCATGGCATTGACCGATGCAATTATAATTGGACCAAATAGCTGCCGACTGTGAAAGAGCAGATTTCCAACAGAATCCTAAACTTTCCTCTATCACTCGCAATCCCAACGTCATCCGGTTTGTCTATTGAAGAGACCATTATTCAAAGTGGAATTATTGACTGCGGCAATAGCCAGCGGTGCGAGTAGATGTGCCCAATGGCACGTACACCATTAGGTTCACCTTGAAGGCACCACGCTTTGCATTCGGCCGAGTAGGACTGGTTGCCGAACATCTCTGTATACGCTGTTGGGAGGCACGTAAAGATGGGCTCGGGAGTGATACCATGATGGTGTCGCTATCGAACTCTTGAGACACATCAACTTCTCGACGGTCACATCTACACCGCGTAGGACCTCTGGAAATCAAAGGGAAAACCCAGTTTATTTGGTCGGGATGGAAGACACCCGGTGTCTGAAAAGGATTCGCGAATCGTTCATTAGCTCGCGGATAGCGTGGACGAGTGGCACTACGATGATGACGAAACGAGTCATCGGCACAGCATAGCCATTCCCCTTGCACCTTCACTAGGCAGGTGTATCACGAATACCATGACTGCTCGAGCTGGTCTTGATAAATGTTTGTTGGCGTTCGAGACACTAATAGGGGAATTCAGAATAGGTTTTCGCGAGCGGTTTTGGAGTCGGTTTTGGGCTGCGGTTTTCGCGTTCCAAAACTAGTCTCCAAAACCGCTCGCGAAAACCTATTCTGAATTCCCCTATTAAATGCTTGTGACTCGGACTGATGTGACCACGATGACGTAGATGGGCGACAATGGGTGGCAACAACGACGGACTACGCCCTGCGGCAGCGTTGCACGTCGTACATGTTGTCCTCACTTACACGACGACACTAAGGTTACTAGACGACTACATGCGATGCTAAGACGACATCGGGACTCCCGCTGCCACTACTCACGATAATGATGCAAGAAGCCGGCTTTGCAGCGTTGCGTCTCCATGCCATCTCACTCGGCACTGGTCCTAGGTATGCAATGTACTTGATGTCCGTTACTTATATACGATAGGCATTGACAAATGTATTCACTCGCACATTGCATACTGTATGCACCCACCTACTAACCCGCATGCACCCTCTTTCAGATGTCCCCACACAATCCGGCGTCCGCCCAATATTGCTACTCTGATGACAAGGCGAGAACCCTCAACGCTGTCACATCACCAGCTGACGAATGCACGAGCGGCCAGAACACCGCACTGCTTTCACGATGTCAATGATGTCAACGTACATACAGCTTCGGGTAACTTGCAGTTCTCGCGCTCTTTGTGAACCATCACTGGCCAACTGTGGTTGCCCATGAAAATCCGTGCGCTGTTGTGTCTACAAGGTGATCTGTATCATAAATATTGGTCAAAGGATAGTAGTATTGTTGTAGTGGAAAAGAAACAGCCTTTCTTCCATGGACTCTTCCGGCTACCTACATGGGGGTGCTTGTGCGCCCAACGGATGTTATAAATAGTAAGATTCGATGCTTCAATAGCTTTTCATCCCTTATTGTCTGCCACCAGCACGGAAGTATACAAGGACACAGATATACTGTGTTACATGTACTCCCCCAGAGCCACCTTGGTCAGTTCTTGAGAGCCATCCCGAACAGGAAAGGGTCATTGCGATGTGTCAAACGCTGTGCGGTCCCTTACAGTACCCCATTCATTAACGAAACTTGCCCTCGTCGTGCTCTCACTCAGATTAACTTTCGGTTCATTTTTCTTGGTCAGTCGCCTATCTCGACGCAGAGTTCGGCTGTTTAGTACAGCCCAGTCCACCTCTTTGACAGAGTTGTTTGCGTGAATATCATTCTCGTTGGTCATTCCCTTAACCATACTTTCCGTGACTCACCCTGGACATAGTTTTCAGTCGATCGCATCACTCGGCACCTGTCTGCTGAAACCCGATAACGTTAGCTGAGACCAAGATCCCTGTACGCGCCCAAAAGTTACGGACGTGCAATACCTTTGGCGGCATGCCATGGGAAACAATCAAAGCACGAAAGCCAGGAACCTTTATGCGCGTGCTAGCGAACTTGCGGAGAGATACCAAACTGAAGGCGCCATGTCTGACCTCGATGAGGCAATAAAACTATTCCGCGAAAGTCTGGCCATGTTCTCTAAGGACAGTCGTGTCAGAGGACACTTTCTCAATGCCTTTGGATTGTGCCTTTCGACCCGGTTCAAGTCCCAGGGTGCATTGCCTGAATTGGACGAGGCCATATCCCATCACCGAGAGGCACTGGAGCTCTGTGTTCCCGGACATCCGCTTCGGGCCTTGTCTCTCGACAATCTCGGTCTCTGCCTTTCAACCAGATTCAAGTCCCAGGGTGCGCTGATCGACTTAGACGAAGCCACTGTCCTTCATCAAGAAGCATTGGGACTCCTTCCTCTACAACATCCGGATCGCTTTGCTTCCCTCAACAACCTGGGGCTTTGCCTTTCGACAAGGTTTATGATACAGGGGACACTGGCAGACTTGGAGCGTGCCATTGCACTCCGTCGAGAGGCCTTGGAACTTTGTCCTCCGGGGCATCCCCTCAAATTTTTGGCTCTCAACAACCTTGGAAACTGCCTTTCAACCCGATTCAAGGTACGAGGGAAATTGGCCGACTTGGAGGAATGTATTGCCCTTCTTCGACAAGCTGTGGAAAGATGTCCTGGAGGCCATCCACTTCGATCCTCAGCTCTCAACAACCTTGGGACTTGCCTTTCAACTAGATTCAAGTCACAAGGCGTATTAGCAGATTTAACATCCGCAATTACCTGTCACCAGGAAGCATTGGAACTCCTTCCTGTGGGACACCCCGACCGGCCGTCTTCCCTTAATAGTCTCGGGACTTGCCTTGCAACCAAGTTCAAGTCACAGGGCACATTGGCTGATCTGGAGGAATCCGTTGCTCTACATCAAGCGGCCTTAGAGCTTTGCCCCCCAGGAACTTCAAAGTGGGATAGAGCTGCTAGGACTCTTGCCAGGAGTCTCGAAGACCGGTTCAAGTGGCTAGGCTCTATGTCTGATATCGAGGAAGCAACAAGGCTCCAACAATCCCTAACACGGGTTAACGGTTATCACCCACTCATGCCTAACGGCCCTTTAGACATCAAGCAGGTCATCGGTGATATTATCCATGACGTACTGGCAACTATACCGCCTCGACTCCTCAACACCCATACTGGCATCTTATGTAGTCGAGATGCCCAGATATCAGAGTTCGAGTGTAGCCGACAATACACTGAACTCCTTAACTCAATGGCATCAGACGCTAGTGGGTATGACTGGCGACCCAAACTTGATCACATCCGTGCCGTTGTTGCGGGCTACTTCCAGTATGTCACGCTATCCCACAGGTGGGATAATGTAGAGCCATTGTTACAAGACATCGCAGGTCATGGCAGTGTTTATGCCATGTCAGAGTTGGGCCCCCCGATTAGCCTCACGAAGCTCCAGATGTTCTGTCGGACTGCTGCCACACGTGGTTACTCATGGGCATGGAGTGATACTTGTTGCATTGACAAAACCAACAGTGTCGAACTCCAAGAAGCAATTGGGTCCATGTTTTTGTGGTATCAGCGATCGGCATTGACGATTGTGTATCTAGCCGATGTCCCTCCCAGTGCCAGTCCTGGGCTTCTCTCCAGCAGCGTCTGGTTTAAACGCGGCTGGACCCTCCAAGAATTGTTGGCGCCTCCAACGATGTTATTCTATACTAAGGATTGGACACTTTACCTGAACCGCGAGTCAACAAATCATAAGAAGGATCCTGTCGTGCTCCAGGAGCTCGAACGGGCGGCCAGTATTGCCTCGTGTTACCTTACAGATTTCCATCCCGGTATGAATGACGCACGATTAAGACTTCAGTGTGCATCAGGCCGTCGTACTACGCGGCCTGAAGACGTCGCATACTCGCTTTTCGGGATCTTTGACCTCCATTTACCTGTTTTGTATGGTGAAGCCAAGGAGAAAGCGCTCGGGCGCTTACTACAGGAGATTATATCGCAGTCGGGCGACACCTCGGTCCTGGACTGGGTTGGGGTAGCATCCTCATTCCATAGTTGTTTTCCCACCACTATCACACCTTACTATAGGATCCCCTATGCGCCTACGACTCTCAGTAACGCTGCTCTGCGACGATCCATATCAAGACTTCGGGAATTTGTTTCCCCTGATGACGCGCTGAGTCTATATCGGAAGCTGGGTAACTTACCCCTTCCGCGCTTTTCAAACCGCAGGCTTGTCCTCCCATGCATTGCCCATCAAGTTAGAGCCGTCAAGCGGAGACGGACACATCTTAATAACTATGTGTACGAAATCAAGGCGAAGGGCTTGAAGCCACTCGAAATCATGTCACCAGACGAGCTGAACGAAGAACCACAGACTAGTCTGCCATATATTCTAATCCGAATCTGGGACCAGATGCTGCTGGATTGTTCAGAAGATGAAGACGAAGCTGCTGCGTACAGGTTGATGGCGGAGCTTGAGCAACCGTTCAGCGCGCTCATGATAGAGCAGGTGCACCACGGTAGGGAGTACAAAAGGATCCTGTCTTCTCACCTTATCACTGGACGAGTCGAAGATTCTGCTAGCATCGCGAACAGTGATCTTATGATATTGGATATAATATAATGTATCAAGGACTCTCTTCTGGTGACATTTTTATTTATTTACTGTAATTGTACTTACAAGTAGTGGTAATACTATGTGTTCAAGTAGCCAACTGTAAGCATGCTGGCTTACCTAGGACCAGATTATCAGCTTATGTACTGTCTGTGGTACTGTGCACTAATTGTTCAGTGCTTCGGCCTTTTGGCGTAACGGTCAAGTGGACAGACAGCCTGACCCTCTTACACCAACTCGGGTCATTGACGATGTCACTCACCACAGCGTGTCCTCGTTTTCAGCATGGACCATTGTACTACAGATAGCCAATAAATGATATTGGCGTAGTAAGGTGTGGCGCTCTCTGCAGTTTCGGAATTGCTCGTCCCAAACGGCCTCAGTTCCCAGCCTGGGCTCTGGATGGGATACTTTTTTTCATAGGGATTCCCCTACTCATTCGTGACGATACCTACGGAACAAATGGAAGATCATCTGCTTCGTTAGAAGGATTGGCTCGCTAACTCGTCGAGCGAAATACTTCATTCAGATGGATGTCAATCGGCCTGCGCCGGTGTAGTGCATTGAATGTCCATGTCCTTGTTCAGAACCAGTGGGTGCGCCTTTCGCCTCCCCCCATTGGATGCATACTTCCCACCAACACCTCTCAATATCAAGTGCTTCGGAGTATATTTTGTCACGTAAAACTCTTCCATAACATCCGACTTCATGGAAAGCTGGAATGCCGAGTATGCAGCATCATCATAGACACTATATCAATGCTCGGTTTCTTTTAGCTGGCTTGACCATCAACTGTGGCGAGAGTCCCCAGCACATGGTGTCGGGACCAGCATCCTGGATTGCTGGTTTTTCCCTCTAATTCTAGCCGAGTGCATCGTAAGTGATTCTTTAGATCAAGGACTAAGGTAAGAGTAGTTTTCCCCCCACTTCACAGCTTCAATTCCAGCCTGTATATCGGTTGTAATATAGCCCCCCATAATGCCTCGCACCTTTATTTAAGTCAGCATATGGGCAGTACTCTGCCGTGTAAGCGCTTTTCTCAGCAACTTGTTTTCCTCAGCCACATCCTGAAACTGTTCTTACGCCCACTGCTCTATATGATGACATACCTTTTAGGCAACTCTCAATCTTGATTACAAGCTTCACTACAATTACGTGGACGTGTACATCGTACACGCCCCATGATGCAAACTGACCGTTCCTAGAACTCCAAATTAGACGAAGACGAAAAGAGGATAGTCAGTTCTTCCTCGCCGAGAGCGTAAGGTTCTGCCCTCGAGGCATTGGCGATGGTTCTGTGCCTTCACCGTGATCGTGCTGACATTCAACGGTAAATGTGAGCAATTTTAAAATCACATTTACCTCCCCTGATATCGTAAACACGTCTCTTTAATCCCCCACTCATCTGTTCCCATAATTCAGTACCTTCCTGCTATTTTCGTCCACTTCTATCATCACGTAAGTTTCTTCAGTTTCTGTCACTCGACCCCGCTGTCAATGCGCTCATCTCCGTTTACATTCTCTGGCATACTGGAACCTTCTTTGTCTTCTTTGCAGGTCATTTATCATTACCCCATTTTCTCAATGTGGTTAGGATCGAAGTCAATTTCCGAGCAAGGACCTCACGCTACCGAAATAGAGCTTGTGACGTGTAGGACGATAAAAACGAAAGTTTGGCGCGAGAGAAGTTCACGGACCACGGTCGAGGTAGGAGGGAAACTGGCAAAGTGTGGATTCCAGGCATGGGGAACACTGTATGAGCCCTAACGGTTGGATTGGTTCAAAAGTTGGTGATCCTGGTGATCCCCAGTCTGTTACCAGGTGACAGAAATTTTAACAAAAATCTCATTTCCTATCTAACTGTTCCGATTGCTGTCATTGCTTCTTGCGTCCTGTCCGTACACAACTCGAGCTCAACGGACCATTCCGGAACTCTTTCATCATAATCGTGTCGATGTCAAGCACTGACCTTTTTGTTCGACAAGCGGGCCCCTGATTGGTAGGAATGGAAAGGACGACTATCCTGAGAATTCCTTTTTCCGAAAGGGTTTGCAGGAAGGGGAAAGCGCTGTCTAACCTGACACCAAGACCCACTCACTTGGTTTGACTCAAGGGCTTAACCTCTTCGGGCTTCTCGCAAATTCACATGTTGTGGCATCCGTCGATCCGGGGGGGGGGGGGAACGTACTTGGGCCAAGCCCAAGATCGCCTACCGAGCCTGAGAAGGACTTGCAGCCTCCAGTACTTTGAATCTATGTGGACTCGTCGAATTTGTTTTCAACAAAGCAGCCCCTATACAACTTAGTCTTCCATTTGATGGGTAACCAGGCACCTGGACCCACAACAGACAACTTGCACGTCAGTGGCCGGCATCGGAGGCATTGAAGGTTAACCGCTGAAATCAAGGGCCCATAGACACATTTACGTGTATCTTGACATGTCGAGGGCTTGTTTAATTCAACGAGTCAAAAAAGGTTGACTCCACAAAGTTACCACAATCCAGATGACTCAATAACACCACTCGCTTGGACTGAACTCTCATCGTGACAGGCACCTTGTCAAGGACCCGAACCGTGCCTTGGCCATGATGTCGCCTTACCAGTTCAGTCCAGTATGGCGTAAACCTGTCACTGTCAGATGATCCAAGTCCCCGGCGGTAGATAGCGCGTGGAATACTCCCATCCCGTGCTGTCGATTCGACCCTGGGTCCAAATCCTCGATCGTGCCAACGCGGTGTCAGACTGGACTCCTTGTTAAGCACACCGGAACTTCGGGACGAAAGCTTGGGGACATGTCGGGATAGCTTTGCGTAAAAACAGAACACAGGGTTTGTTACAGAAATGGGGATACCTGGCTATAGATTTGCGACATTCGGGAATCCTTGAGTCGTGTACCTTGATGGTGCTTACCACTTCGCCAAGTAGTTCCTTATCTGATAGGGAGAATAATTTACTTAGCAGTGCTGCACGAGTGATCCCAATGGGACTGGATAGCTCGGTTTATAGATCACAAAACTTTTCACCAGGAACCAAGGAACAGGAGTCCATTACTAACTTAAACTGGGGAGTGGGAATCACGGTGCATAGCAAACAGTGTATCATAGTGACTACATTAGAGGATACAGCCTGAAGTTCATACATTGAAATGAATGAAATTGTTGATCGTTGGAGTTTAGTTGGAGATAGGAGAATTGAGACTAGGTGAAATGCGGTGTGGTTGGGTAGGCGAGTGATGGGGAACAGCAATGCCAAAACTCAGAAATAATCCACGCCTTCAATCATCCGTGTCATCGCTTCATGAATCGGCGAAGAGACTAGCGTCCCACCAACTCTTGATTTCTCGCAATCGCTGTCAGAGACAGATGAAGATGAGGCCCTTGATTGCCCCTTTCTCGATTGCCGTCTGCCCTCCCTGACGCCACTACTCACCTCCAGTTCTTTCCTTCGACTCAGATACAGTGCACCCAGATCCACTGTTATCACTTCCACATGGCTTCTCACCTCCTCCCTCACGACGCTTTCAATGTCCCTCATTAGCACGTTCATCTGTCCCAGCCGGACATACAACACCGCAGAGACGAGACGCCGCTGCTGTGCAGGGAGGGGCGACAGGAAAAACTCTTGTTTCGACTCGAGGTACTTCGTGGGGTACGGCGCAGCACGTGCAGTTTGGGTGCTACGCGAGGCGTCGTCTCTACGAGGGAACCATGTTGCAAGCGTGTGCATTGGGATCTGGTCAAGTTGTTGTTGGGTTAGCGCCGCAGCGCCAATACCACTCAGCTGCTTTAGTTCCGTCCACTGTACGTGCCAAAGTAACATTGAAATATAATAGAGATATCAGAATGAAGAATGAAGACTAGGGGTCGACACATACACTTCGTATGTCGGCAGCCATGAGAGTCGTGTTCAGTTTATGTTGGAGGATATACGATGCACACGTTTGAATCACTTCGATTCCAGGATGATCAATCGTTACTGGGGGTGCCGATTTCATCTGTTTCTCGTACCACTCCAGGATCTAGGGCACCCAGCTGTCAGTTTGGCATACGACAAGTATGAACGGTCGGGAATAGGATGGTAAAAAAAGCTCACCTTCCCGACGCTCATCGTGACCATTTTTGCACCTGCCTCGATACACGCAGAAGCTTGTGACAGACACAACACAAGCGATAAATTCGTCTGTATCGAGTGCTCGTGCGTAAGCACAGCTGCCGCACGCATTCCTTCTTCCGTCGCAGGCAACTATAGCAGTTAGGGGAATACATTCATGTCAGCATACAAATTGCACTGGCTGAGCTACGATATCAATGAAAACTAACCGTCACAAGGAGTCTCCACCGTCTAATGTTTGCCTTATCGAACAGTGCGATCAAGTGCCTGGCCTTGTTGACCATTGCATGTGCACTAGCGTGCAGTCGGGGATCGATAAATACAACCACAGGTCCAGGGCAGAGGTCGAGAAGAGCAAGACCAAGCTCTACGAGCTATTCGTCACGAAATGCATGTGAGTGCAGAAGTACACGTCAACCACGTCGAATCGTCGACAGCAGCATCAGTTCCAGGGTCATCAGAGAAATTATGGAGTAGAAGACATCCCAACGAGGGCCGAACAACGTCCAATCGGGCGTCAGAAAGAAGAAAGTGAGAAGCTGGATGAATAACATTGCATTTAACTGTTTATGGATGCAGTTACGCACAAATTGATCCATCGTGGCGTCTAGTAACATATCTTCCCAGTCAGCGCCATTATGTCGAATTTGTCTGCCCCGTTTGCAACTAGCCAAAGGCACACATCAGTGTCAGATTCCGACTTAGATAGGATAGCACACGAAGATAAGATAGGTGAGATATGGCGCAAGCGTAGGCAGCCCAGAATGGTGTATTGATGCAGTTCGGAACTACATACCTATTTTGTTCTACAACCTTCTTTGCTGCGACCCAGGCGTGATAGCGGATGTTCTCAGTGTGGATCTGGGCCACTATATTTTCTGGGGTGAGGAGGCACCCCCAGAACTGATGGAATGCCACCGCTGTAATATGTCAAAAATAGTATCAGGTCAGCGCTGATCACACAAAGTACTCTCCGTTACAAAGGCCGCGGCCGCGGAGAACAGGGACCAATGAGAAGGGCATGGAAAAGCAAGGATGAGGCCATATAGACAGCGCATGTGCACGCATAAGATAAAACTAAAATGTATATATCAAAGGACAAGCGAGACTCACTCTGGAGTTCGACCGTATCGGCATAGATGGGTACATCACCAAATGGGTGAGATGGAATGATCATTTCCGGCGCCTTGTCCGAATGCGCTATACCGGATTCGTTATCACTTCCATCCCCTTTCCAGCCAGCATTAGGCCCGCTGTTTGTACTTTCTGGGCAGCTCCATGGGTTGAACAGCATCTGCCTGAGTTGGTACCCCCTGGATACAGGGAACGTTCCCGAGGAGATCCGTGCCATATTCCGATGGGTCGCAGTCGGTTTATCTGCAGATGGTTCGATGGAAGGCATCGGGCCTATTGTACAGCGCAATTGCAAATGTCAGAAGCGAGCTGGTATGATATGGAGATCGATGGTTAGAGTTGGGAGGCCACCGCAGTGAGCGTTGCGTACGTTCTTGTACTGCGAGCCTCGTCCACATGACGAAAGTCCTCAACGAGTGGCTCATTGTCGTGCCACTGTGGACCCTGCACAAGTGGAGAGGACAATGGTATTGATGGTCACCGAACATTCAATGTCCACACAAAGGGCGGTGTGCGTGGACTAGTGGCACTGTCAATAATTCGGCATGAGATCAACATCATGATTTGCTCAGACGATCAATGCACAGTGGAGACCCACCCACTTACCGTCCGCATGTCACCACAGTAACGATACTTAGCACTGGTGCGCAGCTGGGTCTGACATACTAGCCCATATAGGAGTTAGGACTAGGTGCAAATGCCTGTCTTTGAGCGCCTCCGAGAACATCGCTCCCACGTCGCGCAGCTAAACCTGGCCACATTCTTCATTTAGTCAAAGTGTCTTTCAGCGATCATCTTCGGAAAACAATATTTTTAACGGTGGTTACCCACTGACGACACCAATGACCACGATATAAGCCTCACGAGTTGGACATATGCGGGACAAACTTCCATCTCGCCCACGCTGCCACCATGCCTTCAAACCAAACGTGACATCGCCTGAAGGCTAGGAGAAGAGGTCGCCGTCTCCAACAGCACCGAATGCATCATTTGCCGAAAATGAAACATTGACAGATCCTAGCATAGAGATATCCGTTCACCACGGCCTTCGAAAGCAACTTGGCGGCCCTGAAATGGTACGACACAAATTTTTTCCCTTGTACCTTCTTCCAATGTACTTTATACGGTCCGACTCGGGGTGTTTGAGGGGTCTCATGGAAGTTGCTCGACCGTCAGGGAGGACTTTGCCAGTTGTGAAATCGGAACCGGTCCGATGCAGTGTCCATTTTGCAATGAGAATAGACTTCGCAGCAGTTAAGCTTATGATACAACGAGGGAGACGAAGGGGAAATACGCAATGCTGGAAACCGGAAGCAAGCCGGGGAGCCACAAGCACGGGCAAGGGACAGATATCCATCATGGTCGCCCCTGGTACCAATGTTCACAGCACACAGAAATCAAAACTAGAACTCCGGAAGCAGAAGCTGAGCGTTTCATGACCCAGATCGAGGGAGATCCAGAAGTCGACGGAGTATGGATCAGAAAACTGGCGCACCAACGCCACACGCAATGGTGCTACAATATGTTCGTAGTTGGTACCTGCACCCTGACTGATTATCACCGGGGGCAACGCATCGTTGGATGCAATGCGACGTCTTCCATTCTATGCCTGTAGTGCTGCGGATAGGATAGGCTGGTCCGAATGTTCAACACGGCGAGTTCCTTTACCGGTGGGAGAGAAGACCGGGAAAGAAAAGTACCATTAGTAGTGACACGAGACGAACTTGTGGCGGAGAATGCTTTGCACACCACGTACCACGATGCGGCAACAGACACCCCCAAAATCAGGCCACCACACATCTTCGAGAGAGAGCGGGGGCGAGCAAGGACGTGGCGTATCAGAGGAAGTCGGTCGGTTCCGCCCATCGAACGGCCTTCCATCAGAACTTTCTCCATTGATGAAATTACTTGACCTGTTCCAGTGACCACATATCATAGTCTCGACGCCATCGCCCCAGTGGTTGGCTCTCGGGGTTGTGTATTCGCTCGGTGCATCACGACAGTAGCCCGAGATACGTAAGTCGTCCCCTCAGATCTTCTCGAGGAAAAGGCAAAGTTATATTGCAATTTGTCGCCTTCTGTCGCCGCCCCCTGCCGCAAAGAAATTCCTTTTACTCAACAGCCATCAAATCGTGATCGAAGGCGTGTAATGATGATCGTGGGGCAAATTTCGTCGACAGCTGCGAAATGTCATCCACTGTATATCCGATGTAAAGAGGCAAGTATGTACAGATTATACGGAGTACGTGCGAGCGGGGTATTATACATGCATGTCCTGCATAAAACTTTGTACATCTGCTAGAAAGAAAAGGGTTAATAAAAAATATTATGCCTTGGAAAATGCGGTAGGGTGTAAAGGGGAGCTGGTGGGCTTTCTCTCTATAAAAGTGCGACAGCAAATTTGAGGTGCAACGATAGCAAAATAAACTGGGTATACTCTACATTGTTAGCTTGGCACACAAGAAGGATGGGAGGTATAAAGATCAAGAAATCAGACAAGGACGCGCAAAGTCCATGGGCAAAACATTTAGCGGTGCACCTGCGCACGCTCAGCCGAGTATGAATGCCAGCTGTCAATGTCACCCGTCTCAGACACCGTTTGTGCGAATGGAGGGAGTGTGGTCGACGCTTGATAGTGGTTTGCCTGCCCATTGTGGGTACTGTGGTGCCCGTGGTGGTTGTGGTTATTTGACGACTGACGGATGCATGCGTCAATAACGTGTCCTGATGACAGGATCTTTCGCACTACTTACGCCGTAATGATCGTCCTCCACTTTGACCGACCCGTAGTGACTTGAGTGGTAGTTATTAGGGAGTGGGTGAGTCAGCGAACTAGGCCGACTGTTGGCGGGCGAATGCGAAGTGTGATTCATTTGGGCAGGCTGCTGGTGGGTGAAATATATGTCAATGCTAGATTCCAGAGCTCTGGAGGACACGACGTCACTCGCAGGAGGAAAATACACTCGCCGAAAAAGGAGGACTGGACGTCGAGCTTGAGCCAGACGGTGTGTTGGGCATTTGGTGGTGGAATGCAGGCGCATGTAAATTAAATAAGGCAGAGCCACTGGACACACCGTGCCCAGAGGATGAGTTATGAGAGACAATGTTGTTGTACTGATGCGAGAGCGGTTGGGGGATGGTCAAAGGAGGGGGCCGTGTGAGTGTATCAGGGTGCGATGCATCTGGGCCCTGGCGTCGCGTGAATGCCATCGCCGACGAGGGGGAAAGCCGACTCACCATGTAGAGGTCGTCCATTTTCCGCTTCTTGAAATCACGGTCGCACGGGCGTGCGTCGTGAAAGGAGTTGAGGGAGTGCCTTCGGTATTCGGATGATAGGTGATGCCTGTGATCAGACTCTGAGAGGAGACGTCTCATCTCCTCATTTTCTTTAAGGAGCCTGTTGTTCTCCTGCTCCAGTTCGCGAATCTTGACGAGGGGAGGGGGCAGCGCGGCTACCTGGTCGGGGGTGAAACCCAACGCCGTCTGCAATTTTGTGACGGTCTGTTCGAGCTGCAGAACACGTGTGAGGGATGACAGCGCAGTGGAGCGAATGGCACAGACCTGTTCGATGTAGGCTTTTCGTTTTGCACGATGACGAGCCTGTGCTTTTGCATTACGGCTACGCTCTGGACGATCGGCCTGCTGTGACGAGACGGTGGACTCGCTGGTTGGGTGAGCCATCGAGGACATGTAACGTTATAACGTAACGAGGACAGAGAGGAAGGAGTGGTCGGGGTTGAAAAAAAAGCGAAAGCGAGACAGAGTTATTATAGTTCAAGGCTATAATAGAGACCAGGGAAAACGCCCGTCCCAGACAAGGGAAACCCAGTCTATCCCAAATATGTCCCATAGCCTCGGATTCCGATATTATTCGGGTTGTCAGTCAGCCGACCGACATGTTTGTCCTGCACGGCGACCCTGCAGGTGCCAAAAAGCTCCCTGCACCCAATTATCCTGTTCGAATTCGCGAAGTCATCTCTCGACCGAGAAGTTCCCTATGGAAAAAAAAAAAACACCAAGTCGTCCACTCAAACATATGGAAAACGGCTGTTTAAGATGAATAAACTAACCTCACCTTCGACCTCTTCACAAACAACGCGGCAACTTGCGACCCGCCGTGCCTGCAGAATCTGTGTACCTTTGTTGATCCCCGATCAACGAATTATTTTATTTTACTTCCGCCATTCTCCAAATCGAGTTTTATTTTGTCCTCCGAACTCAGCGATTCCAGACAGTTTACCCACGAGTACCCCCTCTTCGCTGAGGCTAACTACCCTATATATCTGACACCAGCCGCCCGGACGGCCGACACGAGGCTAACACCTTCCCTCGGACATGCCCACACCGACACGGTGAAATTGACCGCATCATATATCCCTGCTGAGATGAGTCTTGGCCATCTATATTCAGGGCCCCCTCGAGCGACCAATTATCGAGTCTTTGTATCTTTGACGTCAAACTCTTTTATTGCCTTATTCGTCGTGGGCGGCTGATCAATGCGGTTATCACCATCAAGCATCTCTGCATCGTTGATCACGGGGTCTGTAGACACCCTTCTGATCCCACCCCCAAAACATCCTACCCAGCATTCTCACCTTTGCCTCCGGTTATGACCCGCTCCGTCCAGACACCTCAATTTGAATATGTAAAATGTGGAGAGTTAGATCCCTCAGTGTATCACTTCAGGGAGCGGACCTTTGAACCTTTTCCTTTTTCCCATCCCTTTTTTCCCATCGCAATTGAGATCCGCTGCGACCTATCTGCTTGCTGAAATGGTATCCATGACGGATTCGGTCCTCTACTTCGATCTCCGTTCCATCTCATGGCATTCTTATCTCTGGATCTCATGTTTGGGTCATTCATGAATTAACTCTATTATTCGTTCACATCATATCCGTCATGCACCGGATCTCTCCTCTCAACAACAGCACCACCACTCGCAACAGCAGGAAAGAAGATCATGAACAGCCTACCAAAAAAAAACAGCGCGATTCTGGCGTGTTACCTTCGGAACCCTCCGAGGATCCGACAGGGTTCATTGTGACAGCTCCGTGTCTGCCGGGCGATTTTATTTGTGTCCATATCGCAGGTTCAGCCTCTTCCTTGCCTCTCATGCATCAGCCTTCCCTATCTATATGCTGTTCTTCAGGCATCATTATTTCATCCTGTCCGCATCTGAAAGCTGGCACATATTCATATTCTGATCTAGGTCACCCCACTCACCCCGCTGTCATCATCCATTCCTCCGTCCTATCACTCCACTCAGCCACATTTCCGGCCTGCCAAGGCCAAATGCATTTCAATTCAGTCCAGTCCTTCTGCGCGAATACCCCATATAACACTGTTACCATTTATGTATACTTTCCATTCGTTCATGCTCTCCAGGCTCTTCTCACGCTAGGCTGTGTCAATGAGATTGCTCAATCTAGCCATACGGTTCCCACTGATTGGCTGTCGCGCAGTTTTCCTTTGACTTTTCATGCCATTCGCTCGCTACTTTGACATGATCGATAGCATTCACACCGAAAACGTTTTTTTTTCCTCTTCACCGCCTGCTGGGGCGCATCAGCACACACCTTCGTGCCGCGGGGGTTGGAAGTGTATCACCGTATTGGATAAATGACCACTTTATGCAGTGGTGGCAACCGCCACCGTATCTGAGTCCCATAACAACGTTCTCTCATTCATGAGCACCATTGTACTGCCTCTCCAACGCTATCATATCAACTACAAGCAGACCTCGAGAAGGAAAAGACCCATCAAACAGTCGATGCCTTGTTATTATCTGTCGCCAACGCAAATGTTTTCCCACTTTCATTCAAGGAGCCGAAACAGGCCCGTGAACTCTCGTGCACTTGATATCACGGTCAACCTGTCAACCCAAGAGAATTCCAGTGTTTCCGATGCACTGGATAGATCTGTCCAACACCGTCGATTGCCTAGCCCAGATCAGTGGAGCTGTGACTCGTAGCACAGGCCTTGGTGGCGGTATAGGTTCTACATAATAGATACTCAAGGTGCGCAGCTATGCATGCAGCAGCGAAGCGGACAGGTAACATGTTTCCACAAAATAGTACACTTCTTGACTGCGACAAGGAGTCCGTTGGTCGTATCAAGACGTGGAAAACAGTCTACCCGGGTATGGTGCGAACGAGCGCTCGCTGTCATGGATGAATCTGAGTTAAGCAATATATGTAGATAGATAGGATCGAAATAGGATCTCCTTTTTTTTGTTCCCTTTCGGGCGTTCGATGACAGCCGAGCCGACGATCTGCATTGTACGTTATCCAGCGTACGTTGTCTGCTTCCTTATGCCCGAATGTCCGTGTCTTTCGACCCGATTGTTCAAACACACGCCTCTGGCCCATACATCTATCCCAATCCACTCCTCCCCTGTATCTTTACTTCCTCCTCTTCTTCCTCGATATTTGTGCTCGAGAGGCAATTTCAGAAGGCGAACGGTGAACCCGATCGCTCGAGATTCCAATTTAACCATCTATGGGATGTCTGACCAGGCCTCGTGGACAGCTCGAGGCAAATGTATTAAGCATCTCATGTTTGTGCCACTATCTGTATATACCCCTGTGAGTGCGTTTAAATATAATCCAACCGAAGATAAAGAGGCGACAGATGCGAATACACCGTGATACGATTAGGTGCCAATGTGAGGGACGACTTCCTGGCAGTTGGGGAGAACAGCTCAAGCTTCCCGTTGATCACTGGCTCGTGCTATCCAACCTTCCGGGCTGATACGATGATATTACCTGATAGCATAGCGTGACACCACCCTCGACGATATGAGGTAATCGGAACCAAGGTAAAGTAATTTGTAGCTGTACTGCAGTACTTACAGTATACAGTAAGGAGAAGCCATGGGAACGGGAACCATTCACCACATCGCCTATGTACAGCCATCAAATGAAAAAAACACCGAGATCATGTATTGCGTACACCTCTGAGGTAACTTCTTGCCCCTGGTGGTGCTACGAGCCTACTCACTCATTGTGAATGGCAAGTGAGATATTATCACAGAGCGTGCCTGTGTGTTTATGAACGATGTACCCCGATGCTATGAACCAAATCACGTATAGATGCATCGGATATCCTCCTGAGTCAATTGGCCCTCGCTAGTTGTTATTAGGTGTACTCATAGAAATACACTCCTCGAGTCACCAAAACAGAAAGTTCCGAACACGAACCCAATATGAATCATTGTCCAATACCCACTGATGCAACGTGGTCCGCACGGCCGCATGATGCCTCCGATCAAGTTTGGGTCCTTGGAGTTCGTTTCAGAACCAAGTGCCAGATGGGTCACTTCCTTGACTCAGGTGGGCGTTAATGTGAGGGCTTTTCCTCTTAGCCGGTGGCCTGCCTGTCGTGTGCTCCAAATTGCCTATCGAAGCTTCCCTTCAAAACGCGGTGGGTGTGCTCCGTGCCCCCAGCAGATACAGTGAAATAGCGTTTGAACAAATTAGGAAGGTTGGAGAAGTTCAAATTCAATCACCTTCAACTTTGTGTGACGTGTACGCGCTGGCATTTGATGTGTTCATGGTCCCAGTCGTTTGAACGATTGCCGCCCATACTGCCAACCTGATAGTGGGGGAGTCCCTGCCTTAGATACGGCCCGATTGCTTGATAGGTACCCGCTATCTGTCGATGGAGTCAAGTATGTACGCCTTGGTGGCAGCTGGCAGGTGGCGGGAAAAGAGGCGGTCTTGCCAACCACGTTTGGTGCTCACCCCAGCTGCGCATGTGAGAGGATCTCTGAGAAAGGTCAAAATGTCAAAAGACCCCGTCGTATCACGTGTACCGCTGGGGTCCGCCATAACAATTCGAAGGTGCACTAGTATATACTATGAGGTGGAGCTGGCCTACCAGAAATTGGAATCGCCGTGGCCATCATATTAATGATAAATGCCTGGCGGAACGCCGGTCCCGTGTTGCTTTTCTGAGCAGGCGCACAGAGTCACCAAGCTGCATTCCTTCTCGTCTTTCCCTCAGAAGTCCATAGTTCTGGCGGCCAATGGGAATTGCTGCCGTTTGACAGCTGGGACTTTTCCCCGCTCGGTTCGCTGGGCCGCCCAACTTGAGGTATCAAGACTTTTAGAACGTTTTTTAATTGTCCAACGTGTCAGGCTGGCAGTCAACAACAGATCCAAAGCAATGTTCCAATGGGCCGTTTCAAATCTTAGTATATTTTGGGCATTGTCCCCACTTTTGGCTTCTCCTTTTCTTCCCTTCGGAGATGCGCGGCAAACTTGTCCAACTTGCGCGCCGTTGTGAACCGAAGAACAAAACGAGCGAAGCATCCGCGCGAAGTCCATAAAGCCATATTTGTACATAGGGCGCTAGGAAGTGGTATACCAATCATTGCCAGAGCTCAGGGAAACACATCATTCAACCAACGGTATAAGCGTTCATCAAGCATCGTAGAGCAAGTCACTAGATTATTTATTGTCCACAAGAATAGTGACCGAGGGTGGACAAGATTAATCGAACTGCGTCGATCATGGCCTGCCATCAGGGGTAGATAGGGACAAGAACAGACGAAAAATCCTGTCATACGAAGAACTTCGAGTGGGCCAGGCTTCCCCAGATAACAGCATGTATTGAATTGTGAAGCACCCCACCGACAACACAGCCGATCAGATCGGACTATCATTGATGCGGTGAGACAGACAACGGATTGTTTCGCTGGCTGCGGCATCCCTGACAGCGCCTCACAGCTCCATGCAAAAGAATCCAGACACCCAGGAGCGTCTCTTCGTTAACAAGTCATCGCAAGGATCGGAAAGAACAGCCCCTTCCTGGACAGCGGTAGCAATCACGACCCTGATAATAGGATCTATCAGAACTGGTATTGCCCCGACGAGTCCATAGATGAACATACAACATGAACAGCAGTATAGCTGCCCATACTTATCAAACCTAAATCTCCTCGTCATCTGAAAGTACAAGTCGGCGCCTTGGTGGCCGAGAGTCTACCGCAGTCAGCTGCGCTTGCGGCTCTGGATCGGAATCACTCGAAATATGGACTGGGTCGGCTTCCCGGGATTTCTTCTGGACAAGTCGGGGCTTGGGGCGGGGCTTGGGCACAGGCGGCGGAGGACGTCGAGAGGGTGGCGAAGGCGACCGGCTACTGCGGAGAAATCTGGAGATCTCATCATCGCTGTCTAGCGTGGAACCACTACTGTCGGAGTCGACATCGATCACCGTGTGGCCCTGGTCATTGTTGTCGGCGGTCACTGGACTTGATATACGCGCACGCTTGGACCCAGCACCGTCCAGCACCTTCTTGCGCCTCTTCTTTGTCCCTGTGGCCCGCATCGTCGCAATTCGACCGCTCTCTTCGGCTGCTTTCGCAGTCCGCTCGCGTAGCACTTTTTCTCGCTCGAGAAAAGCTTCCATATCTCCGCACTCCTCGTCACTGTCTTCGATGAATTGAGCCGATTTATATATTTTCTCTTCTTTCTTCTTTTTCTCTCGTTTACGTTTCGGTTCGTCGTCGGGAAGCTCAACGGCCGTATCAGGCGAAAGCGATCGTCGTCGTCTCCTTGTCTTCTTGGTAATCAGCTCGCTGGCTTTCTTACCGTCGAGGTCAATTGGATGTTGCAGGAACTGGTCGATAACATTGCGCCTGTCCTGTAGGACAGAAGGAATTATCTTAGCGGGGACTACCCATTGTAGTTCATCTGCGTCTACGAGATGTTAGCTGCGCTCGGGGTCCAGTGCAGAAACCACTCACCCTCCTCTTCGATCGTAAAGTCAAGTAGGCGGAAGACAAGCTTAAGCTTTGGGTTCTTTGACGCCGCATCTGCGTGCTCATCACTGATGTAAGGGATTGCTAGACAAATCTCAATTTTTTGGCATTCTTCGTCGGCGCCGGACTTACCGTAGTCCGTGAACTTAGATACAGCCACCTTGGAAGGGACACCACGCAGCTGTGGCGTATCCCCTGCATCGTCTTCATCATCCACATCATTCTGATCCGTCTCTTCAACAACTCGTTGGCGCTGTCGAATGACCAACACAAGGATCTGTTGCACCAGGAACGTTGCTCAGCATAGCACCGGAAAGCAAGCCGATTACTTACGTCTTTCACCCATTCCACCAAATCAGACTTACCGTCTTCAACAAGTGCAGCAATGGCAATACCAATTTGTTCACTCCAAGAATAGCCTTTCTTTATTTGCACTTCCGTAAATTGGTTTCTGCTGTCCTCCACTGCGTCACGTGTGTGGTCAGACTTCTGTTCTGGTTTCCAACTGGAGTATTGTTTCCAGTGTCCGCGGTTCATAGGGAACAGTGCCTAGACGGGCTTCGATAAGCAACTCAAAGGAAGCGGGCACATGAATGCCTCACCTCTATCGCGAGGAATGGCTCCTCATCTAGGGCCTTGAAGAATTTCCGTAGTATGAATGTTATCACTTGTACCAGATCCTTGTAAGGCTGGTCCTTCGGAAGCGATCGTTGATCATCGAGAATCGATTTGAAGAGGGCCATGGTTGAGATCTAAAAGTTTGTCACACTTCCATTCTGTGTACAGTGGACCGGGACACACATTGAAGTATAACCCCTCTGCTTTCACCTTCACAGCCTGCCTATGAATGAGATTCACAACCCTTTTCATGAGCTCTGGGGAATCGAACTCCTTGTAACGCGAGAGATAGGCTAACAACGTCCGAGTGATCTCAGAGTGCGCGAATTTCTGACAAAAGGGGATGGTGTCATTATTAGTGATGTCGTGCGGATGCTGCATGGCCCATACCATCTCGAAAGCTTCGAAGGTGAACATTGTCTCGTGTATCACTTCCTCCGTGCTGTCATCTGCTGCCTCATCTTCAACGTCAGGAACACCATCCTCCTCGGTTGTTCCGTTTGCTTTGAGTTCATGCCACTGATGTTACCGTGGGGTTCGGCGTAGAAGTCTGATTGGGAATTACCTTTGCCTTTCTTTCTTCTAGAGACCTTCTTCTTTCTCACATACATTGCTCCACTATTTTCCTTTCCCCATCTCTCAAGCATCCGCAGAAGTGCATATGCCAAGTGCACACTGGCACTGAGGTAGGTTAATGACTGCGTGCCTTCTTTGAAGGACCGGAGGCTTTCCAGTGCGATATCCAGAACATCGCCATTATAGATGAGTTGTTGTTGGAGCAGCCTCGCGGCCTCATCGAAAGTGGAGTCGGAAATTACCGACAAAGACATGGTGTCGATCAAGAGAAGCAGCTGTGTAAGACATTCGATACCAGCCTGCAGCTCAGTCCACATCTTGGGCTATGCAGCGATAAGGATATCACACATCAGTAGGAGAACCAAGTGCGACATTAGAGATATTGCATACTTTTTCTTCTATAGCCCCCCGCATGCGTTTCAGAACCCATACTATCCAGCTCCGGTCGGTGACTTCTGCCACCAAACCAAGGCTCCATTTCCGCTGGGCATCTATCGCATTTTCTGTTGTTCTGGATGTAAGGAAGAACTCAAGTAGCCACTTGGTCGTGTACAATAAGCGGAGATGATCCTTTTCGGTGATTTTCGGCCTCTCGGATTTGATGTCCCGAAGTAAGGAGGCTAGGAATGCTGCCAAACACCATGCACAACATAATCAGTCCTGGGAGGAGGGACACGCACGATTGAAGCAGGCTTCAACAAATTCCCTAACAAAACCTTGTAAGACCATCTTTGCCTCTACCGATAAGTTATCCTCCCTGGCCAATTCATCGATTTTGTTGGTCTTCTTCCATTTGTGCCGTTTCGCAATGTCCAGAAGGTCTCCTGAGTCTTTACTGATCGCAGCCTGTCGGTGGAGAACCAACGGCCTTGAGGATGCAGAGCCTTGCGGCTCCGCGGTCGTTGATTGTGCATCATCGCGTGTCGACGGAGCCTTCTTGCTCGGATTGAGCTGAACGGTGAGTGTCGTGCCAAATCGCGTATGTCGGGAAGATGCAAATCGTGCAAGGTCTCTTTTTTGCCTGTCCTCCGCGGCCAAAAGACGTTGAAGACTTTGCGCAGGTTGCTGAAACAAAATGACTGAACTCACGTTCATACATATGGCAAAGATAAATGAAGTCTCACCTTTTTTTGGTCAACCGCCAGCGATGTTGGCTTGATGCCCCTGAACAACAGATAGAAGATTTCCAAAACCAGTGTGTTGAATGAATTAAAAAGTGGATCGTTGTCATTGTTGGAAGCAATGGTCAGGAGAAGATCTAGTATGTGTGTTTCAGAAAATGACTTGACCAGGTTACTTTGGAGGGAGGAGAACTCCGCTTGGTCGGCACTGAGATGTAAATTAACCGGCAGGTCTTTGATGAATACAAGATTTCTGATGAGATGAAGAATCACATTGACGAGCTGGCCATCTCGCTCCGTTCGTTCCTTGACTGGTTTAGAGAGAGGGGGCAGCACGACGCCAAAAATGGCTTGCATGATGCCTGGTTTGAGGAGCGCAGCTTTGTAATTGAGATGACTGAACATGAGCTGTGTATAGTCGGTCCCTTTGTCAAGTTCGTCGTCCAGTTCCTTCAGCTCCTCAGCCATATCGATCGGCCAGGTCATTGCTGTCATCAAATCCGCACAAGCAATTGCCCGCTTGTCTTCGACAAGGCCTTTCCCGGCTGTGGCGAGGAGAATGGGGACCAGATCGTTGGACAGCACCCTTGTTTCCCAAAAAAGACGCGCCACGGTGCGTTCGTCGTCTGTGTCATCCATTCGCCATAGTTTTTTGAGGTCTCTCAGACACCCCATCGCCTCGTCTCCCATGCGATACACGCCGCCTTCATAACCACCCAGGGCGTCGACGACGCGTTTGACGACGGGTCCCAGTATTTCTCTGCGGTCTACATCCTCACCTCTGTCTGACGCACTCGATGAATGTATCGAAACGACGTCGAGGTCGTTCATGGTGGTCGTGAGTGGGTGACAGTCAGTCACAGGCAAACGCGATATGTCACATCACGTGATTGGTGTCACAGTCACCTCCCGTGATAAGCCACCTGCCAGTCTACTTACGTCTCATCGTAGACACAGGATTGCGAATCTCAGATCGCTGGCATGTCTGCCTCATGTGCATCTGTGTTTCTCCGCATCCCACACAAGCAACAAACGGGACAGTAGTCACTTCCAAATGGAGGTGGTTTGGCAGATTGAGCCATACATCCCATATAGATTGTCCGTCGCGATCAGCCGTAGACACCAATAAATAACGAAATCACCCCCTAAATTAGAGCTACTGGGTATCATTCTGCTTAGAGCCCTGCCTCTCTTTCTTCTCTCTCTCTTTTTCTGCCTCAGCTTTGGCAGCCTCGTGTATGGCATCGTTGAGACCCAGCCTATTGCGTGCAATCTGCAAACCCAGTATTTAGCATTCCAAATGGGCCACGAGAGCGAGAATTGAGATCGATCGCGTACCTCGATGGCGTAGAACTGCATCCGGGTGACTGACAGCGATAACACGTACAGATCAGAGATCAGCGGGGAACTCTTGATATGCATGCATGGAAGCACACGCACCGAAGATGGTGTTCGTCTCAGAATATTCTTCCCTTGCGTTCGTCCTGATCAATGAGCCGAAGTTGAAGTCTTTTACTTTTTTCTCATACCTGTGTATATGGGGATGATCGCTGTTAGACTTTGGAGTCGCCCTACGTGTGATGATGGACCACTGACGCATTGATGAAGGCTCTCCACCTCTTCTTCCCTTCCTCGCTCTTGAGCCAATCTTCATCGAGCTTGATGAGTTTCTTATGTTCATTCTCACCCAGCTCTGGAAATGCGGACATCACGTGGTCGAAGATTTCATCGTCCAATCTGTGTTGGCTCAGGCCTTTCCCTTCGCACAGGAGATGCCGACTCACTTTAACAGCTTCAGTTGCCTTGGTGGGACTTTCTCGAGGAGACCCCAGTAGGTCTTTTGCGGATGAGAAGAGCAGCTTGCGGATCCAAATGGGCGTCGTGCTCACCTTCGCATGCTCTACGGCTTTCACTGCAAATCTTGCGATGCCGATCAATCAGTGGGCGTCCTCAATGAGGTTCTCCACTCACTGTTTTTCGATCTTCATGAAAGAGTGGTGGTCAGCGACTGATGGAAGATGCTCAAAAGACACACATCGATGAGATTTTCCGCTTGGTTCGGGTCAAATCCATGCGTCGACATCGTTTCTGATGACGTCCAAGAGTCAAAGCTCCTTTGGCGCAAGCGTCTAACTTAGGGTTAGGGTTTCAGGGCACCCTCGGGACCAAAGTACAAAGGGCTAAGCATGTGGACAACATTCAACTCCCTTTCGACTTATCTACATCAAGCCCAAAGCGTTTCAACTTCTCAAAGTACTTCTGAACCCGACTCGCTACCTGTCTCGGTGTCCGTCTGCCTCCCATGGCTTGCGATATCTTTGCCCAGCTAGACAAGAACAGTCAGGCAGTGCGCTCATAGCCTGAAGCTGACACATACCGATTCCTCTCTCCATCAGGGATTTCTTCCAAGAGTCGCTCTAGTAGATGTTGTTCGGATATCGACCATGCTTGCTTGTACGTGTCAGAGCGCGATCTGTTCGCCTCTGTGTTGGCGTCTGTCGAAGAAGAGAGTGGCTCTATCTTCGGCTTGCGAGTTGCGCTCTTGACTTCTGATGACTCCCGAGATCGCTTCCCAAGCGACGACGGGGATGGCAGTGCTGATGAAGGATCATTGAGTTCAGCAGGTCCTTGGGGTTGTAGTTTGAGAGATGGTTTCCGTATTCGAGATGACCGAGCAGAGATATCTGAGGGGTAGACTTGTGATAGATCAGCACTTCTTCTGTGTCTCAGGTCTGAGTGTTGTATGGGAGTTGCACGAGAACTGGCGGCATCCTCGTCGCCTTGGACGGACGTTCTGTCCACGGGAGTAGGAAGAGTAGAGTGTGTGATTCCCATGCTGACATCTACTTCGACGGTCTCGTCGTCGACATCATGGCGCACGAACACGGAGTCTGAACCCTCTTCGCCGAGTTTGCACCCGACGACTAAGTCCGACCGGATTTTTCGTTTCTTCAGCTCGCGAATCTTGGCGCGAGCCCGCTCACGCTTGCGAATGGAAGTCGTCGATTCCTGCACGGGAGGAGTGTGTGGCCCAGATTCGTCTTCGGAGAGGGAAGTAGGTAGAGTTGGGAAGGGGGTAGAAGTGTCGAGCGGTGATTCTGGGATATTAGTGTCATTAGCGATAGAAGTCGGGTCTGGGTGGGTGGTGCGGTATATGCTTTCGAGGACGGGATCGATGATGATTTTACGGGCGTCCTTGACGAACTTCTGGAGTGCAGAAAGGGGAGACCGCTGTATTGGCTGGGGAACACTGCACTGGGTGTGATGGAGTCTGGATCGGATGGCGAGCGTGCGCAGCGGTGTTGGATCTGCCAAGGGTTAGGGAATGAGGCATAGAGACGGCGTACACAGTTGACTTACCGCAGGACGAGAATGCCTGCCAGTCAATCTTGTCGGGAAATGCTGCGCTGGGATGATAAGCGTCCAGCCCGAGAAGCTCCCCCAAGCGGTCCTAAGCTGTGTGTGGTGTCACGGGGTGGTGTGCTGCAACGTGGACATACCTGCGTGTCTGTGACAGAGAGAGCCCTCAGCTGCTTGAGTCTGTCGATGTCTGCCTGGGTGCGGGCAAGAAGCGATCGCTGGTGTTGGATGTAGGCAGACAGCGCCTCGAGTCTGGAGTGGGTCAGTGGCAGCCAGCATCAGCAATTCCCGTGCGTACGTGTCGGCGCGTCGCGGGTCCATCCTGCGTCCGGGGTCGTCGTGGTCATGAAGAGTCAACTCAACGCCGTCGCCGTCGCCCAACTCAAAATTTGGGACTAGGAGCGAATTCAAACAAGGAAGGTGCTTCTCACGCGCGTCCTTCTCTCGACCACGGAGGGAGTCCAACTCACCCAATGTCGATGCACACGGCGTCGTCGACGTCGCTGTCGCCGAGCATCGCCAACCTGAACGCCTTGTCTTCTCCACCCCCACCCCCATCGACGCTGAACTTGGTGTGCCATTATCATACTCCGATGCCATCCAAACTGACCGACGATCCAGCCAGAGCCTGTCTACGAACACCGAACACAATCCCAGGACAGCCACTCGGGCGATGACAGCGACAACGACGACGACGACGACGAAGGCACTTGGGTCAGGAGCCAGTCCCCATCCACGTCCGTCTCTCAACTTGCCGCCAATTTCGCTCAGCGCGTCGGTTCCCTCATGACACCCGTGGTATCCGCAAAAGCACTCCCCACGGATGCCGAACTGGAGGCAGAGGCAGTGCGAGAACGCGATCGAAGCAGGCGTGAAGCGGAAAGAATCCTCACTCGCGAAGCAGAGGAAAGAAGGAAAATGGAAGAACGTGTACTGGCAATGATGGGCCCATCGCCTCCACCCACACGTCCACGGTCGAACACTCTTCCCAACCCTCCCCCTCCTGCAACCTTAGGAAAGGAGGGTGGAACCAGCTGGTGGTCAGCAGCAAAGAACAGACTGACGCCCACCAAGGAAAAAGAAGCACTCACTCCCGCACAACAAATCATACACGAGGTCAAAACACGAGACAAAGAGAAGAAAATCACAAAGAGTAGAGACAAGACTAGATCCCCATCGATACCGGGAGATACATCCGATCTCAATCTCAAGATTCCACCTGGTGGTCCCCAACCACGCACATCTTCGCCCACTTCCCCTAGCCCAAACAAGACTCCCGTAAGACTGTCGCCGCAACCAGCAACACGGCCCTCTGTCAATCTGTCCCCAATCTCACTCCAGCGTGGCCCTTCTCCCGGCGGATCACCTGCCCGTGAACAACCCCCTATTTACGCGACATTCACTCCCTCTGGAACTTTGGATGTTCCAGGCACATTGTTGGTGATCGCAAAACGCTTTGAGAAGCTCGAGCGTTGGTCTGTTTCTCATGTCCGTGCTTTGGAAGAGCGCATGGGCGATGTAGAACGATGGCTCGTTGAAAGAGAAAACGAGCGTGGAAAGGAAGATGATCAGGATAAGCAGGATGCACATCCACCCGAGTCAGAACTGGGCACACTTAGAGATGAAGTCGTCGAGTTGCAGTCGCGCATTGGGGAGCTTGGACGTGAGATGGCGCGGTTCGCCACATCGCCCGCTGCTCTGTCTGATAGCCCTGTGCCTGGTACTGCTCCGTTCACAGAGTATCCCATCCCTCAAGAGCCGACCAGTACCGTTTCACTCGTTGGTAAAACGATGGCCACGCCGCGTCGCGTGCCCTCACTAACTGCTCGCGAATCCACCAGCCCCCCACTCGCTCGCGTGGGTACACACCGAACCGGAACACGTCTACCCTATCCAACGGGGGACTATGCCAGTCCTGATGCGTTCATCTCTCCAACGCATACCCCTGCTAGTTCTCCCCCACCAACATCCCGTCCAACGTCGATGGTAATTTCTGGTCTGACCAGCCCCCTTGGGACACCTGGGTCCATGTCTCCTCCGGCACGTGCCATGTCTCCCATGCCGAGTGGACTTCCCCCTTCGGGCTTACAGACTCTTGCACGAGGAAGTGTCAGCCCTTCGCCTATGCCTGCTGGGAGGAAACGGTATACAGTTGCACTGGGTGGCCCGATTGTGCCACCCCCAGAGATCGAGACAGAGTACGAACGCGAGAGGGAAAAGACGGCCACGGGGACTGCCTACTTCTCGTCTACCACCGAAAGCAGCGAAGAAGACGACGACGACATGTCAGAGACAGTTGGAAGGAAGGCTGCATCTCGCACAATGGCCGCTGTGAGACTGACGAGCGGAAGCGAGACGAATTTGCGCAACACCCCGAGTCCAGGAAGCCGCGCGAGGGCGCAGTCGACTTACGGCAGTGCCGTGAGTGTGAATGCGCTGCAGTGTAACCAGGTGCAAGGGAAGCACCGCTTCCGATCTCAATCGACTGATTTTCGCTCCGAATCTACGTTTGGCACCGACACACATCCCAGTAAATTTGTCGATCCCCTCGTTTTGCGGAGACAGTCGAAATCAGAAAAAGGAAAGGAGAGTAAACCGTTGGTAGGTCCGGGAAAGAAGGTGCCTGTTGGCCAGCTCGTTGCGTTTTTCGATTCAGAGAGAAGGAACTGATGTATGTACTTATACCCTTTGTCATATTTGCTGTCGATCTTGTGTCTGCTTAGTCATCCATGATGTTGTCTCTGAGAAACAGGTTTCCAAATTGAGACGTAGTACGAGCCCTGCCTTCGATGAGCGACAACCCGCAGACCCCTCGAGAGCTTATTAGCATCCTGTAGCTTGTACATTATACATTCTTCTTACACCTGCCACCACCGTTTCTCCTTGCATGCCCGCTCCAGCAGCGCCGCCTCTCTCAGCGCGCACGTCCAGTATGACTCCTGACAAGTCTGGTCCAAGGCGGAACACGGAAGACGACGAAGCACGTCCATATGTTATCGTAAGCGACATAGGAAAAGGAAGTTTTGCGACTGTATACAAGGGATACCACGAAGTGAGCTGTCGTGGCATGTGCTCATCATCCCCGTTCGGCCTGACCCCCGGGTGTCCGTCAGGAAACGCACCACCAAGTTGCGATCAAGGTCGTTCGCAAAGATATCCTGACTGCCAAGCTACTCGACAACCTCCAAAGCGAGATCGAAATCCTCAAGTCGCTGTCGCACCGCCATATCACGAAACTCATTGATATTGTCGTACGTCGCTTCTCCGGAGCGTTCTGCTGTGCACTCCGCAAGAGCATGTGTCACTCACCATGTGATTAACAGCGCGCGGAACGCAATATATATCTCATCATGGAATACTGTGCCGGAGGAGATCTGACGAACTACATCAAGAAGCGCGGCCGCGTCGAAGGTCTGGAATATGCCCCCACGCCAGGGGCCGCTCTTCAATACTATCCTCATCCAAAGTCTGGTGGCTTGGACGAGATCGTTGTCCGTAGCTTCCTGCGTCAACTTGGTAAGTCCCTCTCCAGGGATACACGCATGTCTAATCCATACGTTGCGTGACAGCCCGAGCACTCAAATTCCTACGAGCGCGGAACCTCATCCATCGAGACATTAAACCACAGGTAAGGGGTCTAGAGCCCTCGTTCTTTGTGAGACTGATCTGGCCCAGAATCTCCTGCTCAATCCCGCCCCTCCGGAAGAGCTTGCAAAGGGCCATCCTGTCGGCGTACCAATATTAAAGATTGCAGATTTCGGTTTTGCGCGGTCCCTGCCAAATGCGATGTTGGCAGAAACGCTTTGTGGCTCACCGTGCGTCCTTTGGAATATATTCTTCTGACCGTGACAAACTAGTTAACTAGACTATATATGGCACCTGAAATTCTGAGATACGAGAAATACGATGCAAAGGCCGATCTGTGGAGTGTCGGCGCTGTACTATACGAGATGTGTATCGGCAAACCGCCATTCCGTGCACAGAACCACGTCGAACTGTTAAAGAGAATCGAGCAGTCGAAGGGCGTCAAGTTTCCCGATGAAGACCCTTCCCGAGCCTCTTCGCACTCATCTACTCCCACCTCAGGTTCCTCGAAATCCGATGCTCTGCCTGTTGTTCCTATAGACATCAAAAACCTTATTCGTGCACTCTTAAAACGTCAACCAGCCGAGCGTGCAAGTTTCGAGGAGTTTTTCAAGAGCGAGGCGCTTGCAAGATCAAAGTTTCCACGACTGGCTCCCGATATGACGTCCCGCACGTCGACGTTGGCCACTGTGATGAGTTCTCAGGGAGACGAGTATGCAGATGATGTCCCTATTGGGCATGTCCCAGAGCACCACCGTGTCATACCTCCAGAGGTCCTCGATCCAAAGGCGATGATTCCTCCTAGCAAATTTCACTTCAGAAGGCGGGACACAAACTCGGAGGATAGCCCTGTGGGCGGGCCGTCTTCACGCCCAAGGTATTCGATATCTTGACATTGGTGCCTTTTTGGCTAAATGTCGCGTTACTTTGTAGCTCGTCTTCGGCCAATGGTAAGGCCTCTCCGAGTCCACCTGTACCAGCTCAAGAACCCACTAACACGGGTGCTGATGTACCCGCGCGTGCTTTTGTCAAAGGTCGTGTAGGTCCCAAGCCATTGTCCACCGAAGGCTCAATTATTCCAGGGGAGTCCGAGGAGGACGGACTGATTCGCAAGGAATATGTACTCGTTGGAGATGTTCGCGCACTTGAATTTAACCAAGCGGTGGATGGCATGTGACGTTTTCAATGTTAGCCATGTATGGTGACTGACGAACGAGTATCACAGAGCTCAGTTCGGTCCGACGGCGACGAGAAATGGAACGTAACCCCGGCTCTCTACCTCCAGACGGTATATATCCCCCAGATCGTACTTCCTCTTCACCAAACTCTGGTTCGCCACGTTCCGCACCACCAATAACGACTTATAATACGACCTTTCCTCCTCCTCCTCACCCTCACGTACCTCCGCTTTCTTCCTCGCCCTCCCGTGCCGCTTCAAATGCCCTTAGTCGTGCTATAAGTCTCGCGTCGCGGAAGCTCTTTGGCGTCTCATCACCTAAATCGCCCATATCCCCCGGTGCTGGACACTACCAACCATCCTCGCCACGACGACCGCAGATCCTCATCCGTTCACCTACGAGTGAGGGGCTGAAGGAGAAAAATGGGATGCCCGTCGAACGTGACCCGATGGAGGACGAACTGCTGGCGTCATTGGAGGAGCTCGCACAGAAAGCGGATGTGTTGGCGCACTGGGCGGACGAGATGTACGAAGGTGTCAAGGCCATTCCTCAGAGTGGGTTTCTGATTCTTTCAATGGTATTTTTATATTTACTTCCTTGGTCTGCAGAACCTCTTCCTGATCCAAACAAGTTCATACGCCGTGAAGGAGAAGCAGAGAAACACGCCATACGGAGACGAAACGCAGACCAAGAGGCGGAGTGTAACGCCGTGACGTCTGTTGCAGTATACATGCTCTTGATGTCCTTCTCCCAGAAGGGCATCAACAAACTCCGGAATTATCAAGAGCATTTGCGAATGCGGCATCCAGATGGGGAGTTTACTGTTAGTGAAGGTTTCGACGACGGTGAGGCCCCCCATTCTATCCAGTGGCGAGAGAGAAAGGTTGATCGTGCTCCGTAGCGCTTTCATGGTTTAAGGAGCAGTTCATCAAATGCAACGACCGTGCTGCGCTTGTGAAAACTTGGTTGCCTGCTCAGTATGATGGACCCAAGATCTATCTCGAACAACTGGTCTACGACCGTGCATTGCTACTCGTAAGTCATTTCAAGATTGCTTGATTCTAAACTTCACTTGCTTTTTCTAGAGTCGAACAGCTGCACGGAAAGAGCTGTTGGATCAAGCAGCAACTCCTACCGAATGCGAGAAGCTTTACGAGGAATCACTCTGGTGTCTCTACACCCTTCAGGATGATTTGCAACAGGACAACCCATTTTCAGAAGAAGACTGCACCACGATCGCCACATGTGCGTCGCGTTTCCCGCTTGTTGTGTCTACTCACAGGTTTCCCCAGGGATAACTCGCACGAAGCTCCGTTTGGTTCGATGTCGAGCGAGGATGAATATGACCACGAGGGATCGTATAAAGGATGCTCTTGCGGACCAGAACTTGGACGACGCACGGTATCCCCCACCGTGGGATCCGGAGGCTAATGAACAGCTTCAGCAGCAGCAGCAGCAACAGGCACGCGCATGACGACGAGAATCATCTTTGGATCACGCTTGCATTGTGTTATTCGACTAGACTCATGGAAAAGGACATATGGGGAATGTGACATGCTGTGATCTTCCCTGCACCGCTGGTTTGTACATCCCACTACACTCAGAACTTGCTTTCGCATTATACCTCCAGCACTCACTTCTATCTCACCTGCGCTCTTGTGTTAATATTAATGGTTATTTGTACTTTTGGATGTTCTTAGTGGTAATATTTATGGACACATTCTTTTGGCCGATGGGGCCTGTATGATAACGAATTGATGTGAAGCCCTCATGCAACTGATGATGAAATACGATCTAGTTGATAGCGTAGCCTTGATTGAGGTCCGAACAAAATAGGCGTGTATAACTCCGATTTGCAAGTGTTGACTTTGGCGATGTCTCCTCCATAGATCCGTTCCCCAGTTCTGATGTGTACCGTATCAGTGGAAGTATTTTGGGAGGGAATTTCAATGGATCACCGATTCCACACTGCTTGAAGAAGGGTCAAATGATTTGTAGATATCAAAGTATGAAAAGGTGCCAGATTGTGATCGAGTATAAAGTAGGAGTCCGACTAGAAGTCCCTCCCCCCCTGACCAGCGGAATGGCGACGATAACCGATTTGGGGTAAGGAGGTTGCACCCTCTTGCACTCCGTGCGTTATTCACGATCGGAAGCGACTTGCTCATCACTGGAGCACTTACCGTCTGGCGAAACGCGACTTGACAGATTGACAGGTCGGAGGAAATGGTCACTTCTCCTCCACCGTCGACCAGGCAGCAGCTAGCAAGGAGGCAATATTTCCCGTGCAACAACTCAAAGTTGAGTGGATTCGCACAAAGGAATCCCCTTGGATGTGATATGTCTAGGGTACGTCACCTGGTCCACATATTGTGATCTAGTAGTGCAAAATCCGTGGAACCGGTAAGACGCCTGAAAGAAAGTTGGCCGAGTAGTGGAAGTTAGATGGACTCACAGAATAGGAGATCCCTGACCAGGCTAACGGCAAGCCGCTGTATCATTGCCTTGCATGGCACGAACCAATGACCGTTAGCCTATCTGCCACATCCACCAACGGTGCAAACCTTAATGATGCTATTTCCTTCGCATCTAACCTATTGTGGTGAGCGGATGCATAATGGGTGTAATGGAAGCTGTAGTGAAGGTACATCTACGCCCCAATGGTATGTTGTCCTTTACATGGTAACATTCATATCTGCCATACTAAGAGCATCTAGAATGGGAAAGAAGGGCCGCACGGAACTTTCGTGTGAAATTTCCAAGGGACAGGCGAGAAATTTCTGGGATTTGCTGGTAGGGTATCCGTAAAACGGGTTCAAGGCAACCGAGGGTGAGATTCTATCGCACTTCTCGAGAGCAGTATGGAATAGGAAAACCGAGATCCGTGACAGGGTCCACCCATACCAAGGCTGAGCCGAAGGTTTTCGGGGTGCACGTCAACGAGTTTGACAAGCCGGGTGGCTCCGCTTCTCGGAACCCAGCAGGAAAGGTCTCAAACTTCTGCAAAAAATGAGGTAATCCGTGTACACCAAGGAATCGAATGATCACAGGCTGGTCAATCTTACCGGGCTGCTTTGGAGTCCAATAATATTTCGGAAGGACGAACATTGGTGATGGCGAGGCCACGGCCCATCATGCTGCATACACGTTATTGGAGAGCCATACATATCACTGACAGCAATGAACTTTACCATTTTCACAGAGCCCCGTGGTTTCACATGGTCTTTCCTGGCATGCAGCCACGCGGAAAGGCTAACGGGGGCATTGTGCCTGGTTATTCTTCCCATAAGCCTACATAGTATTCCTTGCCAATTCCAGAGTGGGGGGGGATGGACTTCCCTTCTGTAGTGTAGTATGTTTGATGTCAGGGGCAAGCCTACTTGGATGTCGTCAGAATCTCTCGGTTGAGTGGAATATCTCGATCACGTGACTTTTGCTGCATGTCCCCATCGCTCGGCTTACTTTGAACTTGGACCAGAAGTGTTTTCCATCCTATTGGCAGCGACGACCATGAAAGTTCCCGAAACGAGACGTCGATACACCTCAGAAGAAAAACGACAGCTCATCAAAAACCTAGACATCGAAGGTACTTCGCTTCCAAGTCATCAGAATCGTCGGACCGCTGATGCGCGTGCACGTATCCAATCTCAGTCGAACACCGCGTTCGCCAGTTGGAAGAATGGCTGGCAATTGCACTCAAGAACTTCAAGCTTCATCAAGAAGGTCTGATTTCTCGCATCCCGAAACTTGTACGCAGTGTTAAAATGGGAGAGTTTGCGGATAAGTACAATGGCGACATTCAGGCGTGTTTGCGCGGTCTTCAGAGGGAACGAATGGGTGAAGCGGAGGGGATAGAAATAGATCGGGAGACGCGAAAGCGGAAGTGGGCTGCTGCACTGGAGGAATCAGAGGCTTCGGGTTCGGGAACAGCAGCGCATGACAGTGAGCCGACGCGTGCTCTTAAGAGCGGTGTGTACTATCTGGATCGCGCCTACCGCCTCGTCGAAAGGAACTGACGTATCTCTTTCAGCACGTATAGCAACTGCCACTCCAAAGAAGAAGGGTGGTTTTCCCAACCCCTTCTCTACCAACACACCTGGAACGGTGGGTAGTCGAACGCTCCTGACCTCTGCATGTCTCTTACACATCGGACTCGTGTTAATCACAAAACGTACAGTCACGAAGTACGATGCGAATACAGCCGTCACCCAGTCCACATAAATTGGGCAAGCCACCTCCGTTCATGCCCACCCGTGGGGTATCACCATCCAAGCTTCTTAATGGTAACACAAATAAACAACCGCAACGCCAACGAGTACCTTCGAGTGCAACTTTTAATCCCGTTTTACCTCCACACGCGCCTACTTATCCTGCTCTAAGAGCACCACGGCGGGATGAGAGCATGCTCAGTGTGAATGGATCGCCGCTTGCTAACCCATATACCCTGGGACTTGGATGGTTTACTAGTGGAGAAGGCGAAGATAGTGGAATTGGTACGCCAAATGAAGCAGCAAAACCCAAAGGCAGCGGCAACGGCAGAGAAAAGGTGAATGGGATACCAAAGGCGCTTAAACGTATCAACAGTATCGTTGTACGACGTGACCCCTCTGTGGCACTTGCCAACTCGCGCCGAGGGAGCCTGCAATCGCACTCGCGTACGAACTCCCAGAGCACTGCTACTCACTCACGAAATAATTCTCGTACCCAACTACACCCCGAATCCAGTACAGCCACTACGCCTAAATCGAATCCCGTACCACTTCCCCTTGCAGCTGTGCCTTCAAGTTCAGCTTCCGCTCTGGTATCATTGCCAATAAAGGACGGACATCTCCTTGAATTCGACCCACTTACCACATCGCCAAGTGCCCTGGATGCACTTGTTGGGATCACGGATAGTGCGAAGAAACATGCACGGGAAGAAATGGCACGCCTCGTAAAGGAGGCAGTGCGCAAATGGATAATCGAATAGGCTGCAGAGGTATCGGCATTATTTTGTTGATGTGGGACTGGCTTATTTGTATGCAGTTGGCGTTATACAAGTTGTTATCTATATTTATTATTGCTTTGCATGTCTATCACTACCACCATGATATGCAATGTGCCCATTCATAGTGCACTGCATCCTTCATGGGCCTCACCACGATAATAAGACTAGCTTGGTTGAAAGACTGCAACAATCCGATGGGTTGAACCGCAGGACTGATTAAATTCCTCAAACTTTGGCTTGAACCCGTACATCCACACAAAATATCTCCGATGAAAGAACTTCTGCTACATTCGAGCATAGCCTCGAGTCAACGACGTGACAGTGAGATTTGCGATCCCCAAAGGTATCATACTAATACGGTCTTTGTGTTTCTTATAGAGCAGTCGTCATTTCCCTGAAGGTAGTTTCATAACTAGTCAGGGGTTTGACTATATATTCCGTTTCATCCGAAGTCCGACTCTCAAATTTAAAAGTTTAACTACCACGGATGTCAGGACTGACGATCATCGTCGCTGCAACGAGGAGAAATGGCATCGGTCAAAATCGCAAGATGCCATGGCACATCCCAAAAGACTTGGCATATTTCAGTCGTATCACGACGAATGCGCCAGATGGGAAAATCAATGCCTTGATCATGGGCAGAGGCACTTGGGAAAGTATCCCAGCCAAATTCCGACCACTCAGATCTCGATTGAACGCCGTACTTAGTCGTAACAGCGAATACCCACTGTATGCTTGAGCCGTATTTGCTTCTACTTCCAGTACACACTCACGTTGACGAACAGGCCCCCAGATGATCTTCCTACGCCAATTCTGCTATTTCCTGACTTGCAGACGGCTGTAGATCAACTCAAATTCCGTCAGGACATACACCGTCTTTTTATCATTGGCGGATCCTCGCTCTACCGAGAGACCCTTGGCTCGCTGGGCTCGTCATCCTTACTACCTCTACAGGCAGACCGTGTCCTCCTGACCCGCATCCATGAACCGGATTTTCTTGATTGTGATGTCTTCATGCCCGACTTCTTGGATGAACGTAACGGTGGATCATCGTGGAAGAGGGCATCCCATGATGGGCTTGTGACGTGGGCTGGTTTGACTGGCTTTAACATACCAGAAGGTATTCAAGAAGATAACGGAATCAAATTCGAGTTTCAGATGTGGGTCAAGTCATAGCGTATTTGCCGGTAATCAGTTTCAGATATGCCGAGGTGTTCCGTCTGAGAATATGGTCTTCAGCGTAGTCGGTCCGGAGGCCCAACAGCAAATTCAGGCGAACAGTGACTGAACGTCGAGCCTTTGAGCTGATTCATACAGTTTGTGGACACGTCTTTATGGAGGACCTAGCAAAGCTCTTCTTTTCATCATCACCGGCTGGAGTGCTGTTGAAGCTTGGTCGACACTTTCCATTCATCTATACATTTATCTGGGTCGGTCTTCGTTTTTCCAAATTCACATTCAAACATTGTGGTATCAATCAATCAACCTGTTACTGAAGCGACTGAGGCTGGCCAGGTGAAAACACCTTTGTGGCCGTAGTTTTTCCTGGTGCGTGCTATCACTTGGAGAGTAATGATATACGCATATCTTTTCACCGAGGCCAGTTAAAGTCAGGGAGACTTGGAGCCACCAATCGTGATCCAGTGGTCGGACGTGATTGCGTACCGCATGTGATCGTGACTTGTATCCTGCAAATGCTATCCTGCAAATTCACCATCAATACAAGACCTGAGATGCTGAACTGGCGCACCGCCATCGGAACATGGTATTCGTGTCCTTTTCAAAGCTAGGCACCTAGAGCTGGTCCGTCGTCTTCGTAAATAGGATCTCTCTTGAGCCATTCCAAATGTTTGATATTCTCAGTATAACCTTCCTCATCAGCACTTCCATAACACATATCCCAATTCTTTCTCACTGGATAACTTCCCACCATAAGGAAATTACCCTCGAGGTCCTCCAGTGACCTGTGTGCGACCCCAGCTGGGATAATGATAACATCTCCCTTTTCAACAGCTGTCTCGACCCTCTCTGGATTCTCCTCTCCATCGAAACATAGCTTGGCGCGCTCTGACACAATGCACAGGACTTCGTGGGTTGTACTATGGAAGTGGGAGAGAACGGAGGTGTGATTCAACTGCGGAAGAATGAGCAGAAAAGCAACTGTGGTAGATAAGTAGAGGCTGGTGTTGGATGGAGGTGTTATGAAAGCGGTTGAACTTGCATATTTGGTGCCGAGATACGCGTAGCGACGTCGGTGGCATCGTTGATACAAGTGTTTGTCAGGGCCTATCAAACGTTTGGACATGACGTCATAATAGTAGCCTTCCCCAATTAGATGATATCCAATCAAGTTCACTAACAGCACACGGTGGCCTGCACACCAGATGACTTCCTATAAGAACGGCTGAGAGAATTTCGTCAACACGACGTAAATTGGAGAGACGAGTCAGCACCATCCGAAATGTCCCGAAGGGTTTGCTCATCCGTGTATCGCCATGGTGCCATATAAAAGTATTATTATTTAACACTCCTGGGTGACCGTACGACTCTTTACCCTTCCATCGTCCTTTCGGCAATGAACCCGGCTCAATATTCTGTTCAACTCCGGTCATTTGCACGACAACAATCACAGCATATGCACGTCGTGCGACGATTCACCGCATCGGCGTCAAGCAACAAGCAGAGGCTTGTCATCCTCGGTTCCGGATGGGGGGGATACCCACTTCTCAGAAATGTTGACAAGAAACGCTGGGGTGCGTATATAGTTAAAATGCTTGTCCTCACGCAGTTTGGATGGACGCCACTGCCAGATGTCACTGTTATCTCCCCAACCAACACGTTCAATTTCACACCCCTGCTTGCGGGCTGTGCGGTGGGTACTTTGGAATTTCGGTGTGCTGTTGAGCCGGTATGGTTGTTGTGTATTACGTTTCATTCCGTTTACGTTGACATCGCGTTCTAGGTGCGAAGATATTCTCCTCAAGTCGTACGTAGGGCCTAGATAAAATTTGACCTTACCTTACCACCTATGCAGACCGCTTATCAAGCATGGTGTGATGTCATTGGTAAAGTTAGACCCGTATTTTCCCTTCGAATCGACTGATTTTTTTTTTTGTGCTTGCACAGACTTCAAGGGAAAGACATTGACATGCGTATGCTGCGATAGTACATTTCTTATCATTTCCAATAACGTCCTAACCCTTAGATGCCTGCTACGCCTCCCTTACCATTTGAAAAATCTTCTGCACCCCTGGTAGAGAAAACGACGGCAGAGACCAAGTTTCCAGGCACAGGGACACCATTCACCCTGAAGTATGATAAGCTTGTTATAGCAGTTGGCGCCTATTCACAAAGTAGGTTATTCTGACGGTTCATACCTGGCAGGGTGAACTCATTGTCTATCAGCCTTTAACGTTCCAGGGGTCAAAGAGCACGCTCACTTCCTAAAGGACGTACGCGATGCTCGGTCGATTAGAACGCGTATCCTTGAATGTGCGTATCCACAAATAGCGAACCGAAGGTACGCATTGACGAGTGTCCATGCACAGGTTTCGAGCAGGCAAACCAGCCCATCCTCTCGGACATCCAACGACGCAATTTGCTTCATTTCTGCATAGTAGGCGAGCCTTGCAACTAAAGTACTCAGAGAGATTTGCGTTCTCATCTCCACTGCGGGCACTTATACAGGTGGTGGCCCGACCGGTGTCGAGTTCGCAGCCGAGCTGCATGACCTCCTACATACTGAGATAGAACAACACTACCCCACATTGGCACGTATGACCAAGATCACGCTGTACGATGTTGCGCCGTATATACTCGGCAGCTTCGATAGGTCACTTGCCAAGTAAGCCTGTGCAATTGCCAATCCTAATTGACAAGCTGACCCTTCGCAGCTATGCAGAGGAAAAGTTCGGGAGGGATGGGATTGACATTAAGACAATGCACCATGTAGAACGCGTTGAGAAAGTGAGCACTGGGAAAGACTTCTGGGAAATGTGTGGAGTCTGAAATCGACGCGGTTTAGGATAAGCTGTTCGTCAGAGAACAAGGAGAAGGTACGTTGTTTACTGTAGACATTTCAAAGGTTCACAGGATTATTATGGTGGATATCCATATACATAGTTCCCTTTGGTCTACTCGTTTGGAGCACAGGTCTAGCTCCGAACCCGCTCATCCAGTCCATTCAATCCGTGCAAAAGCACGAAAAGACACAGGGGTCAGCCTCCTACGCCCTTCACGGAACGCTTTCTGACTATTACAAACTGCGTTATTTCTAGCCTCTTGACGAATGAGCATTTGAACGTGATCATGGAAAACGGAAATGTGGATCCAGATGTTTGGGCCATAGGGGACGCAGCGATTATCAAAACGGCAGTGTTACCTGCGACCGCACAAGGTATGGTTTTCTTTCGCCATCCTCACCCTATAACCTTCCCCCCTATTCCCACTCCCCTCCGCCCTTTTGTGTTAGTTCTAGGCCTGCAAGCCAGTGGAGATAGATACGGGCTGTCATCTCCCTATTGGTCACATCCCCTCCCAATTCAGTCGCCCACTCGTCTTCGCATTAGATAATCTAACTTCTTAAATATGCAGTCGCCAACCAAAAGGCAGGATACCTCTCCAAGAAACTGAATAGAATTGTTCGTGAAAAGGAGCACACTGAACCGTTCGAATTTTTTAATCAGGGGAGTTTGGCGTATCTTGGAGATTGGTGTGTTTCATTTTCCATTCACATTCTTTTCCTATTTTCGGGCCGATTCATTGGAGCGGAAGTCGGAGAAGCCGCAATCCATCTTTGCTGTATTGGGAGGCTGTTCGCTCACAATGACCCCCATTCATAGGAAAGCCATCTACGATCGGTCAGGCGCTGAAACGGGCATCAAAGCACGAGAGACGGGCAGGGTAGCATGGCTTCTGTGGCGGTCCGCATACTTCACGATGACACTCAGCTTGAGAAACAAGTGAGTCCGCTGGTCCTTTACGTCCTTGTCTACATTGTCCCATCACATCACACCCTTGTTCTCCCGAACTTTCTATGCCACAGTGACTAACCCCATCTCTTTTAGGATTTTGGTGCCGACATATTGGTGGGTTCTAGCTTCGCATCTCCTATGGCGTGTTCTGACTGGAAGGGCTGTCCGGAAACGACCGAATTCTCAAACATGTTCACGTTCTCGTCCCATGAACCTGACTCCCTCCGCCTTCTTCCCTCATCTTTCACACAGGTTCCTAAACTGTACGTTGCATTCGTCAAATTTTCGATCTCTCAGGGACAGTACTAATGGACTTGCTAGGGATCTTCGGTCGCGATCTCACTCGGTTCTAGTCTTAGATGCTACATGCCATTGCTGGTATTAACCAGTAGGTTTGCGCAATTCGGTGTCCCAACAAGAACCGTACGCGCTTGGCGTACGATACAAGACGCATCCTGTGCAATAGTCACGATCAACCAATTCCAAAAGTTACGGCTTTTATGAACTCCACCTCCAGTGCCCTACGCCAACGCGGACCCGACTCGGATCTGCGAGGATTTTTTAATTTATGTAGTAGACTAACACCTGACTCATTTTTGACTCAGCGCCGACACTACTCATGATCAATTTATCACGTTCACAGCATTCAGGTTTCTTACATAGATGACGTTCTAGGAGCATCAGTAATCATATTGTGGCACAATGTAATGACCGTCCTGTCTCATTTGATGCAGGGCACTATTGCTATATTACGCGATGACTAGACAAATTTCCGTAATTGTTTTATGTTGGGTTGTTGCAAGACTACATTTTTTCTTCGATAACAAGTGTCCAATCAAGAAGCTTAGCTTAACAGAACAAAGGGAGAGGAGTGTATGTTAGAGTAAGACACCTGTATTCAAGTAGGTACGGGACTTAGAGAAGGAGGACGCGTCGACGAATCTTGCGTTTCTTCTCGGGAGGGGGCGATCCCGGAGCTGGCGAGGGCGACCGCACCACTGTTGAAGGTTCCGGCGGAGGAACAGGGGTAGGAACTACTGCGGGGATAGGTGCGGGCGTTGGCGCAGGCAGGGATGATGGAACTGGCATTGGTGAAAGTGCTCGTGCTGGCACAGGAGGCGACGTTGGCGCCGACGTCGATGCAAATGTAAGTGTGGGTTTGCGGCGGATTGTTGAAGAATACGCTAAAAACAATATCTGGTTAGTAGCTACACACAGAAGGTGGATAGTGGGTATCTTCAGAAGAAAAGGCGCACAAGGTTCATGTTCCGATGTGTCCGCCATCTTTTCCTTCGTAGCCTTTGCCCCCGCCAAGAAGCCTTGCATGAAGTCCGCACTGACGTCGTTCCCATAGTGACCAGTATCGCTCACAACCTCCCCCTCACTTTCGAACCCGCGTCCCTGCAAGTCTGCGAGCAGGGCAGACCATGCTGGCTCTATATTCTTCGAGGACTCGATTTCTCCGGTGGTGGATACTCCAACGTGAGAGACATGCACGAACGAATGTAGTGTTGGGCCTGAAATCATGCTTGGCTTGAGCGGTGTCGCCGTGCTTGGTCGCGTCAGGGGCTGGTGTACAGGAGGAGCAGGTTTGGAATTAGAGAGCTTGAGTGGGTTAGTCGGTTTCGCTTGCTTCTTGATAGAGTTGGCACGCGAACGGAAGGGACCGAAGACTGTTTTTAGGGAAGATGGGTCAGTGAAACAACGAAAGCGAGAAAGGAGATGAACTCACAGTGACGTCGAGTCCGATCCACGACTTTCTTGAAGAACACGTCCGCCTCGACGTCCTCGTCGAAGCAAAACCCAAACATACGGGTCTAAGTGAAATAGGACAGCCTTCAATCCACCACAACATTTTAGCCTCCCGAGAGACTCACAGTACCAGAAAAATAATGGAAAAAAGGCTTGTCCCTATAATACTCGAATACTTCCGGAACTGGGAACATCCATACCACCCTATTGGTCTTCACGTCGATAAGGCGGAACCAGTACTTTTCCTTAAGCCGAAATCCACCACTGCGGTCTGGAGGTGGAGGTGATAGTGGCAACGCAGGCGCGGTAGCAGGGGAGACCAGTCCTTCGCGATCGCGCCCGAAGACGAGTATGCCTCTTAGCTTGGAGTAACTCCAGTTCAGATGTGGATTGATGAATGGCGCGTAGTATACTCTAACCGCCGCAGTGGCGATCACTTTGTACGCGCTGGGCTCGAGAACAGAAGAGAGGTACGGATGGCGTTGTTTATCTTCCGCCGTGAAGAACGCCGTCGCCGACTGGTGCATGTGAACGAAGGGGGATCAGATGGAGCCGTCGGTGGAGAGAACAACACTGGTGCACAGGTATCCAGTATTACAAGACCGCAAAATAGAAAGAAGAAACGAGCAGCGATTTTATGTACGGCGTGATTCAGCAACTGAATCCTGGGGCACAGCGTGGTCACCTCATGGACTCACCTGCTTGAACCGGTGGCACGGCAGTCCTCAAAAGGATGCAAACCACTTTCGTGGCATATTTTCATGGCATAGGGTATGGTGCACCTTGAATTGGTCTCCCACCCACACTCCTAACCACAGCAATCCAAGTACACCAGCAAACTGCTCCAAGGATCCCAAATACATCGCTATCTCTTCATCGCCCACATCGGAGTTTGCCTGAGATGCCAAATACTGCGGATAACTGTGTAAGCACAATAGGTGATGGTAACTGTGGGGGCCTTTGGTCGGACAATAAATATCCCTCCGAACGTCGAGAAGAGGTGAACCGAGGGTTACAAAACGTTGCTAAGTCACAATCAAGCGTACCATATCATGCGACACGAGGCAAAATGCAGGACAAGGTTTGGGCATGCATCGTGTTATTGACACACGGGAAGGTGACAGCCGATACGTAACGAGTGGTACATGTCGACTCGGGACAGACGTGGGCCGTTACATGGCGACGACCGCTCAGGGATGACCATCTACAATTTGAGTTTCTCGAATAAATGAATGGCATTTCACTATACTGAGATGGTAGCGTATGTGGTTATTGGAACTTGTTGCTCATTTGCGCGCCAGAAGCCATACAGCAAACCGAGCCTACATAATGACCGAGGAAATTCCCGTGTACTGGTTTCGAATTCTGCCATTCGGACTCCAAGGTGGCGTTGCCACGGAACTACAAGCCCGCCCCACAAAACATCTTCCCTCGTACTAGACTGCTAACACATAGCATCCCTATCGAAATACTTCAACACAAGGAACGATGCTCGGCATGGCTCATCGGTGTATCCGCAGCATCGGAAATGAGATAAACCAGAGCAACCAGTTCCGCAAACATTGCTATGCAGGACGGTCACCAGCGGACCAAACTATGGTTTTATGAAATCATATGGCAGTCTATGCATCACCTCGTAGACCATCTGAAATGTCCTGTGGATATACCGAACTAAACAATATAGTAACAATACTCCCACTAATCCCTTCAAAGGAAATTTTAAGTACAGGGTGTCTGAACCCCCTTTGTTATCATGAGAATGCACAGCAACCCAACAGTTTTTGCTGTCATCCTTGACGGAGGTAGCGGGACGGAGAAGGCAATAAGATGCATCTGGAGACCAAATGATGTTTCACATAGGAGAGCCTACACGTCATACGTTAGAGGACGACCGAGAAGCACTCAGCACGCCAACGTGTTATGGCAGGGGAGTAGACATATCCTCTTCCGGTGACGTCACATCAGAAACGCAGCCTTGGAGCGTTCATCCATAAAAGCCAAGCGAGCGCCCTTCAAGACACGAGACTTCCCAGGATCACCGATCGTCAAGGCACCGCTGGTGTCTGTATCCCCAGGCTGATATTGATATGCGTCAAGAACGCTCCGTAGCGATAGCGAATATGGGACATTATGGTATATCTTGATGTAATCCAACGCTTCTAATTGTGCTCTATACACGTACGGCTCGAAGTTATCACGAGGAAAACTTGATCCAATTGTAGTTCTCGACTTTGAATAATGTCGGTGGAGCTGATAATAGGGGTTATTGGCGCTTTCTTCGGTTGGATCAGAGGCAGTGTCTGCGGTGAATATCGAATCCGGAGGAGCTGCGTGGAGAGATATTGATATAGGACCTAGATTGGCCGCCTGTTGTAGCTTTATGAGGAAATTCCAGAAATCGATTAAGATCTCGCGGGTCCAAATTATCTTATGGCTGGCTAGGTGGACTAAATCAGAGACCAATGCCATGTCCTGTGGGGATTGTGCGATGACTGCCATACTTGCATGCTCTAATGGAACCTGTCCCCGGATAGGAATGAGCCATGCCCCTCTTCGATACTCGCTCCTGAGAAGTTCTGACACAGATGAAGTGGTATAAGGTGGGACGGGTTGCAGATGCCCCTTGGAGAAGTGCGGAAATATAGCGGTGTCGAGAACTGGGACCTTCATACTACACGTGGGCATGAAATGGGGCTAAAGGTACATGAAACATATTGACTCACAACTAAGAAGGACAGCACTCACCTGTGGTATCGAATTTACAATAGAAGAAGTAACAAGCTGGGGTCTCTTTACTAGCTGAGGACAGAGCGGTTCAGATTGTAGCGCACGCTTCGAACTGCGCTGGCACGATGGGATTTCATCTGATCGATTTCTAATGCGAAGCAGTTCGTGAGAACTGGTATCGCAAGGACCTGCCACGGCATGGAAGTCTGTACTCTCGAACTCGTCAAGACGCTGTAATGAAATGCACTCATCGCTCTCTGGCGAGGGGAGAACACCCCATTCACGCAGACTTTCGATACTAGCCCACTGTATTCCACTTTTGATCAGTGGTGGCTCGGCATTATACTGGTACAATCTGCGATGCATCACTCCTACGATATGTTGGCAAGTAATTCGGATACCGTTGCAAACAGTGTACGTACGGAACGACGACTCGCTCATACTTCGCACGGGTGTCACCCAATTCGCATCAGATCGCAATTCGAAGACCAAGGCGCGGCCCTTTTCGAATCTGCTTGTTGAAGTTCCAGCACCATCGGTCGCAAAGTCGTGGACTGTTACAATCGTGTTCGACTTCATGGAACCAAGCCAGAAGATTACGTCCTTTGCTATCGTTAACCGCACGACGCCCTCGATGTGCGCAAAGGTAAAAGTTACCGAATTGGCGGGTAAGAGAAAGTCAAATCTCGTGACTGGAAGAAAACAAAAGAAATTGAACACAGCCACCAGATATTGGATAGTACGTTATATATGATCATGTATCGCCGGCTCCACAGCGACGCTGGCGCTGAAAAATCCTGCTAACTCATCGCCATAAACATATTCATGACCCAGGCAGAACATCGCCATATCCTCATTATCGGAGGTGGGATCATTGGCTGTACCACCGCCTATTATCTATCCAGACATCTCCTTTATGACCCAGAGACCACGAAGATCACCGTCCTGGAGGCATCGAAGAACGGGATTGCTCAGGGGGCATCTGGTAAGGCAGGTGGACTAGTTGCTAAATGGGCGTACCCTTCCGAACTCGTCAACACTTCGTTTCCCGAGCATCTCAGACTGGTAAAAGAACACAACGGAACAGACCGATGGGGCTTCCGCTTCGTCAACTGCGGAACATGGGAGGGTATTGGCGAGAATCTGGAATACGATCTTGGGGCTGAAGAAAGAAAGGGAAATAGGCAGAAGAGTTTAGAAAAGAAGCTTGGCATTGGATCGAACAAGCAATCCGGACGGATCAACAATGGTCATCCAGAGAGCTTGAACTGGGTTAAGCAAGAACTGACCACAGGGTATGCCCCAATGGATCCAGGGTCTGGCTTTGAGGGCACCGCCCAGGTGCACCCTTACTTGTTTACCACAAGCATGATGACCCTAGCGGTGGAGAAGGGAGCAAAGCTCCAAAGGGGGAGTGTAATTTCCATAGAGAGGGAATCAGGCAGGGTCACAGGTGTCCGGTACACGGATCCTATCGACAATCATGATCAATTCATTTCTGCCACTCACGTCATTTTGGCTGCTGGCGCGTGGTCTCGATCGATACTACCGTCCTTACCGATTACAGCTACTCGAGCTCACAGTATCACTATACGTCCCAAAACTGGCGTGGACATTGCGCCATATGTGCTTTTTACGGAGATTCATTTACCACAAGGCCATCATGCCTCCCCAGAAATATACGCCCGACCAGACAACGAAGTTTATGCTTGTGGCCCAGGTGACGATTCGAGACTCCCAGAGACTGTAGACGAAGTAGAAGTCGATCAGGCGGCCTGTGAGAGTATCCGGGAGCACGTCATGAGCATTTCATCAGAGCTTAGGGAGAGAAGCGTTGACAGACGCCAGGCCTGCTTCCTTCCAGTCGTGAGCCATGGAGGTACTGCAGGACCGATCATCGGAGAAGTAAAAACAGTAGCCAATGGTTTGTATATCGCTACTGGACACACTTGTTGGGTGAGTCCCGAATTACCGGCTCAGAGAGTGAGAATAGTCTGACAGCCCTTCAGGGAATCTGTAACGCGCCTGGGACAGCCAAGGTTATGGCAGAACTAGTGATGAGGGGTGAAGTGTGGTCTGGGAAAATCAAGAGACTGGATCCCTCGATTTTTTTGTAAAAATGTTTGTGAAAAAAATGACTTGATGTATGTAAAGAACTCCCCTTGCACATGTGGGGACATATGCAATCACATCAACAAAGATTTGAAAGTTAAGTTACGCAATGAGTTCGTGAACGGACAGGTCTCCGGACGAACTTACCTTAAAGCAGGAAAGAGGGTTCTATGCCATGTCCCCAGAGATATGGCCACTGTTGTTCCTTAGCCGTTAGTGTAATGTTATTTCGATTAGCTCGGCGTAGCTTGAGTTTCGTGCAGCTCAATATGAAGTTTCTCAGTGGGCTTCAGGAGTCGGAGGTGACATAAAGAGGCCCTGTTGTGCAGACCAGCAACAAATAGGCTGTTTGCGGCGGCCGTATATAGAACAAAAGGCGGATAGTTGGGTGGACACGTATGTAAGTAGTCACTGCGCGCCACTGAATGGCATTGGCCTCGTGTCAGGAGTCAGAACATAACAATTTGACAGAGTATAAATATACCTTTCGTACTTAGTCGTCGTGATGGTGGAGTGAATGCTGCTGCGCATCACGCTGGCGCCCCTCGGAGAGAATAAGAGCTGTTACTATTAGGGAAGTAACCGACTGAGGAGACACGGGAACAATCCATGGGAGCAGGGTTCCGAGCTCGGAGCGGATATATCGCATCCCGATTGGTTTTTTTCATTAGTTTTGCACTGCCAGTAAGAGTCCAGGATCACAAGCTGATTGATTGACCCTGACATGTCCCTGCGCCAGTATGTCCATAACTTGCTATGAGAAGATGTCCGCCTTTTCACTGTGAATAAGCCATAAAGTGCTTACAAGTTCGTTGAGGCATAAGTATGATTCCCTTCAATAGCGAGTGAATGGTGTACTCGTACAAGTGTCATTCCGTTGCCGCGGCGGCCCTGATCGTGCCTTGTTCCGAAATCTGCCAATCGGTAGTGGGTCAACAGCGGACCCACACGACAACCTCCGAACTTCGAACCTTTTTCGTAACAAGTATCTAACTTACTCACTTGGGTGCTTCTGCGGCTAAGTTGAAGTTCTCACAAGGTATCTTGTTCCTTGTCTTCTCGGAGTCAAAACGTTTCGTTGTAACTTCTAATGTCAGTCTCCAGGAATTCGGTACGACACCGTGATCGTAATGGTCCCTGCCGCCAAGCAGTAATATTGGTCTCAACTAAGTCGACCCCAACGTACATATCAACCTCGTGCCCTCGTGTCAACCGTGACGCGTGATCCTTAACTACTAGCCTTGCAAGTCTAAAAAGGGCGAGCGTCAACGACGACCAAATGTCACATATTCATCCTGCTTTCACTCTCTATCTTCCCATTTTTTGTAATAATTTCTAGCCATGCTCCTTCTCTAATATTGGTCCCAGGAAACTACAAGCACCTTCGGTCTACTCCACCTGATATACTCATATTAACTCATCTAGTTACGATCGGTAAGCACGACCTCTTCTTAAACTGCTCCACTCCACTCGTGTCATGGTTTCCTCTCATTTCATGGAGTCTGATCACTTTGCTAGGTCTCCTGATTCGACGAACATACATAGTTGCTGAAGCACATCTATCAGCCATAAAATCAACTCCCTTCCACTGTCACTCCCTTTACCTGACTCCACCCTTATCCACGGGTACCACCATCTCTTGCAATCATCCCAAAATGAGGACATCCCGCTTGCTGCCCGCTACCCACTTCATCATGTACCAAGTCGATGACCCTCTCGAGTATGTTTCATGCTCATGAACTATCATGAGTCTGATCTGACGCTGCAATAAGCATTCTATATCGTAAACTCAATGTGGCCAAGGTAACTCTTGCACCTGGCTCTCCAATACCATCCACAATCGATATGCGGGTCACCAAAGATGCACATATCCCATCTCATGCACTCGCCATCTTCGACATCGAACAGGGCGACTGGGGACCCACATACCAGCCAATGATAGTGCCCATCCGTGTGGATCTGTACACTAGATATTTTCGCACAAATATCATTCCACAAAGTCCTCCCGGTACACCTTATCCTGTGCCAAATTGGGTCGCTCATCTCGGCGGACAATATGTAACCCTTCCAGTTATCCCCACTTTGGTCCCTCATGTTGCGTCGATACCGTTGTTATTCTTGTTTGCCCTGGGCCTCGAAACGCGATCACAGTTCCTTTGCTGCCGCTTACTTCCGACCGAGGTGATCGAGGAGTTTCCTGCTCCTCGAGCGATGGCCCAGTCAATGGCGGAGCGATGCAACGATGAACAACTAACCGCCCACGTCAGGTTTAACCACGGTTTATGGAAGAATATTCTGTCACTAGGTCCGCGTGACAGCGAATTTATCGAAGTGGTACATACAGCTTGGAATGCCACTGTTGAAGCACGACGTATCCGGCAACGTGCTGCAGTGACGGAATCAACAAGCGCAGAATGGGTCCCTCCGATGCTAGGCCATGGCATATCTTGATTCCCGTCCCCTCCGTTTCCCACCCAACTTATCTAACTTCTATTCCACCTACTTATATGAAATGGCCCTAATGTGACGTCTACTTGTACGAGGATCATGATTTTCTACAAACATCCATGTCCGCTGTGCTAATTTCCGTTGCTTCTGTCTTACCAGTAGCGACTATCATAAGTAGATACAAATGATAATGGCATCCTCAGCCTTCGCGTTCACCTGCACATTCTGCTTTTGGAATCTAAATGCGTGGCAGCACTTCGAAGATTGATCTGACGGACATTTGCTCCCGCTTGGAGAATTCCAGACTCCCCGTGGACACAAGTCATTTCAATTTCCGCGACCCGCCTTAGCCCCGGTTGGTGGCTTACTAGAAGAAATTTTGTTGACGCCGTATTCTCATGTTGCTGGGAAGGAATATGGCTGACTTTGGAGATCTATACGCCACCATTGGAAAAATGGAGGTCGAGTGCATGCGACCGACGTTGCCACTACATGGCTATTTCCTTTTTGTACACGTTTATGGATCAGGATGGTGACTTACTCTCCCTCCACATATCGCACGACACCTAATGGGGTCCCCGATGGGGTTATGCAAATCGGTATCCATTCAAGTGGGGATGAAAGCTAATGCCGCACCCACTGCTCGGCGCCGGAATCCGTGATCCGAACAACGTTTTTTTTTTTCAAGAGGATATATAGGTCTGAGTCCTTCCTCCAGAGAAAAAAGATCTAAGTTCTCCTTCGGATAGATTCAAATGTAGTATAAAACAAGTATGCAAACCTTGCTGCTCCCTCCAGCTTAGCCTATCGACCATCGACCAAGTATAATATGCACCCATACAAGGCAGGACTTGTCGGACAATGGATCGATATTTCAATGCTGTCGTCATGCAATAACTTCCGTAATGGTGCAGTTACTCCATTAGGTTGTCATCATTGCCGTACGTAGTCCCCTTCTATCCCTTCACCATATCACACAGAGCTTAATCGATCGAATCGAATCACTGTTTGTCAATCAAAATAAATTACCCCGATTCGCGCGTGGTCAGTATTCGCAAACATGAGTACATGAACACACGCAGGCCTTGGTAATATTGCCACCGAAAACGTTGCCAGCCAAAAATGGAACACTTCACCGAGTATCTCAGTACTAGTACAGTCTAGACTTCACACAGCCCAATGACAAGAAAGAACACCTCTCCTGACTCTGCTCATCTCCCGATTTTAGGTGGCTGCAGCTTTACATGGGTTCGTGAAACCGTATTCCCCCGCCCATAATAATGACCACCCACTTCCATCACGCTGATAGTAGCTTTGTGGATCGTCTCAGAAGTCCGTTGCGGCGGTGCCAGCGTCGAAATTACTCAAAAACATTTGAAGGTCGGCACAGTTAGGTCTTGGTAGGAGTGGCCATCTAAATGTGAATGACAACGAAGAACTCAAACACCCCGGTCGAGATTTGATGATACATTTATCTGCAGCGAAGCGACATTCGATTGTGTCACTTGCTAGGAAAGACAGCAACTGGCGACTACGAGCGCTACCCTAGTTTGGTCAAGTGTAGGTGCTGAAGCGACAGTGCAGTGGTTGTCCCCCTGTGTCTTGGTGGATAACCTCTGAACCTTGGAATCCCTCTCTCGGGGAAGAGGCAGGCACACCCAAAACTGAGAGCAACTGTTGCATTCGTAGTATTAGCTACTGACCAAGTGGGCGGCGGCAGCCATCAACGGAGTAAGCACCGTGAAATTGTGCTCATAACTAACCATGATGCACTGGATACACAGGGGCCTGGCATGGTATCAAATCACAAAACACGCACCTTTCGACTTTATATTTACTACAAACATCCGATAACCTTATTCTGCAGCAAGACATTACACATTCTTGAGCAAGATTAGCGGCTCCAACCGCTTCTAATGAAAGCTCAGTAATCAGTTCAGGGTAAAACAAGACTTCTCTTTGGTCTCTGCTCTCCAGTAGTAAACGTGGTTGTATACTGGAAAAATCCTACAGCCATTACATTCTTGCCGGGTTGTAACCAATTGTAATGCACAGTGTTGACTACAATTACGTTCAATAACTCGGCATGGTCTAAAGATATTTCCGACTTACTCGCTCAGATTGACAGCCTATATCTCTACCCATGTTACTCCCTAGCTCTGCACACACCACCCCTAGGTTGGGACATGAACCACTATCCCTTTTAGAACCAGGAGCAACTTGCCTGCTTGGGCTACACCAGTATTGATTGCAACTGCCACCACACCTGTGTTTGGCCGATTGACTGCGTAGCTGCTTGATTATTAGCCTCGGAAGTAGGAACTCTCAATTCATAGCCATCTAAGTAAACTTGTTGGGTGCTGCGCGTACATTTGAATGCGGGGTGCTCAATCAGCTTTGTTCTCCATGCGCAGAACCCGGGCTCTTGAGCAAGCTCAAACTCGTGACAATCTTTGAGAACATTCGTCGCCCTAAAGATCTCTTAGATCATTCAGATCATCATACTATGTAGGGAATATAGAGGATGCTCACAAGGGGCAACCAGTACATCTGCCAACCTTCCTCCATTGATCCATCTCACCAACTTCTCTCTCAACACACTCAAAGAGACAACTAGGCGTTTCAATCGTATCGAGGAAGTATTTGCCTACTGCATTCTGAGATTCGGGTTCTTGTGCCAGGGAGGCAGTAGAAGGTTGAGGCAAAGGTGCGATTGATATGACCGCAAACAGACTAGGGAGCACGCATCTACCTTAATATAGGCAAAATAAACTAACTCTGGCAGAAATAGTACACCTACATGGATCGGACTTGGGGGCAGAAGACTTCTTTGGTCAATGTGGATGCGAATCTGGTAAGTAGTCTGAGTAGACTACGTGACCAAGACAATAGCACTGACAAGACTCTTCCAAGTATTCACGTATGGCAATGCTTTCGTTTAGTGCTCTCGGAGGGTCGGAGTTGTTGGACTGTAAAGTCAGAATAAGACCCTTGAACGACAGGTCGAGTAATTCTTATACGATTCGACACTATCTAGAGTACACGAAGCCCCCGTCGATTATCACGAGACGAGGACTGCCTGCAGGGGGGTCTGCGGTAGTCTTGGGTACCCTGAAATAGATTTGATAGGGCAAGAAAAAACGCTTGGGAACGAATAACCTACAAATACTCCAAGTTGCACATAACTACACCAGCGATGGCGAGCTCGAGGCGAGGTGGATATACACAAATGTGTGCCTAAGACTCATACCTGGTGAAGATCAGGTGTAACAACAAGTTATAAATTCAACATATTTATAAGGGTGAATGCCAGAGGCATTGCCGCTGGGCAGCAGTAATAGGCCTGTGGGTTCAATAATCACTGCAACCCGCTCAGTGCAGTGTATTGCTGACTCTTGACTTCTATAAGGCCGGTCTCATCAGCCCGAGTACCAACATCAGACTAATTAGCTGTTCAGATCTGAGAAATATTAGGAGGGGGGGGGGCTGGGACACCCTTCGGAGGCCGAATGGATAGGTTTAAAATGGCTGAATAGTTCCTGTCACTTGCCACATAAAATAATGACCACTGAAGTAACATAGAATGCACAATGCGAGCAATTCAGAGAGTCTCGTGACCACTTACGAACGTTCAAAGATGCACGTACTGATTAAGCTCGATACACCACATTTTTCGCAATGATGACAGTCTAAGGTTTGACTTGTCGGCGCATGCATGTATGCTCGATATGACTTCAGCGGTGAGGAAGAGCAAGACTTGCGAGATGAAGAAAGTCCACCTCTGTGGTTAGCCGGACACGTGATGCTTGTGCCCCCCACGAAACCTCTATCATGATTCGTCTGAGTCTGAGTTCGGCCGAGTATAAAGGGAATCACGTGCCATGTGCTTCGAAGGAACTTTCGGAGCCGAGAATGAGTAGAAGTAGCTACCTAGTAGTTACTGACATGCTGGTAGTAGGCGCTACAAATTCTTCAAGCGGTGGCAGTACTGTGGGTGAAGAACGTGGAGCACGCTGCAAGGCGACCTCTCACTTCTTCTCATCAACTGACCTTCCGGATGCTCGATCGCGACCAAGCGCCAACAGATCTACTGACTGAGCTTCGTCAGCTCAAAGCGACCCAGAATAATAAAGAAGTACAAGGGCGTCTGGAAACTATCGAATCCATTCTCGAGAGGCTACTCGAAGGGCAAGGTCATAGCCAGGAGGACTTAGTGAGCGATACCCGTCAGTCTGCGAAGGGACAGGGTGAGGGTACAAGGGCGTCAACTGACTTAGGGAACCTGCGGCGCCGATGGCACTCCTTTCTACACCGTCCCAAGCGCGCGCCGCCCGCTCATGCACCCGCGCCTGGGCTTAAGTCCTCTGGGTCTCATTCCCTCCACGAAACTGACATACCATCTGGTGTCTCCAGACCTGCTCAGCCTTCTTTTCAAGAATTAGCCCATGACCCCAAATCCTCCGAGCTGGTAAGTAGCAGAGTTTGAGATATATTTCCAGCACCTTGACGATTGGTGTCACCCTTTTGTAGTCACCCCTCTCTGATACATTGGTCGAAGTATTGAGAGTAAGATTCTTTCCACTCCGTTGGTTCACCACTGATCTCTGAGATTTCCAGGAACACCAAGAAGCTACGGTAGCCCAGCTGCGCGAAATGACTGGGTATATGCGCGGCCTCAATGATTCCCTCTCTCGGGACGCCGTGGACCGCCAACAAGAGCTACGAGGTGTGACCGCAAGAATCGATCAACTCAGGTCTGAAATGGGTCCACACAAGGGTGACGCAAGCACTATTCCATGTAGGCCAATTCATTCAGATTGGAATCCTAAGCTTAGACTATATCCCCAGCCATCCACCACCCTGCGACCGAGGGGCAAGCAGCGTCGGACTCACCTCCTGATACTGACCCGTTCTCCACTGCGCCACCATCCATGCACCGTCCAATTGAACCATATGAGCCAACTGTGGTCACTTATACACCCAGCGTTGGGACATTTTTCCCTGTAGCTGTTCCACACTCTGATCAGGTGTCAACATCGGCCATTTCCCTTGCAGCCAGTGGGCAACCCAGTTCGCCAGCTGCTTCTCAGCGACTTTCACACTCTCCGGCTACTCGTTCCGTGCCTGTGCCAGTACCATCAAGCGAGCAACGTAATCCTGTGGTACATGCCCCACGTTCACCGACTCCCCCCCCTGCGCACAGGCAATATATCAGTAATATAGGACCTTCGAGTCCCATTTTCCCACCTGTTCCTCCCTCGACTGGCATATCGCTGACTACTTCGACTACTTCCCCTCGGCGATCTTTCCTCTCTCCGCCTGATAGTCCTATCCCCTTACAATTTCTTGGAGGGCGCTTTGCCCAACATACTATAACTACTCGGACGCCTAACTACGAACACCCGGGCCCTGAACATTTCCCAATTAACAAGACGGAACTTGAACCAGGGCAAGTTGTACGTGATGCATATGACACTCAAACAAGGCACCAGGATGAATTTGGACAAGCCGGACAACTCAATTTCCAAGCAAACGAGACGCGCAGAGGTAGTGAACCAGGTCAACAGGGGGATGAACCCCAGGACATACCACCCTTACTCAGTTCACACCTTCGTGATCGTACACAGGCCTTGGATGCTACGATCATACCCACCCAGGCTACCATGGGAGACACAGTACTACACCCCGTACCCAGCGCCTTGGGTGCAGTTGACATGCTCATAGAACTAATCGGAAAAGAGCGTGAACCGCCCACTGCTCGAGCCAATCACGAATCAGCCGGAATTCCTACTGGGAGGACACATATCGACAAGGCGCGGGAGGTCAAGATTCGTGGGCTAGAAGAGGAACTCAATCGCGTTCGCGGGGAACGTGATAACGAGCAACAGTTATATATGGATGGGTCAGGAAGTTCCCGTGTTACAGTTACAGAGCGGCACGAAGCCTTGCGCAATCAGCTGAGTGACATCGCAAATATGGTGCAACAGCTCCACTCAGAGTATGAAGGACGCCGGCAAGAGAAACAGCGCCGCGAGAATGAAAGAGACAGTCAGATTCAAGAGTTGCTAGGGATAGCAACGAGAATTGTCGAGGAGCAGGCGGCTGCCAAGGTACGGGAGGAAGAGGAGAATTACAGTGAGTACTGCGAGATTGGGCGTAGGAAGCACACTGTCGAGCAACTACGGTTCCTTGATACGCCCCTCGTCGCCTTGCTGACTAAACTATCCTAGCCTTGAGGTCGGATACTCAAAGACAATATGACGAACTCATTGGTACCATCCGTGCTACGGCGAACGAGCAAGTGCCATATAATGTGCAAGGGGTATGTATATAATCTCTCCCGTTCTCCCCCTTATTTCTGACGGGTGAATTCAGTACTTGGATGAATTCAGCAAAGTCCTTGCAGGCGAGGTTCGCATGCTTCTTGGCGAAGTTGGCAAATTGCGCGAGGAACGAAGGTCCATTCAACAGTATGTAACGACCAATTCATCATACAGGTATCCGTAAATAATAGTGGTGTAGCGAACTTGGGTTCCTGATGATGATGAAGTCCAAATATGGTCCAGGGGGCGAGTTTGACCCAGATTGGTTTGTCCCTCCCTTATCGATGGATTTGGCACTTAAAACAAAAACAGGCACCCTCCGATGCCTCCTCCACCCCCTGATGCACCGTCGGCCCAAGTCCGACAACGTTCCGTCCCTCAACGACGGGATGACGACTCAAACCCAGATTGGTTTGTAATAAGCATCCCTCATGAATTGTTGTTTACAACATCGAAAAAAATAGGCAGTCTGATGTGCCTCCTCACCCTCGACTTAATGGCATACTTTCGGGCTCACCCTTACCGTCACCCTCGCCCCCACCGCCGCCAGAATCAGCGTCAGAACCTAGATATACAGAATCATGGGCGACATGGCACCGTGAGTACGACCTTGGAAACTTCAATAAGGTGATTGACCTGGACATTCAACAGCAAACCCTGCGCTGTCACCCACTCCTCCATCCATTGAGCCTTCATTGTTGCCTGATCGTCAGAGTCCTGGATTATTCGGACCCAGGTCGCCTCGTGGTTCATTCTCGTGATATCTCTTAGCCGAGCATATCTACCGATACCCTGAAACTGCACTGCACACAATATTCATGTCAATCCGGTGATGATTATGGATCATGATGTAGATTTTGGGAGTGGCTGCAAGATTATATGCACGTACAATGCTTTTGTTGCTCTTATTGATGTATGCTTTGTGTGTTTTCTTCAGTTAGCTGTAGCAATGCACTCATCTCTGACTATCATAATGTTGTTTTCTGAGATGTCTACTTATATTACATGGTTGGACACAGCCCTCTCATGGTAAAAAAAAATGTGTGCGAGGTGGGTGTATGTTAGTTCCTAGACACTTTAAAGCGAAGTAGTGTAGTCGGGAGACGAAACAGCTCGGGCGGAGCCTAGAGTCTACTTCTACTACGCAGTGGAAGTTCTTAGGTAAGGACTGTAAGACTTACTAAAGTGTTCACTTGGGGTGATCTTCTGGTTGGGTGTTTTTGAGTACTATTCAATGGATGTTGAACTGTTACTATTTGTGGACCTGGAGGTCCAGTATATATATGCCACAGACATGGTCTGTGCGTGGTACATGGATTTTTGTTCAACTTGTGGGTTGAACTACATATGGTAAGTAGCACCTTCCATAAAAGAGTCTCTCAGGTATCATACTGAGTAAGCATGGAATACCATAGAATGAGATAGAAGGAATGATGTCATACAGCCTAGACCTTTCTCCATATTGGTGAAACACAGGTAATGTCCAATAACCGGTCATAGAATCACATGCAGTGGTAAACACATGCAAGTGTTGTGTCTGTGACAAATGCACATGACAAATCTCCTGAGAACAAACAGTGAGCGTCTGTTACATAATACCAGTGCTAATACCTCGTTTGTTCAACACTCCCCCAGATTTGGTATGTGCCAAATCAAACAGCAGGAAGTCTGCGAAGGCATGAAACTTTACATGTCCTAAATTCTTGGTTAAGATGTCTGCAAGCTGTTTGTCAGTTGTGATATGTCTGACAATAAGCACTTTCCAATCCTCGATGCACTCTCTGATAAAGTGATATCGAATATCAATATGCTTGGTTTGTCTCTCTTGCGCAGGATTCTGGGCAAGGAAAATCGATCCCATATTGTCTCCATATAGTGGAATGGGTTCTGGTTTGAAACCAAGTTCGGTGAACACAGAGTGAATCCAGACAACCTGTCGAGAGGTATTGGATAAGGACATGTACTCGGCTTCTGTAGATGACAGAGCGATAGTCTTTTGCTTGCGTGATAACCAAGTAATGGGTGCTTCATTTGCCAGTACAATCATACCAGTGGTGGATTTCCGATCGTTCTTGTCAGAAGCCCAATCTGCATCACAATTAGCCTCTATAGAGTACTCGGCTTTCCTTTGATATGCCAATCCTTTCTCCTTGGTGGCTTGAAGGTAGCGAAAGATATATAGGGCATGATTAAGGTGATCCTCATTAGGATTCAATGCAAATTGTGACATTTTTATGACGGCAAATGAGATATCGGGTCGAGTTCCCAGAGTGAGATACAGTAGGGACCCGATTACGGATTGATACTTTGAACGCAGTGCAGGGGTAGTTTCTCTCTCATGCTTTACTGGTTCATATCCAGATGGGAGTGGAGTGTTTGCCAGGCAACAATTCTCCATTTGGAATCTTTGGATGATTTTGTCCAAGTAAGCGACCTGATCAACAATCAAAAGACCTGAGGAACGATCTATTTGGAGACGCATTCCGAGATATTCTTTGGCTTGTCCCAAGTCACGACATTCCCATACTGTCATGAACTTCTTCTTCAACTCTTGAAGGTATTTGCGATTGTTGCCAGTGAAGAGTACATCATCAACGTATATGAGGAGAATGATGACAATGTTTTCTTGTCCTATCCTCTTCTGCAACACATATACTCCAGCATCTGAATGGATGCGAGTAAAACCAAGTGCTTTGAGGGATTTGTCTAATTCGATATTCCATGCTAGAGCAGCCTGTTTTAGACCATATAACGCTCTAAGCAATTGATAGATGTAGCACTCTTTTCCCTTCTGCACAAAGCCTTCTGGCTGTTCCATATAAATTTCTTTGTCCAATTTTCCATACAGAAATGCAGTTTTGACGTCCAGCGCCTCTAGATCCCAATTGTATTGGGCAGCCAGGGATAGAATGATTCGAACAGACTTGAATCTTGCTACTGGAGAGAAGACATCTTTGAAGTCTACTCCATATTCTTGAGAGAAACCTTTGGCTACTAAACAGGCACGTTTTCGCCCATCAGATTTAATAGTGTAGACCCACCTGCACTTTACAGGCTTTCTCCCATGAGGTAGAGGTGTAAGTTCCCATACTTTCCTCTTGCCTAATGCTGCGATTTCCTCGCACATGGCGGCTTCCCAAGCCTTTTTGTCATCGGCTGGTAGTCTCTGAGTATCCCGATAATGAACAGGTGTTCTTGACTTCTCCTCGACCTTCTGCATAAGCAAGTAGTTGATGAAGTCAGTACCACATTCCTGACTAAGCTTGTGCAAGTCGATCATCGGCTCCCCCATGTCCGATGCTTCTCTCGTTTCCTCAAAGGTCATCTCCTTTGATGCTTGCCTTTCTGCATCAACAGGATGTGTCCTTTCTCCATAGGTATTCTCTGGTCTGAGAGGAATAACTTACTCTCTAGTAGACCGATGGATGCTGGAGTCTGGATAGGGTGTATATTGAGAGGGTAGTGCTGTTTTTAAGGGAATTTTAACAGTCTTTCTAGAAGTCTCTGTTTGTGGTTCCGTTTGCACTTCCAGAGGGGTTGCAAGTTCCTTCGGGTGGTTCGGAGAGACAGTTGGACGAACTGTTTGTGGGATATCGACAGGTAACTGTTCCTCTGAAGGAGCGACCTCCATTGGAACATCCTCATGAGGTTGGTCTTGAGTTTCCTCTGGTAATTGGTCTTTTCCACCAGTCTTTGCACACCGCAGGAAAACTTCTTCATCAAAAATAGCATTAGTGCTAATGACGACCCTTTGATTTTTATCCAGGAATTGGTAGGCTTTAGTTCCAGGTTTGTAACCTAGGAATATCATTGGAGTGCTTTTAGCCTGTAACTTTGTCCGATGTTCCTTTTTGATAAAAATGTAAGCCAGACAACCGAAAACTCTGAAGTATGAAACATCAGGTTTTTTACCTGTCCATAATTCTACAGGGGTTTTCCACTGTGATTGACGAAATGGTTGGCGATTGTAGACATGCACTGAGGTCTCAAGGGCATGTTGCCACATGTTAGGAGGAAGACAGGCAGAATGTCTCATGGCTTCTTCCTTCTCTACCATGGTGCAATTAAAATGCTCAGCACGACCATTTTGTTGGGGAGTATTGGGAGCTGTCATGTGATGCTCGATACCATGTTTGCATAAAAAGGCTGCAAACTCAAGAGATCTAAACTCTCCCCCACGATCCGAACGTAGCTGAAGGAGTCATCCCAAGACACGATTTTGAGCCCAGGCAAGCCATGAACAAAAGGCATCAAAAGTGTCGGATTTAGAGGAAAGAGGGACGATAGAGGCGTATCCACTGAAGTCATCAATGAAGGTGATGACATAGTGCTTGTGGTAGTAGGATTCCACAGGGAATTTGCATAAATCAGTGTGGACTAGTTCAAGTGGTTTGGTGGCATGTTTGTAGGTAATGTGGTAAGGTTTCTCTGTCATTTTCCCTAGAGCACAACCTGAACAGGGTTTGTTATCCATTGAGGTCTTGAATGGAGTAACGGTGGTTGCTTTGGACAATTGGCGCATGGCATTGTATGAGCAATGGCCCATCCATGCATGCCATAGGTCAGAAGTTTCCTTTGAACTAATGGTTTGAATCTGATCAGTTATAGACTGTAAAGATACTCAAATATAATGAAGGGACCCTTTAGATGCTATTGGGCATGACTGCAGGTAAAGGTCACCATTAGGTGCAAAGATTTGAGTTCCATCAACATTCGATGTCAGTGTATAGCCCTTGTTGGTCAACTGAGTGGTCGAAATTACCCTCATATGGAGTTTGGGACAATACTCCACTCCGTAAAGTTTAGTCAACCTTCCTTCATGACGAAATATGACAGTACCATTCCCCAATTTCTCTACAACTGTGTCTGCATCTGCCATTTGAGACAGTTTCAGAGTAGGATATGCAGAATATGACATGAAGTCATCGAGGTTGTGAGTGCAGTGCACAGAGGCACCGGAGTCAAGTAGAATCAGTTGACTCTTTTTGCCTTTACAAGTTAGACACATGGTTGCTTTCATATTCATAGGTAAATGGCATGAGATGCACTTTCCCTTCTCTTGTGAAACAAGTACTTTGTGCTTGGTGCAATCAGAGCACAATGGATGATGATAGTACATCTCCAGCACGTTATGGTCCTTGTCCATAAGGACTGTGTTCCCCAGTCCATCTGCCATTACCCATGGGTATACAGCATCACCAGGCCAGTTATCAGTGGAAGGGAGTGGAGGTCGAATCTCAGCCAACTTCTGAGCAGTCTTGGCGAAACCTCCATATCCAAGTGGATCTCCCTCTGACAGATCATGACTCCACATGTATCTGGGATGATGTGAGCCACACTCGTCACAATTGTCCTCCCCATCATAGACATAAACGTCTAGAGGTTGTCCTCCAATATTGTATCCATCTAGCTTGTAGCATGGATGATAATAGGCTGGTGCCCACAAACCTGTAGTCCAGTCAAGTGACCAATAGAAAATCTGAAATTCTCTAGGTTTTCGTCATGCATCCGGGATGGTCACTCCCAGCTTTAACTGGAAAGTATGCACTTGGTCATGGTAATCTCGATTGAAGGGTTTATAAGTGGACAAATTTGAACACATGACATCTCGTGGCAAAACTCATCGTACTAGATAATACAAGTCCTCATCACTCATTCCTTCTGATTCCTTTCCGATATACTCTGGAATAGGATCAAGGAGAGAGTAAGAGACTTTGTATGACAGCGTAGATGTGGTAGACTCACACATCACCATTGGACCATCATCATAGTCATAATCCTCTGCAGTGAGAGGATTGACCAAGTCCTCATAAAGCTCCTCAGGGATATCTATCTCAGGAACCGTTTGAAATGGCTCCAAATGACCCTGGCAGATGAGCTCTAGCTCCTGATCCAGCTGCTGGACAGTGAGCTTTGACGAGCTCGCAACAGGTTGTTCAGGAATCATCGCTTGATCCTGAGGTCTGAATTCCTCCTGCTGAAGGTATTCTGCCTGCATGTATGTGAAATCCTGTTCATTGTACTGCGGAGCTTCTTTGTAGGCCATTGATTCGTTGTCTTGAATCATATTATTTCTGGCCTTTCCTTTGCCTTTGTTGGGGCGAGGTCTCTGCCCCTGGTTTTGCGGGTTCTTTCCCCCACAAGTACCTTGGCCTCCTTGCTTTCCTCATCCCTTTCCCTTATTAGGGAACTGCCTCTGTGGGGGTACCTGAGGCATACAGATGAGCTCCAGGACACAGCAAATCTGTTGCTTGCCGCCAGTATAGTATACTTTCTGGCCTGTAATGTGGCAAGTCTCGCCCAGATAGTGGTTCTTCCTGCAAGAGCCATTTCTGCACTGAGGATAACTTCCTCATGGAGCATACTGCATGTTCATTGTGGGTTTGACATTGGAGAGTCAGTGAATGAGGGACTTCTGATGTGAATGGCAAGGTCCTTCGTACCACTCTTGATCAATGGTACTCTTTCCTTTTCCAGTCACTCTCCACTGGTATTCCTTTTGGATATGCGGGATAATCATTGATGGCTTAAAGTTCACATCCTCGACCGTGGTGGTAATGAGGGAGACAACGTTCTCCCAATCCAAGGGTAAAGCCATGAGAATGGCCATTGCAACTATTTTGTCATTAATGGGAAAACCTGCCGCTGTCAGGCGTTCAGCGCAGGCAATAAGCTTGTTTGCCTCATCAATGGGATTAATGTTCCCCTTGATTCTGTGCTGAAAGAGTGATCTCATTTCAGAGAGGGCACCAATGTTGCCCGGTTGGCCATAAGCAGTTTCGATATCCACTAAAGTCAACTTGGCAGTGGTTTTCATATGGTGGTAAAAGGAGGGGGAAATGCGAAGCTTGATGACACCCCTAGCCTGGATGTCCTTGTCCATGAAGGCTTGGACCTGTTCGGTGGTAACTCCAGCTCCAACAGCAGGTGTGTCTTCAGTGAAAGCTCGATAGAACCCCATAGCCATGGCGAAGGCATCAATGGAGTCACGCCATAACTTGTAGTTGTTTCCGTTAAGGAGAGGGACAAAAGTGAGAACATCTTTTGTGGACATTTTAAAACCTAGAATAGACAGTTGAAAGCAAACCAGTTAGCAAATGTGTTTTCCTCTTCAATCTGGAAGGGGATAAAAGGCTTAGGTGGAATGGGCTTTGGCCCTACTCTATGTTTTCCATTATGCGTCCCTGGTTTTCTCCTGGGGGGCATATTTTCCATCATCCTCTGGAGTGCATTATCCACTCTTTTATCCTTTCTTCGCTCTCTCACCCTTTCTCGTCGCTTCCACTTCTTTTCTCCCATCTTTGACCTCTCCCAAAATGCCCATCCTGTTGCTGATGTTCCAGATCCTGCAGGTTTCTCTAAGACTTGGAAAGTAGTGTGGATTGTTTACTCGATCAACCTTTTCCCCCATACCAAGTACAGAGTTGATGAATGAAACACTTTGATCCAATTCCCAAGCCCTGATTGCGCAGGACGGAAAGGGTGTTTTAAACACAGAATGATGGAATTCCTTATTGGCAATTCAACCATGGAAGTACATTGGGTGTGCAGTGAAGGGAATTTGGGATATAAAAAGATCAAGTTTCTGGACGAAAATGAAAGGGAGAAGCATATGTGTAAAGCGTACATGATTCTTATGTATACTTCTTTTCAGAGGTACACTGTGATAGTTCTTGTCATCAAAAGGGGTTGTTGAAAGGATAAAGTTCAAATCAGCAGCGTACGGCTTGTGAACGTAGTATGGCATAGGATATGTCTGATGCGTTTGGTGTGTCAAAGTAGTCTGATAAAGTCTCAGGCAACACTGGTTTTCTGTTGTCATCATAGCCCATTTTGAGGATAGGGCACAGCGCCTCAAGATCAAGGATCTTGACCTTGCCTCATGGGTCCGAAGGGATGACGACATAATCCTGAACTTTAGTAAGAAAATGTGAGAAGTCCCATTGCATGATAGTGAAAGGATGTGAATAGTAAGTGCAGAAGAAGGGGTGTGTGTCAAAGACTCGACCTGGATTGACAAGCGAGAACCTATATTGGTTTCTCATCACCTCAAATCCTATAGCCCTCATCCACAGGAGGTAAACATTGTGAGTGATGAAGAATAGGGAGAAAATGTCTCCATAACCTGGAGTGAAGATTTCTGCTGGGGTTGACCTCTTCCCTATTACCACAACTCCATTTCCCATTGGATATTGATGCCCATACTCCATCTGCCAAGGGTAGAAATCCCTGACATGGGCTGCATCTCCACAACTCACATACCACTCCATATCATAGTTCAGGACATTCCTTGTGCTGCTAAAATCTTCTCTGTCCATTATTGGACAATTGATACGTTTGCGAATCCATCGCTTTTCATCTGCACTTAGTTGAAAGTCGTCTGGATTAAGGTTCTCGTCTTCATAAAAGTTGAAGTGTAAAAACTCAACCTCTTCGCCTTCCTCTGGTGATTCTGGATAGACAAGGTCAGGAGTTACTTCTCCTTCCTCAAGAGGTGATAGTTTTTTCATGAAGACTATGTCCTGAGGGACATAGAGGTCCTCGAATTCCTCTTTTATCTCAATGTCCTTGGTTCTGGTAGTATGTGCCCTGGACCAATGAGGAGGTGAAAGGGGAGTAGGCATATTAGGCCTAGTTGGGATTAAAGAGGGTACTCGAGGTCGTAGTAGGTGACCTGGAGGAGGATGAACCAGTGAGTGTGAAGGTGTCACCAGATTGTGTTCCAGAGTCATCACCAGTGGTCCAGAGTTCCAGACTAGATGTTCATCGACGCAGTGGTCGTTGTGCTGATGAAGGTGGGAAGGGGATGTGGGTGGAACTTGCATTAGAGTAGGTGCCGGGTGAAGGAATAGGTAATGGGTTTGAATCAATTATGGGATCGTCTTGCAAATGAATTACCTCGTAGGGGACTGGAATAGGATTACCGTCAGCATCCATATATCCAATAAATGACCCACTACTGTGATCAGAAGATGGTAATGAGGCCGTCATGGCACTCATATGCTGTCCCCTGAGCCATAAAAAGGTTGGCTGTACAGGGGTCAGGTCAAGGCGATTTCTCACTTGACTTTCAGTCAAGCGAGCTCTAGCAGACTCTATGAGCCTTTGTCACCTGACAGAATCTACAATTCTCTCAGCAGCCTCAATGAAAGCTCTATCAAGGCACGAACATAGTTCTACCAGAGTAATTCCTGGATTTGCATCAATGAATTGCAACACCACTGACTCCTCAGTCAGTTGAGACTCATATCTTGGTGGTGGAGCAGACAAAGTATATGCAGGAGGATCTGTAAGATCTTCCAGCATTGAAGCATCCTCAGGAGGAGGACCAATGGTCCGATCCACCTGGATGCACCATGACCCAAATTGATCACTTGCCTCAGCCACCACTCTATAAGTGCGACAATGAGCAGGTGTGTGCTGCATCTCAACACAGAGTGTGAAAAAGGCAATAGCTGAAATGGCAAAGAAAAATTCAGCTTGCCAAAATGGCAGTTGCAGATAAACCCATTGTATTCCTCAGAGAAATGAGAGGGTGTTGAGGAGACCCAACAAAATCCTCCAAGTGAACCGCGAGCCATCATTTGGTTGCATCCCTTGCTCAGCTGCTGCAAGGTTATAGATGTCAAACCTAGGCGATGAGCTCAGGGCTCATAACCTAAAGCAAAGTAGTGTAGTCGGGAGATGAAACAGCTTGGGCAGAGCCTAGAGTCTACTTCTACTATGCAGTGGAAGTTCTTAGGTAAGGACTGTAAGACTTACTAAAGTGTTCACTTGGGGTGATCTTCTGGTTGGGTGTTTTTGAGTACTATTCAACGGATGTTGAACTGTTACTATTTGTGGACCTGGAGGTCCAGTATATATACACCGCAGACATGGTCTGTGCGTGATACATGGAGTTTTGTTCAACTCGTGGGTTGAACTACATATGGTAAGTAGCACCTTCCATAAAAGAGTCTCTCAGGTATCATACTGAGTAAGCATGGAATACCATAGAATGAGATAGAAGGAATGATGTCATAAGCACGTCATCCTGACGTCATACAGCCTAGACCTTTCTCCATATTGGTGAAACACCAGTAATGTCCAATAACCAGTCATAGAATCACATGCAGTGGTAAACACATGCAAGTGTTGTGTCTGTGACAAACACACATGACAAATCTCCTGAGAACAAACAGTGAGCGTCTGTTACATAATACCAGCGCTAATACCTCATTTGTTCAACACACTTTGCAAAGGATGATAATGAAGATACATGTTACAGATTACCAAACTTCATGACCATACTATAACATACTCACCAGTTCAGGGAAGAAGGACATACTAATAAACTGTTGGTGGTTGGTACATAGCTCTGGGTAATTAATTACTCTCTCATCCAGACTTACAAGCCAAGCTACACTGGCCAATGAGACACTGATGAAGACATAACCAGTTAAACTGGTGAGACCCATGAAACTCTATGTTGCCTCAATCTACAGTGAGACAGTGTATATTCATACTACATCATCACTGATATACTACTTTTCTAAACATATCTCCATGCACCATATGAGATAGATCACAAAGTTCTGGGCCACCCTCTGGAATCACTAATGTGTTTCTAGCTTGTATGAAAGGCTGCTAGTTCCCAGAACAATAATTGCCCACTTGGCCCAACAGGCCAGTCATCATGGTTCAGGCTTCAGCTTGACCAAGTCTCTGTAATCCTGGGTTCTAAAGTTAAGCATCACTCTATCAGATAACCTGTCTGCATGACATGACATCTGTGATTTACCTAAAACTACAATAAGTTCAAAGTAGAGCATGTCCACTCACCACTCAGCAGAGACAGAAGGCATCACTTCCAAATGATATGCAGAAATGCTAGTGTGTACCTTCACTCCAGCAACAGTTGGAGATTGGGATTTGCTCGCCGCTGGCAGCGAAAGGGGACTAGCGGGTTTGTCTTGGCGACCCCCTTGCCATGTATAATGACCGAGAAAGTGGGTTAGCGTCCATATGCAGTGGTATGTAACCAGTTTGTGGCTATTGCGGCATTATCAGTTTCATTTGGCTTTGGTTTGGCCTTTCAAACTGACATGTGATTAGGGCTAATGACCATCCAAAGGAATGGCTGTCTTGCAGATCTCAGTATGTAGCTTCATCCTTCGTGATAACACAAAGGTTATAAATATGTTTAGTTTCTATGCTCGAGTGCATGATCATATTATCCATTTATCATACAAACATTCAATGTAGGTAGAACTACTGAAGAAAGTGAAGCTGATAGTACAAGACAAAAGTGTTCGTGGGCATGGCGACCTATCATGACGCTGCCTCCGTTGTCAAATACTGTTGCTAGTACCACGATGCGCTGCGATCACGAGATAGTGATCCGATGGGGTTGCTGTTCTGGTGTAGCCTTGGGGAACGTGATATCTAGGAGACCATTCTCCATCTTGGCCTTGACGTCCTCCGGCTGGATGTTCATGTCAGCATATGCAACGGACTGGTGTAATTTATTCTCACCTTTACACCGACAGGGAGCTGAATAGTTCGCGAGAACTTGCCCTGTCTTCGCTCGCGAATAGCGTACCCCTCTTCCTCACGGGACTCCGTCTTGTGGAACTCCCCAGAAACCGTCAGACGATTCTGGTGGACTTCAATCGAAACGTCCTCGGAATTCAATCCGGGCAACTCAAAGGTTGCAGTGATGGTGTTTGTATCTTTGTTTTCATGAACGTCCATCCTAGAAGAACATGTCTGATGATATGTGACTGCGATTACCACTGTGGTACGTACCTGGGACGGAACGGCTGTTGACGTTCATTGTTATTGGTAGTCTGGCTCCTCTCGACCGCAGCGCTCGAGGGCGAGAAGCGAGCTACAAATGCGTCTTCAAAGAGACGATCGAATTCGGTGAAGGGGTCGTAGTAGAGGCGCACGGGATAGGACATGATAGAGCAGTAGTTGCAGTGCCTGTAGTGGTTGGTGGGTTATGTTTGTTGTAGAGATCAAGACGAAAGCTACCCGTCTTATATACCCTGAAAGCCCCTCCATCAAGAAGTGGCTTCAATGTTCTCGATGCGGCAAACATAGTCCAGAAAAGCCGAGCATGTTCCAAGGCATTCAGGAAAGTTCTGGCGTTGAGTTCTCGTTTTGGAAAGATCCCTATTTGGGGTTATTTGGTTTTGTTCAAACAAGGGCGATTAGTAAGCGTCCAGGCTCAACGGTTGGAGAAGATGATCCATGGTGTCACTTGAAAATCATATCATTGATGGTCGACCGGATCATCTATCGACGAGTGCTGTTTGTAGCAACATAGCCAGGACGCACTTGAGAGCTCGAAGCTCAAAAGATGGGGCCAACGCATCTCAACATTACTGCATCCAAGCCTGACGAGCCAGCTCACTGAAGATACAAACAAGGATATCAATGGAAATTTTCGAGTGCAATAATACGATACGGTACCTCGGGAATCTACATAATGGTACACTGCACGCGTATAAACGCATCCCCCAAGGGAGAGAAGCTAAGGATCGACCTGCAATGCAAACACAAAGGTAACACAGTTTTTATGTTTGTTTGATGGGATAGTCCTAGTCAACCTCCATCGAACGAGACTCATCCTCGCTCGCGCCGATCGCTCGACTTCGCCGCCTCGCATACTCACTTTGTCGTGCTCTTTTCTTTGCACTGATCAACACATCTCCGGATTTTGGTCCACTTCCGTGCGATAGCCTCCTCCGACCTGCAACCCCCGCGCCAATACTCGACCGCGTCTTTCCACGTGCTGCGCCCGTACTCTTACCTGCGCCCGCACCTGTGCCCGCGACACCACTCCGGGTCACCTCAGCCTCCCGCTGAGAGGCAAGCCTTGCAATTACCTTGGAGCGTGAGATACGTGGCCTACGACCAGGAAGCACTTTTGGCTTCGGCGGGATCGGAGGTTTAGATTCCGATGGCGCTGCTGCTGACGACGACTCAGCGGGACCAGCCGCTGAACGGGGCTTGATGATGCTCTCTGCTGCAGCGGTGAGTGATATTGGACGCATCGTCATTGGGCTTAGGGGCTGGCTGAAGACCTTGCCTGGCGGGGAACGCGGAGTAAGAGGGCTGTTTGTGATCTGCCCAAGGGTGGGGCTCGAAGGCGCAGGGCGGGGAGTGACGTCTCTTTGCGTGTGTGCCTTGGACGCACCGCCCCTTATCGAGCCTGCATTCTCTGCATGTGAAGTGCCACGCGCGAGACTGGCGACCTTGGCGAGCGAGCTAGCGGTGGGGGCCATCAGCGTCGAAGATGGCCGTGATCGAGCGGTGCTCCCTGAAGCCTTTACGTGGTTGTTCACTACTGAACTTCTGATGCTGGTACGCGTGCCCATGGATGACACTCGCGTGGTGCTTCCGGATGCGCCTCCCTTCACCCCAATCGAGGATATGCCTGTCACAGAATTGTTTCTACTATGGCTGCCTTTGGTATTGTTTGTAGCGGGAGGATTGAAGAGAGGGATGGGCCCCCGGGAAGTTCGAGAAGATGTCGTACCAGTTCCCTCTGCAGAGGACGCGGGTGGAGCAAGCGTCGAGCGTGAAGTCGTGCTCTGTGTCGTCGGTCGTCCGGATGCAGCACCCCCAGATGGCATCCGTTTTGTCTGGGGTACAGCAGCGACAGGAGGGGGACCCGATGAACCAGGTACCACTGCAGTTTTCTTTGACTGAGGAGCAGTCAGAGGTGACTTTACTTCTTCCTTGCGAGGTGCGGTCTTGGGAACCGGTACCCGAGACGGTGCTGAGGTGCCAGCACCCCGGTTCCAAACACTCTGCACGATTGATTTGGCGGTGGACAAGAATCCAAATCGTGACGCGGCTTTAGGCTTTTCTGAAGGACAAACGCATTAGCGGTGGATGTATTGTGTAGAACCCAAACTTACGGGGAGGAGGCGCACGGCCACCAAGACTGGGGCGCCCCATGCTGCTTCTACGCTTGGCCTTGTTGTGCTCCAGCCGCTTGCGAATGAGCTCTCGCTCTCTCTGCTTCTTTTCCTCTTTGTCCTTTTCTTTGTCAGCGTCATCGGGAGGAGCGAGAGTGGTTCCTTTAGTGTTAGATGCCGAGGCTTCTGCCACAGGCTCAGCAAGCGTCTCATGTTCGAGACGCGGCCGTTTAGACATGCGTCTCTGGCCAACGTCCTCGTCCTCGTCGTCTTCGTCGCCAAACCCACCAGGCACAACTTTCGCCTTCGATGCACCACTCGCGACCTTGAGCCCGCTCGCCCGGCGGCGTTCACTAGCTTTCCTTTCCTTGATGACCAAACTTGATTTTCGCTTCTTCGATATGATTGGCTCGGGTGCACGTGCCCGCTTCTGTGCATACTGGACAATCGACTCCATTTTGTCGAACGTATCCTGGTGTGCCTTCTCAAACATGGCAGTGGTGCCCTCGGTAACACTGGTCTTATCCGTGGTTATAGACTCGTCTGTTTTGCCAGCGGCCGACTGCTCCTGCCTATTCCGGAGAACATCGATGTCAACGCTTTCGATGCCTTCGTCCGCCAGTCGTTTATTCATCTCATCTAACACAGACTGTGCGGCAGAGCGGAATGCCCTGTTCGACAGATTATGCTGTGGGAGTGGTGATCCGAAAATGAACGGTTCTGCCCTGGTCACACCAGCTCGCTCACGAGCAAATGCTCTCTGCGGTTTCGGTGCAGGAGAGAAAATGTCGACAGGTTCTGATGAGGGTTTCTCGGTTGATTTGGGTGTTGCACCCGTGTTAGGGCGACCGATGGATGTATAGTGTTTCTTCGGGGTAGGTTCTTGGATAGGAGCCATACCTAATCCACCGGGGATGTCAATATCCATGTCTGAACAATCGTTCGTGTCGGTTTGTTTGACGTCTTGCTGAAGGAGATCTCCGAATCCTCGGAATTCCTCGAGAGAGGGGTAAATATTCTGGCTCTGTGCACCGCCTGGAGAAAGCGGCCAAACAGGAACAGAAGAGCCACTGGCCCCATTGGCCCTTGGCGTGCCGGGGATGAGATCGAATGTCGTTACGAAGGGTTTGAGTCTTGGAGGAGATAATATGTCTGAGGGTGCATTTCCCCCGGAGACGAGGCGGATCGTCGTGTTAGTTGGAGCCTGTGTGATACTGAGTCTTGCATTTGCGGGTACGGGCACACCTCGGAGGTTCAGCTGCCCTGGTATGGGGTCAGCTGGAGGAAGACTCTCTGCGAGGATGGGATTTGGGTCTGAGGTTGGGAGTGTCGGTGATGACGAGACTGTTTCTTTGCTGGACAGACTGGAGGAAGACGTTATGGTGGCATCTGTTGTCGAGGTGTTGCGTTTTAGACCGAGAGAGGTGACAATGGCCTTGAGCGATGAGGTGACGCCCGATACTGTCCGCAAAACATCAGTGTGGTTCGTTGAACCATCATAATATGTCCATAGAAAATATACCTTTGGTTCCGTTGGTGCCAAACTCGCCCGCCTGCGAGTTCGAGCTGCCACCACGGTTGCTTCTGAGCGTCTCCTCGTCCACTTCTGGGATGGAATCCATGACCATCTCCCACTGTTCGCTTGGGCGGGGTAGAGCAAAGGACCTCCCCTGCGAGCTGCTGTAGTCGCTCCCCCCTGTTTCGGACCCTTCACCATCACTCCCCAATGCCCCTGTCGCATCGAGGTTATCGCTCCTCGTGGCAATACTGAGCGGGTCGTCAGGGGGCAGAGTTTTCGCGTGTTGCTGGAGGCGCGAGATGAGGTCCTTGTTCTTTCCGTTTGCCTTGAGCGAGTGGATCTTGCATAGTTTGACGAGTTGGTCGCGTTTGAGCGAGTGCAGTGCTGGCGAGTTGAACAGAATTTGCGTTGCGGCCGACATGTTGCTTTCAACCCACCGCCAAGTTTCAAAAACGGGGTGTCGCGTTGATCGCGAGTCACGTGGTTTGACGCGTCCGTGACACGTGATCGTAATACCCCCGAAGTAAGAACGATCCCAGCACGCTCGTCACCATCGCTTTGACAATATTAAGACTATTATTTTATGTAGACTGTAGATAAAACTGTCGGATATGGTTGCCAAATAAACGATCACTGCTGCGTAAGGAACTTGGGGGATGGATTTATGTCTTCACATGAAATCCAGTGAGGATGTCTGCTTTGTTGTCTGGATTCGCTTTGGCCAGATTTACGGCGGACCCGTTCCAAATATTCACTTCCAGTTCCCCCTCCTCTCACGAACTTTTCCTCTTTTCCCCCTTCCCCTTCCAATTTTTTATCTCCTTCCCTCCGTCATCCCTTCCCTCCTCCTGCTGATCAGAGTCTATTGCTCCCTCGAAGTGCTCCCCTTTCATGGCGTTTATCTCAAAGCCGTGTGATAAATTCATAGGAAGCCACCCACCTCGTTGAGATTGTTTGTTTGTTTCGACTTGCTTTGACCTGTAATAAAACAGGTCCATCTCACCTTCCATTAAACCTACCTCCTCCTCTCCCCCAACGTCGCTTGTCCTCTTCCCCTCGCCTCATCTGATTCCCTCCGCCGTTAGTTGCTCGTCATCATCCAACGACTCTAGGAGCACGGAATGCATGTCACAAGCCTATACTACGATAGCAAGTGAACACGCCACAGTAGTAAAGCCACTTACCCCCAACTCGCCCTCCGATCAAAACTATGTAGTCCGCGCAGTATCCTGTCCTGGTTGCCATCTGGCATCTGAAGGGACACCAGTCTCGTTGTGCAGTTGACCAATGTGTCGCTCACCACTTCACCATGCGTCTGACGCGTCTGTCTGGTCATAGTTGGGATCTCCCATCTTGACCTGACAGACGTGGCAGGGGGTGGCCGTCACTGAATCTGGGGTGCGCGGAGGGCATCTAACAAGTAGCCCCCAATCACCCTTGGTAGATACGGTGAGTTGGTCACTAATTCTTGAGCTGTCATTGCATGGATAGTGTCCCATCCCCTGACCAACAATCAGAGTAATGGTCCTTGTTACTGGCAAAGCATACCCCTGTAGCCCGTTGATTGCTGTACACGTGATCAGCCATCGTCTGTCCCTAGCTCTTGGATCGACGTACTCTTTCGATCGACCTTTCGTCCGCCATTGCCATGTGCCTAACAATGGACAGAACGTCCGAGGTGGACAGCTGACCACCATCCTGTGGATGCGCCCACAAGGTAGCTATTGTACGTGATTCCACAAAAGCACTCACGCAGGCAATCAATCCGTAAAAGGCCATTTTGGTGGATTGCTCTTCTGTGTGTGTTTGTGGGTCCATGAAATTGCCAAACATGGGTGAGTTTATTTCCTTGTTGGGTAATTTTGGATTGGATTGCGTTTTCGTGACAGACTGGATTGTGTCACGGCGATTGTCACGGTCGAGTATGGATTGCCTCTCCGTCGCGCGTTTATATAAGACAGCCCCGCCATGGACCTCGACAGTCCGTCCCCCGTCCTCTAGCAAGCCAACATGGTCCAGCCCTTCACCCGCCGCGCCGACTCCGAAAACACCCCCCCGTCTGCTAGACTTGCTGCCTCCAAAGTCAGAAATGGCATCCAGGCAGCCGCATCCCGCCGTCGGCGCGCTCGCACCACCGGGGGTCCTCACCACCCCCGGTATGCAGTCGCACATGCCAAGCAGAAGAACACATCCAAATCTCCTGCTACTATCAACATCGACATCCCACGCACTTCCCCCGCTGACATCGAAATGGCCGATGCCACATCCGCAATCTCGATGACCTCTGTGTCACTCCCCAGATATCTCTCCCGTCCCGCATTCCGGGCCCTCCCAAAGGAGGCAATCGCAGCTGCTGCGCCCGAGTTGGCAGACACACCCTTGAACTACATCCGCGACGGCCTCGAATGCCTTGGACCTGAGTAAGTCGATCGTCAGTCTTATCTCACTACGACCCACTCATTGCCACCCAATAGCATGCTCCAGGTCTTGTCTGGTGTCAAGGCAGAGGCCGTGTCCAATGTGCTCCCCAAGGAGCTTTCTGTGGTCATCAACGACCTCTCCTCTGACATGCCCACCCACATGTTGGCAGTCTACTCTCGCCAACTACCCGCTGCCACCAAACGCAGGGTCACACTCTTCCCAGCACACAACATCATCCTCGCATCCCACTGTGCCAATCTCCCTATTCTCCAGCCCTCCACTCCTGATGCCCCCGAATCTGCTGGCGAATCTATTTCGATCCCCGTTGTTCCCCTGTGCATCCCTGCACCCGAGGTCTTTCCCCAGCTCTCCACTTTCCTCTACACCAAGCGCATTGACCACCTCCTTGCAACCCTCTTATCCCAACCAGCACCTGCCGCCCTCTTCACCGAGGACCCCACTAGCGATAACATGCGCACCCAACTCCAGCAGTTCGCGAATAAACTCGCTGCAGCTGCTCCTGCCCACATCCTCCTCGCACGCGCGATGGCTGTGAATGGTCTCTGGCGAAATGCCTGTGCACTCGGGATTGCCGATGAAAAGCTCTGGTGCGCGATGGACGTTGCATGGGAAGTGCTCATCCACGCACTTGCCATCTCGACCGGCAAGCAGCACCTACTGTGAGGAGCTAGCACATTCATTGGCATGGATGGACTCGTTGCATCACGCATTGTGCATTATACTTGGCATTGCATGGGTTGGTACTCTAGACGCTTCTTACATTACCTTCCATGGCTTAGGTGTATGATTATGGCTCCTTCACTTTACTATACGCATCTGTTCGACTAGCACGCATTTGTCTCTTTATTCATATATATTCGACAATGACATGGAATTGATATGCCATTCGCCGATCGGAAGTGACTCGGACAATGGGTTATGGGCACTGGCAGTGCCGCAGTCAGGGCGCCTACAGCCCCCACCATCAACCCACCACCACCTACTACGACCCTAAATTCCGCTAGTTCCTTTCAGGCGATTAGCTTGGTCGCTATGATGGGCCCCGATTCACATTACGTTGTTGGAGGTGAGTAAGTACATTCATAGCATTTCAACGGTGACCGTAAGCCTACATACAGAAAATATGTATACTACAACCGCTTCATCAAACAGGACGATATCCATCGTCATTGCTGGTTTTCATGCAATGACGGTGGGTATCGTGCTATTGTGACCCTGCAGGACCCGACATTCTTGAGGCTTATTTAAAGTTAATATCTTCCTGATTCAAGCAATGTTTTTCTCTTCGCGGAGTCGTGGCACTTAGTCTCCCGTAGGCAGACCCTAAGAGCGGAAGATAGCCATTCCCCTAAAATTAGGCGTGGCACTACTGTGCACACGTCCCATGCCATGTCATCGGGATTCCGACCGCCATGTCATTGTCACGATGCCATCGATAAGGGACCATAAGCGAACACGTCACTGTATGTGTCTCTATTCCATTGGCATACCGTGACCCAAAGGCTAACCCTTCGAATTCATCGAAGAGGTCTTGTGAACCCGATCCTACGATTCCTATCCCAGGCGAAGTCCTACTTAGTCCTGTCACGATGTTTGACCACACTGGCACAATCAAGGTGACCGACCATATCGAGTTTTTCTATGAAGAAAGCGGCACCGATGAGCCTTGGTCTGATTGCACTCACTGCGCCTGTTTAGTAGCGACTCGTGCTCTTATCTGATCACGATCGAAGATGTGTTCCACAAACTCTTCCCTTTTGCTGTAACCATTGGTCAGTTTCTACAGACAGAGATATGCCTCCAGTACCCTATTTACCGAAGAAACGCTACAATTGCTCGATAGTTCGACGACGAATACCACAAGAAACACTCGCATCAGGTCGGTATCCATATTCTCAAGTTCTTACTCGCCACTTCCAAGACTACCCCCCAGTACAACGAGGAGAGTAAGACTGGTAAAATCATCCTTATGGTGTGGTCCATAGCTGCTGTGCACCTGCGTACCACGCTGTCCAGTGCTGACGGGCTGCTGGCCGAGAAATACAAAGATCTGGAGAGATATCTTCATTCAGTCTTGTACTACAGTGATTCACGACTCCTTCCGCTGATGTCCTAAGTAAGCCGACACGAGTAACTTTGATTATTTACAGACGCGAGCCAGCTTACCCTCTGCTTTCCCAGCCCACACCCTCGTGGCGTGGCCGCCTTTTCCCCTCCGTCTCTCGAACGGTGAAATGTATTCAAGCTTTGGGTTTCGGGTTCTTCGTGCACCGAAACATCCAGTCTGGTAATCATAACGACCTCGAAGTCGTCTATTCGCGCACAGACAAACTAGGCTCCCTCCTTGGCCTATCGAACGAGGTTATCCCCGCGACAGACAGTATTGACGATAAAACCTGAGGTATATCAATACTCCGCACGGCGAGTTTTGTTCGACAAAAGCACGGTGTTGCAGAACTTCCTTCATGCGAGGATTCGATTTGCCTGTGGTACGGAGTCGCCAGTGAACTTTGTATTTGGGGCACACGAATTGTGGAGATGTTTGGAGGAGGGCCCAGTAGTTGTGTTTGGCAAGAGCGAGAGATCTAAAGTTTACGTATTTGGAAAGAGGGAACCATTTCGTGTCCTTTGATGAGCTAGAGTAGGCACTGGCGCAGTTCAGGACCTGTGTGGAGTGCCAGGTTGACATGTAGCATAAATAGCCTGGTACTATAGCACACGTTCCCTTGAATAGGGGAGCTCAGAGTTGTCGCTTTTCGCAGTCGCTTTCGCATTGGGTCACGTGAGAGCAGTCCTGATTAAGAATCTTTTGGTCGGAGCACAAAATGTTCAGTACAGAAACTTTTGTAGTCCATAAGTACAAAAAGTTGCTACATAGCTCTCCACAGAATGTGCCAAGTTAAAATACATGAAGATTAAGCAGGTACCAAATGGAAATAGAAACTGTGAGGAGATATAATGCAGTCCAAAAAATTTGGGCATGAGGGGACTTGAACTCACCCCAGGCAAAAAGTATAGACATCTTAACCTTTGGACTAGTCATTGACATCAATATATCTATGGGCAGTTGGCCCCACTTGGCTATATAGATGTTATCACTCACCATCAGTGAGGGTCTGGTAACCTATTGGTTAAGATGTTGATTCTCTTTGCCTGGGGTGCAAGTTCAAGTCCCACTCATGCTCAAATTTTTTGGACTGCATTATATCTCTTCACAGTTTCTATTTCCATTTGGTACCTGCTTAATCTTCATGTATTTTAACTTGGCACATTCTGTGGAGAGCTATGTAGCAACTTTTTGTACTTATGGACTACAAAAGTTTCTGTACTGAACATTTTGTGCTCCGACCAAAAGATTCTTAATCAGGACTGCTCTCACGTGACCCAATGCGAAAGCGAAAGCGACAGCGACAAGTCTGAGCTCCCCTAATGCCAGCCTATCTGCACCTTGAATATTTATTTGTCGTATACCATACGGATACAATAGTCATAGCACACCTATTGGTACGTGATCATCAAGAACGCGCCATTGACACATGTTCGAGACAACTGCAAGTGCGTTGGATTCAATAGTTTGGATGACCACTTGGACTTGTGAGTGTGTGTGATCTGGAAAATAGGACACACTGACATGGCCTGAAAATCCGCAAAAAGCAGAACTTAGGAACAGGCGTTCACCATCTTATCCAGCAACACTGGTGTCCATTCTCAGCAGACTTGGGGGCAAGGTGCAATTGCGATGTACTGACAGTACCTTGTAGGAGAGAGAGCGCGTTTTTTTGCGTATGTTGTTGCAGTATCGTTCTGTCAGATTAATCCTCTGCACTGAGTCACGTAGGTGCATTTTGTGGATGCGAATAAGGTGTTAATGGATGAGTGCTCTAGTCAGCGTGTATGTCGTTAAGAATTGCGATTGCTCAACACCGCAACTATCGCCTGGTAAGCCTCTACAGGTGGGGTTATCCACCAAGCGTACCTTGGATAGAAGAAGAGGCGCGCTCTGCAAAGACACCGATGTAGAGGATAAAAAGAAGCATCTCCGTCCAGCAGGTCTTCAAATCACCCGGGTTCCTTCTGTGGTTCGCTGCTTCGCAAGCCATTCCCAAACACAACGAAGAACAGAAAACTGGAGGGATCACCCTCATTGGGTGGACCATGGGCATGCTATACTTGAATGCAATACTAGCTAACGTGGACAGTTTAGCAGCCGAGAAAGCTGAGACGCTAGCCTCTAACTTGACAGTGCCATTGGAAATACACCATACGACGAAGATTACAATCCACTAGTAATCAGTACTGCCTCACGATGATGACGCGATAAGATGAGGAAGAACAACGACACGTTGAAGAGGATAAGTCGGCAACAAGGAGGCGATAGTGATGATGACCAGGCTATGATGATAACAGCAGGTGGCACCACCACTATGACCACGGCCGTGACCTGAGCTTTGTATTAGCATAGTCGGCCGTATATTATTTCATTTCATTTGACTACACCTATTATAGTGACCTTGTTGTAATCGAGGTGACGTAAACAAGATGATCCTTTAATCATCTAGTTACCTCTGTGTAGTATAAATAGTGAATAGTGGTACGTGTGTATCCCGGCCGGATGTCACGGATTATATAACGATGGTATGCTCCAACGGAGCGGATCAGGAGGGGCAACGCACTATTTCCTATCTCAATCCACAGTAGCAACGATCTAGCATGCACTTAAGTTTGGCATCTATCTCAAATACGTCGTGTTCATGACTAACTCTGGCATGCAATGTTCACCAGGATGTCTATGTTGATCCGACCTTCAGGGTGCTGCAGAGGTGTATAAGAATGGGTCATCATCTGATTATAACCTTCAACCTCTTATCCTCATGTCTGGCATTATCAAGGTCGAAGATAACATTGAGTTTTACTATGAAGATAGTGGGACAAATGGTCTTGATCTCTCCAACTATACTACTGTGGTTTTTATCCATGGAATGGGATTCAACGGAGGTGCGGGTTTGTGGATTTATACCCACATCTATTATGTTCATGCACCAAACCGAATCCAGCTGTGTTCCGGAGGATGTTTCCTTTTGCCTCATCACACAACTATCGCCTAGTGTGCCCCTACAGGCGAGGTTATACCCCAAGCACACCCTGGACAGACGAGGAGGTCGCGCTGTACAAAAGCGCTGATGTGGAAGACGGGAAAAAGCATCTCCGTCTAGCTGGCCTGCAAATCGCCAGGTTCCTCGTGCAGTTCGCCGCTTCGCAATCGATCCCCAAGCATAACGAGGAACAGAAGACGGGAGGAATCATCCTCATCGGGTGGTCCTTGGGTACGCTATACTTAAATGCGACTTTAGCCAACGTAGACGGTTTGGTGGCCGAGGAACTTGAAGCGCTGAAAAGTTATCTCCATGCCGTTATCTATTTCGGTATGTGCCGTCCTTTACTGTTGCCATGTGAAAGGCTCGGATATGAACGCCTGGATTCATGCCCACTCTGCGCAGACACCTTTGCAGTCGCACTCGGCATAGATGAACCGAAGACTATTGGCTTTAAAGAAGAATACTTCACCTTACCAGTCCCAGAACGCTGGGCATATTTCCAGAGATTCGTTGGAGGGTTCTTCACCCACCGAAATCGTCGCTCTCGTGACCTAGCAGATCTCGAGTGCAGTGAGTGGCACGAAGACAGGCCGGCCTCCTTGCAAGATATCACAGAGGAGGAGCACGAGAAATTGACGTCTATGGAAATGTATGCGACACATGACTTGGGTACTTTAATTATGCAACCCGAAGTCATTGGCTCGGCCAATCGACGGGCTCTATTCGACGTTGGGATGGCCAAATACTTGCCTAAAGTGAAGATTAGGTTCCTGGTTGGCACCGAAGGACCAGGGTTATTCCTATACGCCTTGCATCAGCTGGAGAAGAGCTTGGAGGAAGGTCCTTCCGTCGTCTTCGGCGAGAGCGCAGAGAGGGCGAGGGACATCCAGCTCACCTACCTAGAAAGGGGAAACCACTTCGTGTTCTGGGAGGAGCCACGCTGGGCACTCAAACAGTTTAGGGCCTGCCTGGAAGGGTAATCGACTCAAATAGGTATCGTACAAAGCCGGTGACTGGGACAATTGTCTAGAACATCTATCAGACCCTTGTACACGTGCACGTATCGTGCACTTTATCACCCCTTTTTTGGATGCACGAGGACCTCAACATGTACAATGTTCGTCACTTACCAAGGTGAGTGAGGCGGTGGAAGACCTTCATCACCTTATCAGTTGATGCTGAGATTCTGTGTGGTCTCCTCAGGGGCTAGTACGTACCCCGGACGACCGAACATCATGCCTCGAATATATTATTATTACGGTCATCAGGACGAATATATGTAAGATGTTGACACAGTATTGATAGCATCATTGACTCCTGCCTGTCGCTATCCCCTATATGGATCCACTACACACGAGTCTAGTACATACTTCTGCACCCGAGATTCTCAGACGTCCAGAACTTCATGGTACGTCGAATATATCACTAGGCTGGCATCATTGATCCGACACTCAAGGACTAAGTATAAGAAGGGATCATCCTTTCTCAAGTTCATAACTCTGAAGCCCTATGTCTAGCATTATCAAGGTCGATGAAGACAACGTCGAGTTCACTATGAGGATAGTGGAGAAAGCGGCCTTGATCTCTCTAATCACACTACTGTGATTTTCATCCATGGAATGGGACCCAAGGATGTGTTATGCGTTCCCACACGTGTTGTGTTCACCAGACTGACCGAGTCCAGAAGGATGCTCCCTTTCAGCCCATCGCATAACTATCGCCGGACAAGCCATCACCAGAGTAACCCATCAAGCACACCTTCGGCAAAAGAAGAGGTTGCGCCGTACAAAAGCATCGATGTAGGAGATTGCCTGTGTAGCTCTTGAAATCACCAGGTTCCTCTTGCAGTTCGTCGCTTCGCAGGCGATCTTCAGACATAACGAGGAACAGAAGACAGTGGGGTCGTCCTGATTGAATGATCTGCGGGCGCGCTATCCTCACATGCAATTCTAGCCAACCTAGACAGCTAAGCTGCCGAGCAACTTGAAGTATCGGAGGGCTACTTCCATGCGATAGTCGATTACCGCCTTCATTGCTCCGGAGTGAAAGAGGAGCCTGAACATCTGGACCCACACCGGCCCCCTCCACCTAGACACTTTTCCCAGTGTGCACCACATTGATCAATTGATCAACCGGAGATTGTCGGCTCGAGCGAAGATTACGCAAAATATGGACCGGAGGGTTTTCCACGCACCAAAACCTTCACTCTAGAGACGTAGCAGATCTCGAGTTCAGGGTCTGGCGCGAAGTCCCCCAGCTTCCTCGGACGTTCCAAATGAGGAACTCAAGATGACGTTCATCGAGATGCATGCGGCATACGACTTGGCCGCTATTACCACAAAATCCGAAGTCATCAACTCGGTCAATCGAGGCTGCGTTCGACAGTGAAGATTAGGCTTCTGTGTTGCACTACAGGAGCAGGGATATTGTCATACAGCATACATTAGCTGGGCTTAAAGGAACGCCCTTCTGTTTGAAAAGATTATGACTCAAATACATAGATGTCGTAACAAAGAATGCAAATACTTCAGATCGAGCAGGGTTTTATTGTACAGTGGGTGGTCCTTGAGAACGTGGAAGCAACGAAGCTCGACAAATGTATATCTACCAGACAGCTGCACACATGCACATACCATAACCCATACTTAAGCGGCTACTTTATCACTGATGCACGAGGGCCCGGATCTCGACACGTGCGGTGTGGTCGTCACTTTCCAAGGTTGGTGAGGCGGTGGAAGACCTTCTGCAAGACCAAAAAAGTGTGATTATTTATTGAATGAACTTCAGGTCAGTAGTGAGGTGGGAGAAAATACAGCGACAAAAGAGTGAAAATTCCAGTTTTGACAGTGGGAAGGAAATCGCAAACGTGCACCAATAGCTGCCAGCAGCAATGCCAGACACAAACAAACAAATAAAACGAGAAAATGTGGATATCACTTTGTTTTCACGGCATAGCTCACCTTCGCAGCCAAACTCACAGCCGCAAGTTTCTCTGACATGTCCTTACTACCTTCAGTGGATTTGCCCAGGTCAGCTGTCGACTCAGGCACCGGAGGCACCTCCGGTCCAGCTGTAGCAGGATCCTCCTGGAAACGGGTGTCATCCTCGCCTTTAGATTGTCTTTCCCCTTCGTGGCCGGATTCTTCTGCATTGTGATGGTGGATGACATGCATATTTTCCAGCACCTCCTTCTCCGACTCCTGCTTGTACTTGAACAGATCTTCGTTGAACTTGGCGTGCTCAGGTGACAAGTGGTTGGAAGCCAGCGTCGACATGCGCTTCATCGCCATCATACTGAACACGGCTTTGCGGACTAAAGTGTAATGGGTTAATACCGGTACCAAAGTCAGAATAGCACCAGGGGCTAAAACGCACATGTCCTTCTCGCGTTGAACGCCCTTCTAACATGTGGCAATAGGTCTGCGGGCTGACCGTCCTTCTCGACGAAGTGTGGCACCTCGGCAGCGAGCCAGGGGTGTTGAAGCGCCTGTTCTGCTGTTGGGCGGGATTCCGGGTCAACTGTGAGGCAGGCCCTGACAAAGCTGCGTGCAGTTTCAGAGACATTGCTCCAGTATTCCTCTGCATATGGACTTGGCTAAAAAAACAATCTGGGTGATCGATCAAATTGACCACATACCGGGCTCAAAACGGTAGTCGCCTGCGATAATGGCTTCCATTTCTTGCTTCTGCGTGTCACGATCGAATGGCGTATATCCTATGAAACAAATATTAAGAGGGGGAATGAACGACCTTGATCTCCTCATCGTACCAGCAAGTAAAAAGTAGGTTATGACACCCATAGCCCACACGTCCACAGGTTTACCGTGACCAGCTGTAATACGTTAGATCACTGCAAGGAGAGATGAGACGAGCATACTCTTCTTGAAGATCTCAGGTGCCATATACTATAATCCAGGTGAGGGTATGTAAGGTGGAATACAATAGAATCGAACGCACGCCAGGTGTTCCACAAACTTCAGTGAGCATGTTCAACTTGGAATCAGGCATGACTCGGCTCAGCCCAAAGTCTGCAATCATAATTTCCGAGGTTCGTTCAGGCTTGGAACGGAAAAGGAGGTTTTCTGGCTTGAGATCGCGGTGGACTATACCGCAATCATGTATATATTTTACGGCACCGAAAATAGTGCGAACGAGATCTGCAGCGTCGCTAAAGTGAGAGAATGAGTATCTAAAGAAGCCCAGTGATGAGATATAAATTACGCTTCTGTATACTGCCCCCTGGCACATATGCTATCGAAGAGTTCACCACCCGTACATAGGTCGAAACACAGGTACAGATTGTGAGCAGTCTGCAGTTTTATTGTGGTGAAGCTCAAGCAACTTGACACGATAAAACCCACCTCAAAATAATCATGTAGCGTGACGATATTCGGATGGCCGCTGGAGACTCGCTTAAGGACAGCGATTTCATTGCGTACCTGAAAGGGACATGGGCGGTCAGCAACGATAATCAAAGTCAGGCGCCCAGGGTCCAGGGTTGGCGAACAAGGCCAACTCAAGGCTACACGGCTCCACTCATAACATACGATCATTACCAGGCAGTACAGATTGTACCGACGCCGACTGTGGATGATTAATACGGGACAGCAATTCGCCACATCTCCAGTGTGTGGCTGATCGATGCAGCACATCGAGGTATTTGTTCGAAAAGAGACGAGCCCATTCTGTGAAAAGGGAAGATGTACTTGCCATGTGCTCTCGACCCTCCATAAGCTTTTTGTTGATGACCTTGCAGGCATAGTACTGCCCAGTCTTGATGTGGATGGCCTCCTTGACAATAGCATATGTTCCGCTACCAAGAGTACGACCTGTCTTGTACTGGATTTATCGGGGACGACGGCGATCCAAGAAAGCGTCAACGCGTGGCGTCAGACAACTGAACCACTGTAGCGAGACGGGACACACCTGGCAGGGTACCGTCGCTGGCTGAGACGGCATAACGATCTCGTCACCAATAAACTGAGGCTTGAATTTGATGTTGAAGAAGGAGAGGGAAGGGAAGATGGTCAACGCAGCAGAACAAGTCAGTAATTGAGTCTACCAACAAGCACAGGGTTTACATCTGTGGCAGCCTCCGTCCAATCGGCCGGTCCGGCCATGGGCGGCTCCGGCGACGCCGTCCGCTCGTCCGGTTCGACATGGATCTGTGGCACCACCATGGGTGCTTGTGGTGTCGCTGGTGTCGCTGAAGAGTGTGCCTGCGAACGCTTGCCCAAGCCCGGGATGAAGCTGACCGTCTGTAATACCAGCGAACGCTTGCCCAATATCGTTGACAACGTAGGAGACCGCTTCAGCTTGCGCTCCTCGCCATATGAGCCCTGAATCGGTTGGCTTGTGTTGGATCCCATAGTCACCTTCCACACAGCCTGGAGTCGAGCAAGGAGGGTTGGGAGGTCTTCGTCTTTTGTTATAGAGGCGATGGTCGCTAACCCTAGGTGTGTCTCGCTGATATAAATGGGCAGGGCGAACACAACTCGATCAAGCCTATCACAATTGCACAAAGCACGTTGTCCACCGCCTCGCTTGTTCTGCGTGCTGGTGATGTCGACTTCGACCCAATGCAGTGCACTGTTCTTTCTATCTCTTTCCAACTCAAATCAGCAATGCAAACTTGTAGCCTCGAGGCCTTCCTGTGGGTGACGTGTGGATGCCACCTACTCAGAATTTTGGGACCTCTAGGCCAACGAACCCCTATCGTATATTAAGATCATACAGGAGACATTAATGACATCGGATGTGTGGATGGTAGCTGTGCGTCGAGATATTATGTCGTCCATATATGTCTCCCCAGACTCACTGCACCAGACACAACATTGCGTTCGCAGAATAGACTTCCAGAGCTTGCACTAGGAAGTTACCGAGATGATCTCATTGCTATGCTCATCGGTGCTACTTCCGTTCGATGTTGCATCCTTATCAGGTGGTATTCTTCCTATCATCATCCAGCAGTATACTTTGTAGGTGGCACGATAACGACCATATGAACACTCAATCCCACGTAAGCGCCTGCAGACGACAAAGGGATTGTGGCCAGTCGCATCCGAGGCTGGAACGTGTGGATTAGCACGGCATGTTTGCTCAAAATGCCCAAAATTTCCGCGAGACTGGCGTTCCGCCGTTATCGTCAATATACGTCCCGTTGGTTCATTTCCATCCGTGGCCTAGTTGTACCACCCTCTGGGTTTGTCAGCTTGGAGGACCAATGATGATTGTTCTAATGGTTATATTCCGATGTTCATGATCCGAAAGGGGCTTCTAGTTCTACGGAATTCTGTTTCTTAGAAATCGAGGCTGTAGTATCTGAGTGTTGTGAAAACGGACGGTATTTTTTGACCACAGCATCCATGCATTGCTTAGCTGGAGTAATTCACCTCCACACGTGGCTTGCGCGTAGTGCCACCATGTCAAATTGGGGAATCTACAGCATTAACCTCGTGTGGTGAAGCTGAGGCCTTGCAGGAGTGCACTGATTCAATCTAGCAGGACCTCAAGGCCTCAACCTGGGATACTGCATCCATTCCACAAGACTATTTTCAGTACATATATTCCGTTGATAGTGATAACGTTATGACAGGCTAGCTGGCATTTCTTGCCATTCAAAAGTTGGCTGGTTCGGAAGCCCGACCTCCTCCATGTCCAGGTGGACTCCCTTTCACCGTGATCGAGGTCCTTCGAGTTTAGCCAAGCGTCCGCGACGAAATGATGTCTATGGCGTGGAAAGGCACCATGGTGTTCACGGGTCCGAAGATGTAAACGCATCCCTTGAACGTAAGTGTCCATCGCGCTAAATCATTAGTTTCACGTAACATCGCGTGCGGTAAAGAAGACCAAGCGAGAGAACATGTTTTTCTGTCTTGTGTGCTGGACGTCTACGACGCCAGCGACGACGAACAGTACAAACGTTAATTCACTCTCTACTTCATCTCTTTGATAACCTACGCTATCTCTTAATCCATATTCGCTGCCCCAGTGCACGCGATGATCCTCCGACTCATTCCGTCTTTTCCCCATCGCCAGATCACCTACGACCTCAACTTTCCCTGCGTACTGCCGTTCCCCGATTTACCTTTACCTGCCGCCTGGACAGCGCAATCAAACATCCTAACTTCCATTTTTCAGCTGGAAAATGTGAGGAATATTCATGTCTTCGACAAGGCAGTGGGTCTTGTCGCTCGCATCAATGAAGTCGAAATGGATATTCCCCAAAAGGAGATCACGGTGAGCTTCATCGATGGCCGCACTACCAAGATCATCATGAAGCCCGACTGCGTCCGGATGCTGGATAGCGTTGCCGATGATGTTATGGCATTCAACGAGGCAGAAGGTCATCGTAGCAGCTTGGAGAGTACTAGCGTGTGCGGTAGCACCGTCAGTAGCACGGACGATCTACAGTCCCTGAATGCAAGTGGTTCACTAAAACCTCACAAGTCAGGAAAGCATAAGCGGCAGCGCTCTCTTCTGTTCTCACTCATTTCGTAGGTTATGCACATGGTTGTAATTTGTGTCTCGGGCTGACGTAGCGTTTGTAGTTCGCTGGTTCCAAAGGCACTTTCATCCCCGCCGCGTCCTTCATCCCCGAAAAACGTCTCGACTGAGCCACCGCAATCTCCTCTACCACCACTACCTGGCATCACCGTTCGAGTGGAATCCCCTTCTCCACCTCTTCAACAGCTGTTTTTCCCTCCGACCCAGAAACAGATACGATTCCTTCGCACCCGCGCCCGTGCGACCCTTCTCGACGCATGGCGTCTTCACATACTATCTGCCTTTACGCCCCACATGCCTCCGGCAGGCTACATAGAATGGGTTTTACAGAGTCTCGCTGTCAAAGCACACTCCGAGTTGCAGGAGCTTCAGAATAGAAGTTCTTCTAGACAAGATCCTATGTGGAGGGCCAAGCACGGGCGGAGTCGAAGCGAGGGTAGGAATGCACTTGATCTAGGAGAAAGAAATGATGTAGAGAGGCGCTGGCGTTCTCCGCCGCCGCCGCCGCTATCCAGTCCATTCAACTCGGAAGATGGTGAGGATCGAGTAGTGTACCCTCGCCGCGATCAAGGTAAACATCCATTTGCCTATTCAGACCCATGGACTCAGACATTCTACTCTAGCGAATGAATGGGGCGTTCGTATACGGTCACAGTCACCAGATGAACTTGATGCATATACCTTTGAACTGAGGTGTGGAAACCAAAGTCTCATTGACGAAAGTTTTTCTATGTGGGACGCTCAGCACGATCTTTATGGCGACATATGGGATGAGGAGGATCGGTTTACGTTTGACATGACCAGCCCAGGTCCCTACTGTATGTCTGATATGAATGGCTCCACGACCATTGGCGACGAGTCACACGTGCATTTCCGAGACGACTTTGGTAGCGACTGCAGTCACGAGGATCCCCATAAGCTTGTGGACGCAGCGTTCCACTTCAGCCCTCCTGTCGCACCATCTGACGTAAACGAAGACGATGATTCGGACGAGAGTCAACCATCTCCTCGTACGCCGGAAGACGATGAGGAATTACCATTGGCAGTCCCTTCTCCTGTGCAGTCGGGGATTGAAGCCCAGGAACAGTCATTGTTCGTTTCAAGAACGTCTTCCTCTCGTCCTCGTCCTCGTCCTCGCAGCTTTCCATCATCAGAGCCGACTGCACCGGACCCTCTATCAGATGCGCCTCATTTCCCCACAGCCTCGCCTATCACTAGTCATCCCCCCCTAACATCCTTTGTTACCCCTATCGCTGCATGGTCCCCTAAGGTCCGGTTTAAAACTAAAGGACCCAGCACGGAGCAGTACATCACTGAACGCCTCGACTACCTCCGGCGCGTCTACAGCGGCTTAAACCTCGTTCGCGTTCGTGCGCAGGAAGAGGGCTGGCGTCTCATTCGTGCTAGTGTCTTTGGAGCACCAACTGGTTGGATCGAGAGTGATGGCGATAGAGCATTAGAGATGAAAGCGAAGAGGAGAGCGTGGAGTTCGGGGATCAAGGTTGCTGCGCGGTACACAGGTGCGAGTTGTCATACTATTTCACCGCCAACTCCGAGCCACGGATTTGGCTTGGAATACTCCACCGAAGGGAGGGTATGGGATGGGAAGATTTCAACTACACCGATCGCAGCTCATAATAGTTGTAACACGAACTCTCCACCCACCCGACCTCCCGGTCTCTGCCCACCTCATTTAAAGCCCCGAGGGCCGATCGTACCTACAGGTCTCTCCCTGGGGAAACCCATGCGCAGCTCCCCACTGTCTCTGTATGTTTTGACTGCAGATGATCTTGAGCTGCGACAGGGCAAGCATGGTGCGCTGAACTTGAGGTGTGTCCCGGAGAGTTTGGTGTTCGAGAAACGTGGGGGCCCCGGAACGTCTTTTGTGTCATTCCCGGAGAGTCCAACACGGACTGTACCTGAAAGCCCGACACGGTTGTTCCCTGTATGCGAGGAGGATGGTGAGGACGAATGGGAGAGCGAAGCAGTATGCTTGGTCGTCTCGTCTACGACAGAGTTCGACCATTCGCAGACTTTTACCACAACCTTCGATGCGACATCTCCCGAGAGTAATGTTGGGTCAAAGGAGACCATCTCTGTTTCTGTCGTCGAGGTCCTTGAAGACGCCGCAAGTGCCATCAATACGAGTGAAGATGTTTCGTTGTCTTCCCCCGTCCGCATGCGTACGCGGACGACAAGTATGTACTCACCATCCACTTCGTCAACCTCACCCACGTTGCCTATATTTCGCCCTCTCACACCGCCACCGTCTTACCGAGCTGCAGTTGGCAGCGAGTTCGGTGATGTTGGTGCAAGTCCAACGGGAGACACAGCAACCGCACAGACCGAGGAATGCAAGCTTGACGCGTCCTCGATCCTCCTTCGTCCACTTTCTGGATTGTCTATCTCGTCAGCCCCTTCGACTCCAGTCACCGCGTTAATGCACCATCAACAACCGTGCCGACCTTCGCTTACCTCAAATGCGGCATACGTTCCACACTCACGCTCCCAGTCGCGCTCTGGCCCACAACAGCCGAGGACGCGTCCACGTTCGGTATCACTTCCAGCTGCATTCAGCCTGTCCCTTTTAGCGCCTCCGTCCCTCTCTGGTGTGAAAAAGCGATCCAATTCTCCGCCACCGTCCAGTCGGCTACCTGAAAGAGACTACCGGGAGTGCGAAGATCTATCGCAGGCATATCTCTCTCCGCCCCCTTCACCCTCAGGGCCGATCATTTTCAGCCCAGTCCTGACGCCACATGAGCAACAGTACCCCAGGTATGCGCATATGGCACCGGTGGCGCACGCTCCTCCTGGGCCAGTGTCGACACCAGGGATGGCATCGATAGGTTTGAGTGAAATGGCCAAACGAAAGGCGCAAGGGAAGAGGGTTGTGAGTGGGCCAGTAATGTTGGGTCCTTCAGCAATGGTGGGTGGGAAAGGACGGGGAAATGGGATCCCAGGTGGACTCGACGAGAGTACGGTGTTCGAAGGAAGGGGAGGAGATGCTGAGGATGCTGGGGGGTGTGAAGTTGCACTCGAGCTTGGGCGGGCAGAAGAGGGGAGGGTCGTATGGTAAAAACATACAAATTCAATTCACTTTCGTCCGTCGCATTCTCACTAATCGTCATTTTCTTGTGTATCCGATTTTTGGCATTTGGTGTGTCCAGATCGTGAGTACGGGCTCACATCTCTTTGGAAGAGACTCGCTTTTATCTGATTGCATATCTGGATCTTCTACTTATCAATATTGCTGCTAATACATGCATCTGCTGTTTGGACTGGGAGTACCTCCTCCCTAACGTGCTTGTCCTGAGAGTCTGCATGACGTGTGGCGTCGTCCTTGGGGATACTCCACTGTCACTGCTTGTAACGTTGGCCCGAAGTGTATGACAACGGCACAACGAAGTAAGGTTGGTCAGACGAGAGGCTTGGTCAAGTACTCGCAGGACACAGTAGATTTAAGGGGGCTGACTAGCACAGGAAAGCAGGCTGTATTTTATACTACTCGGTCGCAATCACATGAAACTTAGGTCAAGTCGAGGCTCCACAATCATCAAACGTCTGTACGAGTCAGAATAGATCGTTTGTGAAGTTAAATCATGTTCTCGTGGTGAAAAGCTCGGACCGGAGCAAGAATAACACAGATAACTCATGTGGTGGTGAAGAGATGAAATTCAAGAGTCTAGAATATTGAAGAGGATTTGTCCAGATCATCGCGTACAGGTTGCTGCTGGCAACGAGATGTGTCAAATTTCAATTGACTCACTTGTATTCAGCGGATAGCATGCAGCCTAAAGTTCAATGTCGTAGGTACGTGTCCAAAAGGCTCTTCGCAAAGGTATGGAGAGCCACGCAGGATGTCGAAAACTTTGTCCACAGTAAGATAGCTTTGCGTTCTGGCCGTACATGTGCATTGGTCTATGATTTTTCCATGCTCTCTACATCTGAGCATATTCCCGCGCAGCCCCACGGCAACCTAACTCTCATAACCTGCGCAACCCACGTCAGCGCAAGAAGGATAGGAACCTCAACCAGGGGACCAATCGTAGCTGCCAGAGCCTGGTCAGAGCCGACGCCATACGTGGCAATCGTGACTGCTATAGCGAGTTCCTGTCAGAGGATGGTCCCATCATAAATTGTATCATGATGCCAGGAGACAAAACCTACGAAATTATTGCTTGCTGCGGTGAAAGCTTGTACAACTGTTGTTTGGTATTCAAACATCCTCTCCGTTTCGTCTCTCCTGTCCCCACTGACACACTTCTTGAGAACCTCCCTCCTTACAAGCATCCACAACAATGCTGCAGCGCCAGTCCACATGACCACAAAATATAATATGAGGGGAACAGCCACTCTGGCTACTTTGCCGATATTATCGATGATGTGATGACCTTGGTATGCAAAGAGGACAAGGATGGTGTATAACAAACCAAGGAGGGCGACAGGCGAGAAATAGGGCATGAAGGTATGATGGAAGAACCGAGGAGATATACGGAGGAGTGTTAGTCGTGTCACGACGCCCGCGAGGAGGGGAATGCCGAGGTACTGTGGTTCGACAAGGAACATAAAGTGAGACTATGTACCAATAAGAGGGGAAGCAGTACCCACAATAAGCACGGAGATGGCCACTGTTCCATATTGAAGATGCACTGCATGACCATGGTTTCCTCCAATCACATCCACGAAAAGGACTGCATACGGCGAATACAACGCAATCTGCAACACTGAGTTGACGACTACCAAAATTGCACAGTACTCCGTGTCACCGCCTGCGAGTCCATTCCAAATCATGACCATTGCAATGCAGCGCGCAATGCCGACCATGATCACGCCTGTCCGGTATGTAGGGAGATCTGGTAGTGTCGCCCATGCGAGGGCAAGCATGACGAATGGGCCAATAATCCAGTTGAGAACGAAGGATATAGAAAGATGGACCCATAACTTGCGTGAAAGAAGGGTATGAGCGAGGCACTCATAACGGACGTTGGTGAGGATAGGCCACATCATCACGATGAGTCCGATGGCAATCGCTGTTAGATAGGTACTGAATCACTTCTTATCGAGAACGCCCACACGGATACTCACGAACGGAGACACTGTAGAATTGGGCCGTGTCGAAGGCTTGTTGTACGCCCTTGACAAATACTCCGATGAGTACACCGACAATCATAGACAAGAGGATAAGCGGGGAAAGGAGACGATCAAGGAGGCCGAGTCTGCTGAAGAGTGCTGCGGAGGATCATGTGAGTATTAAGACGGAAATGCGACAGAGGACAAACTCCTTTGTTGTGAGCCAGAGACATCCGGGGCTTGTATCGAGACGCCTGGAGGCGCTGCAGTGGCTTGGTTGATACTCATGGCAGAAAATCACCAGTGTAAAAAGCTCGGTCGTCCCGACTCACTGAGTACACGACTTTTCCCACGATTGCCCCTGCCCTTATACATCAGGGTGGCTGACGTAGGCACACAATCTTGAATATCAGATCGGAACTCAGGACCACAATGGTGATGTGGGTAGGCTTGACTCAGTCCATCCGTATGACATAGACGGGACGATGTGAATTCGAAAGCGTAATTGGGTCCCGATGAGGTGTTGATGTCAACCAGTAGGATGAAGAACGTGTCGCTGGTGAAGAAGAAGGCTTTGTCAGAAAGTGGTCTCGACTTGGTCTCTAAGCTGGGAGGTGGCGTCACTCTGACAGGATGTCAACGTATTTGCGCTCCTACAAGCGTGGACGAAGGAGTCTCGGATCCATCCATGCTGGTGAGTGCGGACCTTCAAATTACTTCAAGAAGTTGAAGGTCCGCAGGGCACCAGCACGGATCCGAAATGCCGCCTGTCTGCCGCGCAGGTAGGTGCAAGTATGATGCATGTCACCGAACAGCAGTGCTCAAATCATGAAACGCATCGTCAACTACGTGGAATAAAAATGGCCGTGACAAATTCTTGTGGGCAAGACCAATCATGCAAATCGGGGAATGATTCACACCGATGAGTCCACCCAAAAGGTTGCTGCCGTGCGAGTATCCATGTCGTCGATTTCGTGTCTAGAGCTCCCATGAACACCCTACTTCAAAAGCACTTAAAAAGGTGAAACATGGCAGGTCTTCTTATCTGAGCATTATCCACGACGTAGTTACATGTCTATATGACTAAGTCAGATGCCGGGTGGGCTGTTCCGTTGATATGCAAGCCCATCACGTTAGATAAGAAAGCTACCGGGCGACAGGAAGGGCGCTGCACCATGATCTTTTCCACACCAGCGCTATCATGGTTGATCTCGTTGCAGGAGCAGTACCAATTGTTCGCCAGTGTTGCCCCTCGCATTCGTGGCTGTGATACGTTTCGTATATCACTATGACAGCCACGTACCTTCATACACTACCCCTGTATCAAAAATCAGCCTGTGTAGTAGTATACGAGCTGCTTATATAATGCATATTTCGGGCACAGTAATAAAGACAACCAAAGTTAGCAAACCAACACCTGGCACCACTACTTACACTCTACTGCAGCGACAGCGAAACTGTAATAAGAGGCACCTGCTAGTATACCCACACCCGACTAATCTGACTCTGGAACGAATAGAGCGACAATGTCTTCCACTCCAATCCCTCCGACGACGAACATGACAACCACAAACACGACCTTCGAATCCATGCTTACCCTACTTACGCTCACGCTGGTCCACGTCGAGCGCACATTCTACAAGATCCCTGGCTCAGCAGTCCTCGCGCGTTATGTCCGTTCGTCTCACCAGAATGACCCTGGTCGGACCGTGTTGGAGTTGATCCTCATCGCATTTGCGGTGCGCACCCTCATGCAGTCGAGGAGTCGGGATAAGAGCCAGGGGAAGATGATCAAGTTTAGTGAAAAGGTAACTTGGAGTTCCTCTTTTTCAAAAAAAAAATCATGTTTTGCGTTTTTCTTGTGCTTAGGTGCGGCACATGTGACGCGCGGAACAATAAGACTGATCCCGCCTATCACAGGAAGTCGATGAACTCATTGATGAATGGGTACCTGAACCTCTTAGTGCACCCTTGTCCGAATGGCAACAACGCGACCTTACGTCTGTGCCCGTTATTGCAGGGCCCAACGGCCCCAAGCCAAAACTCTTGTCCACGGGAAAAACCGTCTTCAATCTTGCCAGCTATAATTTCGCTGGTCTTGCTAGCAACGAGCACATCAAGGAGCGCGCAATTGAAACTTTGAGAAAGTATGGACTTGGAAGTTGCGGTCCACCAGGGTTCTATGGGACTATTGGTAGGTTGTCGCCCTGTTTGATCCTGCCATGGCCCGTTTCTCCCCTCGTGGCTGTCCCTTTGTGGCGGTGCACTGTTCCAAGGGGGAGAGGGGGAGATGCAGTGCTCTTCGTGATTCATTATGGATCGGCGCTCACCTCCTACCCCCTTCGCACACACAGATGTCCACATGGACCTCGAACGGGATATTGCAGATTTCCTTGGCACCGAATCCACGATCCTCTACTCCCAAGGTTTTAGCACAATTACCTCTGTCATCCCCGCTTTCTGCAAACGTGGAGATGTCATCATCGCGGATCGTGCCGTTAACTTTGCGATACAAAAAGGTATACAGATATCCCGCTCCACCATACGGTGGTATGACCACAACGACCTGAGGAGTTTAGAGGAGGTGTTGATTAACGTCGAAAAGGAGAGGAGGAAAAGGGGTGCCCCTATTACCAGACGATTTATCATCACAGAAGGCATTTTCGAGCGGGATGGAGAGATGGTGGATTTACCCAAGTTGGTAGGTGGTCGCTTTGTCCCCATCAATTTTACTGTCACTTGTAAGCATCCGTGCTGACGAGTGGGTATGTTATAGATCGAGCTAAAACATAAGTACAAGTACCGGCTTGTCCTGGATGAGAGCATCTCGTTTGGATCCGTCGGTAGAACGGGGAGGGGGCTCACGGAGTTGTATAATGTGCCAGTGCGTGTCTTGCCCATGTTTGTTGTTCTTTTTCGTCATTTTTCGTCATCTCGAAGTCTGCACACAGTGCAAACTTCGAAGATGCCTCCGACCCTTGTATTGCTTGCTATCTCCGCTTTGTCATGTTATTGTGTGCCGGTTCTGTCTCTTTGACCTATACTGACGGATTCTTTAATGCACTTCTGGACTATTGGCATAACCCTTCACGTCTATCCACGAATCGTCGCACGCTTGACAGGCGTCCCAAATCGATATGCTGGTTGGCTCGGTCGCCAATGGCCTATGTTCCGTAGGCGGGTTTTGTGCTGGTTCCGCAATTGTGACTGAGCATCAGGTGGGTGCTATATCTGCCTGAACACTTTCTGTCCCGATTTGATACTGATGAAACCTGTTTGGATATCCACTATCCTACGCTTTCCCGAAACGCTTGCACAAATTTGCACAGCGTATCAACGGTACCTCGTTCGTTTTTTCCGCCGCCATGCCTGCACTTCTCGCAGTCGCGGGGTCTGAGGGAATCTCATATTTGCGTAACACGCCCTCAGCGCTCACGACATTGCAGGAGAACGTGGCAGTTGTCAGAGCGGTGCTTGAGAAGACCGAGGGCATCACCCTGGTTGGACACTTAACGAGTCCAATTGTGCATTTCTACCTAAAGGCACCAACCTACACGAACGGTGCTGCCAACGGCACAGCAGCATCGAGCTCAGCAACAGTCATGCCCCCGCCCGCTGGCCCCTCCTTTGACTGCGAAGCGGAAGAGAAAATCTTGCAGGACATTGTGGATGATGTGCTTTCCAATGGCGTGATGATAACGCGTGCGAAGAAGCTGAGGGGCCAGGAGATGGTCGAGACAAGGCCAACGATCAGGATCGCCGTTACAGCTGCGCTGACAAGGAAGGAGATGGAGAAAGCAGCGGGTATTGTGAAAGCAAGTGTGGGGAAAGTGCTTGGGAGGAGGAAAATATGAGTGAGCGAAGGTTTGTCAGAGGGGAAAGAGGGTGATGCATACCTATGTATTTATTATCGAAAGTACATAATACCTTAGTTGACCCCTGCAAATATTGAACTCTGGTTGACAGAGTAATGCCTCAACCTCTCCGAGACACATGTTGAATTACAGACTCCTGAATGAAACGCCTGTACATTTGCTGAATCATCTCCCGCGGACAGTTACGGGCGCAACCTCAATCACAACAAATTATGATCAATGCTAGCCATACGTGTTATTTGGAGGGACAAGACGAGAAGCACAGTACGGGATCACAAGTATGTAAATCCATGCTTTTGAGGTACGAGCTTTAGAGATATACGATCGAAATATAAAGAACTGGATCCGAAACTTTTACTAGTAATACAGTGTTAGAAATACATATGAATCACGAGCGAGAACTCAACAGTCCGAATATTGGACAAGTATGCGTAGGATGCACCCTTGCTTGAACAAGTGGAGTGATTTTATTCACTCGCTATTCCCACTGTTCTCATTCACATCCAATTCATGGTTATTATCTGTTCCTGTTTCCGTAAAATGTGTTAAGAGTAAAGTGAGAGAAAATGGACGCAGGCTAACCAGGTCCAGCGTCACCTGAAAGGGTGGATTGGGGTGCAGGCACGGACTGACTAGCTTCGACAATCTCAGAGTTAATGGGTGCAGTGGGGTCGCCGGCTAACGCAGCAGCCCTTCTACGGATATAACGCAAGAGCAAATTAGTAGTGCGAGTCGTCGAGCGGGGTTCGCTAATTATTGCGGGTGTGATATCATGCCTCCTATTCCTCATCCTTTCCAACCCCCTACAATCGTCCATGAGGCCCAACATCATATGGTGCAAGATATGACGCTGGGTAGAGTTTAGCATCTCATTAGTCCCCCGCCTCCTGGTGCGAGGGTAGAAAATAGAATACTCAGGGCCGAGGATTTCGCTGGGATCAGGAGGACTACCAGTGACGGGAACAGGAGCGCCTAGATCATCCTCATCCACGGGAATGAAGCGAGCAGATGACTGGGGGTGGTCCCGCTGGTACGCGATACGGAAGTGTGTATACCCAACAGGCATCATTTCGTTAAGTCGGCCCGCGCGCAGTGCAGCATCATACTGGAAGAACAAGTAAACTTGTCCCCTGGTAACGAACATTAAGGTGGCCCCGCTGGGGTTCCTCGGATCGACACAGCGAACGTGAAAGGCGGAGCCATGACGCTGGATGTAGGATTGCGGAGTCAGACTCATAGTGGCGGAAGTGACGGTGGGGGCCTTCACGCACGAATCGCACTGATGGTGATGGATTCGAGAATAAACACTTCAATTTATACCCCGGAAGGAAATCATATGGCATTTTAGAATCGACTCCGGATGACTCGCGGCGCAAACTGGGAGACATAGTTAGAAAACAGATTTGAAACATACGTCGGAGTGAGTCAAGACCAATTTCGAAGGCCTAGAACGACCGCCATTATTTGCAGGGAGGTGTTGGGCGACAGAACATGCAAGCTGATAATCTGGTTAGTATGTTCGGTCAGAAATCTGGACATGACAGAAAGAGAATGGTTGACAAGGTTCTGTAGACAACGACTGCTGCTAGTGGTATCAATTACCTTTCGGCTTCTTGCGTGCTATGTACTATCGCTGCAAGAAAGAAGCAATGAACAAGGATAATCGATTAATCGGTCATCTAAGCCAAGGCCACACTGCGCATCTCTCGTGATACTAACAATTTTATGATACAACACAGTAGGATCCAGTGCTTGGATAAATAACAGATGGAGCCTGCGTACTACTATGTGATCGGTGCGTTCTGACTGGTGCCTTCGCAAGGTGGTCCTAACATGATCTTTTCAATCGGTTTGATCGTTCTTCGCTGTCATCTCCATCGCCACTTCCGACTGACGCATACTGTGGCAATACCATCCACTTCGGTTGCGATCGCCTCTAAATTCACTTCGCCCATGATGATGCAGAGCACATGGAAGAGGATGAGTCTACGCCAGCGTGCCTACCGCCCTGGGTCGAACTCGAATATTGCGTGAGTTGGATGTTGTCCATCATTGCCAATTGGATATCCATTCAATCTTGCATGGGACGTTTTTGCGACAATAGCATATGGTCCAACTGGCAGGGTCATCTGCATTCGTCCAATTTACGCATCTCTCTCAGAATGCAGGGAACTCGCTCCGAATCAAACTATCCTCTCTTGGTGGCGTGCAGGGCAAAGACCAACATGCAAGCTACGAGGTGCACACAGCATCAATCCTAGACCTCCTACAGGAGAAAAATATTTCCCTCGAGAAGGTGTGTCTGCTAGATCCGAAGGCAGAAAGGGTACTCGAGCCAAGGGACAAGGACGAGTTTAGGTGGTTCTTGTTTGGGGTATGTCAGGTCATGTCAGCTCCAGGTTGTCTGCACATGCTATGGTTATAGGGAATACTCGGTATGCAGTCCAAGGATGGCTACGTATAAACCACTCAGTGTTCGCATCGGTGTTGTACAGGCGATGATCCACCGCGTGACCGTACCTCCGAGCTCCGGAAACTCGGTTTTCCCTCGCGACACCTGGGCCCTGTACAGATGACCACCGACACTGCGTTAGCAGTAACAAAACGCGTCGTTGACGATGGTGGTGCGTTCTCGTTTATTTCTCTCATCGGTTTCACGCGAAGGCCAAGATCGGAGCGATGGGGCTAACCATGTTGTAGTTGCACTAGACAGGATACCATATGTTGTAAGTATACCTTTACCGAGTTCCCTTGTCAGAGTCTCAACTCGGTATGCACATAGGATTTCCCAACGATCCGGTTCAACGCGCGCGAGAGCGTTGAGATGCCTTTTAGTGCGTCTTCGCATGTCACAATGCATACCCCTTTCTGAGGGTGCTGTTTGATCTTAACAAAGGATATATATCAGAGAGAGGAGAGCCCCTTCTTCCGCCAGGGATGCGGAAGCACTTACACGAAGATCTGAACAAAAGCTTCGACTTTTAGAGTCAGACCTAATCGCATAGATACCAGCGGAGAATGAGTTCTATCTTACCATGGTCTGCCTAAAGGTACCATATCTTTGCGGACGGAAGTACGCTCTCTGATGATTAAGTACTCACCTGACCTCCTGTACTGCTGGTCAAGGGCTCGGTCATCACAAGGCGGAAGCTTGTGTGGGACGATTATCGACCTGACTCCCCGTGAGGCTTAGTCGCAGTGATGGACAGTCTTCGGAGCTTCAGAGGACATTGTGACCCACCTTCGATGTTGATAAACGTGCCATGTGATTGTGCTGGACCGCTTTATCTGTGTCATTGAACGGTAGAGAGTTGATAGCCGCCAGATTACACTGAGAACGATTGGATCCGTGTCACGGGTGTATAATTTCCATGAACACCGTTGGCAAGTTCATGTACGGTGGTGTTGCACGGCCAACGAAGTATTGGACCCGTACGCCTGCAATATACTTAGAACTCGCTATGAATAGCTCGGACCGTAGCTTGGATACCAGCACTGCGGACCGACTGATTCCGAGAGCTGTGCTCGGCTGAACTAGTTCGCTTATGTCATTAGTGGCCTGTGGCTCGCTACAAACTTTCATGGCAAGCTCACCGTCATCGTCAACCTCAGAGGCTGGTGTCCGTGATGACGGCGTTCACGATTCCTACGAGGAGAATGAAGATTATGTAGAAGACTCAGCTGAGGCAAGCTATTCACCATCGCGGCAGTCAGAACAAAATGACAATGGAGAAGGAGAGGAGGACCAGGGAGAACCTTCAGAGTCAGCAGCGGCAACGACAGACATGCAGGCGAGAAAGGCGAAGCTAGAGAAACTACGAGCAAGGATGGTCTGTTCACCTCTTCGTACACCTTAGCTTCCAGTTTGACATTTCAACAGCGCAAATCTACCACAGCCAACCGTCAATCCCTCATAGAAGAGTCTACCAAGACAAAATTGACGGCACGCGACACGGCTCGGCTCGAGCGGCAGAAAAAGCTTGCTGAGATGCTCCGGACGCAGACAGAGGCGGAGGAGCGCGGGGAGGATGTCGAGCGGGCAAAGAACTGGGAGTGGACAATTGAGGAGAATGAGAACTGGGAGAAGAAGTTGGCAAGGAAGGCACGGAGGGCAGACTATGAGTTCCATGGTATGCTGATCAGCTTCTGGTTTTTTTTTGGAAGGCTGATTGCATGTGTCTTCAGATGACGCACACGCTGCACGACGACGGTATAAGAAAGATCTCGACTTTCTTAAACCGAACCTTGAAGTATATAACAAGCAGAAGGAGCAGGTCTTAGGTATGGCTGTAGGGACACTATCAAAATCGGGCAGCTCCACCCCCGCAAGCTCGTCGAGTGCAGTGACGATGTTTGATGCAAGTGGCGGCCAGGTTTGTGCTACTTGGACTGCCTGGATTGGCGCACTGATCGTTCTACCAGATGGTTCCGACTACCGAACAGCGTATGGCTGTAGATGCCTTCTATCGAGATGCCAACACGCTTCTCTATGCCGATAACAAGCCTTCTGATGAGGCGATCGACAGACTTGTCAGCAAGATCAACAGAGAGTCAGTGCTGCAACACTCCACGACAAATATCCTGATTGTGGTTTTTATAGCGTCGACAAGAAGTCTAAGTTCTCGCGGAAGAGACACAACGAAGATGAGGGAGATATCACGTACATCAACGAGCGGAATCGCGTGTTCAACAAGAAGGCAAGTACACCTTTTTTCTCCCGTCGACCGTATCACTCATGTTGACAACGTTTTAGATTGCAAGATACTATGATAAATACACCACGGAGATTCGCGCTAGTTTCGAGCGTGGAACCGCACTGTAGAAGCAAATCTTGTCATATTACTATTTGTGCATACGTGTATCGGTCACTTTGGTGTTCTGATTGTAAAACTTTTCTCATTTACTTTCGGAGTACGTTCACTCGCGACCTCCGTCATACCCGGCCGTCTTCAACGCTTTAGTCGTTCACAGCATTCATTCAAAGTTCAATAATGGTGTTCACAGCCTTTCCAAAAAGTACAAACATTGATTGACAGCAGAAGGCAGTAACATATGACAAGGATACAATACCCGCTGGGGCCGTCAGTTGCCATAGGAAGCAATGAGAACCTGGAGGAGATAGTTAGCCAGTCTGATTGGCAATGGCAAAAAGATATTTGCTGGTCAGCATTGCAGATGTGTAAGTCAGCAGCTGGAACGCGAGTTCCATCAGACTGTTGAGCTTGAACTTAATGTGATTTGGATTCATCCGATGTACGAAAAGTACTGGTTGAAAGAACAGAATGCGTACTTGCCTTGAATTTTTTTCGAGTGTTGAGGTTGAAGTTGAAGTGCTTTTTTTTTTTCCAAACTCCGTCCCAGTTGAGGCTATCCTCACAAGTACGTAATCGAGGATGTACACCTGCCACAGCCTGGTTTCGGGTGCAGAATACCATTGCACGTACGCGACGGGGACACTCGAATTTGGCGATGGATTGATTTCGTGCACTGCCAATGGGAGTTAACCGTATCCAACTGTAGTCTCGGGTGCACTGTCCGCGGCCACTAGATCTCTCGCCAACATGAACTGTCGCCGGCGTCGATTTAACGCCACCGGTCTCGAAATGATTTAAGTTGATGGATCAATCTGTTCGTAGATATTCTTCATTTTCCCCCTCGTCCATCTCAGCTGGTGGCCATGACAGATGATGCCTCCCCTCTCAGATCTGCCACGCCATTGTTTGCCCAGCCCGCGTCTGCCCTACAAGACAAATTCGTCCCAAGCCGGACATCAACCAGACATGACTTCCAATATCGTGGAGAGCTGGACGGGGTCAAACGCCAGCTGAGCAGGCAGGCCATTCAAATGTAAGTGAACTGACCAATGATCGGGGTGTTTCACTGACTGTGACGCAACGCTCTTTTGCAGGATTGCCGTGAGCATTCCCTGCAATACATTTCTTGACTTTGGCTGATCCTCTGTTCGGGTTGTTCTCGTCCAGATCGCAGGCTGTATTGGAACGGGTCTCTTTTATGGACTTGGCGAGATTCTCGCTTACACTGGCCCATTGGGCGCGCTATTGGTCTACTTACACGTTTCGAGCGTTGTATATTCGTATGTATTGCGGCATATACTCGTCTAAACTAGTCTGACTAACAGCTCTCTTCAGAACCATGATGTCAATTGGAGAAATGACCGCATATGCCCCATTAACCGGATCACTGATACATTATGGTACGTCGATCTATTGCTGCAAGGCCACAGGGACCTCTCCCACTAACTGATCTCGGTGACCCCGCAGCTGCGAGGTGGCTAGATCCTGCTGTAGGATTCGCGGTGCGTTCAAGTTTCGATTTTGTAAAGATACGTGTACTCATTCACCACTCTTAGCTTGGATGGGTTTGTCTTTTATCATTTGATCGTTGGAGCAGTCCTGCCTGACGTCGCCTCCCGATCTAGAATTATGTTTATGTATGTGTTATACACCTCGATTTTATGACCGTACTGATGACCCTATCAAGTATGCTGCAATTGGTGTGCCACTAGAGATAACTGCTATATCTTCTCTTGCCACTTTTTGGGACCGAAATGTGGGTTGGTCTGTGTTGACTTCCGTGGAGATGTTCATGAAACATGCAACATGAACAGTTAAACCACACCGGTATTTATATCGGTGCGACCATTGCAGGGCTTCTAATTATCAACCTCTTTGGTGTTCGGTCAGTCTCAGTGATCGCAGTTTAGTCAGACATTGAACTGATATGTAAATGCTATTTAGATGGTTTGGATACTGTACGTCGCATAAGCTGTTGTTATATCAGTTTTTGCTGACATCATTATAGCTGAGATTTTCTTTGCGACACTCAAAAGTAAGTGACTGATCATCGGTGTTAAATGCAACGAACTGATTGTGTCATTCTTGCATTGCAGTCATGCTCGCAGTGGGCCTGGTTCGTATATTTCAGCCGGTCTCCCCTTCTATTCACCTGACTGCCTGTGTAGATTCTCGGCGGGCTTGTTATCAGTCTTGGTGGAGGACCTAATCATGACCGGTTCGTCTTTCATGTATGGGCTAAGCTTCTTCTGATGTGACTTCTCCAGTATTGGTTTCCGGGTAAGATACTGTGGTGATGAACGTTGCAATTCCGTATTAACGATGACGTCAGTATTGGAACGATCCCGGACCCATGGTCTCGAGTAAATAACCTATTATCCTACGGGACCACATACTTACTCCCTTCATATAGCGCTCGAGCCTGGCGCACGAGGGCGCTTCCTTGGGATGCTGGTCGCCATCGTCCCCGCTGCTTTCTCTCTTGCTGGCTTCGAGCTCATCTCTATGTGAGTCCATAGCAATAAATCACTGGAAAGTTCGGCTTATTTGCATCCCCAACTAGCTCTGCGGCCGAGTCAATCCAGCCTCGCACGAACATCATCAAAGCGATGAAGTTTGTCATCTTTCGTATAGTCTTCTTCTTTGTAGGCAAAAACCTTCGTGCGTGACTTCTGATTGTATTTATGGGGTTTGTCAGATCTCCTCCGTGATTATCGTAGGCATGCTTGTTCCGTCCAACTATCCAGAATTGTCCAAGTAAGGTGGTCGTTGCTTCCTTTAAGTATGCGGATTGACAACATTCCAAGGCAATCCCCTTTTGTAGTAGCTTTCCAGCGTGCAGGTGTTAAAGGTACTACCTACAGTTCGTTGGAATCCCTTTCCCACTCAGACATTCTTTTGTTTAGTATTGCCTTCCATCGTCAACGCCATCATCATTGCCGGTGCTTTCTCCTCTGCCAACACCTATTTATTCTCATCATCCCGGATCCTCTACGGCCTCGCAGTGCAGAACCAAGCACCTCAGGTCTTATCGACATGTACGAAAGGTGGTATACCATGGGTGGCAGCTATTACTGCTGTTGGTCTCTGTCGCTTCGTCCCGTTTCTCTCATTGATGCGATATTCTTCAGGGTCTGTTCCCGTTCTTGGCATTCATGACCTTGGGGTCCAATGCTGTAACCGTTTTCAAGTGAGAGAGCTTTTCTTTGCGTGGTTGTAAATGGCTGATGGTTTATTCGTAGCTGGTTCGTGAGCTTGTGTGCGTATTGCTTATTGCTAGGATATGACCTGTAATTTTACTTCTATAAATTCTCTCTTAGCTACCGTATGTGGGCTCATAGGGTGCGCTGATATTCTTCACGTCCACTACTGGTCACTGACATAAACTGTAGATGGGCAGTAATCAACACCACCTATCTGCGCTACTGTACGCATGGCTTCATTCTTTTTGACGAATCTAACCGGAGCTGCCCCCCCAGACTATGGTCTCAAGCTCCAGGGTATCGTTCCCCGAGGTGTATATAGATCACCATTACAACCATACGCCGCAATGTGGGGTGTCTTCTGGTACGTCACCCACCCATTTTTCACTGTACAGGTGATGGATATGCTGTCAACCAGGGCGGTGTTTTACATCCTGATCACTGGTATCTCCGTGTTCTTCCACTTTAATGCATCTTCATTCGTATCGTCTTGTGAGCATGCATTTTGTGTTACGGTGCATCGGGAGGACTAATATGTGTGGCTGGTAGATATCAACTTGCCTGTCTTCTTTAGCCTCTTCGTGGGATACAAATTGTGGTTCAAAACGAAGATAGTGAGCAGTCCCCTTTACAGTGCTATGTGGTAGCTTACCTGCGTTATGCGTCCGATCATAGCGACCACTTGCCGATCTCGATTTCGTATCGGTGAGTCTGTCGACACAAATGAAAGTGCGCCAGCGTGCTAATGGACATTCTACAGAATATACCCACTCTGGAAGAGACAGGTGACGAGGGGTTGTTGTTAGAGAAGGCCACGTTGCTCCAGAAAATTGGACTTGTGTAAACGAATGACGCTGTTCATACCCTTCATAGTGGAGTACTAGATGTACACTCACCACATATATCTCCAATGATTCCGTATTCCTTGTTCTATTACATTGTATTGTATTTCTCCACCAATATGTTTATAATACGACCACGATGACATCTGGTGCAATTGCGAATGGGATTGCACTAGTGGGAATATCCTCACAGACTGAGCCCTGCATGGTGAAGCAAACCATATAGCAGCCAGTTTTGAGGACACATGAGGCGTCAAGTCGCACCATTGAGCATCGAGGTCTGGATACTGGTGTGCACGCGGACTGCCATTTCGGAAATTACCCTCATTGGCGCTTACAAGTAGCTAATTTCTTCTAGCCAGCCAGCAACTCGACTGCTAATGATGGAACTCACAGTCTCCCAGAGAGGATAGTAGAAGCATATCATAGATCCCGCCCGGCGTTGTGTTTCTGTCCTCGACATAAGTACATACCAAATATTGGGCTATGGTCCAGATCGTGGAATGAGCGAGGCAATGCTGATACCTCGTGTCATCAGTGCAACACTTGCAAGTCTTAACCTTGTATCCTAACCATCATCTACTACTCGACACACCACTTTTCGTGACTAGCATGACTCCTCCACCCGTCGAGAAGAGGAAGCGTCGTTCAAGTTCCAGCGCAAGTAAGTTTAGACTCGACGTCATGCACAGGATAGTGTTTGTAATGTGATGACCAACCATTCTCTAGGTACTGAAACTGTACTGCGTACGGATCCTGCCAGAAAGAAGGCTTGCATCGGGACTATTAAAACTGGATTTTTCCCAGATGCTGCTGATAGCATCCCTCGCGACTCTAGTGGAAATATCCTTCGCATGGACCCTGTGGTCGCCAGAAAGCACTTTGATCGCATTGGCCGTTTTAGAGTCCTTGTCATCGGCAGATCCAATGCTGGTAAAACGACACTCTTACAGCGCATTTGCAACACCACCGAACTCCCAGAAGTCTTCAATTCCGAGGGAGAAAAGGTATGGGCATATCATCCCACATTATAATTTATCATCCGTTACGTCTGGTTAATGACACATGGCAATTCCCAGATCAATCTTGAGGTTGTGCAGGGATCTCTGGAGGCAAGTTTATGACCTGCCCGTTACACCAAGTCATTAACTGTCCTCAGAGAGGAGAGCATAACATTGAAGATGAATTAATTTTTCGGAGCAATACAGGCTTCATCTTTCATGACTCTAGAGGATTTGAGGCTGGTTCCGAGGAGGAGGTAAAGCTGATGAAGCATTTTCTCACAGACCGTGCAGCCACAACGAAATTAGAAAAGCGAATCCATGCGATATGGTAAGGTCATATAATCGAGTAGTAGATAACTGATCCTAACTGGGACATAGGTATTGTATTCCATTGACTGATTCTAAAAGGCCAATTGTAGCTTCAGAAGAGCTCTTCTTCAATGAGTGCAACACTGGAAATGGTGAAGTAGTCTGTTATGATATTATCGCAGGGGCCTGAAATTACATGGGATAGTCCCTGTGGTTGTAGTGTTGACAAAGGCTGATGCCATGGAGCTAGAGGCAATTGGGCAGCTGAGAGATAAAGGTTTGAGAATGAAAAAAGCAAAGTTGCAAGCAGGCAAATTAGCCAAACAGCTATTGACAGAGGTGAAGACACAAATTGAGGTCCAGTTGGCATGGTGCAAGCATCCTCCTAATGATTGTTTGGCACTGTATTGGGGGTATCAATTGGTTTGAGTGTAGGCTTGTGCTGACTTGTCTCATTCATGAAGGTATGAATCAAGTCAATGCAAATTGTGACCCACTTCTAAGGTGCACAGCAAATGCACTGGATGATATGGAACTGCAACAGCTTGTGATATCAACACAACAAATCAATTTCAATTTGAACATTGATTATGCTATCAAGTAAGATTGCCTTCCTATGGCCATCATATCATGGAACTGTGATTATTTGCAGATACATTATGAAACAGCTGGATGGACAATTTGATAGAAAAAACCTGGAATTGTGGATTCTGGAATGGATGCCATATCTAAAGGTGTGATCACCATTGGTGGGGCATGAGATATTAATGGATATATGTTTATAGGTGGATTGTTGTCTAATTAATAAAATGCAAGGCAGCTAATCATAAAATTATACATGGTTTACTACTGTGGTTCATTGCATTGACAGAGAGTGAGTGATTTCTTGGCAGGTTCAGCTGGGTGTCTCTCACTGTCTCCACTCCCACTCTGGTCTGGTTGCCTTGGCAGGAAGTGAGTGATTTCATGCTAGATCCAGTTGGATGGTGTCTCACTGTCTTCACTCTCACTCTGGTCCTGTTGCCTCAACAGGAAGTGAGTGAATTCATGCCAGGTCCAGCTGGGTGTCTTCTCACCACCTTCATTTATGTTCCTTTGACAGTATGTGAGTAATTTTATGCCAGATCCATCTAGGTGTCTTCTCATCAATTTCACTCCCACTGTGGTCCTGTTTCCTTGACAGGGAGTAGGTGATTTCATGCCAATTCTGGCTGGGTGTCTTTCCACTGTCTTTCCACTCTGGTCCTGTTTCCTTGACAGAGAGTAAGTAATTGAATGCCAGGTCTAGCTTGGTGTCTTCTCACTGTCTTTGCTCCCACTATGGTCCTGCTGTCTTGACAGGGAGTGAGTGATTTCATGGCAGGTCCAGCTAGGTGTCTTCTCACTGTCATTATTCCCACTCTGGTCCTGTTCCCTTGACAGAAAGTGAGTGATTTCATGCCATGTTCAGCCAGGTGTCTTCTCACTGTCTGGTGCTGTTGCTTTGATAGTTGGCAAGTAATTTCATGGCAGGTTCAGCTAGATGTCTTCTCATTGTCTGCACCCCCACTTTGGTCTTGTTTCCTTGACAGGAAGTGAGTGATTCCATGTCATGTCCAGCTGAGTGTCTTCTCACTGTGCTTGCTCCCACTTTGGTCCTGTTGCCTTGACAGGAAGTGGGTGATTTCATGCCAGGTCTACCTGGGCATCTTCTCACTATCTTCACCCCCACTCTGGTTCTCTTGCCTTCACAGTCTGTGAGTAATTTCATATCAGGTTCAGTTGAGTGTGTTCACTGTCATCACTCCCACTCTGGTGTTGTTTCCTTGACAGGTGGTAAGTAATTTCATGGCAGGCTCACATGGGTGACTTCTCACTGTCTTTACCCCATTCTTGTCTTTACTTTGACAGGAAGTGAGTGATTTCATGCCAGGTCCACTTGGGCATCTTACTATCTTCACTCTTACTCTGATCCTCTTGCCTTGACAGTCTGTAAGTGATTTCATACAGGTCCAGTTGGGTGTGTTCCCAAACTCACTCTGGTCCTGTTGACTTGATAGTTGGTGAGTTGTTCCATGCCAGGTTCAGCTGGGTTTCTTCTCACTGTTTGGATTTGCTTTGGTCTTTTTCCTTGACAGAAAGTGAGTGCTTCAGGTCAGATCCAGCTGGGTGTCTTCTCACTGTCTTTATTACCACCTGGGCCTGTTTCCTTGACAGGAAGTGAGTGGTTTTATGTTAGGTGCAACTGGATGTCTTCTTACTGGCTTCACTCCAACACTGGTTCTGTTCCCTTGAAAGGAAGTGAGTAATTTCATGCCAGGTGCAGCTGGGTGTCTTCTCACTGGCTTCACACCCACTCTGGTCCTGCTACCCTGACAGGAAGTGGGTCATTTCATGCCAGGTCTAGCTGAGAATCTTCTCACTGTCTTCACACCCACTCTCCTATTACTTTGACAGAGAGTGAGTGATTTTATGCTAAGTGCAATTGGGTGTCTTCTTATTGTCTTCTCACCCACTCTGGTCCTGTTGCCTTGATAGGGAGTGAGTAATTTCATCCCATGTCCAGCTAAGTGTCTTCTCACTGTCTTCACTCCCACTCTGATCCTGTTTCCTTGACAGTGGGTGAATGATTTTGTGCCATGTCCACTTGGGTGTCTTCTCATTCTGTACTCTCCTATTCTGTTTCTGTTGCCTTGACAGAGAGTGGGTGATTTCATACCAGGTCCAGCTGGGTGTGTTCTCACTGTCCTCACTCCCACCCTGGTCCTGTTTCCTTGATAGAGAGTGAGTGGTTTCATGCCAGGTTCAGCTGAAAGGTTTCTAACAGTCTTCATTCCTGCCCTGGTCTTGTTGTCTTGACACTGGACAGAGAGTGAGTGACTTCAGGCCAGGTTCAGCTGGGTGTGTTGTCACTGTGTTCACTCCCACTCTGCTCCTATTGCCTTCACAGGGAGTGAGTAATTTCATGCCAGGTCCAGCTGGTTGTCTTCTCACTGTCTTCACTTCCACCCCTACTCTGGCCCTGTTTCCTTGACAGTGGGTGAGTGATTTTGTGCCAGGTCCACTTGGGTGTCTTCTCACTCTGGTTCTGTTCCTTTGACAGTGGGTGAGTGATTTTATCCCTGATCTGGTCTGATCTGTTTTCATTGTCTTCCCTCCCACTCTGGTCATGTTGCCTTGACAGGGAGTGAGTGATTTCATATCAGGTTCAGCTGGATCTTCTAAGTGTCTTCATTCCTACTCTGGTGCTGTTGTCTTGATAGGAAGTGAGTGATTCATGTCAGGGTTAGCTGGGTGTCTTTTCACTGGTTTCATGTCCACTCTGGTTCTGTTTCCTTGATAGCCTGTGAGTGATTTCATGCCAGATCCAGTTAGGTGGCTTCTTACTGTCTTTACTCCCACTCTGGTCCTGTTTCCCTTAACAGAGAGTGAGTAATTTCATGCTAGGACCAGTTTGGTGTCTTCTCACTGTCTTCACTCCCACTGGTTTTGCTCCCTTGATAGAGAGTGAGTAATTTCATGTCAGGCCCAGCTGAGTATCTTCTTACTATCTTCACTCCCACTTTGGTCCTGTTCCTTAACAGGAAGTGAATAATTTCATGCTAAGTCCTGCTGAGTGATTTCTCACTGTGTTCACTCCCACTGGTTCTGTTGCTGTGACAGAGAGTGAGCAGTTTCATGCCAGGCCCAGCTGGGTGCCTTCTCATTGTCTTCACTCCTACTGTGGCCTTGTTGCCTTGACAGAGAGTGGGTGGTTTCATACCAGGTCCAGCTGGATGTCTTCTCACCATCTTTGCTTCTGTTGCCTTTACAGAGGGTGAGTGATGTCATGCCAGAATCAACTTGACATTTTCTCACTGGCTTTACTCCTGTTGCCTTCACAGTCTGTGAGTTATTTCCTGGTGTGTCCAGTTGGGTGTCTTCTTATTGTCTTCACTTCCAAAATGGTTCTGTTACCTTGACAGTTTGTGAGTGATTTTATGCCAGGATTAGCTGGGTGTGTTCACCATCTTCACACCTACCCTGGTCCTGTTTCCTTGACAGGAAGTGAGTGATTTAATGCCAGGCCAAGTGAGATGCCTTCTCACTGTATTCACTCCTACTCTGGTCTTGTTGCCTTGACAGTTGGTAAGTAATTTCATGCTAGATCCAGTTGGGTCTCTTCTCACAGTGTTCACTCCTGTTGCATTGACAGTGGGTGAGTAATTTCATTTCAGGTCCAGCTGGGTGTCCTGTCACTGTCTTCACTGTCACTCTGACCCTGTTTTCTCAACAGGAAGTGAGTAGTTCCTATTGGGTGTCTTCTCACTCTGCTTACTACCAGTCTGGTCCTCTTGCCTTGACAGTCTGTAAGTGATTTCATGTCAGATCCAGCTGGAAGTGTTCCTGCTGTCTTCACTCCCACTTTGATCCTGTTTCTGTGACAGGAAGTCAGTGATTTCATGCCAGGCCTGGCTGGGTGTCTTCTTACTATGCATCTTCATTCTGGCCCTGCTGCCTTGACAGTGGGTGGGTGATTTCATGCCAGGCCCAGCTAGATGTCTTCTCACTGCCTTCACTTCTACTCTGGTCCTATTTCCTTGGCAGAGAGTAAGTGATTTTATGCCAGGTTTAGCTGGATATATGTACTCTCATTGTGTTCACTGCTACTCTGGTCTCATTGCCTTGATAGGAAGTGAGTAATTTTATGCCATGTCCAGCTGAGTGTCTTTTCACTGTGTTTACCCCCACTCTGGTCCTGTTGCCTTGACAGAGAGTAATTTTATTCTGGATCCAGTTGAGTGTCTTCTGATTGTCTTCACTCTTGTTGCCTTGACAGGAAGTGAGTGATTTTATGCTAGGGTCCACTGGGTGTCTTCACTTCCACTTTTGTCTTCTTGTCTTGACAGGAGGTCAGTGTTTTCATGCCAGGTCCAGTTGGGCACTTTCCTACTGTTTTCACTCTCACCTTGGTCCTGTTTCCTTGACAGGTTGTGAGTGATTTTGTGTCAGGTCTAATTGAAGCTCTTTTCACCTGGCATTGTCATGTTTACAGCTGGTGAGTGACTTCACCTGAGTGTCTTCCAACCATTTTCTATTCCCTTTCCAGGCTGTGAGTAACCTCATTGCATGTTCAGCTTTGTATCTTTTCATTGCCTTCACTCCCACTCTGGTTCTGGTGTCTTGGCAGAAAGTGAGTGATGACATACCTACATATATCATCTTACCACCAAATTAATGCTATGGCCTTCCATTTCTTCAGCAAGTCAGTCAATTTCCATCAATTTCCCTCTCACAGCCATTACTATACACTTTTCTCACATTGCTTCTTTAGGATGTTAGGCATTCCTGTACTTTCTATGCATTACTTATCCTTCACATCTATATTTCACATTTTGTAGGCAGTAAGTTATGAATTTCTCAGTCACTGATGTGTTTCAATGCATCTCTTCAGAACCTGGTATGTTCTTGTTTTCTGTCCATCATATCTCCATCATATCTCCCACATAGAATGTGAGACAATTTTTTGCAGTTCTATTCTGAGCTTATGATTGTCATGTTAACACAGAGAATACTTTTCATTGATGATATTGCTGAACTACCCCTTCTGTGCCCATCTGAAATGGAATCTTCTATTCAGCAGTGCATAATGCATGCAGCTGGTGAGGCACATTCAGTCCTTGCCTGCAATTTCTCAATACATCAAAGGATGTATCCTCATCTTTGAGTACTCCTACTTCTGTTTACAAGCAAAGGCAGATCAAAAGAACATCATTACACATGCAGTAAAGGAATACCAAGAGTCTGGCACACAAAGTACTGTTGTCAAGGCCCTTCAACACACCATCCAGGAGCATAATAAAGATCATGTCAAATTACAGCAGGCCATTTTTGACATCATTGTGGAAAACTGCATGTGTAAGTTTGTAGTATTCATGGATACATGAAATACTGAAACATGTTTTGTCTTAGCAAACAAATTCAACTTAGCAAAGTAGTTAACCAACCAAGCTTGATCAGACCAGATGTTTTGGGTTGATGGGTATATCACTGCCCATGCTATGATTTCCATGTGAATGTATAATATCATGTGTATCCAGTACAAAGCTTTTTTCTCCTTCCCAATAATGTCAACTCTCCAAGTGGGTGGTGTCACTGGAGGAAGCAGACTTTTCATGGACTTTGAATTTCATTTTCAACATGTGTAGCACATATGTAGAAGCAACAATCATTATATTCTTTATGGCAATGTAAGGACTAACACAATCCAGCTATATAAATACAATATATGTTCATTGTTCAAAAATTTGAGAGGGCCTGGACATTGATGAGGATGTCTATGGCAGACCTCAGGGTGAGATGGTTAATACTGGGTAACTGGTATTGGTCTCCTTGCAACCACCAAGACTCAAGAGGGCAGGCTGACATATGTATGTATGGTACCTATGATACTTGAAAGCAGCCAGGTTAGATCCTGGATCCTATGTCAGCAGGCAGGCCACTTTCATTGCTGACTTCACATTACTAACTATTAATATATCATATCCTATTCCTGTTGTCTCCCTCACTTCTCACTCTCTGTCCTCTTGAACACCTGAACCTGAACCTTCCCCTACAACAACATTCATATCTGCACAGTGGGGTGGGTAGAGAATATTCCACAGTAGTGCACCAGATTACATGCCCTTCTACCTCTTATCTAATCTTGGCTGCACCTGTCTTACAATACCCATAAGCTGTAGAGTATTACAAGATTGTGCACATTTTACTGAGCCAGGTATCAGGCCATTCTACATACATGCTCCATTTTTATCTCTTTGTGCATGTTCTCTTTAGATTTGAGGTCTAACCCTAGTGGTGTGGGTTAGCTTGGAAATACAAATGACATTGCAGAGCATACCTGTAGAAAAACCTTACAGATGATTAATGAGTAATTTGTGCCCTAGCAATATCAAATTGATAATGCCTCAGATCAGTTAATTAGACATAGTCTAGTCAGCCCTTCAAGGTGTTTAGTTAGTAGACTAGATTCTGTCTTGATGCATCAATGTATTTGATGAGTGAGAGGGTAGTGGCTTGCAGGACACACTTGCTCAATTCTAGCTTATTGACATACAGCAAATGGTGTGCTGGGGAACTACCATCCATTGTCATTCAATGCTATTTGCCATCTTTCCCAAAGTGATACAAAGGCAAGGTGCACAATGAAAGTGTGTTCATGTAAGAGGGTCAGACTGTCTGTCCACTTACAGTAACTATTATGCCAAAAGGCCAAAGTACTGAGCAGTTAGTGCTCAGTACCACAGACAGTAGATATGCTGATAATCCGGTCTCAGTTAAGCCAGTACGCTTACAGTTCAGTACATTTGACTACATAGAATATATACAACCAAGGGGCTATCAGAACAACATGAAAGCTGTCCACAGTACGCCACAACTTCAACTACCTTCAACTTTCCTAATCATCCTTTTATCCCGCTCCCCTACAACAATAAGCATCCCCTCATTCTCAAGTGCTTTGATCACCTCTGTAAACTCTGCTGCATCGACGCGGATACTGCTCTGCTCTCCAAGCCTTCTCATCGCATCTCCCCATTTGATGCCCCTGCCCTTTCCACCACTCCCCTCCAGCATCGCCAAAATTTCCTTCTGCATGTCATCCCGCAGCTTGCGTTGACCTGCACCCGTACCCGTGTTAAGCAGACCCATATCGATCTTACCTGTCCTTGGATCCATCGCACTCGTCCTGATTGCCTCGCGCATCAAACGACAAGCTTCCTGGACATCTTGTCCCTCGACATGCGCAACAAAACGCATGCGGGCATGCGCTTCCGAAAGACGGATCATACTCTCCAACTGACGGGTTGTCGCGGTGATACGTTTCTCCGACGATCGTGGATCAGAGGCGCCGACAGCGCGCAGGGAGACATAAGAGGCGACAAGCTCATCACAGGCTTCCGAGCTCAAGACTGGGTGGATGTGGTTCCGAGCATAGTCGATATACGCCGCTAGATCTTCCAGGGGCTACAGTATAATGGTGAATTAATGCACGCTAAGTTGGCAACAACAACTCACCAGAATATCATCGCCACCCCCGGTGAGAGGGGCATCTTCAAGGTAGAGGCTGACGAGGTGTTGTGCCAGTCTACGATCCAAGGTTTCATCCACTTGATCGAGTACAAGGTAAAGCAGATCGAAACGGGAAATAAGGGTCGGAGGAAGATCAATGTTCCTCGTCACAGGCAGGTCGACGTTGTACTTGGATTCCACAGGATTCGCAGCAGCGAGGATGGAGGTTCTGGCGTTGAGTGTTGTGATAATGCCCGCCTTGGCTATTGAAACAGTTTGTTGTTCCTGTGAGATCAAGCAATGGTAAGCCGGATGTACCTACATCCGAGCTCGATCTCACCATAACTTCGTGTAAGACACTCCGAGTGGCGTCAGGCATTTTGTCGAATTCGTCGATACAGCAGACACCTCCATCGCTCAGAACGAGAGCTCCACTAATGCGTATTGAGTATCACCCCGTACAATCACCGTCATTTCAGAACTTACCTTTCGAGAACAAGCTGTTTCGAGTCAGGGTCTCGTGTGACATACGCAGTGAGGCCAACGGCTGACGATCCTTTCCCGGACGCATACACGCCCCGAGGTGCGATCTTATGGACGTACTGCCCCTTTCGTTAGCTTGGTCAACACCACAAATAAGTTATTTCCTACCTGCAGAATTTGGGACTTACTCGTTCCAGGGTCTCCGACCAATAACACATTAATATCTCCACGGTATCTCGGCCCGCCACCTCCACCACCCCTTGCAATGCTTTTATTGGTCCCACCGAAGAGCTGCAGCAAGATACCCTTCTTCACATCGTCCATGCCCCAAATCGATGGTGCAAGTGACCGTGCGAGCAGGTCATACAAATCGTGCTTTCGGCTGATCTCAATTAGCCTGACTTCCAGCTCAGCTTTCCTGGTTTTTCTTCCCTGGCTCCCGGCTATCCCGTCTTCAAATTCCTGATCGTCTATGCTGTCTCCGGCATCCCCAACTCCGGGCATACGGTCGCCAGTGGCAGGTCGCGTGCTTCGATCGAATTTGAGTGTACCTCCTGCGCCGAGTCGAGTATGAACGACGTCCAGGTATGTTTTGAACAAGCTCTTCACCGTACGCTGACGGGGGTTGACTCGCACGGGTACACTTCTGTATACACCAGTAACGGTGACACGATCACCCGGCTTGGCTATATCCACCATTTCATCATACACACTCAGCGTCACTGTGTGTGGCGTCTGACCATCGGGGACTGCATCGGGTGTCTCTTGCAGTCTAATAACCTGTCTGTCAGAAAAGTCGCACCGGTTGTGCACGAGCGACATTGTTCCCAGTGTGGCACAGACATCGCGCGGACATTTTGCTGGTTCTTCGATCTTGCCACGGTCAATCTCGACTTGAACCGTGTGTGAACAAGTTAGGCATCGGAAGAATGCGACTTTCATTTCAGGAATAACGGGGGTGGCACGGATAACCAGACCTTTGATACAGACCAATTTGTCCGTGTCTGTGAAGCTATGGGTTAGCTGGGTTTCTTTCTTGCGTTGCAAAACACTGAACCCACCGGTCGGGTTGAGGTCGCGCATATTGATGGGTTTTAGTCCAAACGGGCGGACCCTGTATACCTTGCCCATAATATCTGCAATCTCCTCGTCTCCCTGTTCACCTTGCATACCCTCCATTCCTGCATTTTGGTCTTCCTCTGCAAGTTCCAGCATCAAGTCCTTGAGTACCTGATCCATAGCTGGGATAACTTCCTCGGGGTACTTTTGCAACTGCGTGAACAGTTTCTTGCAGGGTGGGTATGCGAAGAGGTTGATCATGTCCAAGTTGAGATTCGTCTGACCTGTCTGGCGCATTATCCGCAAGTAGGTCTCGTACAACACTACTTCGCCTTCCTCTGGTACAGCAAACTTGCGGGTATGAAGATTTTGTTCGCGGTCATAGTGTGCCCTGTACTTGGGCTTGAAACCGCGTAGAAACTCACGAAAGAGCTTCATGGTCTCTGCGATGTTGACCGTGGTACCCCAAATCGCGCGGACTTGATCTGGCTCATCTGATGGTGCTGCTGGCGCCGAGAAAGCTGGTGCAGAAGACATAGGCATAGATAAGTGGGTTGCATCGGAATGCGGGTTGTCGCTCATATCGGCATTGTATGTTCTCTTGACCCTACGTGGGGTCATAGTAGGAAGGACAAGGTTTGAGCGTATGTCGCCTCGCCGATTTTTAGCCGGCGTTGCAAGGGCCGCAGGGCTCCTGCTGAGATTTGGCATTGATAAAACGGTAAATAGATCGTCACTCACGATGGGAAGGCGAGTGGTTCTGATGAATCACGAATGGGTAGATCAGATGCGATAGTAACTTTCTTGCGGGGAGTTTTTGAAGGAGAGGAACTGGGGAAAGCCAGAGGAGAAGAGCTTCCGGCTGTCGGATGTAGTTCAGAATACCGTGTAGTTCATAGCGATATGCGACGTACGAGCAAATAGTGGGGTGCGAGGTGCTCTCCTGGGTGTGCTCATCCCAACTGCGCGTCTAGCAGCGACTCCTGTCAGTGGACTACTCGCTGCCGCGCTGGCTGTATATCGCTGGCGTGCTGGTGTCCCGGCCACAGATGGCGTACCCTCGAGGAACAATTTCTGCGGGACCATTGAGAATGACTGCTGCTCTGCACTTCCATCCTGGGGTGCTGCATCCATGTCGACATCGTCGAGATCGGAGGTTGGGAAATCGACTCTGGGTGGGGACGACATGACTAGTTGAAGAAAAGAAGTGGACGCGTCGCGACGCGTCAATCGTGGATTTCATTTAGGGTGGGTAAATTTGTGGAAACGACACGCATCTTTTGCGCTACTAACTTTGCCAAGTATCCATGGTATCAGATGAGCTGGAAGACATCAACCAGGTCGGTTTCCGTCAATAAGCATCCGAAACTAATAAAACTATGGTATCGAACAGACCACAATCTACATTCCGTACCAAGAGACAGGTAAATACCTAACACCACAGCAAAAGCTTCTGATGTCTGAGGTTGGACCCAGACGAACAGAACAACTCGTATAGTTTGTTTCCTGATCGGGACCTACCGAATGGATATGAGCTACGATTGACAGCTTACAAGGCTGCCTGGCTGAAATGCCTCACCAGAATACAGGTCTGTGCCATCCATGCTCAGGTTCTTGTATGTATTTTTTGACTGTTTCACAGGAGCTTAGTCGCGCCTTGCATGCTCCCGTGGTAGACAAGGTGTCAGAGCTGGTCGCTAACTCTTATGTCGACGTTCTCCCCGGATTGCCGTATACTGAGCTTCCAGTGATATCAGTATCAAGTGAGGATATCTAGTGCCTTTCATCGTTGTTTACTAAAGTAAGATGGGTAGCGAACGGTGCCTCCTCGTCCATCCTCGAAGAGATCACTTCTCGGCTAGAAGGGGGAGATGGAGATGCTCTCTTTGGAGACAGCAATAACGGGCATCTTGTTACCCACATCTTCTCGAATGATTGCCCAAACATTGCTTCTGCCATGAAGACCCTGGTGACGAGCTTCATCACCAGATACGAAGAGGAACTTGGTGCGTGAAGGTTGAGTCACGGGCCAACGCGCTTTCCGAAGATATATGTATAGGTTCCGTCAAACGGAGGTCCGGGAACTTACTCACGACAATGGACCTCAATCTATTACAAGCTTGGTTCGATGCATTCCTTAAGACCAGGGGTTAGCCAATCAGCCTCTTTGATCCCGTGCTCGTGAATGATCGTCCAACAGAAACTGACAAAGATACCACTCATCTTGTTGCAATCTTGCATGATTTTGAGCAGTTCGAACCGGCCGTCATTCAAGACCTGTTCGAGATTTGCAGGTTAGCAGACTTATTCACCCACTTACGTCTTTACATATTTCATTCTACAGTCTTGCCATACCTCGTTTGCCACTAGTATTCATCCTTTCGCTGTCTTCACCCCCTTCACCATCCTATATCCGCATGACCTACCCTCAACGTACACTGGCTCTCCTACAAGTCCAAGCATGCTCGCTTCCTTCGAGCACCGACGTCCTGCATGAGATCCTGTTGAAGGTGTGACATGAAATCAACTTGGGTAGCGCTACTTTTAACCTCTAGGTCATCCAGACCTTTTTCGATGTCGATTTCGAACCAGAGTTGATGACTGGACCAGCTGCCATCGACTTCCTGCTTGATTTTTTCGGGAGGCATTCGACGTCTCTCGATGGCCTCACAACGATCTTACAGGTGTGTCTTATTTTCCGTACCAGTTCCTTTCTGAGGATACCTCTCAGCTCATTCACATGAAGCACTTTGAAGAGCCTCTCACGGTTTTTCTCTACGATGAACAACTTGGCTCGTCAATCACAGGGGCAACCGTCCTTTCTGAACCCGATTCATTCGGCTTTCTCGACTCCCTCTTCACTCGGATTTGCAACTCGCGGGACGTCAATCACGCGAGAGACTGGAGGAACGCATCGATCGACAGCCTTCTCGCAGCCGTTCAGAGTGCTCGTAGAGCCTTCCGGACTCGCGCCAAGCTGTTACGAGTGGCATTTCAGGTATTACTCCTGATCCGCGGATTCATGGTCTCGAAAGGCTACAAAGTTGACGAGACCGTTCCTGAACTGATATGTGGTGCCCTCCGTGGAAGAATCCAAAACTCCATGAAGTACCTGTGCACTATGGTGAAGTAGGTTTAGCCTTGCTACTATCATCAGCATGACTAGATAAATCGCTTCTTACTCTTTAGAAAGCTCCGGAAAGAGCAACTCGATGAACTTCTGCCTGAATTGAACAAGTTTTTCCTTTCTCTCCCGAATGATGTGCAAGTTACAGAGGAAGAAATAATATCGCGGATTGATGCTGCGTTGTCCGTGACAACAGATCAAGCGAAAGTTGTTGCTGAAACACTTGCGGACTGGCTCGTGGAGTACTTTCAGTACGTCTTATCTAATTCATAAGCATTAACATAATGTATGCTGCCTTCTGTCTAGACAACGGATCGTCTCTCTCGAGGATTCACCTCTGTGGGACATTTGGTATACCGGGTCGACACCTTTTCCAGCTGACGTAGGTCCACGAGTGCGGTGGTACTGTTTTCAACTGATTTTTAATCCCTTAGTTGCTCAACCCTTCACTCCGAGCTTCGATATTCGCTGGCCTACTACGTCCCCAAGACTTCGGTGCGACTAATAACCACGACACCAATAAAAATACCAATGACAGCGAGGACGAGGATGAATCGTTGATACATATGCCGGATACGAGCATCCTGTTCCAGCGGTACCTCGAAAGCGGGAAAATGATTAATGTATACGACTGGTTCGAATCCTTTGTGGTGGTCCTCGAAGCCCAAAAACGAAACAGGCAATTGGGTGGACGACCTAGTTACGACGAGAGTTCCTCCGCTCCACAAACGCCGCGCACGCCACGTACACCACGAACGCCGTCGCGACATGGCCGCGGCAACAAGAAACGCCAGCGTAACATACATAATGATGAGGATGTAGGGGGTGAGGCTCCACAAGACGAAAGGGAAGAAACGGAGCAGCAACAGGAAAATTGGAGATTAGAGGTTCAGGCTCGGTTCATTCGTGCGTTGCACGAGCTCGACTACGTCGGGTTCATCAAGCACACTGGAAGGAAACGCGACCATGTACTGCGTACTGTGCTCGACGTCCCGATGACGGTGTGATGTATAGATTTATTTTGGACTTTCGCGCCTTTTCGCTAGATGTAAATGTGCCTTCTATTGGTGTCAGTAGCGATGCTTGCGTTAGAATACAGCATTACAGGTACATGATACAAGCAAGGAGAGGTCAATAAATGAACCTAAGTCGTACCATTCACATAATGATATCGAGTTTGGGTGTCAAGCCCAGTCCATATACTCTATTCGAGTTGTGGAAGAGCATATTTTCAACGATTATAGCCGCCTGTGGTTCTGAGAGCTCTTCTCTGCGGATATAATCTGCAAACACCTAGTATGCAAAGTGGGATTAGAGGGATAGATATCCGCTGTTTGACATTACCTCGTATAAGGCCTGTCGTGATTGAATGCTGGCCAGATAATACGTTTCAGGCCACCAGTGTCCATCCGCTGGGAATGGTTAGAACGGGTATGTCTGTGTTCAACACATGGCTCACTCGACCACAGTATTTTGTTGGTTGGAGCAAGTTCTAACATCTGCCTGATGACTGTACGCTGACCATCAGCTGAGACAACAGGGAAGATCTCTCCGAAATCGAGATAAACGTTCTTGTACGTGGCAGTCAGATACCCCGCATCTCGGGTGTACGGATAACTGGAATGGAGGAGCACAAAAATCGTGTCAGGAAAAGCTTTGATGATGGGCTGCATGTGAGCCGGAGATGATTTTGCGAGAGTAATATCGTTATCACCGAGACCTTGAAACCGTTAGCTTGCAATGCGAAATATATTACGTAGGTGTTACCTGTGTGAAATTGCACTTGCATCTCATGTCTCAGTAATAGTAACTACGACGCGGAGTGGATGCTCACCAGGTTTTCTTGACCGACCAGCGACTTCGAGAACGGTGCGAACCAGATGATCATTGAGCGCCTTATGCTCGAACCGGAGGATGCCTTTCTCTTCATACTGCTTCCATGCTTCCAAGACGCATCTTTCGATCTCTTCTGTGGTGCCTGACGTCGAGATGTCAAGTCCTGTCCTGCCCAAAAGGTGACGGGGAACACTGGGGAAGAATCATATGATCGAACCTGTAGCAAGCAACAGACTTGAATCCGACGACTTCTGGATCGTCCGCACTGGCCGTAATATTTTGCAAGAACTTGTTATTGAAGACATCAAAGAGAGTGTTGACTGTCGATGCGTTGACTTCGCTATGGATGGTGTGAACCATGTCGAGTAAAATGTCCTGTGCAGTGGATGAGCACGCCCAGGGTAATGCATGGAAGCGGCTCACCTGAGCAACTACCTCGATGCGAACGATCCGTTTCGTAGGACTGGCAGTAAACTGATCGTGCCATTTGTAGCCCTCTGCCAGATCAGCGACGCCAGACAAGCCGTCATCGATGAGTATACATTGGATGCCCGAAGGCTTCATGCACACCCTGCAGAGTTCCTCGTAGGCCAAACTGGCTCGCTTCTTCTTGACCCCATCCCAGTCGGCGTCGTCGCCTTTTAAGCCGAACAATTTGGCCAGTTGAACTGTCGATCTGTAACAAGCGAGCGAGCGAATGGAGTCAATGAGGGCGTCTCCGCTGGCCTCTGAGTTGATTCCTTCGAATGCGAACACATCGCGGTTCTTCTCAGCGAGGAAAGGGTGGGCGTGGTTGTCGATTGCAGGGTACGCGAAAGTAGCCCTTGCTAGTTCACGGTAGTACACTGGATACATGATAACTGGACGTCAGAACCCCTGAGTGAGATCATTGCCAGTGGCACGTGGACTACTCCTCATGTATGACAACTCTGGATGTCTCCAGATGACGAGCACACCAACGGTATCAGGTAGCCTAGTCTCCCCGAGTCTCGCACAAACTCCCCACCCAATTAGACTGGCCATAGAACCTTAAGGACAGGTATGCACTGGCAAGGCTGCTCAAAGACTTGCACAGTGACCCCTTCGGACTGAGGTCGGGCGTCAATGACATCAGCGTATATGTCAAGGCAAAGAACCTGGAGATGCTCTCCAGATCAGCCTTTTACCTCCGACATGGCCCTGACACCGACAAATTGCAGTACCAGTGTCCCTTCCTTCCAAAGACCACAAGGAACTTCACGCCACTTCCAGACCGTTGAAACTATTCCACGTCATTCAATGGGAACACTTGTGTCAGGGGACTGTTCCTTGCTGCCAGCCACTTTTAGAACTCCGTCGCTTGTATCCCTCCCGCTTTTCTCGTCTTCTTGACTTGTTCGTTCGTCAAGCTTCGAAACTCCACAAGCCTTCACACTCCTTTGAAAGCTTACACTCGTTTATTCCAACAATGTTCTCCTCAGCTATCGTCTCTCTCGCTCTTGCTGCCTCAGCGCTCGCCAACGTTTACGTGGGTTGCCTTTTTTTTTCAGTTGTGGATGCCAGAGTGGAAACTAATTGATTTCCTACTGCAGATCACTGCTCCAGTTGCAACTACTTCGTGGCCTGGTGGTCAGCCTGCCGCTGTCACCTGGCAGGATGACGGTCAATCTCCCTCCCTCGCTTCGTTTGGAGCAGCGAAGTTCTCCATCTACGTTGGAAATGCTAACCAGCAGGTATGGCTCTGATCCCACCTACTAGCCAGTTTCATTTAGGTATCCTTCCAGACTCCCCTCCAACTCATCTCAGCAAGTGTGGACGTTGCCAATGTTTCGTCTCTGACGTTCACCCCCGACCCGACCATCGGTCCTAACAGTGGCGAATAGTGAGATTTCAAGAGCATATCGTACTTTTCAACGGTCACTTATACTCGTGTCCTCAGCTTCATCCGCGTCGAGTCCTTGGCCCTCAAGGATGCCAAGTCGCCGCAATACCCCGCTCTCGCCTTCTCCGCCAAGTTCACGTATGTCTACTTTTTCAATCTTCTGGGATTACCACAGACCCATTTCTGCGTAGCTTGACCAACATGTCTGGCACGTTCAACTCCTCGATTCAGCAAGAGATCGATGGCCAGTCTACTGCCCCCATTGGTGGAGCCACCGCCTCCGTCTCCGCTTCGGGTTCTGTTTCACACACCACCGCTGCCGTGACTGCCATAACTTCCACCACCAGCAAGGCCGCTACTGCTACGTCCACCTCCAAGAGCAATGGCGCTGGCAAACATGGCGTTGCTGGTCTGGCAGGCTTCGTCGGTGTTGCTGCCGCATTCTTCGGTGCTGCCCTCCTCTAAACTATCCACCCCCCTTTAAAACCATTTCGTAGAATTTCATTTGTCATTTGGCTCCTCGGTTGTCCAACTATAAGGGTATAAGTGTCTATTTGCTCTGTCGTACGTACATCGCTTGGTGATCTAGGTGTGGCTTCTCTAGTCGAGTTATTTGTTCTCTGGACTTGCTTATATCTACGCGTACGTATCTCCCAAGGGCTGTGTTCGTGTTGCATTACGATTCGTACTACGACTGATTCACGGGCGAATTCACTTCTATTCTACAGCTGCATAATGTTCCCTGGATGAGCGAGGCAGATAAGGGACGATGTCTCTATCCGGGCATCCTATAGATCATAGATGTCCACATGGAACACCGACTCCTTGAAAGCAGCACGGCGTGAAGGATTAGGTACGCCTTATTATCCAATGGGGCATTTCATGAACGACACGTACCGGCCGCCTACAACAAAGAGCGAACCGAAGGACGGCGGTGTGTGGGTGACACATTCGTCCCAGTAAACACGATACGTAGCCAGTGGTTACGTACACGTCATCATATCAACATCAACTAACGAACTGATTCGAAAGATCGTAAGCTACTCACGTTTGATAACGACAGTTTATCCACCGCGTTCACGTCCCCTGTTCCTGCGCCGTCTACCACCTGCCCCCACGTGCAGCGGGCGCATTAGGATAGTGTCTACTGAGTGCGTCACGAGAAGCGGTCGGAGTGCTTGGAAACTGACGCCGGTACTGACGCATCTCCACGACCAGCACCGGAAGAAGACGCAGCTTTAGAACTGCCGTCCGCATTCTCACAGCGTCCTGTCCAAAGCCTTCTGGAACGCAGCAGCGGCTTTCTTTCTACTCGTGGTTGCGAAGTAGGACACGCGTCGCTGTGCTGTTCTGGGCAGCGATGGCAATACAGTAGCTCATGCCTGCGCCTGCGCCTAGGCCGCAATAGATACCTTCCTCTTTCTTGGATAGCCTCCTTGTCTCGTTGGGCAGATATTTCGGCTTTGGGGGTGTTAGCATTGCGGTATCTAACAGGACGTACTGAGAGCCTCGAGAGTAATGGGCTCCGTCCTTTCGGACTCCTGTAGGGTCTAAGTCGACGCGTCATTGTGCCGCCTTGAAGTGTAATGCCCTTATTCATTGATCGTGTTCTGGAATGGTGCAAATTCAACGATAGCTCGCAATTGGTTGCCTGTACACGGTCATCGGGCTAGCTCGCAGGGATGTACACCCAGGTCTGGCACACGGCTTTGAATACATCGTACTTTCGACTGGACGTAGCCAACATCTCGTTTATGAACAGAACTGTAGTACTGTCTCGCCCCCTGGGGCAGGTTGGGCGATAGAGGGTGCACGACTGTTCTGAGTCGACCATTGCCATCACTACTGTGATTGACGGACACCCGAGTCCCCTCACTTCTGCATGCCGTCTCTTCGCCAGCCATGGGGATTTATAAGTTATTCCCGTGCTCTCTTGTCTCGCCGCGGACACGTGAGCTGGCATCCAGTTGGTGTCCAAGGCGACTATCCAAGCAACTGGGGGAACCCTCTGACCACTTGGCATTCCATCAGAATTCCAGCAGTCCATGTCGTCACGGAGATGAAAAAAAGTATCAAATACGTGAGATCGTAGAAACCGTAATTAAAACGTCAGCATCATTCATGTGAAAAGTAGTAGAGTACAACAACAACAGCAACACGGTGTCCCGACGGGTACAGGTCCAAACGTTCATGAAATGAAGAGGGGCAACAGCAGTGGATGTGAAGATTAAAGAATATAACCCATCTAATTCCACATCAGCCCACCAGCCTAGAACGCCAATGCACCAGCACATGCAAGGAAGAATGCAACAACGAGGGAACCTGAGGATCCATCACGGATTGCCGCATTGGTAGCAGTGGAGGTAGAAGTGCTGGTCGTGGTAGTTGTGGGGTGGGTCGTGGTGGTCGTATGTGAGCTAGACGTAGTGGAAGCAACCGTAGTTAAGATGGTGGATACGCTTGTGGTTGTTTCGGTGGCAGGGACAGTCGTGGTAGTGGTAGGTGTCTCAGTGCCCGTCGACGCAGAAGCAGTTTCGGTCCCAGTCCCAGTAGTTTCAGTAGCAGTGCCGGTGGTGCTAGGACCTGTGCCAGTTGCAGTTTCCGTGCCAGCAGTTGTAGAGCTGGGTGTGGAGCTGGATGCACCACCACCACCACCAGGGGTAGTACCTGTCATGCCAGCCAGACTAGGATATGCATGTAAGAAAAAAAAACGTGATGGTCTTTCAAAGATATTGCTCACGTGAAGGAACCAGAGAATCCTGTGTAGCTGATGGCAGGGTTCGAGAAGACAAGGTAGCTGTGAACTGGTCAGTCTGGATTCAGAGCTGAACTACGCGAAAGACTTACTATGCGCCATTGGGACCAGCAGCAGGGTTAGGCTTCAGGGATGTTACTACGTAGCCCACGGATGCATAGAATAAGGACTTACAGTGAAAGAGAACGACTGGGTGGCAGAAACGTCAACAGAACCGAGATCCTGAACAAGCACCTAGGGTAGTCGTTCATCGCGTCATCACTCGAACAAAATCATGCAAAATGGTATCGTACAAATTCTCCGGTGTAAAGAGCAATGTCACACGTGCCAATGGCACTCAGGAGAGGATTTTGGCCATCATCGACCCACTGAACGGGACAGGCCTGGCCACCATTGCAGACAGTGGACTGAACAGGGTTCGTCACCTGGATAGAAAGCGTCAACATTCTGTCGACCTAACTACGCACGTTCGTGACATACATAGATAGCTCCCTGGACGGGGGCAAAGAGGGCCGAAGCAAGGAGAACAGCAGGGGCGAGTGTTCTGATGGTGTTCATAGTGAGATGTTTTCGTGTCTGGGACGTTAGATTTTTACAGAGAGCAAGACGAGAGCAAAAAGCTGGAATGAACGTCACAAAAGAGCGGTCGATTTATGTGAACCAAGAAGCGAGCAACGCGGTCGTCGTACACCCCAACGACTCATACCGTAAAAGGAAATTGCTCTTCAGAGCAACCGATCTTCCCACACCAAATTCCTGAATCGACCAGCCGCTTTCGTCCGCACAAATAAGTTGCCAGCAAAAGGGTTTCGTACGCATTCCGTCGAAGATGTCCATGCCACTGAGAATGGAATGGGGGTTTGTGCGGTGCCATACTTGCTACACAGGCTTCCTCGTGTCCCTCATATCCGAACAGTGCCAATCGACCGTCTGGACTATGACACCCGTTTTCTAGCCACGAGGACACCACACATCGATAGCCCACCATGCATCATGATTGTTGTCTCCCAGTAAACGCACTATACGCTTTCTGGTGGAACCATATCAATTACTCAAAAATTTAAATGACATTGATTTCACGCCAGAACCATCCGAAGCGCCGTCACTTGGGCCTATGTACGTACATGTGTTGATTGGCACGTTCGAATGATCAATCTCGAAAGAAAGACGTCGATGGACGCGGCGCCCCGTGTTCGAGGTCTCACTTCCTTTGTCACATCGCCAAGGTGGGTTTGTGGCTCCTTCCGCCCTGCGTCATAAGTAAGAGGCAGTGAAACCCGTCACCCCGCCATTAATGAGCCTCCTATGGCGTGATCGTGGAGCGGTGGGGCGTCACTTATCAGACACCCTCAAGATACCCATTCACCCAAGTGGCTCACTTGGCGATGTCTTGGCGCTCGTCTTGACATCTTGTACCAGCCTACTGCGGCCACAATTGGAAGACAAGCATGTAGCTTGGAATGCGGTAAGCCTGACATGCGTTCGCATCGACATCGCATGGTCCGCACCCGTGGGAGGGCCTGTGGGCTAACGCCAAGTGATGTGATTGGCATGCTGGTGTACAAGGACGATGAAATAGCATCTCAAATTCTAGTATGCATCGCCAGGTAAATCCCGTGGCTTCTCGCCTTCCGTTCTTGAGGCGAAGTGTGAAATACATCAAGACCGTGCCACACATTGCCACTACTATTTGACATGGCAAGAGCATACGATATCCGTCCGCAACAGCAAGTCAGTATGTGCAGCTCTTCAAAGTGGTCGTGGATTCTACCGCATGATCCTATGGCACACATTCCAATTACAGCCAAATTGCTAGACGGTACCGAGCATACGACCAACAGGATGAAACAAGTTCATGCCGTCGCCTTCATCTCATTCCTTCTATTGCACTGCCTGTCTGTTCTGAAGAACCGAGTTGTGCGGTGAGTGGAGTGGAGATCGTCGAATCATCTCTTCCATTTGGCGCTGGGGTATATATATCACTACATACAGCACGCATTTCACGGTCCGAGAAATGTCAAGCGCGTCTGCAGAGGTGGTTAGCTATTTATGATCCGCTCTCACTTAATGTTGCTGATGTGATGATACCCAGCCTCCCAACACCCAGTAGAAAGGACACACCTGTTTGCTCTCATACAGGTATATGCATATGTTTATCTTCTCTCTCGGTACTTCTTCCTCTACCTTTGGAGACAATTGCCATTACCCCACACACTGAGCTGACATCACTGGGAAGAAAGAAAAGAGTTTGTACTAGACACAGGTGTTATTATACATTCATTCTGGAATCATAGCATGGGCAGAAACATACAGTACTCATCAACATGAAAAATCTGGTGTGATTGTAGTGACTGGGCACAATGTGCGTTGCAAGTTCTTAGGGAATCAAAACCTCCCATGAATTTGTAAACGGATTCAATCAGACAGAATACAGTCCTTCGTATCAATTTCGTATCATGCCATAATTCTATACTATGGTCAATGTACTGACTTCACCTTTCAACACGCCTGCAGAATCTGTGGGACGAGCGATAATACTACAAAACGATGCAACCCTTCGATATTCATTGTGGGGTAGTGCCATTAATAGAAGTGCGCGGAACGGCTGTTCCAGTTGTGCAAGCCATTGGTGAGCAGAAGCATCGTCGGTCTCGACGGCCGCATCAAGCAAGTTGGAGTCCCATGGGCGTATCAGGACATACGGCACTCCTATTCTCGACGAATTTCTCAGCCTTTCTGACAGTGCGATCTCAATGGGATCCAGGCCCACCGCCCGAATTTGGTGGACGTGGGTCGCAGTAGTGGTATCTACTCGCATCAGCGTAATAGTTTGAATTCGATGAACGATACATGGTAAGACAAGCTTGGGGTTGATGAATTGTGTGCGTGGCAGATTAGAGAGTGCCCGATGCATTCTACGCGCTGGATGAGGAGATGTGGGCACGAAGAGGTTCCAAATGTACTGCCCGTATGACCATGATCTGGGGTCCACCAACGATGACTGAGAGGGAGAGGGAGGAAGTGTTTGATATGGCGTGAGGGTGGCAGGGAAGCAGCTGTGGAATGTCGATGATTGCCCGACCCAATCCAGGATTGATGTGTCGCCCGACTTGGAGATCACTTCTGCGAGCAGACGTCCAAGGGCGGTCTCCGCAGACTCCCCGTACAGGACGGGCATGTGAAGACCGAAGACTCCCAGAAGTGAGTATGCTATGTCTTCTGGCCGCGTAGTGAGGCGCCCAGATGCCCACTGGAGCCTCGATCGCGCGTCATCTACACCTGGGCAGAACTGAGTGAGATGTTCTGATGCGATTCCTGTCGCCTGTTCCAATTCGCTGAGTATAGTACTATCTCCCTTGTGATTCAATACACCATCCTTGTAGAGTGACCAATCTCGTGTGAAGAACAACAGGTTCTCTGGCGCTAGCAGCTCTTGGAGAGTCCAACCCCGTCGGAACCACCCACTATTGCACAGCAAACCAGGTTCGGTGACATCGGCAAGATGGACCATCGTGAGGGCCGACTTCCGGTACCATGAGAACATTGATCCGATTGCCTCTTGGAGCTCCGCACTGCTATCTTTATCTATGCAACACGTGTCACTCCAGGCCCACAAGTAGCTATGCCTGCAGGATGTAAGACAGAATGACTGCAGCTTCGAGAGACCACTTGTGGGATCCAAGTTGTAGATGACTTGCCCTTCGATGTCATGTAACAATGGTTCGTATTTTCCCCACCGATGGGATAGCGTAACATACTGGAAATAACTAGTCACCGTTTTCCAGATATGATCGGTCTGCTGGAGGGGGTCGAGAACTGCGACTGAGGACAGTAGCAAGCCATATTGCTGGCTATTCTCGAAATGTAAGATTTGTGAATCTCGGTCACATAGCACGCCGCTGTGGGTGTGTAGCAAGCGAGGAGGGAAACCCTTCAGGGCCTCGAAAACAATCTCTCCAATCATGGTCTTGATCCGCGAACTGGTAGCTGGGCAAGTGGGATGTGCTGACTGAACAATCGCACCTCGCGCTTCGATCTTCAGCTGAAGATAATTAGCGAGACTGTTGACAGACTCTGTGTGGTCAGGATGACCTGGGGGAAAAAGTGCCAATGCGTTTTGTTCGAATTGGATGGCATCATCTAGGTCATTCATATTTGCTAATTTGGCGAACCTGACCGATAGACAATGTGCAAGTGTGCGCAAAGGTAGTGCGCATGGGGGACTCCGTGATGGATAGGCATCTAGTACCCTTTGATACAGGTGAATGACTTCATCCAGATCAGTTATATCATCTAATTGTTGGAACCTGCGCTGAAGACAAGTTGCGAGAGTGGTAAGAGACGTGATGTGATCAGAATGATCGGGGGGACAGAGATTCAATGAAGCCCGTGCAAGGTTGACAACTTCGTTTGCATCCATTATCCCATCTCCTTCGTCAACCAGTTCCTTAACAGAAATCGCGAGATGGTGGACAGACATGGCGAGGGATATAGGACGATCAGGATTCCCAGGTTCACGGAGTGTTAACGTAGCCTGCGCAACCGTCATGAGATGTTTCTGAGACCGTGTTCTAATGTGAGATAGAAGTATTTCAATAACCGTAGCTTGATCAGGGAGTCCCAGTTGGGGGAAATCCGATATAGTACAGTTGAGGCTGATGAGCTCGGCCAAATCACCTACCGCCTGCTGCCTCTCGAATCTGGAACTGAGACAAGATACAAATTTATTTAACCAGGTTGGCAGATAAAGACTACCCGCTGGACAGAGCTCCAACGCTGATCGATGCAACAAAATCGCCTCATCGAGATCCACATTTGCACCGAGATTCTTGAACCTCCTGGACAGGGCACATGCAAGCATGAAGAGAGTGTTGGCACGATTAGGGGTGCCTGGGGGACGGAGCTCTAATGCAGCTCGACCGAAAGTAATCGCCTCTTCCAAGTCAGGTATGGTAGCCTGTGCGTCGTACCGCTCGCTCAAGCAATGTGCGAGCCAATGCAACATGCCTGACCGATTGGAATGACCCACTGGACAGAGTTCCAACGCTGATCGATGAAGCAAAATGGCCTCATCAAGATCCGCATTTGCACCGAGTTTCGTGAATCTGTTCGACAGGGCACATGCAAGGTCGAAGAGAGTGTTGCCACGATTGGGGTTTCCCGGGGGGTGGAGCTCGAATGCAGCTCGACGGAGAGTGATCGCCTCTTCCAAGTCAGGTATGGTGGCCCGTGCGTAGTACCGATTGCTCAGGCAAAGTGCAAGTTCACCGAGTGATTCCGACCGATTGGGATGACCCACTGGACAGAGCTCCAACGCCGATCGATGCAGCGAAATCGCCTCATCGAGATCCGCATTTTCACCGAGTTTCGTGAACATCTTCATTAGGTCACATGCAAGGTTGAAGAGAGTGTTGCCACGATTGGGATCGCCCAGGGGACGGAGCTCTAATGCAGCTCGACCAAGGGCGATCGCTTCCTCCAAGTCAGGTATGGTAGCCTGTGCGTTGTACTCTTCGCTTAAGCAAAATGCGAGTTCATGCAGTGAGTCTGACCGATTGGAATTACCCACTGGGCGGAGCTCCAATGCTGATCGATGCAGCGAAATCGCCTCATCGAGATCGGCATTTGCACCGAGTTTTGTGAACCTCTTCCGCAGGTCACATGCAAGGTTGAAGAGAGTGATGGCACGATTGGGGCTTCCCGGCGGACGAAGTTCTAATGCAGCTCGACCGAGAGTGATCGCCTCTTCCAAGTCAGGTATGGTAGCCTGTGCGTCGTACCGGTCGCTCAAGCAAAGTGCGAGTTCATGCAGCGACTCTGACCGACTGGAATGACCCGCTGGACGGAGCTCCAACGTTGATCGATGCAGCGAAATCGCCTCATCGAGATCCGCATTTGCACCGAGTTTCGTGAACCTGTTCGACAAGGCACATGCAAGGTTGAAGAGAGTGACGGCACGATCGGGGTTGCCCGAGGGACGGAGCTCTAATGCAGCTCGACCTAGACTGATCGCCTCTTCCAAGTCAGGTATGGTGGCCTGTGCATAGTACCGGCTCCCCAAAGAACGTGCGAGCGAATGCAGTGAGTCCGACCGATTGGAATGACCCGTTGGACGGAGCTCCAGCGCTGATCGATGCAGCGAAATCGCCTCATCTAAATCTATGATTCGACCTTTCTCCCAATATCGGTCGAACAGGGAGACTGCGAGGTTGTAAAGGGCTGCAGCGCGACTATCATCTTCTTGGGGGTGACGTTGCACTTCTTGCCGATTGTGACTGATCTTCTCGTCCAATTCAGTCATTGGTCGTTCGGATTCTAAACATGTGGTTGAAGTCATGAGTTCGTGAAAGTCGGGTCTTTAGAAATGCTTAGAAGAGGAACTAAATGAGGCTCACCAAATGTTTCCTTCGAGAGACAACAGTGTGATTGTTGGGCGAAGTAGAAGTTCGGCTGCAAGCAGGTCAGCATTGGAAGGTAGTGTCTAACAGACAGAGATGGAGCATACAGATGGGTCAAATACTCGTTATTCGCGGGGAGTTGGATGTTAGCAGACTGCAATGACAGTGAGAGAGGAAGCGAGATGAAACGGATAAAGATCCTACCTATTGGACGATAAGTGATGCGAGGTGGCTTCGATTGCTGTCTTGGAGTGGGAGTAACTTGAGAACGGGGGAAGGCGTGGGGAGGTGGGTATAGATGCTATGGAACTGCCTCCAGCTAATGGTGTGCTGGATGAGACACAACCTTATCATGTTATTGTTTGTCAGTCCCTTTTCTGCGGACATTGGTATCTTTGTCACACGGCACCTAATGCATGATCATCACTGTCGTCCTGCAACATCTTCAGAACCGCATCCTGTTTAACGTCCGATGCAGTGTGAAGTACACGCCAAATAGCATTGGTTATGCTCCCTCCCGACGGTGAGGTAAGAAGAGTGAGACAAGACGGGTAGAAATCCCGCCTGTTGGAAACAAGTGGATGCCAAGTGATGATTCGTGCTTTGATATGGGAGCAGATGGCTCGCAGCAGGGGAACGAACGATTAGATGCGAGGTGAGCATCAATGAGGTGTATCCTGATACCACCCCCAACTGGAATACACAACACAATATTCCTACAACATATGCGCACCCTCAACCCCGCTGGTAGTTGGCATACGTGTATGGTGAATTGCATAATCGCTCGTCGAGAAAAACCACTCACAAGATAGATGACTTCATTTGTGATGATGATCAGGTCGCCTTTGAGATAATGTCAACGGCGTTGGAATGTTCTCATCATTGAAGCTACTGACAATGATGCGACAGTTCTAAACTTCCATCATCTTCAAGCCATGAAATCTAATCAAGAGGAACCTGAAGTACTGGTCTTTTCAAACCACTCTGGAGACATTGAAAACTGTAAGGAGGCGCACAAGTAATGCAGGCAGACCCACTGGTGTTCCATCTGTCCAGTGTTTGTGGTATCATTTGCCTCGAGGCTCGATAGCAGCAGCGACGATGACAACATCGTGATGCACGTGGCCAGTGCCAGTTTGCTTCGCCATGCAGGGTTCAGTCTGTGAGGATATTCCCCACTGGCGCAATCCCATTCGCAGCTGCATCAGATGTCATCGTGGGCCCAGTAGACCATGTACCCTCGAGCTAATGACCCAATTGACTGATATCCAGGCACGCAGAACTTGAGGCATGCTTCATAGACGTCTACTTTAATGTTTATCTCATCCAATCGGCTTCACAAGCAGAAGGAAAACCAAAGCTGAAAACTCCCAACGCACTCATTCCTGCGGTCATTCCATACATATACTGGTGGGTAGGTAGAAGTTGCTGTCAACATGAGTGCAGATGCACGTACTTCCTATTCCTCTATCTAACGGGTTCAGACAGTTTGCTACTCGGCTAATGATAGTGCGAGGAGACTTCGAAACCGTCTCAATGGAAATATACGGCGAACCAACCGCCGATAGCTTCTACTTCGTACAAACCACGACCACTACCCGTGCTAGAGCCTGATTCTCTATCACCTGCACTAGATCTCGCCAAGTCGACTCATCCGACTCACTGAGCAAAGCAACTGCTTTTCATCATACCAGATACTCCTTCATTAAACCTTGTCATATGCCTCACGTTCTTGCTGAAACTGCCCAATGACGACTGGGACCTGCCGGAGTTCCCTCATCTCTATTTGGATTTGCACGAGAAAAACATAGACATCAACCTAGATTCGGCAAACCATTGCCTAAGCCGACGCTTAACCGATGACATCTTTGCTGAAGTGTTGCAGCGATTCGGTGACAAGATTGCAGAAGCTATCAGCGCAATGGTCTGTACTCTTCCTTTGGACACTCGACTGCCAGTGGATAACTTCCACTCAGGACAATACTCGATCTTATTTCATCGCCGGCATCCTATGTCATTCTGCGCCACAACGGTCCAATTTCGTGTACGTGCTGATGGTAAGATGGTAAGTGAGATGGGGACGGTCTGGAGATGCCAAACGGAAATACTCCCACCGCAACAACGTTTTGGCTGTTGCAAGTGTCTAGCGTGAAGCACGATTGTGAGTCCTGTGCCTCTCATCCTCCAAAAGGAATCCCGTACAAATGTGGCACCAATAGGCAAGCTCTACGGCCACCCTCACCAGCAAACCATAGCAGTAAGTTCCTTTCTGTTACATGAAATAATCATGTCGCCGTTATTCATATAGACAATCACCACGTACTAAATTCTGGATTCTACAGCAATTGGGAGTTTCGACACCGAAAACCCACTGCTCGAGTTTGGGGTTATGAACAAGTCCCCGAAATTCATTGCGAAGTTTCCTCAGGAAACTTCTAGCTTTCCAAGACAACGAAGGGTTCAAATTGATTGAATATCGTCCGCTATGGTAGAGACTCATCGGTGGAAATATCATATCTGTGCTAGCCGACCATCAAATGTAACTAGTGAGCTCTGTTGCTCCGAGTTAAGGCTCCTTGGTCGCAACCCCAGGAGGCTATTCTCGTAGACCAATGGGCCCACTTCGTGGAATTCAAGTTCGTCATCCGCACAGGCGTTAATCCCAAAAATTACTCAGGATACAACGCAGAGGTACGTGTTTCTTTGATCACGTCTTTGGAGATGTCCTCTGACTTCATGACCACGTGGCTTTGGCGAAAATAGCAACACGAATTCCACCAGCAGCGCGCTGTCAGTTCCCTTTCATTCCTCAAAGATTACTTCATTACACACCCTTCGGGAGCCCTGTTACTAACGGTATCGCACTTGCAGATATCTTCGTTCCCACTGGCGTGTTACGTGCTGGAGAAACCATCTGCGGCACTGTTGAACGTGAACGAACTTCCCCGCACGTCTTTGCTCAGTGTCATCTGATGCAAGGGCCAAAGTAGGCGAACCCTACTTTCATTGAGAGGCCTCTTTTTATTCAGGTCGAGTGAACGACGACAACGACAAGTTGCAACGCCGACAGAGAATGAAGCTCATTGATCAAGGATCAAACAAAGTTTCCGTCGGCACCTGTCGAGTACAGAGTTGGCCAGTCTTTCCTGAGCTTGAAACACACTTCCAGCGTGCCACTCAATGCACTTGGATTCCATCGCACGCGCCCGCTCAAAAGGTCTGCAGGTACCGGTTGAGAATTACTGCCTCTTCATTTGGCTCGATTGCTTCTCTTTCATGTGCCTCTTTTGGTATTTGGAAGAGCAGTCGTCCTCACCCCCTGCGACGCTTTGCATGTGACCCCTGGCCCTCCTACACAAGTTCAGATCGTGGATGTGCCCTTATTAGTCTCATTTTTTCAAGTTCCCTCTCATCCTTCTATGCACTTCCCTTGTACATCAGCTGCTTACCAGAAGGGGATCAAGGCAAAGATGGACAAATAATGCTATATTGTATTAGGTACGTGATAGTCAATCAAATCCAGTTTCATTATCTGTCAATATGTTCATCGTATCACTCGGCCTGGAAAGCAAGAGGCTTCTCAACGAAAGTGGGGTTCGCCCGCTCAAACACCACCTTGAACCTCTCATCCGACGACACCTTTGCGTAGTGAGCAAAAACGTGTGGGTAAGTTTGTTCACGTTCGGAAATGCCGCAGATGGTCTCTCCAGCACGCAGTGCGCCAGTAGCAACAAAGATGTCTGCAAGCGTAATACTGTCATTAACGAGGAGTCCCGAAGCGCGCGTAGTAAGGTAGTCCTCGAGGAATCGAAGGGAATGGGTGGCCCGCTGCTGGTGGAATTCATGCTGCTATTCTCAACCAATGCCACGCGGTCATGGGTCAGAGACTATTTTCTCAGAAAACATGACTCAAAGTAAACGTACCTCCGCGTTGTATCCTGGGAGACTTTTGAAGAAGATGCCGGCCCACATGAAGTTTGTATGTAAAATGAGTTCGTATTCCGCAAAGTGGACCCACTGGTCTACGAGGGTAGTTTCCTTGGTGTTGCGACCCAGGAGGCCCGACTCGGGAGCAAGAGAGCTCACTGGTTCCGATTGACGGTCCGTTAGTACAAATCTACGGGTCTTCCAACAACGTTCTTACCATAGCGAGCGATAACTGCGCCTTCAGTTAGCTTGAACCCTTCATTGTCTTCGAAAGCTGGGACTTTCCCGAGAGGGAACTTCTCAACGAATTCCGGAGTCTTGTTCGTAACACCGAATTCAAATGGTAAGCTTTCGATCTCGAAACCACCGATGGCCGCTGCACTCAGAATCTAGTACATATGTTGCCCATATGAGTAACGACAATGTGGCACGCCCAGTACAGAGGGACTAACAGCTATGGTTGTCTGCCGGCGAGGGTGGCCGTAGAGCTTTCCGATTGGTGCCATATTCGTGTTGGACTGTTTCTTTCAGAGATTAGAGTGAAGTTATGAGGTGAGTTGTTGGGATACAGTGAGTCGTCCCTGTTTATATACCAGGTACCAGTAATTTCTGAAGCGCCGATGGGGGAGGCTGAGTCACTACTATATTTCCATGCGGACTCTCCACTAGTGAGTCATCATGAGCTCAGATGACATGGCAAATTCATTGCTGCGGAACACTGAATCAATCGGGATTCGGGATTTGGACCTTGTATGATACCTAGCTGATCTGACTGTGCGCTATAAATGGCTTTGAATGGCGAGCATCCAATCCGAAGGGCTACAGAGATGGCGTACCTTGCAGTCAGGCATCAGATGCAAAAGCCCCTATCGTCATGCTGACTGATCAAAAATACTTCCATCTTGTATGGAAAACTTTAAGTAACCGGTACAGTCAGAGCGAGAGGCGACCGTGCACGGGGACGTATATACGGCCCGGTCCCTCACAGCCATTCACATTGAGTCGAAGCCTGCGGGGGCCCGGGCGCTGATGTAGAGCTTGTACACGTTAAACTGAAACTTTGCTGTCCTTCCACTATAGCACAATTTGGTCCACGCGTCTACGAAAATATGAGAAGCAATCACTTGATGTTTATGATCGGAACCGTCAATGAGTCAGCTCTTCGCAAGCCCAAGTCATAGTTACTAAGAAAGCACATTTCTTTGAAAGTAAAAATGAGATATACCTCAGAGATAACAAAATAAGCAAACAAGGTCACGATAGTAAGGCCTTCAAAGAATCATACGGGAACGCTACAAACATCACGACACACGTTTCTGAATGGTCCGTTTTATAAGGAAGGACCTGGCCCACGGGTATAGCTCTGCGCTTCTGGGATTGGTTGGCACATATTTATTGCAATGTCGCAGACTTGTTCCAGAAGAAAACAGCGCAAGATGTCAATCAAGAATGGCATGGAGTGGTGATGCCTCCTGGGTAAATATCGGGGAACTTGTGCATGAGCCACTCTGGATTAAGGACCGGTTGGCGTGATGATACGAACGAAAACAGAGTGCGGAGTGCGATTTCGTTACGTGATCGTCAACTTTCCAGGCTTCGCGGAACCTTCACAGCAACATGGATCTGCTACGTATGGTAAGTAATATCACTCTAAAACCATTGCATCTTATCCATCAGGTGCACTAATTCACTGGTCTATTTGGGTAGATGCATACATTATCAAATTCAAAACCTCCCCGGATGTTCTTTCTTTACACGTACAATTCCTCGAATCACTGAGCTTGGACGGTAAGAGGGGTCTCAACAAATTTAGACTCTGCAAACAATGCACTGATTCTCTTATCAGAAACCACCCTCTCGTAGTGAGCGAAGACGCGCGGGTAAAGCTGTTCACGCTCAGTGGCGCCACAAATGGTCTGGCCTACACGGCGCGTAGAAGTCGCGAGGATGATATCCGCGAGTGTTACGTCGTCATTAACCAGAAATCCCGAAGGGCGCGTAGCCAAGTGGTCTTCGAGGAATTTGAGGGAACGAGCGAGCCGTTCTTGATGGAAGTTGTATTGCTACTCTCGCCAACGTCACACGGCCACGAATGAGAATCATCGACGACGGAAACGATAAAGACATACCTCTTGACCGAACGCCGGGAGATACTTCGGGACGAGTCCAATGTATATGGTGCTAGCGGGAATTTGGATCTCCGATTCCGCAAAGTGAACCCATTGATCTACGAGGGCAGTTTCCCTTGCATTGCGACCAAGAAGTCCCGCCTCGGGAACAAGAGAGCTCACTGGTCACGGTTAATGGTCAGCTTAATCTGTGAGCTGTTAATTGAGATAACCTACCATAGCGAGCAATGGCGGCGCCTTCGATTAGCCTCAACCCATCGTTACTTTCAAAAGCCGGGATCTTCGCCAGAGGAAACTTTTGAAGGAATTCTGGGGATTTGTTCGTGACCCCAAATTCAAACGGCAAACTTTCTATCTCGAGACCGCTGATGGCTGCCGCACTCAGAATCTGGTACATCGATCAATCCATCTCAGTAACAGCACTGGCCCGATGAGAAAAGGAAACCTACAGCATTGGTTTGTGGCTGGAGGGGGTGGCCATACAACTTTCCAATAGGTGCCATGTCAATGCGATGTTACTTGATCCTTTAGAGATGGAGATGGAGATGTAGAACGAGTTACTGATTATAGTGTCCCTCAAGGCTTCTTATATGGGGAACTACTACATCTGCAGACGAATCAGTGCTTGGTAATGCTGGCTCGGATTGCTGTGGCGCCATAGGTTGCTCGAGGCTTCAGCTGACGAAGACTGTTACTGGGTTCTTATCTGAGTCATCGCTTACGTGTCGAGCATAAAGAACAGTTCTCATGATCCGCCGCGACAGGGACCTCACAACTAGTGGGGGTCCAATATACCCAAACGTGTATAGTTAATATACATAGTGGACTCCAGAATGGGCCACGGAACTTTTTTTTGGATAGTTGCGTGCACACGCTGATTGGTACAGTGAGGAGGAAGCGACGCGTCCGCAATAGTGAGACGAAGAGAGAAAACTGTGAGAACCAGGAGGGCTAGATCTCGGAATGTTGTGGAATTTCACTCGAGCTTGGGGAGTTCGCTCATCCTCCCGTTCACCCAGCTGTTACTTTACATTCCTCGATAATGTGACCATCCATTTCAACCTCTTACCAGCAGCTTCATCCATTATTGATATGGGTTTGGACATTTGAAAGAGAGTCCAATTGTGACTTTGTCAACGTGTTGTCTGTAACGCGCGTCCGCATGTTGCCTTGGAAAGGATAGTTCTGATGTTCTCCACCACATTCGGACCACGACTGTGTGACTTCCAAATCATGAATTAAGCTTGCGATGGGCTGACTCGATGACAGTCCCGATCAATCATGTGGGCGGAGGGTCTATTTACGATAGACGCGTGCACCATCATGGTTTTAACTGATAAGGACTTATAGCGGAAGTAACGCTAACTATGGTTTAATTTAAACGTGCGTACCGCATCAGCATCTTGGAGGGGACTGCCCCGACGCCACAGGGGCTCTATTCCACCATGACGTTGAGTGGCTGTACAGGGACGCGTACATACTTCATCATCACCTTTGTCTAAGACACAAATATCTTTGGTCGGTCAGCATGACAACAGGGGCTTTCTATAGAGTTCCTCGGTATTGTATGACCAAGCAACCACAGCCAGCTCGCTATGCCAAGTCTGGATCTGATCAGTTGGTCGCCATCCGGAGTCCACAAAAGGCTGAGTAAGTAACTTCGCGCTGACTCAGAGCACTTCTGGCTCCGGTTTAGATCATTATCGGGATCAGTGGAGACCCCGAATGGAAATGTGGTGACTCAATCCCCCGTCGCAGTCAACGTGTAGGTATCTTGTATAAAGCGAGGTGGTGAGCTCCACATTCCAACAACCTATCTCTGAACTTCACTTTCAACCTCGAAAAACAGTCTCATACAAACATGGCGCCAATCGGAAAGCTCTATGGTCACCCTCGCCAGCCGCAAACTATAGCGGTAAGTTCCCTTGCATTACTACAGCACGTAGTCATGCCGTTACTCAACGGGTGATCTGCACCGCATACTAGATTCTGAGTGCTGCAGTCATTGGTGGCCTCGAGATCGAATGCCCACCGGTTGAATTCGGAGTTACGAACAAGTCTCCTGAATTCCTTGCTAAATTTCCTCAAGGGAAAATAGCCGCTTTCGAAGACAACGAAGGGTTCAAGTTGACCGAAAGCGCAGTTATCGCCCGCTATGGTAGGAACTCGTTGTCGGAACGCTCATATTTGTACTGACTGACCACCAATTGCAACCAGTGAGCACTCTTGCTCCCGGGTCGGGACTCCTTGGTCGCAACCCCAAGGAAACTATTCTCGTGGACCAGTGGGTCCACTTCGCGGAGTTCGAGATCATCGTGTCCACGGGCTTCATCTACGCTGGCACGGTTATGAAGGTTCTTAAAGGATTCAATGCAGAGGTACGTCTACGCTGGTCGCCTATTCAGCGATAGGCTCTAACCCTAGAATCTACGTGGTGTTGGTACGAGTAGCAGCACGAATTCCACGCGCAGCGCGTTTGCCGTACCCTTCAATTCCTCGAGGATTACCTCGCTACGCGTCCTTCTGGACTCCTTATTAATGACAGTATCACGCTAGCAGATATCTTCGTTGCCGCTGCCGTGGTGCGCGCTGGCGAGACTGTCTGCGGCGTTGCTGAGCGTGAACAGACCTACCCGCATGTCTTTGCTCACTATGCGAAGGTGTCGTCTGATGAAAGGATCAAGGCGGTGTTTGCACAGGGGAACCCGAAATTCGTGGAGAAGCCACTTGTGTTCCAGGCTGAGTGATCGACGACAGCGACGAGTCGAAAGTTGGTGGAATGAAGTTGTCGGATTTGATCTCGAGGACTTGCTTGTTATAATTACTCTGTAATGCTATCGTTTGTTATCCCTCTTTTTGGTGACCATTATTGTGACGCCGTGAGGACAGTGCAACGCACCGGTGTCGCTGTCTTCCCCTTCTGGCACGGATAAATACATGCCTAAGAAGCTAATTTGAAGACAGGGACAGGTCACACTTCGCATTCGATGATTTTCATGAGTTTGTACAGTTGGATTGCACTTGAATGTTCTGAATAACATTAATTGGTGGTCAAACCGGTAGGAAGGTCTGGATGAATCTCTTCTGGCGTTGTTGAGAGCTTGAATATCTTTTGCTTGCACGTCGACAGAGACTGGTAGGCATGCTGGCTCACTTGAGCTCGGATTATCAGCTGTTTTGTTGGCGGCCTACATGAGATGAGGCACGAGGGGAGTGAAGGGGACTCACCCTTCCAGCTTCCGTCCACTTCACTAGCATCAGTTCGTAGTAGCTCTAGTAACCTACTCTCAAGATACCCAGCCTCCTCACCCTCTTACAGGCTCCGCATGAATTGCTTGATTCTATTTAGATTCGTCTGATGCTATGTCACTCGACTCGGGCTGAGCTGTTTCAGTGCCCTTCCTGCCTTACCAGTTTGCTCCTCCCAACAGGTTTGGGTCCAGCTTCAGGCCAGGAAAACCTTCGGTTTTTCGCCTAAATCCCATGAGCAACAATCACTGCGGAAACGAGATTCTGTCAGTACAATGATTAGATAGTGGTAGATGAGTCTCCTGTACTTAAAACGTACCTACCCATATATCTCTATAAAAACTGGACCTCAGAAATATTTGATGACCTTTCTGAATCTGAACTGTGAGAAATCTTTACCAGCCTTAGGAAATATCCAGATGTATGATTTTGACACAGATCACATGCCTGTACCAAATCAGGAAGCCAAACAGTTCAACATATCATCCTTCGGATTTCTCACCTGTCCGTACGCTGACAGCCTCCAAACAGACTCACAACTTGTTTTCTTGACGTCGACACTTGCTTTTGCCCACCTTTCTGCACATCAAGTCATGTTGCAGGCAGATCGTTGACACTTTGCAAAAATTTTCACAAGTCCTCACCACTAACCCACCATGCCTAACCTCATTTCTTTCCAGCTTCCTGTGACACATACTGGCATGTATCATGTCTCTTTCTCACCCCAAATGTTGGACCTTCTTGTGAGTACCCTATTCAACCATATGGACTCATTTTTTATTTTCATAGACTGTTGAAATAACTACTGTACTTCCCATTCAATACAAAGACCAGGAAGTCCAAGTTGATTCAATCCTATTGGACATCAAACAAGAATCTGGTGAGTTGCTCTGTATGTATGTTTCTGATTCTATTGTCTAACTAATGTGTATAACAGAAATGCTGAAACTCTCCAAATTCTTCAAGTCTTTGGATTGTGATGAAGAGATTGTACCCACCTCTGATTGTGATGAGAAACCCCTCTGCTTACCCTTCAGCATGCCTGCAAAGGCTTCATTGAAGGACAGACCTGATAGGTCTGTATCTCCATGTGGATCTCAACTTACTAACTTTCACTTCACCAAACATTGATGACAGCATTACAGAACCAGAGAGCAAGGATGAGTGGATTGGAACTGCATTGGTTAATGTAAGTCAACTGTGTTGTTTTTTCTGTTCTGCTACTGACCAGATCCAGGGCAATGGCCTCCTCTCATTTCACAATTTGTCCCTCCCCTTCCAGTGCTCAACACTCTTATAAGAATTGGTCTCTACTTTTGTCCTCATGAGGCATGCTCAGGCCTTGTATGGAGGCCCACCACCAGGAGTGCTCATGCAACTTGAAAATACTCACAAACATTTGCCCTCCCCTAGTCCATTCACATTAAGAGTCAAGTGCTTCAAATTCAAGGAAGAATAATTACAAGCTTATAGATGTACATCTTTCCCATAGGAATTTAATGTTTTCCTTCAAACTTGTGTTTTTTTAAGTGTGAGGTGCATATATGCATCAGATATTGTGGTTGCATGACCAACCTCACTCTCTCTTTGACTGCCTCTAGCTCAGCATGCCCAAGGTGTATCCCAGCAACTGCAAGAGCTACAACTGCAATGGAAAACTAGTTGATTATGATACCAGATGTTAACAAACAAGGGGCAGGAAGTAGCACAGTGACTCTGGCTCACCTGGAGGTTTGTGCTTTGAGTTGTTGAAGAACGAGTATGTTGCTAAGTGGAGCTATTCAGTTGAAGTGCTGAAGAGCTTAGTAGAGATGTGAGAAATAGTATTTGAACTTGAAGGGACAAGAGCCCTTAGGGTACAGTATATATACCTCCTGTACATGGTCTGTGTGCACAGAGTATCTCCAGAGCATTGTAACTACAGCTACTACTTAAGGAAGGAGTAACTATCTATATGGAGATAGAAGATTGTAGAACATAAAAGAAGGATACTGATAGTATGGTTCCATGTAATATCTGGGTATCTGCAATAGCCAGTCATGTGCATGCTAAGTTGTCAATAATAATGCAACTAAAATATATGGTCAAGTAATCATGACCTGTAGATGTGAATAGTTATTGTGTCAACACTCCCCCTTGCTTTAGACTGGCTTAATAAAGCCCAAGTAACAAGTGATGATGGTCATGTTTCTGCCAGGTAAGACTCTTAGTCATGGAGTCTGCCCTTTGATGGTCAGTGGAAACATAGTCCAACTTGAAGTCTCTGTTTTCGATAGACTCTCAAAGCCAATAATACTTTATATTGATGTGCTTCAAACAACCTTCAATGACAGGGTTGTTGGCTAAATGAATAGAACCCTTGTTGTCACCAAAAAGAATGACAGTGGTGAAGTGAAGATGGGATTCCTGGAAAAGTGTGGTGATCCATTTGATCTGTTGACTGGCATCACAGAGTGACATATACTCAGCCTCTGTAGAACTGAGAGCAATGGTTGGTTGTCTGTGGGATCTCCAGGAAATGAGATTTTGTCCTAAAAACATGGAGTAGCCAGAAGTTGATTGATAGGTCTCCTTGTCTCCAGCCCAGTCTGAATCAGAATAGCAATCCAGAGATAACTTGCTCTGGAAGTAGTGAATAGACAAGTCCTTAGTGGAGGATGAGTACTTCATGATATGCATTGCCTTGTTGAGATGCTGTTGCATAGGGTTCAACATGTACTGTGACATTCAAATTATGCTGAAAGCTAAATCTGGACAAGTTCTGAGCATGACATAGAGGAGAGAACCAATAACCTGCTGATACTTCTGTCAAAGAGCTGGTGTAGCAGTATATCCAGATGGAGTAGGAGTAGGGACATAACCACTTGGTAGAGGTGTTTGTACACTTCAGCATTGTTCCATTTGAAAGTGTTTAAGCACTTTCTGGATGTAAGGGATTTGATTGAGAATTATGGTCTTATCCTTTCAATTTCTTGAAATCTGGATGCCAAGATACTCTTTTACTTCTCCCATATCTTGTACTTCCCATATCTTCATGAATGCTTCTTTCCTATCTTTTAGGAGTTTAGCAGAGGATGAGAGGAGGAGAACATCATTGACATAGATGATGAAGATAACCAGGCCTTGTTTAGTCTTGTAGACATAAACTCCTGCATCAGATTTGGTTTGAATGAAACATAGCTTGAGTAGGGATTTGTGGAGTTCCTTGTTCCATGCTAATGCTGCTTGCTTAAGGCTGTAAAGCATGTGCAAAAGATGATAAACCTTGTTTGTTGTTCCTGGAGATATGAAGCCTTCAGGTTGTTCCATATATATTTCCTCATCAAGCTTTCCATAAAGGAAGGCAGTCTTGATGTCAAGGCAATGAGCCTCCCAGTCCTGAGAGCAGGCATAGGCCATGAGCAGTCATACTGTCTCAAACCTTGCTACAGGAGAGAAGGTTTCTTCATAGTCTTCTCTGTATATTTGTGAAAAGCCCTTTGCTACTAAGTAAGCTTTATATCTTCCATCTGATTTTCTTGTGAAAACCCAATGACATTTGACAGGTTTACAATCAGGGGGACAATTGATGAGAGTCCAGATGTGTCTATCATTAATCAATTTGATTTCGTCCTTCATAGCCTCTTTCCACTTTTTCTGTTCTTCCTTGGGTAGCCATAAGATGTCTCTGTACTGTTTAGGTACTTCCAAAACAGCTTGAGTTAAAAGATATTCAATGAATCCATTACCCTGTTCTCAAATAAGGGAGTTGAGGTCTCCCCCATCTTCAGTAAACAGTTGAGGTCTAGGATCCTCATAGAGGTCCTCAATAGAAGATGGTTCTTGTGGGGGTGGTGGTGGATTTCTGATATTTCTTTCCCAATCTCTCTCTGACTCTCTTTCTACTTGAGTCAGTGGTCTGTCTCCATAAACATTGTTGGGGATTACCCTTGGGACAGGTACACAAGCCAATCTTCTTAAAGCAGAAGGGGCAGGAGGATAAGATGGGTCAGGTGCTTCAGTAGGATGTCTTTTGAGGAATGGTGGAAGATTTGGATTATTAACAGGAGGAATGAATGATGGAATAGGATGAGGTTCATGTCTTCTCATACCAGGAAAATCTTGACTAGGAGTTTCATGAGGTTGTGGAGAAGGTGGTGGTGAAGGTTAGAGATATGTAGGGTTTGGAATTCAGATATGATCCAAATGTTCATGTCATGTTGGTAAGGCAGGTGAGGAAGGTCCTGGAGTAGGATCTAGTTGCTCTGGTTCAGGAGAGCCAGGTTCCTCTTTATCTATAATGTCCTCTACAGTGTCTGGAGGTGGATACTGCCTGCATTGGGGTGGACTTGGTGTTGGAGGCCTAGGTTGATTGTCATGTATATCTGGAGTGGGCTGATCAGGCTCACTTCCATCCTGATTGTTGGAAGAGTCCTCTGAGGGACTGGATGCTGGGAGAGGTATATTGATTTTGTCTCATAACTTCTCTATGGGACAGTTGGGAAACACATTCTTGATGAATGTTACAGTGGTGGAAATATAAATTGTCTTGTTTTGTTGTAGGAAGATGTATCCTTTAGTTCCTTCTGGATATCCAAGGAATAACATTTCTTTGGCTTGTGGAGAGAGTTTGTCTTTTCACTGATCCTTCAGGATGAAGACATAGGCAAGACATCCAAAGACTCTAAGGTAAGAAATGGTAGGTTTCTTCTTCAAAAAGAGCTCAAATGGAGTCTTCCATTGAATTTGCCTGAGAGGAGTTCAGTTGTAGACAAATACTGCTGTGAGTAGAGTGAAGTTCCAGTAGCACTTGGGTAGACAAGCTGCATGACAGAGTACTTCTTCTTTCTCCATAACAGTTCTATTGAATTGTTCTGCTCAACCATTCTGCTGAGGAGTATTGGCAACAGATAACTGGTGGGTTATGCCCTTAGAGAGTAAATACTCCTTAAAGGTGGTGGCCATAAATTCTCCCCCTTGGTCAGAACAAACTGATTTAATAGAAAAGCCAGTTTGATGCTCTGCCCAAGAGGCCCAATCAATGAAAGACTTGGCAGTGTCACTCTTTGCATGAAGCAAAAGAGTAGTACCATAGCCACTAAAGTCATCAATGATGGTTAGGCAGTATACATGACAATAATAAGATTCTGTGGGAAATTGCAAAAGATCCATATGGATCAATGCAAGAGGTTCCATAGCTCTCATCCAAGAAGGAGAGAAAGGATGGTTATGCATTTTTCTGTTAAGACATTCTGTTATGGTCTCGTTCCTTTTTCTATCTTTCCCCTGTTGCTGTAACACACTTACATACAATACAATTACCAATCCAACAGACTCTTCGAGGACATTCTATGACTTTCCACTCTGCGATACATCATGTAAGGGTTTGTACATTACTCATCATCCACTCCATACTCCACCTGCACGGCAGTGGAGCTTCTACTGCAATGACCCCTGCACATTGTACTATACCTACCAAGTTGTATAAAAGATGTAGTGACAAGGGATACGATCCTTGTCTTAATTCTACTTGGTTCCTCATCTCAACTTCTTCTAAGAGTTTTCTCTAGAAGTCTTTAAGTCGCCCTCAAGGTTCTGTATCATTCCCTAGCCATTAACGCAAGTCTCCTTGCGTTCATCCACCAGCAACAGTAACATAGCAAGTTGAAGTCATGCTGCTGTCTTCACCAGTGTAACAAAAGAATTAAGACCTCCTCACTGGTACGTTCGTCTCCCTACGAATGATGCTCACCACTCCAAAGCAACACTTCCCTTTGGAGAAACTCAGCAACTTCGGCCTACCCTGAAGGACCCTTCTAACCACTTTTAATCGACCTCCCTACGATGCCTCACGCTTGTAGTGTCCCAATCATTATATCCACCTGACGACGGGCCATCAATCCCTTGTCAGTCTTTCCCCTCATCACGTCAGAGGACAGACCGCCTGTTCCTCCACAACCTGGGAGAATCGCTGGTCCTTCCACTTACAAGGACAAAACCTGTGCTTTCCCCAGACGCTTTCCCCTGCCATCGTTAATAAACCCTTCAGTCCTGACTGTCTCACTTTCCCCGGAGATAACCCCAGTCGCCACCACCAGCTATCGTAACCCCTCTGCCGTGGTACCTAGTGACTCAGAAGATGAACCTGACTTTGGACTTCTTTCAGACAACTTGTCCGAAGACATTGTTATACCTACAGCCGTGGAAGAAACGATGATGGAGCAACTTGCTCAAGCCACTCAGTCCATGGGCCTTGCGGACCCTTTTGCAGGACAACAACCCACCGCTGCCCAAGTCGCCTCTTGGTACGAGTCCACATACCAGTGACCTGGTGCTGTCCGCGGCCCATTTCCCCCCACCCCACGAAAAGGAAAAGCCAAGACCACCCTCCCCAGAGACGACGACGATTCATGACCCTCATCAATGAAGGAAATTCTCATCAACAAACCCCTGATGTTCTCCGGAGACCACGCTGCTTTCAGTGGGTGGCTCATATCAGTCAAAACTTATCTTGGAGTCAACAGACATATATATGACGATGACACCAAGCGCATCGCTTTCGCCTTGTCGTTCATGACAGAAGGAAGTGCAATGGGCTTCTGAGAGAACTACGTTGTAGAAAACTGGATGGACAAAATGGGGTTTTTCATTATCGATATGTGGGGCACTTTCAAAACGAAACTAAAAAATCAATTTTAGATTGGCGACATCAAGGCTATGGCCCTCATCCATCTCTCAGCTATCAAGCAGGGCAAGAAGAGCCTCAATGAGTATATCGCCAATTTTGACAACTGCCTGGCAAAGGCAGGCCTCAGCGCAAGCGACCTGGCTCCTGCTACTTTCTTCAGAAAAGGGTTAGACCCTGCAACAAGTAGGAAGATATTGGACTGAGGAGTGATTCCCCAAACCATGCAACAGTGGAAGGATGCCGCCATTTCGGTGTGGGCAAGTATAGCCACGTGGAAGGTTTTCAATGAATCAAGTACCCTTCAAGATAGGAGTTTTCTGTGGAAGAACTTGAAGAAGGAAGAAACAGTCAAGGATCCCTACACTATGGACATTGACAAGTCCTGATGACGTCAGCTGCATGCACAAGTTACACAGAAGTTGTGCTATGGATGCGGCAAACCTGGGCACTTCCATGAGAATTGTCCGGAAGAAAAGAAGAAGAAAATCAGGAGGATCAAGGAGGAACTGAAGGAGTTGGAAGGTGAGGACGCACAAACCCCTTCCACTTCAGGTGTGTCCTCAAAGGATTTTCTTTAGGGGAACAGGAGGCCACACCTGGTTCCCCCAGATTTAATAATTCTTGTAAAGTAGGAATTGTCAACAAAGTCTGCCAGTATGAAAGAGATCATTTTGTCCCCTCTTTGGCAGGCATTGTCTACTTGACAGAATGTGAAAACACAGCAGTCCATACCCTCATCGATTCAGGAGCAGAGACAAACCTGATTGACGAATGGACGGTGGAGTTGCATAAACTCACAAAATGGCAGATAGAAGACCCATTTGAGGTTCATGGAATCGCCAGACCAACAGGACGAATGATAATGCATATCGTCACAATGAAGGTAAAGATATGGGGAAAAGAGACTAGGTTGCAAGCCTACGTCTCAAAACTAACAGGATGGGAACACCTAATTCTAGGAATGCCCTGGTGATGTGAAGAAAACCCCATAATCAATTGGAAGACTTGCAAGCTGATCGGCTTCGACTTGGACAAAGGAACCTTGACGAGGAAGCACGCAGATGGACCCACCACAAAGCAAACCTCCATCTCTACCAAGCTGGAAGCTGAACAGAAACATAAGGAAGTAGAGCTACCCAAGGACTATGCTGACTATGCCTTAGTCTTTTCAGAAGAAGGCATCCCCCTCCCCAATCACTGCCCAGGTCTGGACCATGAAATCCATCTCAAGCCAGATTTCATCCCCAAAAAGGCAGTCCCCTATCGCCTGGCATTGGACGAACTCACCGAGTTGGACAAGTTCCTCGACAAAAACATAAAGTGTGGGAAAATTCGACCGTCCAAAAGCCAACAAGCGTCACCGGTCTTTTTTGTTGGAAAGAAGGACGGAAAGAAATGATTGGTCCAAGACTATCAATACCTCAACGCAAACATGGTCCTTGACTCATACCCGCTCCTGGACATCAAGACCTTGCTCAACGACTTGGCCAAGTCAAAGTATTTTGTGAAGTTCGACGTGAGGTGGGGATTCACTAACATCAGAATAAAGGAGGGCGATGAATGGAAGTCGGCTTTTGTTACTCCAAGAGGGCTGTTTGAGCCCATGGTGATGTTTTTCAGCCAGACTAACTCACCTCCAACCTTCCAAAGGTACATGGACCACATGTTCAATGATATGCTGCACACCAAGAAAGCAGTAATCTTTATGGACGACACCACCATCCACACCAAAACCAGAGAAGAACTGCAGGAATGTGTCAAGGAGTTCCTGGCCATCGCTCAGCGGGAGGGACTTTGCCTCAAAATATCCAAGTTGACTTTTGAAACCACGACGTTGGATTTCCTCAGCTATGTCATCACTCATGGCCACTACGAACCCTCGCCAATCAAAACCGAAGCTATCCGGACTTGGCCCGTCCCGACGACATTGAAACAGGTCTGCAGTTTCATTGGTTTTTGTAATTTTTACTGGATGTTCATTCCCGGTTTTTCACAAATCGCCTGCCCTCTGCACGATCTGAGTAAAAAGGGGGTAGCTTTTCATTGGGATGCCCCACAGGCATCAGCCTTCAAGGAGTTGAAAGTGCAGCTGACGGCCGCCCCTGTCCTCTTGCTGCCAGACTTTACTAAGCCTTTCATTGTCCACACAGACGCGTCAAAGCTCAGCACCAGTGCTACCCTCTCCCAGCTTGATGCTGCAGGGGTACTCCACCCCTGTGCGTACCTTTCCCAGTCCCTCATAGGGGCCGAGCAAAACTATCAGGTGTACGACCTTGAGTTGCTCGCTGTCATCCGTGCCCTCAAGCATTGGCGCCCTTACCTCCTTTCCCCCATTGCCCCAATGGTGGTCTATACCGACCACCACAATATTCTTTATTTCTGACAGCCCCAAAACCTCACCCCGCGCCAGGCCTGCTGGCAGGCAACCCTTCAGGAGTACCCCCTTCGGTTCTCCTACCTCCCAGGCAAGCGTAATATTCCCCCAGACACCCTGTCCCGCATGCCCCAGTTTGGCGAGGAGTCCCTGCTCCCCCAAACCCTGTTGCCAGATTCACTTTTCCTTTCCCTGGCGGTGGGAGAGGGGGGTAGCGTTCCCATTTTGAACACTAAACTACAAAAACACCTGTTTATTTCTACCTTAAACCCTCTAGCCCCCCTTTTTATCCAAAAAAACGCTAAGTTACGCATTCTCTCAAATCCATTAAAAAACGAAATACTTAAAAACACAGAAAACAAAAGAAATGATAACGGACTGATATACGTACTGGAAAACAAAAGAAGAGAGGTGTTGAAAGAATACCACGACGGGAAGACAAACGGTCACCCAGGAGTATGGGCAATGACCAAGAAAATGAACCGACATGTATTCTGGCCCCAAATGCATGCCGATATTTGCAAATACGTCCAAGGATGTGCAATATGCCAGGCAAACAAGGTCAACACTCATCCTATGGTCCCCCCCCTTATACCGATCCCAGTCAAGAACAGGCAGTTGCCATTCAAAAGTATCTCAGTCAACCTGGTCACCGATCTGCCCCCAGCACGTGGCTGCGACACCGTCCTCACTGTGGTTGATCAAGGGCTGACAAAGGTGGTGATGTTCGTCCCCACCAATAAAATGGCAGATTCCTACAAAATCGCCAACCTCTTTCACACCCATGTCTACCCCCAGTATGGCCTTCCCGACGCAGTGATCAGCGATCACGGACCTCAGTTTGTGTCGGCTTTCACACGGGATCTTTACTCAACGCTGGGGATTGAGTTACACGCCACCACAGCTTATTGCCCACAGTCGAATGGACAAGCTGAACGGCTGAACCAGGAACTCGGCACCTTCCTCCAAATATTCGCCGTGAGTGACCCAGACAATTGGTCACGTTTCCTTCCGGATGCCGAGTTCATGCACAACAGCCAGATCAGCTCCGTGACGGGCCAAACGCCATTTTCTCTCCTCTATGGCTATGAGCTGACCCCCTACCCTTCGGACATGGCCAATCCCCCGGAGTTGGTAGCTGAAAGACTCAAGTTACTTGCAGCAAAAAGGGACTCGGCGTTATTGTCCTACAAAAGCGCTCAGGAGCAGGTAGCAAAAAGGTACGCCAACACGCAGTTCAAGGAGTTCTCCATTGGAGACCAAGTCTGGCTCGATGCCACCAATCTCCATTTGGCTGCCCCCACAAAAAAACTCACACCCAGGCGAGTGGGGCTGTTCGAGATAACAGAGAAGCTGTCCCCTGTCAACTACCAACTCCAATTGCCAAGGGTGTGGAAGGTTCATGATGTGTTCCACGCTTCCCTTCTCATGCCCTACCAGGAAACTCCAATCAATGGCGCTCCACCGCTGCCTCCTCCCCCTGACCTTATCGAAGGAGTAAACGAGTGGGAAGTGGAGCAGATCTTGGCCCACAAATACAACTGATGGAGCAGGAGGTACCGATATTGGGTCAAGTAGAGGGGATACCCATATTCAGAAAATACGTGGGAACCTGAAGAACACTTAAAAAACGCCTCGGTTCTTCTCGACGAGTACAAACAAACCCACTGTCTTCCCCTCTCGACATGAGTTCAGGATACATCACACCCCCAAATCCCTTCACATATGATCCCGTCTCCAGGTCCCCATCCCCCTCATTCACTGACATCTCGGTGGAATCCCTCTGCTGGCGATCCAAACCCGTTTCGCACCCCTCCAGGTCCCGTTTGCTATCTCTCGCCCCCGATGTCACCAAAGGGAAGTCTCATGCAACCCCCAAACACTTGACTACGGTCGCCCTGACTTCACTTCCCAGAAGCTGCGAGACCTCTCTCCCCCATCACTCCTCTTCCACCCAACCCCTTCCTGCAAACCGCTCAGCCCAGCCCCCTCACGATGACTTACGCCCCTCTCCAGGCCTGTCCACCGCCCATCCCCCCGCTGTCATTGTTACCGACAACAACCCCCTCTTGGATATTGCCAACGCCACATGTACCCCCCTATCCAGTTTTGTCTCACCTGCAAGCCAGCCATCTGTCGACGAGTTCATCAGTTACAGCCGGATCCTTGTGGGCTACCCAACATGGGAGGCATCAGGGTGGAACCCTGGACCAAACAATGACCGCTTACGGGTGCTGTCTTTGGTCTTCCGCAACGCCGAGAACATAGGAAAACGATTGGTCGAGTTAGCAGGCACGGCGGACACTACGTGGGAAGAGACGACAAGCTTGAGAATAGACGAGATGATGGGGAGTTCCGTGATCGAAGCGATGAGTACCCAGTCTGTGATCATGTCAATTGTTCATTGTGACTACAGGACACAGCTAATACAGTCGTTCCTGTCCTTTCTTTCCAGGAGAACGGTCCCATTGGACACTACCAACCTTGATTACTACGGTCCAGGACCATCTCCTATGCGCAAGACGAGTTCGACTGCTAGCAAAGGAAAGAAGAAGGAATCCAACATATCACCACTCCCCTCTCTTTCCAACCTCATGCTTCACCCCGGAACAGCTGCAGGAGTTGCACAAATACATGCTGCATGGGATGTCCCAAGCCTGGAAGATCTTGGGGCTGAACCGGACTCAGCCAGTACCCCTCCCCCCTCCTATTCCCAGCTTGCCTACAGTTTCACTGGCGCCCTTTGTGACGCCTCAGGTGGGTCCATCGGGTATTGGCTCCCCTTCCTCATGAAGCTCCGTGATCTGCCCCTCAGCAAGAACGTTCCCCATTCCCTTGGCTGTACTCTCCCCTTCCCTGATGAAGCCTATCTCCCACATACCACTGCCCTCAAAGTTCTCCTTTGCAGGTGAACAAAGGTACCCACCAATCACCCGCTCTGCCCTTTCACCTGCTACCATTGCGGCTATCTCGGCCACTGGTCAACTGACCATGACCCCAACCAACCCCATTGGAACCTCTCAGACTGCGGACCAGCTCCTCTGGAGCTTGGTGACTACTACCGGCGCTGATGACCCTCTTGGGACGATCGGAGCTAGACGGGGGGGGTAATGTTATGGTCTCATTCCTTTTTCTATCTTTCCCCTGTCACTGTAACACGCTTACATACAATACAATTACCAATCCAACAGACTCTTTGAGGACATTCTATGACTTTCCGCTCTGCAATACGTCATGTAAGGGTTTGTACATTACTCATCATCCACTCCATACTCCACCTGCATGGCAGTGGAGCTTCTACTGCGGATGACCCCCACACGTTGTACTATACCTACCAAGTTGTATAAAAGATGTAGCGACAAGGGATACGATCCTTGTCTTAATTCTACTTGGTTCCTCATCTCAACTTCTTCTAAGAGTTTTCTCTAGAAGTCTTTAAGTCGCCCTCAAGGTTCTGTATCATTCCCTAGCCATTAACGCAAGTCTCCTTGCGTTCATCCACCAGCAACAGTAACATAGCAAGTCGAAGTCATGCTGCTGTCTTCACCAGCGTAACACATTCACCACAGGGGAAAGGTTTAGGTTGTGGAGGGATGTGATTGAGACCAGTAGTATGGTTGGGAATTTTCCACATTACCTGATCACTAGGATGGCCAAGCCTTGAATGCCATAGTTTGTAGACATCAGAATACTCAACAGCAAAGAGGGATAAGAATGTGTTAATATTTTTGTTGTCCAAACATGCTAGAAGAACTAATCTTTGATCATGTTTCCCAATAGGTTTTCCTGTAAACCAGTGAAGATTGGAGCCACAAAACACATGAGTGCCTTCAAGGAAGAGTCTTTTTTGTGTGTTGTAGATTCAAGTGTGGGTCTTATCACTGTGAAAGGTGTAGCCCAGTCCAGTGGTTAGGGATGGAATAGAGAGGATATATTTCACTCCAGAGGGCAAATAAAAGACATTGCATAATGTCCATCATTCCTGTTTTCCATTTAGTGTTGTATTAAAGGAAACAGTCCCTATACCAGGAAAATATTTTTTCTCGCTCCCAGCTGTTCCTACTGGGATCAGTCTTTTGAATTTGACATAGCTAAGGAAATCCTTCTTGAAGGGTATGGAGTGACTTGTCACTCCTGAATCCATTAGCCAGAGGTAATCATCCCTTTCAGTAATCTTCCAATGACATCCTTCACAATTGGACATGTAAGTGTAAAAGCCTGCTGCTTCTTCACAGTCAGAGTCATATTGAACTGGAGCAAACTGTCCTTGGTTACAGGAAGTGTTATAAGGGTCCTTATAGGTTCTAATACTATTCCAGACTCTATCATGCTCCATTTCTCTCTGAACTTTAGTTCAAATAGTGAGAGAAGAACTGGGAGCTGATGAGGGGAAAGCATTAGACCAACCCACTTTGGCAATATTGGAGTTTGCATATGCTTGATTGATGGAGGAATCATCATTGAAAGTATAAGGCTCAATGTGAGCCTCATTGATCTCTTGTGTGAAAGCCTTTTGCTTTCCTTTCCCTTTATCCATGGATTGGGCCTTGCCTGCTCTGCCCTTTCCCTTTCCTTTCACCTTCTTTTCCTTCTTCTTTTCCTGCACCTTAGGTAGATTGACTGTGGGAGGTTTCCCTCCCTCCCAATGGTCTTCTGTCTTGTGACCTTTTCCACACTTGCGACACTTGGGTCACTGGTTCTGTTGCACATGCTGGGCTGAAGTGCCTGCAACATTGTCAGTAGTCCTTGGAAGTTGAGTTCTTCCATGGTGACACAAGTATTCTTCCTTTATCCTTGGAAGAATTGCATCAACAGTCAGGGTTTGACCCTGCTGACCTGCTGGTAAGGTGACCAGGAGTGTTGCCAAAGTAGAGGTGGTGAAGTTCTCCCAATCAGAAGGTAGGGCAGCCATGATGATCATGGCTCATGTGGACTCTGGTAGAGGCATGCCATTAGAGGCAAGGAAACTAAACAAATTTTTGATCTCAGTAATTTTGGGAAGGGGGTCTTCCCTGTTACTAATTGAGATCTTCATGGCATGCTTGAACTGCACATAAACTCTGGCAGTGCCAGGTTTGCCATAAGTGTTTAGTAATGATTCCCATACCTCATGGGAAGTTATAAACTTGTCCATTTCGATCTGGACTATAGGCTTGCAGTGACCCATGATGGCTCCTAGAGCCTTCAAGTCAAGAGAGTCCCAAGTGATCTGATCTGCAGTCAGTGGTGGATCTGGTTGGCCCTGTACCTGTATGGTAGGTGGTCAGGTAGTGGTCCTGTTCACAACAAGCCATGTTCCTTGAACACATAAGAAATTCTTGGTTGATATTGCCCAGATTGGGTAGTTGGTTGTGTCAAAAATGGGGATATTTTTCATAAACCCAGACTTTTCATCTGCCATAGCTACAAATTGTGTAAGAGCAATAGATCAAAGAAAGAATTGTCCATATCTGGGATCAAGACAAAGGGTCCAGGAATGATAACTGGAGCTGGTACCACTGGAGGAATGACTCTAGGAGGCATCCTAGGTCAAATGATGATAGGTCTTACAACCAGAGTTGGATCTGGAAGCCTAAGATCAAAAAACTGGCCTAAATTATAGTCAGGACAGTAGTGGTAGTTGGGGAGTTGGATCCCCAATGGTTCCAGGTTAGTCATTTCCAAGAGTGAAACAGGAAAAATCTCATAAGGAAAATGTATCATGAGATAGGAAGGGTTAGTAAAAGTATGTAAAGAGACCATTGACAAGTCCAAAAGATTATTGTACACTTGTCCTCCTCTGGAATATGGCTGTTCTATCCAAGGTGAACTTGGATAAATGTAGTGGAGCACCATGCTGAAGGTGCCCTCCATTTCAGCAGGTTTGACCCTAAGATGTGAAATCAGAGCTGTCATCTTCCAGGATAGGAAGGAGGTTGATTTAACAGAGGTCGAGCTGCCAAGACAAGAGTCCATTGGGATGCTCACTGGTGATGTTCCCAGGTCACCAGGCAATTCCATGGACAGGAGAGAGGTTGCAGGCTTTGAGAGAGTCCAGATTGGCTTGAACCCTAGGATCACTTCTCAAGTTGACAACCTGTGAAAGCCAGAGACTGATACAGGTGTCTAACTGTTGGTCCAGGCATGAGGGTAAGTAAGAGCTTTTGTTTGAAGCTCCTCTCTTAAATGCTCCCCTAAAGTGAGCATCAAGGTACTTGTTCCAGGTGTGGATGGCAGGAACTGCTCCTCTAAATGGTTGAGGATCCCAAAGAGGGTGAACCCAGACTGAGTTGGGTGAATACTCATCTGGGTGCATGTCAATCCAGAAGGCAGGGATGGTGAGTAGTGAGGGGTCTTCATCATTTATGGCTGGTAAGTTGATACCCCAGAAATTTGTGATGCTGTGGGGAGTGGAGTGCCATGTCAGTTTAGATGATGGTGCCTCATAAGAACTGTGGAAAAGCCAATGAATCTCCATAAAGGGATTCTCAGGTGCTGAGAAGATGCTAGAGATAAAAGAGAGAGGGGAATTGGATGCTTTCTTGTAGAAAGCACAGGTGAAGATCCAGTTGGTCTTCACTCCTCCAGACATGACACCTGCTATCAGGTAGTTGGGTTTGGTGGTGTCAACAAAGTTCAACCACCTAAGGCCATGCCTATAGGGCATGTCCTTTTCCTTTTTGCTCAACTCCTCTTCTTCTAATCCCTGCTTCTTCCTCCAATCCCCAATTGATAGATCCATTGAGTTTGAGATTGTCCAGATTTGGGAGTGCATCCTGGCCCAGGTGTCCATCCTCCTGGTTCTCTTGGAACCACAACATTCCCTGATTGCCTGAAGAGGGGTAAAGTCTGTTCTTCACACTGAACTGGGCAACAAGTTCTGTGAACTGCTTGTCAAAGAACCTGAGATCATTTCTAGAGAGATGGTATCACATAAGAAAGAGATCAAACAGAGTGACATCATTGAAGAGGACATGGTCAGGAAGAGCTCAACAAGGGGCATAGAACATGTAAGTTCTAAAGGATTCAGTGAAGCTGATTCCAAGCCACTGTGCAACTGAAAAGGTTTGCTGCATGTAATACTGCTGTGGTAACCAGAAGTCTGGTTGTGGGAAAACGAGTTGTCCAATGACTGGTAAGTAGTCATAAAAATGATTGAAGTCATAGTCCCTAAAAGCATGCATAGCCCAATTGAAAAGAGGGGGTTCCTGAGCAAAGGATGTAGAGTAACCATTTTCCCCAAGTGGGAATGGTTCCAGGCCTTGGAAGGCCAGATGGACCTTGAAATCAAGAGGGATAGCCAGAGTGATTGGATATGGGAGTGCCACTGGGGCATCACTCCACTGGAAGAGGGATACAACATGAACAGCCAAGTAGATCATATAAGTGAAGAGAGGTACAATGCTGAAGGGTACATGGTCATTCAAAGACCAGTAGGCCAAAGCTATAGTAAGAGTGAAGGCTATATATTGTAACTCAAAAGTAACTACAAAACACAAGTCTGCCAGCCAGCTTAACATGATAGATTGGATTGGGGAATTGCCTGTTAGGCTGAATACAATCATCTACCAAGTCAGAGCCTAGCAGGGCTCATAACCTAACAAACAAGGGGCAGGAAGTAGCACAGCAACTCTGGCTCACCTGGAGGTTTGTGCTTTGAGTTGTTGAAGAACAAGTATGTTGCTAAGTGGAGCTATTCAGTTGGAGTGCTGAAGAGCTCAGTAGAGATGTGAGAAATAGTATTCGAACTCTAAGGGACAAGAGCCCTTAGGGTACAGTATATATACAGTGGTTCAAAAAACTGTCCACATGTTTGCATGTTTTACATTAGTTATGACTAAATGCGATATCCCCTAACCCTAGCCCTAGCCCATGAGTGTATGGAATGACATACTTACTCTTGGCTTTCTATTGGTCCATGAATCAAGTGATTTAGATAGGAATTGATAAAGTAGCAGCCATTTGGAAATGACATGTCATGCAGACAGTTGTTTAACTTAAAGTTTTGATTATATATATTGACCCTGGCATGCTGTGATATCATTACATACATCCATCAAGGGTTCTATTATGTTACCTTTATGTAATGAGTATGATCCAACATATATAAACCCCACCACCCTCTGCTCATTTTCTCATCATCATCATGAAATCCATTTCCACCTCTCAAAGACAAAATATCATCTCTCTTGCCTCTCTTGGCCTGTCTACTAGGAAGATTGCCTCACAGACTGGTCTAGGGAAGTCTACAGTATCCCAGGTTCTTCAGGAAATCCAACCAGAGAGGCCTAGGCTTCATGGTGGTTGCCCTTCCAAGCTTTCCTCCATCAACAAAAGGGCCATTGTCCAGCAAATCCTTACTGGCAAGGTCAAAAATGCTGTTCAAGCCACTCATTTCATCAACTCTATTGTTGATAGTCCTGTTTCTTCTCAGACAGTAAGGAATACCCTCAAAGAACCCTCATTAAAGGCTGTGGTGAAGAAAAAAAAGCCATTGCTTTCTATTGGTCACAAGAAGAAGAGGTTAGCCTTTGCTCTTAAGTATCAGCATTGGACTGTGAAGGACTGGAAAAGAGTTATATGGTCAGATGAGACCAAAATAAACAGGATTGGGTCAGATGGACAAGAGTATGTGTGGAAAAAGAAGGGTGAAGGGCATATTTCCAGAGAGGTCAAGGTACAGTCAAGTTTGGAGGAGGTTCACTCATGGTTTGGGGATGTATAGGGTGGAATGGTGTTGGGGTCTTGAGTGAGGTTGAGGGAAGGATGAATGCTGAACAGTATATGGCCATTTTGGAGCAAGGGTTGCTTCAAAGCATGGAGGAATCTGGAATTCCAGAAGATGACATTATCTTTCAACAAGATAATGACCCCAAGCATACCTCTAGAAGAGCCCAGAAATGGTTTGAAGAGCAAGATATCAAGCTTCTAGACTGGCCTGCACAATCTCCAGACCTCAACCCAATTGAACACACTTGGAGTCACCTCAAAAGATCTCTCTCAGGTTATAAGAGTGCTCCTACAGGAGTTCATCAATTGTGGAAAAGGGTGGTAGTGGAGTGGGGGAAGATTTCTGTGGAAGAGTGTCAAAAATGGATAGAAAGCATGCCTAGAAGGGTTGAAGCAGTTATCAAGGCCAAAGGAGCTCATACCAAGTACTAGATAGTTGAATTTTTGTAAAGTCAAAAAACTGTCTGCATGACATGTCATTTTCAAATGGCTGCTATTCTATCAGTTCTTATCCACATCAGTTGATTCTTGGACCAATAGAAAGCCAAGAGTAAGTATGTTATTCCATACACTCATGGGTTAGGGCTAGGGTTAGGGGTTATTGTGTTTGATCATAGATAATGTAAAACATGCAAACATGCAGACAGTTTTTTGAGCCACTGTACCTACTGTACATGGTCTGTGTGCATGGAGTATCTCCAGAGCATTGTAACTACAACTACTACTTAAGGAAGGAGTAACTATCTATATGGAGATAGAAGGTTGTAGAACATAAGAGAAGGATACTGATAGTACAATTCCATGTGATATCTGGGTATCTGCAATAGCCAGTCACATGCATGCTAAGTCATCAATAATAATGCAACTAAAATATATGGTCAAGTAATCATGACCTGTAGACATGAATAGTTATTGTGTCAACAGATGTATGCATGAACACACCAACCTTTAGTAGAGGACTTCAGCCTCCCAAGGCATCCATCACAGCTACATCATCCCTCAGGTTCTCAGCAAGCCCCTCAGGGGGGCACTTTTGCAGCCCATAGTCAACTTTCTTGGTCCCCCTGCTAGCTCCCCCTCAGCTCTTGAGCAGCAAATGATTGACTATGGTACACTTACACAAGAAGATGTTGATCTACAGCTATATGGCAATGAACTACCTCATGCACATTGATTACCACCTGATCCTGAGGGGCATGCCTCTCAGCATGCCATGGACAAGGCACTTGAAGAGGCCCAGAACCAGCAGCAGGCACTTGTGCATGATCTGACACCCTCTATCAATGCTGCTGAGCTAGATGAGGAGATACCAGATGTTGATTTTGACATTGAGGAGGTCATTGACCTGTGCAATGCTCCCAATCCCCCAGAATTCTTGGAAGATAACCCAGATCCATTTCAAATGGATGATAATTCAAGATTGTGCATGAACTTCAAAGATTTATCAGTGCAGCCAATATATCTCCTCATCATCTATATGATGACAACCTGGCTCCATCTCCAATGGCACCTCCCTTGTGCAGCATGCAATGCCATGCTCAGTATTCTCTCATGTCTAGTGTTCACTCTGTGTCCCACTCTCCTCACCCTGTTTGTCATACTTCCTTCAGCTATGAAGGTCCTAGGACTTGACCTTCAGACTTATGAACTCCCCTGCTGTCCTTCATGCTGTGAAGTCTATCCACCTGCAGGTTCACTCCACATGCAAGATCCTGCTCTTTTTACCTGATCAGACAAAGCACAGCCTACTGTGTTCAAAGAAGATCCCATGTGTTAAATACCCTTATCTCCCTCTCTCTGACCAGATCCAGTCTATTTTAATGATACCTGGTGTTGAGGAGTCATTAGATGCTTGGTGCACATGCCTGTGCACACCTGGCCACTATTCCAACATTTTTGATGGTGATATTTGTTGAACCAAGCTCAAAGCCCCAGATGGATCACTCTTTTTTGCTAATGACCCCCAGGATAGCCATGGACTGAATGGAGAACTTCAGATTGGCATCACTTTGGGGATTGACTGGTGAGTAAAATTAGTTGTGCATACTTGTAGCATGCTATCTGATCATGCCATTCCTACAGGTTCTCCTATATTTGTAGCAACATCACACCATCACATTCCTTGTGTCCAACATCCTTTTCAATATGTAATCTACCACTGGAATACAGGTACATCACAGCTGTCTAGCAAAATTTATGTTTAGTTACCTTACAGCAGGTATTGCACATTGAATCTGGATGAGATCCAACACTTCCTCAGGCCAATTGTTTCTGACCTGCTATGTCTGTGACAACATGGAATCCAAGTCCCAACACCCTCCTGCCCAGATAGTATGTAATTCATTGGTCATTAATATAGCCTACTGATACCTAATATGACAGGTTGCCTTGTTTGTGTTGTCCTGATTGCTGTTGTCTGCAATAAGCCAGCAGCTCATAAAATTGGCAGGTTTGTATCTCACTCCCATTTACTTTTGCCATGATTGTTGGATCTGTCAGGCTGAGAAAGACAAGGCAAAGGCCTTTGTTTGAGATGGTTTATTGTACTCACTTTTCTCTGGTTGACTGATGAGTTTTCAGCCTTTTGAGCTTGTACAAATGCAGAGCAGTGGGAGCTTGGAGAATGCTACTGTCAGCTCACCACAGCTGCTGCATGCAAGAATTTTGTTAAGGACTTCATGACTAGGTTTACCCAACTATCCTGCCTGCCATACTTTGACCTCAGGGATCAGATTGTTATTGACCCAATGCACAATCTCTTTCTTGGTATGTCTCATGGACTGTTTTCCTCACTGACAATACATTGCTTGTAGGTTTTGTCAAGATCCAGTTCTACAACATTTGGGTTCAGGGCAAGATTCTACATCCAAACCATGAACTACAGGTATTCCACAACCTCCTAGCTGATGTGAGTAGCAGTCATTCCTCCCTTATTGACTATCTCTTAAGTTTGAGATCCCAATGTCCTGTGGGAAGCTTCCAACAGATATAAGCATACCAGCAGGTGGATCTCTGACTGCTGACCAGTGGCTGCTGCTTGCCACTGTTTACAGGCCTATTGCTGTAAGTTGTCCATCACCTAGTTCACAGGGAAGCTAACTAAAAATATATACAGATACCACACCTCTGGAACATCTGCCTATCAGATGCCCAACAATATGGTTTGCTCACTAACTGTGTGACAATGATTGCCAAACAGGAATCCAAGAAGGTGTCAACTGAAGCAAAGAAGCAAGAAGATGCTCAAGCAATTGAGGATGCATGCTCATGAGGAAAAGAAGCTCTTGCTGCCAAGAAGGCTCACATCAGTGCAGAGAAGGTTACTGCAGAGAAAGCCAGGAAAACAGAGAAGCTCAGACAGGCAGCAGAGAAGAAGGCCAAAAAGGCTTGAGATGCTAAGCTAAAGTGGGTGAGTGCCATACATTTCTCATTGTTCCTTAGTTATAACTCATTGCATTTTGAGCTTGCCAAGTTAAAAGGGAAACCAAGCAACCTGGCTCCAGGTACTCTCATTGATGGTGCACCAGGTGAGCGTGTGACTGAGACAGATGAGACAGATGGCAAGTGCATCCTTCACCCTAATAACCCTGCCAATTTCCTCAAGTTGTGTGTTGCCATCTGCCTGCTCATCAAGAAAACCATTACTAATGAGGAGATCTTCTCTGTGAATGCACTTCTCAGGGAATATTACATGGAACTGATCTAGGTAAGTCACTGAATTACATTACACACTAGTGGACATCTACTTATTGTGTCTAATAGTTGTACAGATCAAGTTGCCTGAACCCAAATCACCACTATGCAACACACACCTCTCAATATGTCTGGAATTTTGGTCCATTAAGTGGGTTCTGGATGTTTCTTTTTGAATGCCTCAACAAGATCTTGAAGTCATTCAAGACAAATAATCACAGCAATGGGGAATTAGAGAAAACATTCTTCAACAAGTTTCACAAGACATGCCAATCAAGTAGACTAGTAAGTAATTGCAATTCATGTATTACAAACATTCAGCCAATTATTTCCTCAATGCATGACTCAGTTATTCTCCCTCTGACAGATGCCAGAACAATCCTTGGGGTGCAAGGTTTCTGATATTATGGTCAAGGCCTCTGCTGAGGAACAGGGAACAGTTGCAGGATTGGCCACCCTCTCAAAGAATCTTAATGAGGCACATGGTGAAGGTGTGTGATCACTTTTCTTTTATTATGTTCTTTACTTCCAATGGCTTTGAATAGATTGCACCTATGGACTAAGTCCCTGCCAACACCTCAAGTCCTTGCCATATGAAACTTACAAGGCATTGTCACATGTCATTTGCTTACAGTTGCCCAACATACCTGTGCACTGCCAAAACCATCAACCAGCAGTTTCTCATAGTATCACCTTGGATTGTACTGCTACATTCTTTGACTACATGATTGTGGATGGTAAGAAGTACCATGCATCACATGCCATGGGACCAAGAAACTCATCCCTCATTCATGTTGTGATCCCACAGAAGGATGGACAACCCCCAGTCAATGCCTTTGGTAAGATACTTGAGATTTCAGGTTTGACCAAGACATCCAATACCAAGGCCAATCAATGTATTTTGTTCACATGCAATAGTTCAAACACTGGGACAGTGAGAGAGAGCACATATGGGATACATTGTAAGCAAACAATCTGTTAATTTTAGTTGCACTAATTTGTGTCCATACAGTGGAAACTCAGTAGGTGTGTGGCTGTGGGAACTGGAAGAATACATTGGCCCAGACACTCTCCTGCCAACACTCATCAACCCTGCATGGATATACAGCCAGATCTTGCTCAAGACAGTTTCTGTCAGTGTACATTGCAAAAAGGTTTGGGCAACAGTGGAATTAGTAAAGGTGTGTACCCAGTACATTTTCTCTAGGATGCTAACTTACAATATTTAATGACATCTACAGAAATAAATAGGTGACTTTGTATGCTCTTGATGGTACTGCTATCAAGGAAGGAGAAGATACATGCACAAGAGGACAAGGGATTGTGCAAGAATATTATCTGTTTAAAGGTCAGTTGTCCAAGTCCCCAGCAAGGTACTCTGCAAGTTCATCAAGATATGTGCAGTTGTTTGGGGTCAAATTGCCCTCTTTTGCCCATAAGTGAAACCCTCCCAGCCATTCCATGCCATCCATAACTTGCTGACTTGGATGTGCTCCTAGCCATGTTTCATTGAACATCATCTGGAATGGGATGGTTGGCTTGGACTTTCCCAAGTGTGGAGGCTTGTCTTCCATCTTGGAGGGATGAAGGTTGAAAATCCAGGTGAAGTTGTCTTTCTTCTTGGTTGTTTTTTGATGCTTGGGTGGAGGCCCAGATCCAGTACTTTCAGGATCAGTAAGACACTGTTTCTTGTGTATTGTATCCAGTATACAGAGGAAGGTGACATACTAGGTAATGCTCATGTTAATAGGTCAACAGTCATGCCAAAGAGGACATACATCTAGTGACCACCAAGTCAAACCTGCTCTCATCCACCCATTACTTGGTATGTCCTGTGCTTTGCAACATGCCTTTGAGTTCTCACCCAAGCCTTCCTCATCAATTGTCTGATTATCTGAGCCAAAATCTGTATCAATCATTGCCACTGCCCCTTGCATGCCATACTTTTTCTCAAACTCATCCACAGCTGCTCATCAACAGATAGCAACATAAGGGACATTGAGCAATAAATATTATTGGATAAGATGAGTTTGTCACACCATGCCCCTCCTCATGCACTGATGCTTTCCTGTGTTTAACACAGTACACTTGGCTTGCTTGTCAGGATCTGTTGAAGAGCATATGTTGGTAGCCAAGGTATGCCAGTATGATTTTGCCATCATCATGACAGTTTCAGGGACATAGTCATTGTCCTCTAGCTCTGTTTTCCCTTGTGCACACTTTGCCTAATTGAATGATCACAACCACTACTGGTAAGTACCTCATCACTACACAGATGTTACTGACCTTTTCATCTTCCATAATACTATCTACAACAGTGTGGAGAAACTGTCAGTTCACAGTGTGGTCAACATGTGCTGACCATACTGGTTGCCAGATTATCTGACCATCAATATCTTCTGATGGCCTTTGATTGGGCAATCCCTCTGTGTTCAGCCAAGGCATGTATACAATCTTCAAGCCCCAGTCTTTTGATGCTGCACATGTTTAATACCTTATGGTGAAGTACAGACTGTGCACAGAACCACCTGAAGCTTTCTTCATGTAATCAAAGGTAAGTCATACCTTTAACTTTGGATGTTGATTTGAAATATTCTTTGTACTCACCAACTTTTGCTGAAGCTTATTTGTGGCAAGTGAAACTTCTTCTCAAAGGCCATTGATAGCTACCTCACCATCTTCCACACACAAGGTAAGTCTCTCATTTGCTATCTGAAGTTCTGAAAGTTTGACATTTATCTTCTTGATTTCTTCTGCTAACAGTTGCATTGGACCAAGACCAGAAGATGATGGAATACCAGCCACTTGGGATGGGAAGTTGTAGTGCCTGTGTGTGCCATGCAACATCAACTGAATTTTCTGGTGAGTTGTATATCTATTGTGCATAGACAGCCCAACTGATGATGTGTTCAGCTCACTATAGGCCAACAAGCTATTCAAACTAGTCACAGGGGAAGGCATTGCAGGGCTGTGAACATTGGAAGGTAAGTATGGCATGTTCCTCAGTGTCAAGTTGAGAGTAATGCACCCAAAGGATCTGTCTCAATGTGTGTCTGAAAATGCCAGCAACATTGAGTGACCTTGAGCATGCTGTGTGAATGACAGGTGTTGGCCTGCACATTCATGACCTCCAACCCCTTGTGGCTAATACAGGTAAGTCGATACATTCCTCCAACTACCTAGGACTTACCAAGGGCTCATTTAGTGTTTTGGAGAAGTTGAAGTCATTTCTGAACAGGCTGCTTTCTTCTGAAGTTAGTGGGGAAGGCATACTCTGCAACCCAGTCACCAATCACCCAAAACTTGCATCAAAACTTGCATCAAGACTTGGATTACCATGCCTTTGAGTTGTGCCACAATCCAGTGACATCAAAAATGCAGTACTCTCTGGTGGAAGGCACAGAGAAGGTGCATTCTGTGCTGCAGCCATCCCCCCTGGGCCTGATACTGACCACCTGAAAGACATGTCTGTGGTCACATTGGAGTGTCAGTCAGGAGCCCCATGGTTGGAGGAACCCTGGAACATGGTTACAAGCATGCTGGGAGGGTGGGAGGGGTGGGAATGATGAGTGGATGGTGTGGTATATGTAGGATTTGCAGTAGGGTAGGGTTCCAGAAGTGATTTGCATTTCATGTATCCATACAGGAAATGAAGAGAATCTATACTATGCTAGTACCAACAAACCATCTGCCTGTATTGTGACCAGAAGTGGGACAACTGGTTTGGCATCTGCTTGTACTACGGGACATATGAGTAGGTGCATGTCTGCTACAGATATATGTATAGGGGCTGCCCGGAGTCTGGACAGTATAGATGTGGAGCGGCTTTATGTAAACTACCGTGAAGTTGATACATCGTCTATCAAAGCCATTCTATCTATTGTTTAGTCATCTGCCCGCACCATATCTAGCCTCAGACAGAATCTCGTTCCCGCAGTGAATGCTCATTATACATCCTCATGTACCTTGTAATTATCGCACATACAACTACCTTTGTCACCGTTGAACCAGAACTAGGGCTAACTCCATGGTACTTCGGCCTTCCGGTGTAATTGTTGGACATGCAGCCTAGCCCTCATACACACTGTGTCCTTTCTCCACACATGAGCCCAGAAGCCTGTCAACATGTCCATGCTTTGACAAGGTATGTACTCCGGACTTAATGACTTGACTTCCGGACCCACGTGGCAGGTATTTAAACAGCTCCGATCATGTTCGAGGCGTTCGCGTTCCGCATGGCACTGCCTCCCAGTTCTACTTCATTCTTTTAGCCCCCTGTTCCCTTATTCCTTCTTGGTGTCCAAAGCCCAATCCTGAGAGGAAGATAAGTTGTTCCTTACGACATGTGAGTAGGTGGGTGGAACGCGAGGCAAAATATTGTAGCATGGCCTAGTTCTGGTTCTCGGGGATGGAGCCGATGGTGTTTTTGCTATCTGTCTGCCGTTTATCCCCTGGACATATATATTTGCAACAGACAGTCGGTTCTTCTTTCACTCCATCCTTCGTTATGAATTGAGCTATTCTCCAGTTCTTCGGTGCATCAGGTACGTTAATTGAGGCTGTCTACGAGTTGCAGATCACGGTACCTGTTGCGTGTGACCCCAGTGCCATAACATATAACTTACAAATACGACACGTAATTTAGCTATCTCTTTGATCCGAGGCTTGTCCGAGATTCGAGCCTTTCGCCCCCTCACGAACGACTTTGCCCTGGAGCTCCCTCTCGACTTCTACGGCAATGCTTGCCACTCGTTCGTGGTTTATGCCTATTAGGGACACGTACACGCCTCGCTGCAGGACGGGGTACGACCCTATGCGTATTCCCTCTGCGCGGACACGAGCTTGGAGATGTGTAAGGTACGGTGCAATGAAGGACTCGGGGAAGCTAGGTATTCAAAGAGTGAGAATGGACAGAGTGAGTGGAAGGCAAGCTTACGACGTGAACACCTGTACCCTGCGTGGCCGTGCGTCAGGTGGTGGCAAGGATAGATATGGTTTGAGACCGTCGAGCATCTTCTGGAAGAGCGATGGTATGCCAGGGAATATGCATAGTTTACCCTGCACGCGGACGACGGGCTGGTCGGTCCGAAGCGGGAATTCAGCGTGGCGCGTCCGCATTTGTGCATGTGTGTAGATGCAGCGAGTGTGCGGAAGACAGGGATGTGCACGTTGGTCGGTCCATACATGTGTGCGTACGGATGTATAAAGTGGATCGGAAGTGGCGCCAGTCAGTATCGTGTACTCACTGCAGTATATGACTTGGCAGTGCTATGGAGACCCACCACCCAGAGATCGCCAGCCACGAAGAGGACCTCTGCACCTTCTGGGAAGAGTGCCATCCTCTTCTGTGCTGTGCGTTGTTCTTCGGTCCGGTGTGCCACGGCGGAGGGGCGGGCGTCCATGCGAGCGAGTGTTTCGGTATGATAGGCTAATGGACGGTGAAAGGACTTCGCGATGGAGGCGTACGTGATGTCTGGGCTGATCAGATCGATCGGGGGGCAGTCGAGTTTGTACATACCATCGTGGGTGGGTCCTATGCCGCCAGAGGTGACGACCAAGTCGTACTTGTTTACCAGTCGTCGACTGGCCTCGATGCTGCGACCTGTCAGCATCAGCACACGGTAGCACGCAGATACACACATGTCGTTCTCATCGTCGGGGATGACTTCCACCCGTTTCCTGGAGGGGAGGTTACCACCGTGTTCGTCGTGGAAGTGGGGACTCACAGGTCTATTCCGAGCTCGAAGCAGTACTGGGCAAAGTAGTGCGAGTTCCGGTCGAGCGTCTTTCCGGTGAGAATCTCGTCGCTGTGATCCGTGTGAGTGGATGCGAGCAGCGTCGGCGGATACACACCCGATGATGAGGGCAGCGGCTGTCTTGATGTAAGCAGGAGCGGTGCGGGCGATAAGAGTCGGTAGCATTGATTGGACGATACTCGGGATGCTCTTGTGACTTGGAGGGACACACGTGCGTGGTCGTCCAATCAAGAGCCGGTCGACGCGCACACGAGCACTCGCTGCTTTTCGATTGCTCGCCCAAACTCTCCGTTGTTTCTGTGTTGGCTTATAAGCTTGTTTCGCTGTCTTCGGTCTCCATGTTTCCCTTCCGTCCAATCGCCCCAGCCCCCCAGTCGCTCGACATCCCCCCAATGGACATCTACGCTGCGGCCTGCAACCCTCCCCGTCGTGCAAAGCGTCTCCGCTCAGACGACTCTCCCCCGTACTCCCACAGCCCCCTCCTCGAAGCCACCTCGCCCGTCTCAGACACCCAGGAGGACGACCCATACGACGTCCCTCAGCCATCGCTGCCAAAACGCCGTGGGCGCAAGCCTGGCACCATGTCTCGTGCTGCACGCGACGCACAGCGCAAAATAAACCACTCCCTCATCGAAAAAGCCCGGCGCACGAAAATCAACGATGCACTGGCCACGCTCAGGAAACTAGTTCCTCCCGATTACAAACGTCCTTCTCCGGATGATCATCAACAAGACGAGTCTGACGACGATCAAGATCATCACAGGCCAAAACAGCAGAAATCAAAGGCCTCAGGGGAAAAAGAGTTCAAGCTGGAGATTCTCGTTCGCACAGTCGCCTATCTCCAAGACTTGACCGACAGGGCCAAGACGCTAGAGCGCGATGGGTGTCCACACTGCAACAAGTCTATATCCTTAGACGGTGCTTCTGTCCGGCGCACAGACGAGGGGAGCGAAGTCGCCCCCTCAATGTCCGCAGCACCCACCTCCACCTCCCGTCTCCCTTCCATTTCGACGTGGCTCCCCACGCTAACACCTTCTCAATCACCATCATGTGATCTCCCAGTCACTTCACCTTCCCTTTCTGCACGCACATCTGCCATCACTAGTGTCGGTACCAATAACCTAACCCATCAATTACCCACCCCTCCCACGTCAACAGTCTTCACATCCTCATCTGCCGTCGTCGGGGTCCTCCCCGCCCTCACATTACCTTCCCCAAGGACGTTTCTGCCTCCTCCCCCGAGAGCCCTGCATGGACCTATTCGTCCGAGTACGGGTACGGGTTCAAATGGGTCTAGCACTAGTGCGAGTCCCAATGCAGGGATCGGGAGCGGTGGGAACGACAAAGCGTCCCCTGTCGCCTCACCCATATACACCCCTGAGGACGAGACCGCTGCATCGCTATTGTTGCGCATGAGCACGTCATCCGCTAGCACAACGTCTCCCAACCTCTCGACGTCGCCGCAAGTCGGACTCAAGAGAATGCGCTCAGCTTCTCTCACCCCGATGCGGCTCAATCCGCCCATCGACTTTGGCGCAGGTGCTCGTGGTCGTGCTGATGTTGCACCACAGCCACCCGATGTCGAGCCGGGTCGGAAGGACACGCGGTCGGCATTGACTCCGAGTAGGTTGTTGGGCTTGACAACCAGGAGATCCGAGGAGGAGAGGTGAGAGTTGCACTTCCACGTTGGTGGCGCTCCCCTCTCAACTTAGAGCAGTCATAGGTAAAACGGATATGTGTCTGTCTTCTCTTGGATATACAGCCTCCCCGTGGAAAGGAAAAATGTATAAATATACCTTAGTTCGTGTAGTTGGTATCGCTTTGCTTATTTTATCTGCTTTCGTGTATGTACCCTTGTACTATGAATGACTACTTCGATGGCTGATATCTTTTGGTTCTGCCACGTCAAGAGCAAAGGCAGTCCCAATATCCTGGCCTCAGTACATACACATCCACGTCAGGGATGCGCGCTGGCGCCAACTCTATTTTATTGGCTGGCCTCGTACCCGGGCCAAGGAGGATGACACCCACTTTAAGAAATGCGACCCCCCTCTCGGGTCCCGCGTCAAAAAACACGAAGGGGTGCTGAGAAGACATGTTGTTCAGACGTGCATCACCCTCTGCTCTGCTGACACGCAAGTTTATCTCGATCTTCCCCAGAGATGGCTCACATGCAGGAGTCCAGACCCAAGGTCGGTCAAGTTTAGAGAGCGAGAACACGAACCCGGATCGCACTGAAGCTGCTACGGGTACTACCACTACCTACGCGAGCACCCTTGCTGATCTGGAAGCTGCCAGAAGGAACAGGAAGAGCGAGTGGAAGCGACGGCAGGGGGTTAGTCGTTTCACTGCGAAACGAACGGAGCGAATGAGACGCTGTCTATTTACAGGGCCAGACGTTTCTCGATCATTTGATTGTCACCGTCAGAGGTGGTACGTGTCCATCCATCTACGCCTATCATACATAATAACAAATAGACGTCCTCACACAGGAAGAGGCGGAAACGGCTGTGTCGCGTTCCACCGTGAAAAATTCAAACCCCTTGGACCACCCTCGGGCGGAAACGGTGGACGCGGCTCGGACGTCTATATTCTCCCCACACCAGCACTGACCACGCTGTCAGCTGTTCCACGGCGTATCCACGGGTTACCGGGGGGCGCAGGTCAAGGCACCTGGCAGCACGGTAAGAATGCTGGGCCGACTGTGATCCGGGTTCCTGTGGGGACTGTCGTTAAGGAGCTGGGGTACGACGATCCCCGGCGCGCGCCAGATGAATGGGAAGCGGAAGACGAAGCAATCCGGGAGCTTGGGGGAGAAGATGAGAGGAAAAGTGCATGGAGAGATCGGCGGTGGGTGCATTATCCCCGCTGGGAAGATGATAATGTTGGAAGGGACACGTTTAAGGAGGCAGAGAGAGCTTTGTGGAGAGAAGAGAGAGAGCGGAGATGGGCTAGACGGCGCCGGTATCTCGATCCTGTCCACGTGGACCTCAGCACGGTCGAGAATGAAGCAGAGGCGAGCGAGGCGGATGTGAATGCACCGCTGGGACTGGGAAAGAGGGAGAACCTCGGCCAATTGGTCGCGCGGGGCGGGAATGGTGGGATGGGCAATCCCAACTTTGTTTCTCAGATGTGTCGCTCCCCTAAATTTGCAACCAAGGGACAGGAAGGCGAGCGGATTACGTTGGCACTGGAACTCAAGATTCTTGCGGACGTTGGACTCGTTGGGATGCCTAATGCGGGAAAGAGCACGCTGTTGAGAGCGTTGACAGGCGGACGTGCTAAAACGGAGGTGGCAAGCTACGCGTTCACGACGCTCAATCCTGTTGTGGGGGTTATACGCATTGCAGATGATGGAACATTTGAGGGTGAACTGAGGGGTGTGAAGGTGTTCGAGGAGACCGCGATCGAGGAGAAGAGGGAGTTGGAGAAGCAGTTGCGGGAAGATGGTGAACCGGAAGCCCCCGATGCAGACCCTACGCCACCTTCCGAGGTCACTGATCCCGATCACCAACAACCAGGGTTTCCTTTCGACATTCTTGAATCTTTTCGGTTTACCATCGCAGACAACCCTGGGCTCATAGCAGGCGCATCAGCGAATGTCGGTCTCGGACACTCCTTCCTCCGTTCGCTTGAGCGCTCACATGCACTGGTATATGTCGTCGATCTGGCTGGAGAAGCACCCTGGGACGAGTTGAGTGCGTTGCGAGACGAACTTGAAGCCTACATGCCCGGGATGAGCGATAAAGCGCGCATGGTCGTGGCAAACAAAGCAGACCTGCTCGTTCCCGATAGCGAAGGAACGGACGAAGAAGCCATCGAGATGGCGAAGCAGAAGCTGCGCCGACTGGAAGAGTTCGTCAGGACTGAGATGGGGATGCTTGAGGGCACGCGTGTGCGTACGATGGACATTGTTCCGGTGTCGGCCAAGTTTGGGCAGAATTTGAAAAAGGTGGTGATGTTGATGCGGGGGTATGTCGAGGACGCGAGGAAGGTGTAGGGTTTATGGAGTCGGTAGGTACGGTATCCCCCTTACTCTGCCACTCGGGTTACACTGCCTTCGATAGCATTTCATGGGCGATCGAGCTGGTGCCGTCTTCATCTACTAGAGACTGCGCAGGATCGGATGTAGATCGGAACATGGTGTTCCGCGAGCTTTGGTTCCTCGGGCCGTAAAGCAGCCTCGAGGTCAATATTACAATTTGAAGCTCGATTCGGAGTTCGGCTTTTCTTTCGGTGACAGGCTGTCACATCGTTTGCTAGTTCTATGAGGCTTGGTGATAGAGCCGACGTGTCGAGATTTATGCACAGGAGTTGCATGAGCTTAGTGTGGTACGTCGATCTTAGTTGTGTTCTGTCCTTGCTTCGCCCCATGCATAGCATCCGAGTGTCCTCTCTTCTTTGGAGATATAACTTCCTCGAGCATGTTCTTCTCCAGTTACTTGTTCTGGATGAGAGAGTACTGTTTTTGGTTTATAGCGTGCTGATTTATCGATGAACTCGGGAACCCGTCATCCGTCGCCAACAAGCACGGTCCCGAGCGGAGCTAATCATATCATGCATCATGGAACGTGCAGTTGAACTCCCAGGACTTAGCGGATATCACCAAAAAGCCAGATATGATAAAAACTTGCAGGTTGGGTAGTATTCATGTTATTGGGTTACATAGTGCGCAGATCACAACTGCTACGCGGAGGGATGAGGCCTCGTTTCAACCTCCTTGATCTTGTGAACAAGCTTGCTAAGTTTGTGAAGTACATCATTTGGGTTGGAATCTGATCGTAGTACAGTCCGCACGGTTTCGTATGGTAGCAAGTACTTCTCTTCGCGCGTTTGCAACGAGTGCACTGCTTGCTTGGAATACATCGTTCCTACGCTACGGACGGGTGAAGTTCCAGCAATTTGATACAGGGGTTGCAACAAGTTGCCATGGTGGTGAACGTTTGAACGTGATTCTACGGATTGCGGGAAACACGTTTAACTTGAACTCACAAACATACGCGATGCTGTTTTGGTCGTCCTACCTTTGAATTTGCGGCGAGTCCATGTACGGCGACGCCTTCGATCACAACACCTTCCTACATATGAACTCCAAGTCAGAAGTGCAGCATTGCAACTACATTCAAATCTACTGCAGCTTCTGTGATGTTTTGGCGCCTATCATGGATTCCTTCCTCCCCTAAGTCAACGTTATGGGCGGCGAGAAGTTCTTTGTATTGACCCCCATTAGGTTGGTGACACACCGCATTTTCCTCTCCAAGTGTCCTCTGTGGATATGAATTACTTCTTCGCTCTCGTTCCAGCTGACTCTCGTCCGGTGCGCTATAATGTCTCTCGTTGCAAGATGATACCTGTTGGGAAGCAGCGTGATCGCTAATCTTGCTGGCCTATCTATCGACCAAGTTGCGCACTTGACAACATGAAATCAGGGGCTTGAGCTCCGCAGTAGAGCACATCGTCTTCTTTGTCCCTCGCTCGTAGCACTCATCAATTCTCCGTGGTGCTCGCGGCCAGAAAGGATGCCGTTGAGGTTTTGCCCACTGCCCCAATCTCGATTGCGTGCCCCATTTGAGCCCAAGGAACCCTATGCCATTGATCTGCATATGCTCTATCGGGTTACTTTTCTACAGCACCTCAAGAAATTACATACCTCGTGTCCACCTCATGGTTCCCCAATCTTTGTCATAAAGGGGCTCGATCCCGTGAAGCTGAAGTGCCACTTCTCTTTCCTCACTCACCATGGATGGCTCATACACACCTCCGCCTGTCTTTGATGACGACGAAGACCTATACGTTCCCAGTACTCAAGATAAAGGGAAGCGAAGGGCTGATGGTATCTGTTACATTGATGTGTCGCGATGTCGTTTCTGATCTTTATCTAGACCCTTTCAACGACGCATGGGCAGGATCTAGTTCCAGCCCAATGACCGACGTGGGGGATTATCCTCCTTCATTTGACTCCTCGTCGGACAGGTCCTCTATGGATCTAGATGGTCCACCCATCCAATTCCCTAGCGACAGTGACTCCGAATCAACTGTGTCGATTGTAACTGGGTATGCTAACAAACGAGGTGCTACTAAGAGCACTGAGAGCGACGACGATGACGACAACGATTCCAGCCAAAGTTTATATGAATCAGTGGCATCAGATCTCCAACCACGTTCACCAATGGATGACAAAGTGAGTGAAGTCATGTCAACGAAGTGTGGAGGCTGATGATTTCGCAGATGGACGTGGACGAGATTCACGACCCACACGACGATTTGGATTTGGCTTGCTCTATCACAGGATTGTACAGGGTGCTTGATTTAATCACCGAGCAGGGGAGTGGTGGACTGGGTAATACTCTTTGTCGTGTCAAACAAGTTTTTTGCTCACGCCTATCCCAGTTGACAAGATAATAATCTCTCAGAATTCTCTGCAGGCTTTCATCAATAGTGTTTGCCCTGGTGCATACGCTTCCATGACAAAGGTTAACTTCAAAGTACTGGATAAATACGTCATTAAACCTGTAGGCATTTATGGAAGCAAAGAGGAAATTGTTCGGTTCCTTTTGGAACTTGGTGTCACTGACGAAGCCGTGTATGTCGTTTGCAATGTATTGTACACTATTGACTGAAATTTCCTTTTTAGGGCTGCACAACTACTTGCGGACCCGGGCATTCATGGACAAGCTCAGCGGGTCCTTCGCTCTGGGCTGTATATTCTTCGGCGAACAGAACAGCAGAACAAAGCAGAACAAATCTTCGTCATATACTGGCCTGAAGAAAACACGTGGGATGACTCGGCGTCATCTCCAGTTCGCCGCAACCGTGTGACATTCATGAGGTTCGTTCTACCTTCCACTGCCCATACACATTTCGAATCATCGTCTGTCTCAGGTACCTCACGAAGATGTGTGATCAGATTGTCTCATTGATGTCTTCGGAACACTCCCAGTCCATTATCTGGAATGAAGGCGACGACGATGACAATGGTTCCAGAGATGAAGATGACGAGGGTGGTCGAATCATAACTTGTGTCGTGGATAGAACGACTGAACAAGAAGAATCTGTACAAGTTCGGCAAGGATTCAAGGTATGTAGCCCGCATCTCTTAACCAGACAATCTGCAATGTTTTCCATGTAGGTTCAATCCGAGCATATTTCCCTTTCCAGATCGACCATAGATGGGCTTCCTGATCAAGTCCAGACGAAGCCGGTTCTTCTCCTTGGAGAAACGGCCCAGGGTTTTATGACTGTGAAACACCAACCAGCGAAGCGTGTGGCCGAGGTTTACAAAGGACGATCTTTCACTTCTTTACAGTTGGAAGGCTACCTGTAAGTGCATTATCGTACATGTTGTATTCATCTCAACCACGTGTGCTGTCTATCAGAACATCAGATCATTTATGCATCAGCGAATCCATAGATGACCAGTCACTCAAGATACTTGTCCCCACGGGCCTGCAGAGGCGTTTCCCCAAGGAATGTAACAAATGGACGCACGAATCTACAGCTGTGCACGCGCAGTGTCAGAGGAGGCGAGACGATGAACTACGGAAGGTGAGGGTGAAGTTAGCCAAAGAAGAGGATGGCCTAGTTGCATCCATTCATGAAGCCGTTGTTAAAGAAGTTTTGACCTTGTATCCGTATGTTCTCTTTTTTCTCGCCTTCCTTTTTCCCCATTTCCTCGATAGTTTCGTTGAGAAGCAGTCATTTGCGAATACTGGGAGAGTCTCTTCAGCTGCACCAGGTAAGGGCCATCAAACACCACAAGTATTGTATATTGTCTCCTTAACTCATTATCTGTAATAGTACCTTTCCAGGAAATTGCTTCTCTCTATCCAGGAGCGGGGGATGTCTTTCGGAAGAACAAGGATCAATTGACGAAGATATCTAATTTCGAATTCCGGAGTATCAAGGACCGGCTATGTCTCTGTGTGGAATTTGTTTCTAGGAGCAGAGATCTGGACAGTCGTCTACGCCGCGAGGTTGCAGAAACCGCCGCAATCGAGGGTTTCAGAGCAGCCAACAATGTCGTGGGATCTGCCTCTAAGGACACTCAGACTTCCCGTTACTCGATCAAATCCTTATGGTCAACACCAAGCGATGATAAGGTTGCCTCTGCGCAACGTGTCCTACAGAACGCTAATGATGAAGCGCGCAAGATCCCCGACAACCAGTTCTTCTTGCAAGTCACCAAAGCAAGCATCATCCAGAAAAATAGGCAGCTAAGATCTTCGGTCCAGCGGGCAGAAGATCTAGCACACAAGTATCTGAAGTCTGCGGTCCCACAGTTGGTAAACAAACTCGTGGGCTTGATTAAAGCTGTCCAAGAGGATGCATGTAAAACCACAGTCATGGCTGAAACTGCCAGTTACGAAGACGAAGAACAGCGCAAACTGAGATTAGAGTTGATACGCCACGTCAATGGTTCAACGACTCAGACACAGCATTCGTAAGTTCTGAGGCTTTGGTGAAGGACTGAGGTGAATTGTTATTGGCCTTTAGGCACACCCTGCGTATCGATTCCGTCGAACTTGTTAAAGGGCCACACTTCTATTCCTACTCAGATTCATACAGAGTTTCAGGCGCTCGAGAGACTCAAGAAGATCCCATGACATGCTTCACCATCCGTACCATGAGGCTGACGGAACAAGACCAACATGACTTGCAGCTCAACCCGTCAACCATTCCTTCTCCCCGCTTCCGGTTTGAGTATAAATTCCGGTTACCCCAGGGGTATACCGTGATGTGCGCAGTTCCTCATTTCGAAACAGTAGCATTTGATTAATTTGAGCCCAGGCGCGCACAACTACTTCCAGCCGAAAAACTATTGCTTATCGTGGCCGACCGTTCTGGAAACCCAACTGTGTATCTTGAGAATCTTACTGCTATTGATGGAGCCATCGAACGAGGGCACGGAAAGATACTGAACCGCGAGAGGATCGGTCAGGAATTCGTCCTAGCCTTCGACGAATCCAAGCGGATGCTAAGTGTCGTCTCTTCCGAAAAGGTGTGTCCTTGGTCTACATTAGATTAAAGGATGTTCGCAAAGACCACCCCCAGCTACTTTTGCATGTCTTTGTGTACGATGACACTAGGGGCTTTCAAGCACAAGGAGGCTCTATCAACTTGAGTCCCTGGTACGGCGAGGGAGCATCCATCCGTCATGCATGTTTTGTCAGTGGCAGCGAAGAACTCTTACTTGTGGATTCACAGGGTCAAGCAAGGATCTTCTCTCTGGTTACGATGCAGTTTCGGTTGGGAAATTAATCTCCTTTGGGGTCTTAAGCTCATTCACTCGTGCAGACCCGCGACACTCACCCTCCGTGGCGTTCCATCAAGTGTCCACTCGACGCCTGATGGATCGTGTTTATTGGTTTCCTCCGGGAATGTGACTGAACCTGCACTGATAGCGTATCACTGGAACTCTTTCGGCTCGACGGATGGTACCGAACTCAATATTCCCGACTTTCCCGCTGGTGAAGCCTTCGTCGTCACTTCCTTGATCTCAAGGACAGCTGTCCACCTATTGTGGCTGGACATCTCGTCCCGCAAGTGCCAGTCCTATGCACTTGACATCACCCGTCGAATCACTGAGTTCATGTTCCGAGAAAAGGCTAACCGTGGGACATCTAACAAGGCAACGAACACATCTGCCCACAACTGTCTCGTGGACTGTCATTCGGAGGTGTGGACCCGCTTCCCGGTACTGGCAGCAGTCCAGCGGGAAACCATATCCTCTGCCACTTTTCGAAGTCAGAGGACCCTCGTGTTTGTTACGGACCGCAACTTCGAAATGTTCGCCCCACACTTCTCTGACATGATCTATGCTTTCGAGCGAACAACGAAGAAACCAACGGGCGACGTTCTAAAGTCCATCAAAGTCTCAGCTGCTTCATTCGCTGTCTTCGCGCAAGAACTGTGTGGCACTAAGCAGTGGAATGTCTCGCAGTATCGCGCAGGCGAATGGATAGTAGACTTCTTGTGTTTAATTCCTATCCACATCGCGGTGACAAAAGAGAACCGCTTTGTGCCACTGAAGGATGGTGTCTATTCACCAGAATTGGAGAGGTCACTTTTAGGCGCGGAGGTGAACCGTATCGTTGACAGCATTTCGTTCGGGTGGTATGAGTCGCTCTTCCAGTCATATATGGCAACCAAGGTAATTGGGTTTATCACGTCAAACTGTAGTGAACTAACAATACAACAGCCGGTTCGGGTGGTGTCCTCCATGGGCGAACAGTCGGTTGGAAAGAGTTATGCTCTGAACCACCTCGTAGACACCTCATTTGCGGGATCGGCAATGCGCACGACTGAGGGAGTGTGGATGTCTGTCACTCCAACTGAAAAGGAATTGGTCGTGGCTTTAGACTTCGAAGGTTTGTCAACCTATTTCGATCCCAGTTTAGTCTTTTGACGGGCTGTTTCTTCAGGCGTCCATAGTATAGAACGGTCGGCCCAAGAAGACACCCTACTCGTCTTATTCAACACTGCCATCACCAATTTGGTAGGATGTTCTTGATCACTGTAAGCTACAGATCAATAACAGGGTGATAGGTTCTGTTCCGCAACAACTTCGCTCTTAGTCGTGATATCACCGGATTGTTCCAATCGTTCCAGTCTAGCGCAACGGTTCTAGACCCTGCAGCAAATCCGTCCTTGTTCCAGTCAACCTTGGTTATCATTATCAAAGTAAGCTTCAGGAATGGTGCACACGTTCAACGTTTGAAAAATATTTCTAGGATGTTGTAGAGGCAGACAGAGCGGAGATTGCAAGGGAGTGAGTCATCGCGTAGTCGAGAGGACCAATAATATGCTTACCAAATGGGGGACCAGATTTTCGCTGAAGTTTCAGAGGATCGTACAAGACGAGCAAGAGGCGAACTTCATTACTCGCCTTCATGGTGGAAAACTAGCGATAGTGCCGTGGTATGCTCTAACATCAACCAAGTGGAATGTGAGACTCATGTATTTCAGGCCCGTCATCGAATCCAGAGACTTCTACAAGTTGTTTCCAGCCCTGAAGCGGCGTCTTGATCAGCAAGTCTTGACTCATCATGCTGCAGGGGAATTTCTTCACAAGATGAAGGCCTTAATGGCGAAACTTAAGGTATGCCAGGAGCTACAGATATCTTCAACCGCTGACGTGCCTCCAGGCCAATGATTGGGGAGCAATGTCCCGTAAGCCGTGTGATATACTATCTTGACACTATTATATTTGCTCTCATCCAGAGACCATGGCTTCACACCGAGCGCAGCTGTTGGCTACGTTACTGCCCAATGCTTTGGCTTTCGGGTTCCAGGAGATTCATCCCGAACGCGAGCCTCTTAAGGTAGCGTATTGATGCGTGATGTTCTGTTTCAGTAATCTGATGTTATTCCCAGAACCTTGACACTGATGTGCCCATAGAGTTGCCTGATACAGAGGCACAACTCTTCCTTGCGGTTGGAGCAGCGCCTCAATCTGAGGCTCGTGAACGAGCATTGTCGATCCTTCAAAGTTCATGGAAACAATGCGAAACCCGTCAGCGAGTTCCTGATGCAGAATGGACAGAAGGCTTATCTCAATATCTTGAGGACATAGTCAACTTGCGGATTGATCACGTACGGGAATGGCTTACCCACAATTTGTCGCGTTTCCAGGCAGGACATGCGAGCATCGAGGAACTTCGACGGACGTTTGAAGGGGCCATCGTTGATTTGAAAAGCAATGTGCAACTTTGTAAGTTGCAATGCGCTACGTGCCAGCTATTGTGCGTCCAGAGTCGCTTCCACGATGGACCACATGCTTGTCAAACCAACCACTTTTGCATACACGAATGTGATTTTTGTCAAGAACCTAGGGAATGTGGCATGACGTAGGTCGTAAGCATGGTTCCACCGTCTGCTAACGTCAACTTCGCGTAGCGCTGGTCATGCAGGGAAACACATGTCAGATCCCTCTTACCTTGTGATGCCATGACTTACCCTGAGATTTAGTTGCGTCGTCAATGCTCACTTGTGTGGGAAGCCTTGCAAGTTTGAAGGCAGGTTCGGATGCCTTCATGAATGCATCAATGTAGGGTGTTTCTGTCGTTTCAGAACTGCTCTCATCCACCTGAAGGTTATTGATCATGTGGACGAACATTTGTGTGCTGCCCCAGTACATGCATGTGGAAAGGCAAGTCGTCATAGTTTGAGTCGTAGCATGATTACCAACATTCTGTCCTGCAGCCATGCAGTTTATCTAATATAAAGCTCGTCGACAGTTCAGAATATTCGTGCCCTGGCTTTTGTCGAATTCCTGGGTAATGCGGCTACCTTCTAGAAGTGAAAATAGTTGGATTACAGAGCTAATATTTTATTAGTGACGTTACTCATCACCGGCATGAATGCGAAGCTCGCCTCTGTTCTATTACATGCCAACTATGTAAGCGGCTTTGTTCTAACCAGGATCATATGCACGGGTTGGAAGATGAAGAAATCCATCTCTGCGGGTGGGTTATTTCAAAACAATGACTTAACTTACACGTACCCTGATCGTGGACATAGGCAAGAACACCTTTGCACTTCTGGTTGTTCCGCCCCTGGAATATGTGAAATTGAGACCGCTCCACAATCCATCGAAGCAACTTTCACTGGGAGACATGAAACCTTTCAATACACAAAAGTATGCAACCATCTACTTATATTTTCTCCCTGATCAATCTCCCTCATGTAGTACTCTCAAGGTAAGTTGTATGGAGCCCCTGTGAACTTAACTTATCCGACTCAGTGGCGAAACGACTCAAATGCGTGAAGTTGATCCCCCCTGGTGCAACAAAGCACAAGGGCTCACACAACCACAGCCTTGATAAGAAAGTTATTCACTTTTGTGAAGCTAGGTCAATCTCATGATCCTCGATTCATGAATGTTATTCTGACCTTACTCCTTGCGATAGGTGCGAAAATTGCGGATATTTCTGTACACTACCGCTCGGTATGGTGGCTCTTACTGCCATGTAAACATGGTAGCTGACTGTTGTGTAGGCCATCCCCAACAAGAGCACGAAACACGGCACGGCTCGATGTCCCGCACACGATGGACTATAGATGGCGATGATACTGAAGCCCTCGAAGTGGAAGGCAGAAGATTCTCAACGAACGACGAAGGTGCTCCAATGATGTGCAACCTGCTGTGTCAAGCGCTAGGTCGTCACGTACACATCGACTACTGTCGTTCGGACGATGAAGCTGCTTGTACTGGCAATGACGAGATACAGCACATTGACAAACGCCTACTACCTGACCCCGATCGCCCCAAGGATTACGTTACTCACAGCTTGTTCTGGAAAAGGAGTGGTAAGGATGCATTTTCTAAGACAGTCATCAAGGTAATGTTGTTTAGGTTTCAAGGACCCTTATTCAAAAGAGGAGCAAGCGCTATTTGCAAAATGGTAAGCCGTTCGGTATGTTACATTACAAATGCAAGCTAACACTCGAGCAGTGATTCTATGTGCCCTGGTAAGCTACTTCATTGTAACAGAGCCACCTTCATTATTGGAAACAGGCCCGGAACATACTAGCGACGCTGGAAATCTTCCTCAGCCTTCGTACTGTGCCTTGCCGATGTTCCATCCACTATCAGACCCGGGTGTTGCACCAGCTTTGGGATACATATCCAATGATGGGCATCATTTTAACTGTCGAAATCCTGTCGTGATGCAGCAAGCGTTTCACGTGTATGTACCCTATCCATTTATCGGCAGTTTTCTTGACTCGCTGGCTCGACAGAATTTTTGTTGCGGATAGGTGATGGTTGTATTCTTGGTTCATTCTTCGAGCTGACCTCCGCATCAGATCTGGCTCCATGTATTCCGATGATAGGCGACCTTTACAAAATACTCCAGTCTCTGCAAGAATTTGTGCTATTTCAAACAACAGATTTGGCGCCGTGCTGTCCTCCCTCTTCAGCTTCTGGTCTGCCCGTGCAGCAGCTATTGGGTCCGGTGGCAATGCAGTCCGCAGAGATGCTTATAGTGTCATTCTCTTTGATCATGGTGTCGAGACTGCAATCGAAAATGACTTCACGAGTACTCCGGATCAACTTCTTGACGTCCTCCTACCCTATGATGCATATGGAGGTACCAATTATACTGTTGCTATTACCCATGCTCAAGCTCTCATGGAAAGAAACTGGAGCACAGAGAGGTATGTAAATGGGCATCCTGAGAAATTGTTGAGTAGGCTACTGAGAACGCTTTCAGGTCTCCTGTCATCATCTTTCTCTCCGACGGAGAATGCCAAATTGCGGACCAGACTATGCAAGACCTATGTCGCGCTTCGGTCCACCTTGGGTATGGGCCTACGATCCTCGATCTTGTTATTATATCTATTTCTGACAAGCACTCTGCAGGAAGGCCGTGTCCTTCCACTCCGTGTCGTTTGGCCCAGATGCATCCGCTGTATACCTTCGTAGGATGACGGAAATTGCACAAGATGCTCAAAACAATGCCCCGAGGGACCCCCTCGCTCCTCCTGCTGCTACAGTCATGTCGACATACACCCAGGCCCTTGACACCGTATGGTTGCTCCCCTCAATTTCTCACTGATCTATCCTGATTGTACTGCAGGTGCAACTTGCCGAGACATTCCTCGGAATTGCGGAGTCGCTTAGGAAGCCACGGGGTGCATTGATGCATTGAACGGATTTCCCGATAAGATTATCGACCTCTCACTAGTCTGATATTTGAGTGTATTAACACTATGACGCCAGTCGCCGCTGAATATGAGAAACACCCATCTTGAATACCTATGCATATCCCCCCGAATGTTACTCGGTATTGGGAACTTCAAACTTTCTGATTCAGGAAGGGACGGTAACCCAAGTTTGAACGTAATTTCCTTATCTGGAAATGCTTACAATGCACTCGCAAAATATTTGTTACTGCAGTAACACATCCACACTACAGACACCAGGTGGAAATATGCATGGAATAATACACAGTAGAGACTGACAGCTGAACCCACTAGTCATGAATGACTAATGGTCAAACCTGTACTGAGGCAACTTCACCAACACGTTCACCCCTATGTTCCCATCTTGACTCAGCTCTCAACTCATTGCCTGACCACTCTACTGATGTAGGATTAGTGACTTCATCTTGGTGCCCAAAACATGGCTTTGCAATGGTGCATAAAGGTGTTGTGATGCCAGTGCTCCTAGGGTCCATTCTGGTGTCTAATCCAATAGTTGTATTGAGTAAACAGTATGAAATGGCTGGGTGCACATTGACCCACATTCATATGAGCTGACAGGGCTGCTCAGTTGCCTAGACCCTTCATGAGAAAGAACAGTGTCACTGTATGACCCATATAATGAGATATTTGTTTGTGAGTTGAGTAGTCATCAGGAATTTACATAGCACATTACATTCTGAGCTTCTTTGGACTTATTTGTACCTTTGGGACTTTTTGATCTTTGTGTTATGCTCTGTCTCAGGCAGAGCAGAATGACTTGAACCTTTGATGATGTCTCCACTAAACACACAATGGGCACTTGGACTCTGGATGATGGCAAGAGGTCTTGGTGTCATGACTGTGCTGTCCCACAGGCCTAGATATGGTCTCAAGCCATTTGGCTCTTTTCTGTTGAGCAAATAGAGTTAAGCACCTGGCTTACCTAACAGATGCTCACTAGAGCTTGTTTGGAAGCTTCAAAATTAGCAACCTCCATAGATTGTTCTTGTTTACTTTGTGGCTGAGGCTCTTCTGTTTGATTTGGAGACTGAACCATGTTAAACCTATTCTTTGCCCATGACCCCCCCCTGAAGTTGATCATTATCTTCAGCAAGCTGATAGTCATTGTTGGTACATATGCCAGCAACCCCAGTGTTTTGTCACCATCCTTCACTCTATCTCTGCAGCCATGGCTGAAAAACTGAAAGCAACCAACAATCAGAAAGGAGTGCAGGCTAAGTGGACCTCCATTGAAACCAACAAACTTCTCAATTATCTTCATGAACATTGCTCAGAGCAGATGGACAGAGGAAACTTCAAGGACTCAACATACAATGCCATGGAAGTATTCCTCTGGCCCTTTCTTGAGATGGGCAGGCTGAAAGATGTGAAGAGTATTAAATATAAGTGGGGAATTGTAAGGATGCTCTATCAATAACCTGCTAGCTGTGCTAATATTATTCATAGCTTAGAAACCACTACTTGGTGATCTGTAACTGGTGCAGGTTGTCAGGAGTCTATTGGGATAATGTCAGAGGTGCCAACATTGTCAGTAATGCAGCTACTACAGTCTTTGAGATATTCCTACATGCCAGAAAGGTATGTCCTATTTAATGTTGATTAATAACTTCACACTGATCTCCCTTCAGGCAAATGCTATCATGGAGAATTACCAGACAACCAGCTGGAAATATCTGGAGAAGATGGAGGACATCTTTCCTGAGGGGGGCACTACTGGTGCCCAGGCTTTCTGTGGTGGTGCTACTTCCACCCTCCCTAGCACTAGTGATGCAGTCAGCCATGAGTCTGACCACCCCTCTGTTGCTTTCATGTCAGGCTCTAGTGATGTCCTTAATATGTATCAACCTGCAGCTGATCAACAATGCCATTACATCCACTGCCACTGCTATCAATTCCCTTGTCCCTTCAGGCTTGTCATCCTTGTCTGGGCTTATCCAGTTGGACTCTACTCAATCAAGCTTTCATAAATGCCTGCTGTTGTCCTTGTCCCCAGATGAGTCTGGCACAAGTGGCAATTCTTTACTTTTCTCTCCAACACATCATCCCATTTCCACAGCATCAATAACATTACTACAGTCTGGTAGCAAATGCAGCCATACTTCAGGTGGTCAGGGGACAACCAGTGGCAGCAAGAAAAAAATACTACAACCATTGCTCTTTATGCTGTGGACTTGTCTATCTGTCATCTTGAAGACTCTATCACCAACATTTTCATTAACCCACTCAAAAGTGTCCAAGACACAATGGAATTACTTTATCAACATGGCATGATACCAGACAAGTACCACTGTTTTATGTTGTTACAGTTTACTAACAACCCAACTGCTGCAGTCACATATTTGTTATTACCAGATGATGACAAGTGCCTTATTTTTATAACTAATATGTATGAGGTATGCAACTTGCATGGAGCTGGGTTGGGTCAGTAATGCATCAAATTATATACTATGGCAACTACATCTGTTTTTTTTTACCTACCATTGTATTTTCCATTGTGTTTCAATGCCATTGCCATGCACTGTTTGTCTGTCATATAGAAACAAGTGAACAGGTCACAAAATGTCATGTTTGAAGTTACATAGGTATGTACTATGGCATGAAATGTAGTGGCTATGGTATATCATTGATTGAGCCTTCTGACTCAGTGCCATCTAAATCTTGACATGCTGACAGTACTTGCTGATAGTCATCTCATATGCATTGTGCAATGTTATCCTGCATTGTCTTTGCCTCAAGATCATCCCTTCCTTCATTGCCTGCTGCCACAGCCACACCACTTCCTGCTTGATATGGGCACTTGTCACCACAAGAGTCTTCATTGGCAGTGTTGGATGGATCTGCCTTAAGTTGTTCATTGACATGAATAAAGTTGTGGATGGCCACAAGGCTGGCTGGTAAATGTGATTGAACTTCAAGGCTGTATTCCATTGGCAGGAGGAGAATATGAAAGTACCATTTGATGACACCAAAAATACATTCAATAATGTTCTGGGCTGAGGCATGGTGAAGGTTAAAAAGTTCTTCACAATTGAGTGGCCTGGAAGGGGGTCAGATTGTATGGAACCATAGTGCTACATGTAATAAATGTACCATACATTTGCCTGGCCCCACTCCACAAGATGGTATTGAATGCTATGATATGGGATGAGGAGCTGTGGATGAAGTGGGTAGCCAGCATCTGCTAGCAGATATTTTCCTGTAGGAATGGATAGATCAGTTGATATTGCATTGTCATAAACCCAAGCATCAGTCACAGATCCCTCCCAACCAGTCAGTGTGTATGTGAACTTGAGATCAAAGTCACAAATGAAAAGAGTGTTCTAAGAGAAAAAGCCCTTCTAATTGCAATACTGCCCACACAAGTGGGCTGGGGGAGCAACAGGAATGTGGCTGCCATCAATCACTCCAATGGTGTTGCAAAAGTATGGCCAAAACTTTGGATTTTGGTGGGAGTATGCTCTCCAGTTGGAAGCTGGACATATTTGGTGTAGAATGGCACACTGGAAAATATACATAACATTGCTTTGAAATAACTATTTGTAACTGTTAGGCTACAAAGTGGACAGGGGTAACTTATCACATACTGGAAAATGGTATCATTTGAACATTGAAACCACTCTTGAACATGTCAAGTAGTAAGGCCTGTAATACACATGTACAGAAATATGGCAAGCTGTTCTTCTAATGCTACAAACTTTAAGTTTGTGAATCCCATCTCCTGCAGTTCTGTGATCAGCTGTAAAAATGTCTCCTTTCAGACTCCAAGCTTAGATTGGATATGATCTGGATGTCCAGAAAAAAGTTCAGAGACCCAGTGATAACCAGAGAGCATTGAGGTATGATAAGGAATTGATCAGTTCTGGCCCATTCTGGAAATAATGTCAGCAGTCACAGTTAGAAGAAGCTGGATGAGGTTAAGGACATGTAAAAGCAACTGTTTGTGAAGATATTGACCAGGCAGTGGTGGAATGGTGGGGATCATGGTAGATAGTGTCATCAATCTCCAATACAATGTTAGCCATGAAGCAAACAAGAGCAATCAATGGAAGTTGCAACTTTGAAGTTTTCAAACAAGCTCCTATTATGCTTGAGAGATTTGTCATGTGCAATGCTACTAATGAGACAACACTTGCATGTGTTAACCACTGCATGTGATTCTATCACCAGCTATAGGACATTACCAGTGTCATTCTTACACCTTCTAGAGTGACTTTCAAAATCATTGCAATGTTTAATCCTAACATAGTGTGTGAAGCACACTGCAATTACTTGTGGGAATTTCACTTAGCCTTGGTGAGAAGAAATAAACTACATGCCCTTGGCTATGATTCACTCCCTGGGGTCATGTGATTCCATCCAATAGCTGTGAAGATATACATATTTCAAAACAGTAATATCATTGCAACAGTTTTGCACCTTTTGATATTCAAGGTACTGTATATTAGTACTTGATATAGGCTTTTTTTGCCTTGAGGACAGCCTTAACCCTTCTAGGCATGCTCTCAATCAGCTTCTGACACTCCTCCACTGCTATCCCCTCCCAATCTTCTTGAATCCTATTCCATAACTTATGAATCTCATTAGGAGAGTGTTCATGATCTGCTAGCCTTCTTTTGAGATAACCTCAGAGATGTTTAATGGGGTTTAAGTCAGGAGACTGTGCAGGCCACACCATAGTCCTAAAGTCCTGCTCCTCCATCCATGTCTTGACAATCCTACAAGTATGCTTGGGGTCATTGTCCTGCTAAAAGATGATGTCAGAAGGATTAAGATCATAGAACTGCAAAGAATTCAACAGTTCATCCTTTAAAATCTGAAGGTAAAGATCTCCATCCATCCTACCATCAATCTTGGTAGCATAGCAAACTCCCTTCCAAGTCATACACCCTCAAATCATCATGGAACCTTTCCCAAACTTGACAGTCTCTTGCACCAACCTGTTATTCAACCTTTCACCTGGCTTTTTCCACACCCATTTGCATCCATCTGACCCTAGGTGATTGATCTTGGTCTCATCAGACCATACAACCTTCTTCCAGTCTTCTACAGTCCAGTCCTTATGGGCATAAGCAAAGTCTAAGTGAGTCTTTCAATGCTTGACTGAGAGAAAAGGGCATTTGAACTTAACTACAGCTTTCATTCCAGTCTTCTTCAAGTGCCAGCACACTGTGAAGGTGGAGATGGGTTCATTGACAACATTTGTAAGGGATTTGGTCACTTGAACAGCATTCTCTGCCTTGCCAGAAGAGATAAGATGAATAGTATGGTGAACATTGGCAAAGGAAAGCTTGGTTGGATGACCTCCAGCAGACTTCTGAAGGGTAGAACACTCTTTGGAGTGAAGTCTGGATATGATAGAGACATGAATGCCAGTAGATAAGGTGATAGAGTGTGCAGATTGTCCTGCATCCAGCATAGAGAGGATAGATGCCTTTTGAGTAGAAGAAAGGGATTGCATGATGATGGTGGTTGCAAATAAAGAAATGTGAGAACTTTTTGAACTCAGACATATTGTTTAAGTGTGTATCTTTGTTTATATCATCAAATAACATCAAATATCCATTGATTTTATCTTTCAAATCAAAAGGTGCAAAACTGTTGCAATGGTACTACTGTTTTGCAATATGTATATCTCCATAGCTATTGGATAGAATCACATGACCCAAGGAAGTGAATCATAGCCAAGAGCATGTAGTGTATTTCTTCTCACCAAGGCTAAGCAAAATTCCCACAGGTGATTGCAGTGTGCAAAGTGCACTGCATTAGGGTTAAACATTGCAATGGTTTTGGAAGTCACTGTATGTACAGTTTGTGCCATTCCTCCACTGAGGATGTGTGTTTTGATGCAAAGCCTATGGGGTGAATATTTGTGACTATCTGCTTGTTGTCCAGTGTAGTTGTGAAATGCTGTAATAATACTGCTCCAAACCCATCTTTGCACCCATCTGTTGTGAGAATAAATGGTGTTTCATCAAACCTGGGAGTGGGTAGTACTGGCTCTGATGTAAGTAGCCATTTGAGTCAAGTAAACATTTGGTTATGTCTGGGTGTCCAGTATGTGTTCAGCTTGCAATCCTGTAGGTACTGCCAGTACTTCCATTTCTCTGCCTTGACACTTGGCTATGACATATCTAGATTTCTTTGCAAGGCTATTAAGGGTGCAACCACTCAGGCATAGTCCTTGATGAGTGATCTGAAATATCCTGTGAGTTCTAGAAAGCACATGAGATTCAATAAATTTGATGGTAGCAGCCATTTGGCTACCACCTCCAACTTTGTGATATCCAGTTGAATACCATCTTTTCCTACCCATGATCCCTCAAAAATGACTTCCTTCATGAACAGTTGTAGCTTTGACAGTGAGAGGGATAGTCTGAGCTCACAGCATCTTGTTAGGAAAGTGTGAAACCATCCCAGTAATTCCTCAAAGTCATTACCTGCCATTTTGTTGTTGTCTACAAACATTTCAAGGCCAAGTGTGACAACCAAATCCTTAAATGCTTGTGCAGTGAGATCTGCAAAACATGCTGGTGCCCCCAATACTCTCATTGGCATCCATTGGTAGCACTGGAACCCTCTCCCTTCTGTGTAAATTCACAGATATGGTTGACTGCTTTCTTTGACTTCAATAGCATAGAATCCTAAGGTGAAGTCAATGAAACAAGTGTACTCATGTCCTGCCAGTTGTTGCTGTTTCACTCTTATGTTGCCTTGTAGCATTGATGCTACTGTCATGATTTTATTGATCTCATTGAAGTTCTGGCATATAGTACTCACCACTTTGGTTTGCTGCAATATTTAACCTGGGGGTTACTGCTACTGAGCACTACCATTGCTAGTTGGGAAGGTAGGTTAGGGTCCAGGTCCATCCTGATCACCCTACACTGATCTTCCACCATCCATCATATCTCATCCATTATGAGTGATGGTGCTCCATGTGCCTTCTGTGTGAGTATCATTGGGTGTACTGCTTTGACTTCATCTGACCAGATCAGCCATGATATGCCTGACACTTTAAACTTGTCTAGCATGGGTAGGTAGAATTCTTTTTGTGCCTGAGTAAGTGATTGTTGGTGGACTTTCAGCAGGAAGGTGGTGTCCTTTAGGATATTAAGCTGCAATTTGATGAGGTTGATGGGTTTTACTTCTTGGACTGACAGTGCAAACATGTCTGCAAACTTGGCAACCTTGTTCTTTAGATGCTGTAACTTGTCCTTGAAAAGTGGTCTGAAGTGTACTAGACTCTGTATTTATTCAATTTGTGGCAGATGGAATGGGCCCTTTGCTGTGAGACATGTGTACATCTCCTCTTGGTCTATGCTGCTGGAGTGCTCACACTCATTTGCTATATCCACTAGCTCCTCTTCACCACCCTTCCCTGTCTGCCCATACCCTGTTACTGCCTGCACATGTGCCACTTGGATTTCATCAATCCTGTTACAGTTAGTGAACAGCCAGGCTAATGTGTATCCTAAAGGTAAATGAGTGTGTGAGTCTATGTGTGTGTAAGTGATCTCTGGGTACTACTTGTTCATCCATATTGTTCTGATGGGTAAGGACAGTGTGTTGTGGTGTTATTTGTAAGCAAGATGTCAGTTTGTCCAAGGAGAGTCTGTTCTGGAGATGAGATTGGAGTGGGCAGGAAAGGGGAAGTAAATATCTGTGAGGGTAAGTAGTTTTCTACACATATGTTTTGTCCTTGTCCTAGTAAAAAAAATTGTATCTGTATCATAGTCTGGGACTGCACCTATTTGTTCTAGTAGTGGGTTTTCTATTAGCATTTGCCCCAAGTCTCCACTCAGGAATACTTCAAATGTGGTTTCTCCTCACACCAGGCCTCATTTGATGGTTCCTGTCCATAGCCCCATGGATGGTACCAATGATCCATTGGACATACATAATGTGCAGCTTCACAGTTGTAGTGCCATTAACCATTGTGCAATCCTCTCATAGACTGCTGCATCTATGGCATTGATCATCACACTGTTATCTACCATTGCTAGGAATCACACCCATTCACCTTGCAGGCCCTCTAAACTGGGTACTGTTTGAAATTGTGTGCTTGTTGCTGAGTGTATTGGCTTTCTAGACTCATCCAGTGCATAGACACCAATTACTGTATTGGCCTGGTCCATGACTACATGACTGAAGAGGCATGAACTCTGCTCACCTGCTGTGTCCTGAAAAGTGTGTACCATATCTGTATGTGAGGTATTGTCTTGTGAGCTGTTGCCTAGCATAGTTAAATCTATATCAATGGGCACAGGTGTTGATGTATCTGCTGAATTTGGTAATGCTATAGGTGATAGGGTGAGTGGACTGGGGGATAGGACTACTGCTGATCTGCTGGGTGCCATAGTCCCCTCATGTTTTCCAACCCCATGGACCACTCCCAGGTCATGTCATGGTAGTCATCTGAATTTATGCTGATGTCTGTATTTGTTCTGTTATCATACACTTCAGGCAGCCATTTTGATAGGCAAATTGGCTAAATAGTTTGGTATTATGATTCAGCAAAAAAGTCCATGGGACCATGGTCATCTCAGGGATGGTCTCCTTCTTACCTGGGATTTCCCATTCTGTTTAGTATTGACTGTCATCCCATCCCTGGGATGGGATGTTGTGTTGGGATGGCTCATACATGCCTAGGGTATAAGGGATCCTTATTCAAACTTTTTCATCACTCCTCAGACTACACATCTTACACTTGCTTTTAGTTATCAATTGATTATCATACAGACCACCACCCTCATTTATCACAGAGCATGCATTCTTGTTGGCTGACCATTGTTACCATGGCTATAATGGTGCCCCCCTCATAGTCAGTTAGTACCTGCATCAATGTTAGGTGATTTTCCAATCTAGCCCTCATATATCACCAATTGGTTTGTCTATTTTAACAAGTGGAATGATGGTCCAGCCAGTGAAGCTGGCACATTAAGAAATGTGCTTATCACTGAAAGTTGATTTATTACATATGGGAGGTCACTTTGTGGCCATGATGAGACTGTAGCATGCCATATGCTTGGACATTGTTGTCAGTTTCTGTGTAGCAGACAGTACTGTGCTAGCATCTTTATGATTGTGTTTCATTATCAGTACCTGTTCATGTCTATTTGTGATCTTTGCCAACCTACTATAAGCATGGCAAGCAAAAGAGTAGAGGAACAGGAGAAGGGTGATGGCTTGAACAAGATAGAAACTTGAGTAATGTAAGTTGTTGTCATACAGCCATAGCTTCAGCTCTTCAGGCATTTGGTGCAGTCTCTTCAACTTGCACAGCCTTGCTTTCACCTAGCTGATTACTACCATGCTACATATGTACCTGTTAACCCATCCTTGTTTATTGCTATCTTGTAAACCTGCACCTCCTACCCCAAGTTCTGATAGTTATGTGTGATGGTGCTCTGGTATTTATTTTATTGATAATATATGATCTGATAGTGTTAGATCAAGCAAATTACATTTTCTGTACAGAATATATTTGGTGTAAATTTATTTACTACTAGAGTATTATAACTCTGCTTCTTGGAGAGCTTGGTGAGTGACCTAGACAATACAGGAAAGTTGAAACTTTTGCAATATACAGCCTTGATGCCTATGCTAACTATGTATGTTCAGCTAGTAGTTCTAGTTTAATTTGTGTGGAGTTGTTATGGCTGTATTGCTACTTGTCATCCTGTCTTGGGCTACATTATATAAATGAAAAAATTGATCAGTTCTGCTATATAAAGGGGATGTTTCATGACAACTCATGGGATATCTTTTTATATAGAGGAAATACCCTAAATAGACTTCAAAGCTCATGAGACATGTAGTGCTCATATATATATGGGATGTCCCATGGCAGTTTCCAAGCCTCCTGTGAGACATTCCATTACTTCTTTGTATATAGGTAGGGTGTCCCATCATAGCCTCCAAAGCACCTTTGGTACATCCCATTTTCTTTCTGTATATATGTGAGATGTTCCATAATAGCCTCCAAAGCTTTTGTGAGACACCCCATTTCTCTTTGTATACATGTGGGATGTTCCATGGTAGCCTCTGAAGCTTCTATGAGACATCCCATTGCTGTCTTTTTATATAAATGGAATGTCCCATAATAGCCTCCAAGACATCCAATTTCTCTTTGTATACATGTGAGATGCCCCATCATAGCCTCCAAAGCATCTTTGGGATCAGATTTCTACACACATGTTGTTGGTATGAGAGCTGGATGAGAAAGTAGATATAATTCAACATAATTTCATTTCCATCACACTCAGTGATGACTGTAAGTCAGCCATAGTATTAGTGTGCTTTCTACAGCCAACAATAGCACAGTCAGACAATCAATATGGCTCAAGTGAACAGTTGGTGAAAATTAACATGCAAAGGAGATTTGAAGATTTGAACTCAAATTATCAATTAGACTGTAGTAGTCAGCTACACCTGTATATATACACATGACTGCATTACATGTTACATGATATTCCCATCAATGACAACCACCATACCATCCTCATGTATGTCATAATCACCACATCCATGACAATGATGAAAAAAAAACACCCATACAACATGTAAGCTTGTCAATGTGTGAGATTTTGTGAACTTGATGCCAATTTCCTGTTGGGACAGTGGAGACTTGTGGTCTGTCCTATGGTGTCATGGTACAGTACTGACATGTTTGGTACTTGCATGTGCTGTGCTCTATGCTGACTAAGCCTCAGGTGACCTTGCTCCTATCCCTGTTCCCCTCACTACATGTGCCCCCCTTAAAAATGATGACATCCTCATCAGCTGCTGACCTGGGGTGGTCTCTCTGTCTGGCTCAACTCTCTCTGTTTGCTTCTTCACCTGCTAACATGGTTTCTTGGTCTGTTGGTGCAGCTTGTGGGTTCATGGGTTTGTCTTCTTCACCTAATGCTTTGTCTTCTGACCTCTCTTCTTCAGTCTTTGCCCCTCCCTCAATGTTTGCATTTCTTGCCTTCTCCCTTTCCTGCTCTGCTCTGCTCTGCTCTCTTAGCTGCTCCATGTATGCCTGTTGGTCTTGGTAGAGCTGTGTACCCTCTCTTGGTATGAACACATGTAATCATTGTGTGCTGAAGTTGCCTGGTATTGGTGTACCAGTCATTGTTTCTAATCTGTATGAGTTTCTCAGCTGCATTGTGATTCTATGAGGGCAGGACCACTTAGGTAGTATTTTTTTCAGTTTTGAAGGTATAGTCTAGATCACTTTGGTATGCTTGTACCAGTTGTCCTGGTGCAAATATGATTTCCTCCTGTTGGTGTTTTAGAACTCTGTGGTCAAATGCTGTTTTTCTTTTGATGGCATGTTGTACCACCTTGTTATACCCATCAAGGTGTTGTTGTGCAACATATGCCATATGCACTGCTGCATCAGTTTGGGAGACCTCTGTTGTACTGTGCACTAGTGGTGTGTGTTTGGTGTCTATTACCAGCCCTAGGAGGAGTTCTTTGGGTGTGTACTTAAGTGCTGGGAGAAGACAGCTGTTGAGTGCTTGAACTGCATTTTCCAGGTGATCTGGCCATGTTTTTGGTAGTTTATCCCATTCTTCATCTGCTGTTGTGTCCTCTCCAAGGTTGGGTGCACATAGGCATTTGAGTACATGTAGTAATAGTTTGTTGGTGCCTTTGACTAGTCTGTTGATCCATGGTGAGTATGCTGCTATGACATGATGGTTGCAGGACCACTTAGCACAGTATGTTTTTACTTGGTTATTGTCAAAGTGCTGTCCACCATCTGTCATGAAGGTTTCAGGAGCAGTGAAGTTGTTGAAAATTGTTGCTAGGCTGTCCACTGTGGTCTTTCCTGTCCCTGCTGTTTTGAATTTAGTTATCCATACATGCTGGGAGAATGTGTCTAAGAAGAGCCCTAGTGTGTGATAACCTCCCTTTCCAGTGGGCATTGATAGGTAGTTGCCCACCAATAGTTCAAAAGGATGGTGCCTTGTAATTGGTTCAAGTAGGGCATTTAGTTTTGGGGTGCTGAAGTTCTTGCACTTTGCACATTCTTGAATTGCCTTCATGATAGATATATCTAGTTTCAGTGAGTGATACTTGTCTGAGAGTGCAATTTTCAGCATGTCCCTTCCCCAGTGTCCTCCAGTCTCATGCAGGCACTTTGCTTTGATGAGTGCTTCATCCCTGGTAATGCACTCTACTCTACATATGTCTTTGTCTGATGCTGGTTCCTCTGTGTAGCTGCCATAGTTTGCCCTGGTCAATTAGGTATTGTGTTGCTCAATGTCATGCCCTATTACAGTCTCTGAGTGGTGTGTTTATGTCAGTGTTTAGAATGGCATCCACTACTTCCAAGAACAATGGTTCATGTTGAAAGTGGTTGTGCAAGTCCTGTTTGTTTGAGGGAAGTTTGTCAATGATGAACATGTTGTTTACTAGTCCTGATAGGGTCTCTGATTCTGGGTTGACTGACCATTCACTGCCATCCCCTTATGTGCATTTCATATTGTCCCACTGACAGCTTAGTCCATCCACAATGACATTAAGATGTCCTGGTACATGTCATATTGCTACTATATTGTGTACAAGTATTCCATCCCTCCACCTTGCATGTGCTGCTGATATGTTGTCATTTGACAATATGTCCTTGAGTGCTTTGCAATCTGTTTCAATTTCCACCAGGAAGCCCCAGATTATGTCTGAGAAGTGATCTAATCCAAATTTTAGTGCAGCAAATTTGAGTAGGAACAGCTTGTAGTTTCACTCAGCTGCAGAGGTTCATTTTGATGTGAAAGCAATGGGTACTGTTCACTCAACAGTTCTTCCATCTGAGGTAAGCTGCAGATTGACTTTTTGTGTTAGTACTGCACCAAAGCCTTCTTGACATCCATCTGTTGTTACTATGAACAGTGTGCCATCACATCTTGGTGTGTGGAGTGCTTGCTGGCTGGTTAATGTGACCTTCAAGTTTATGAATGCTTCTGTATGCTTTCATTCCCCTGTATCTGTCAGTTTGCAGTTAGTCATTGCACAGTGATATGTAGCTTTTGAGATTGGCTTAGAGATTTCCACTTGTTTGATTAAGTCACATAGGGGTCCCTCTATTCTTGCATATCCTTTGATTAGATCATGGAAGTGTCCTGTGAGCCTGAGGAAGAACAATAGATTTAGAGCTGTGTCTGATTGTTTCCAGTTGATGACTGCTGTGAGTTTTGTTAGGTCTGGTTGGACACCTTGTGGGCCTACCAATGCTTCTGTGAATGTCATCTCTGTCATGAACAGCCAACATTTTGTTGGTGACAACAATAGTTTGTGTGTTTGGCTTCACTGGAACACTTCTCATAGTTTCATTAGCATTCCTTTGAATCAGTCATCAGCACATCCTCCATTGTCCATGAAGAGTTCTAACATGTCATCTGACAGCATGTCATGTAGGCAGCATGTTGCTGTTGTGGAGAACATTGTCAGTGCTTCAGTCCATCCCATTGCCATCTGTTTGTACCACCAATACCCCTTGTTTTCTACAAAGAATGTGAAGTATGGGCACCACTTTTCTGGGATTTGTATGGCATAGAAGCCTGATGCAAAATCAAATACAGACATGTACTTGTGGTCACTTAATTGTTGTTGCTTTGCCCTGATGTTGCCTTGGAACATTGGTGGTATCTGTGTGATTTTGTTTAGTTCTGCAAAGTTTTGCATTACCCTCCACTTGGGTGGTTCATTGGATGACTTCTTTGTTGATCATTCTGTTGTGGGGATGCTGACTTCCTTGTCAATGGTTGTACTAGACTTGCTTGTTCACACTGTTTGTTTAGTTCTCTGCATATGTCTTCTAGTGTCATACCCCCAGATGCATTGTGAGTTTTCTGCATGAGTACTGTTGGTGCAATGTGTTTGATTTGTGAGATGTCAGCCAGTTCTATCAAGTCAGCATTGTGCATTTGGTCAATCCACTTACTCATGAATTGCCTCTGAGGAGGGTTCATTGGTTGCTGATGCACTGTTGTGTGTAGTGTTATGTCTTCTGGTATACAGTGGCTCAAAAAACTGTCTGCATGTTTGCATGTTTTACATTATCTATGACCAAATGCAATAACCCCTAACCCTAGCCCTAACCCATGAGTGTATGGAATAACATACTTACTCTTGGCTTTCTATTGGTCCAAGAATCAACTGATGTGGATAGGAACTGATAGAATAGCAGCCATTTGAAAATGACATGTCATGCAGACAGTTTTTTGACTTTACAAAAATTCAACTATCTAGTACTTGGTATGAGCTCCTTTGGCCTTGATAACTGCTTCAACCCTTCTAGGCATGCTTCCTATCCATTTTTGACACTCTTCCACAGAAATCTTCCCCCACTCCACTACCACCCTTTCCCACAATTGATAAACTCCTGTAGGAGCACTCTCATAACCTGAGAGAGATTTTTTGAGGTGACTCCAAGTGTGTTCAATTGGGTTGAGGTGTGGAGATTGTGCAGGCCAGTCTAGAAGCTTGATATCCTGCTTTTCAAACCATTTCTGGGCTCTTCTAGAGATATGCTTGGGGTCATTATCTTGTTGAAAAATAATGTCATCTTCTGGAATTCCAGATTCCTCCATGCTTTGAAGCAACCCTTGCTCCAAAATGGTCACATACTGTTCAGCATCCATCCTTCCCTCAACCTCACTCAAGACCCCAACACCATTCCACCCTATACATCCTCAAACCATCAGTGAACCTCCTCCAAACTTGACTGTACCTTTGACCTCTCTGGAAATAAGCCCTTCACCCTTCTTTTTCCACACATACTCTTGTCCATCTGACCCAATCCTGTTGATTTTGGTCTCATCTGACCATATAACTCTTTTCCAGTCCTCCACAGTCCAATGCTGATACTTGAGAGCAAAGGCTAACCTCTTCTTCTTGTGACCAGTAGAAAGCAATGGCTTTTTTTTCTTCACCACAGCCTTCAATGAGGCTTCTTTGAGGGTATTCCTCACTGTCTGAGAGGAAACAGGACTATCAACAATAGAGTTGATCAAATGAGTGGCTTGAACAGCATTTTTGGCCTTGCCAGTAAGGATTTGCTGGACAATGGCCCTTTTGTTGATGGAGGAAAGCTTGGAAGGGTGACCACCATGAAGCCTAGGCCTCTCTGGTTGGATTTCCTGAAGAACCTGGGATACTGTAGACTTCCCTAGACCAGTCTGTGAGGCAATCTTCCTAGTAGACAGGCCAAGAGAGGCAAGAGAGATGATATTTTGTCTTTGAGAGGTGGAAATGGATTTCATGATGATGATGAGAAAATGAGCAGAGGGTGGTGGGGTTTATATATGTTGGATCATACTCATTACATAAAGGTAACATAATAGAACCCTTGATGGATGTATGTAATGATATCACAGCATGCCAGGGTCAATATATATAATCAAAACTTTAAGTTAAACAACTGTCCGCATGACATGTCATTTCCAAATGGCTGCTACTCTATCAATTCCTATCCAAATCACTTGATTCATGGACCAATAGAAAGCCAAGAGTAAGTATGTCATTCCATACACTCATGGGCTAGGGCTAGGGTTAGGGGCTATCGCATTTAGTCATAACTAATGTAAAACATGCAAACATGCAGACAGTTTTTTGAGCCACTGTAGTCAATAATTTAGAAACTACTAGTCCAGGTACTACAGCACATGGAAGAGGCAAGGGAACTAGAGGTCAAGGTAGGCATAGTGCCAAGTAGCTTTAGTATTTACTATTAATACTTTGTTGTCACATGCAATTATGTTAATAAAACATTAGGACTTGATTATTAGTTGACACTACACTTGTGACTAAAGGTGTCATTAATTTGACTATATCTTTAAAGCATAGGCAAGGACATGTAGTCTAATGGTAAACTATGCTCATTGTATCTACTGTATGTATAGAGGTCATTAGTTTGAACCATTGAAATGCTGCTTTTCAACATAGCTAAATTGATTACAAAGACTAGGATAGCATGTAATATAATGAAAGACTAATGCAATAATGTGTAAATAGCTGACTACCAAATGTAAGTAATCAAGTGTACTACAAAGCATAATCTAGTAATGTAATGTGTTCTCCTTAATTTTTTTTCTTATTACCACACTGATTACAACCTTATCATAACATTGTAAGTACATTACAATATCACCACAATTTGTTCAGCCCTAACCCTTTTGGGCCATTGCAATAAATTACAATAATGCATTGCCACTAGAGACTCTATTGTATTAGTGTTTTCACAGTAGCATATTACTTTTTATGGGCATTGTGATTACATCACAATGCCCATGCCATGGCAGTGAAGTTATTTTAGTAGCAACATCACCCTTACATATTTACTATAATAGGCATTGCAATCTCCATTGCTACCCTGATTGTAATGGTGTTGTGACAGCAATTGAAATGAGAGCTTTAGAGCTAGTTCAGAGTCCCCAAATAACTGATATTTGCCTACTTTCTTGGTTTATTTATGTTTTGGTGTGTGGCTGCTTTCACATCCTGATGGAGTCTGAGCTTGAAAGTGAGTCCTGGCATGGATTACCAACCAGACATCAAGCATCAAAGGCTCATATGGGTTTCCATTGCTTCACTTGCCACACTACTGTCCCAATACATGATCCACTCATTCATTACTTCTATGTCTTCAAAACATCCTACTCTGAAAGTGTTGTGGACAAAGGAAGAAACATCAGCCCTTATCAACTTCCTGCATCAGTGCTGTGTGCAGGTGGGGGATGCTGGAAACTTCAAGAAGTCTACATACCAAGCCACAGTGGATCATCTCACCCCACTCCTCAAGGCAGGCCTGAAGAAGACAGTGGACATGGTGAAGAACAGATGGACATCCTATGTGAGTAATCACTACATCTTTGACCACCCTCCACTGACTAGATTGTGGCATACTAGGCCCAGAGAACATTCCTAGAAATCCAGTCCTATCAAGGGACATTAGGATTCCACTGGAACAACATCAATGGCTGTGGAATTGAAGGGAAGGATGCTGATGATGTCTTTGAGGGGTATGCAGTGGTATGTGAATCTGCTTAGATCTTCCTCCCATCAATGGACTAACAACCTTTGTTTATTCTTCCAGAGGCATCCCCAAATCTGCCCATTCAAAACATGTGGGTGGGAGTACTACAATCTCATGGCAGATATTATGCCAAATGGTACTCCTCACAGGGCAAGTGCCTTTTCCCCAGGCACTTCCACTTCCACTATGGGTGTCACAGAGGACATTGCTGCTGGGGATACGGTCATCAACAAGGGAACATTGGTAGGATCTGTGCTGGTATCAGTGTTAGTGCCACTTAGTACAGTGTCTCAAGGTGACCTTGCTAACAGTAGCAAGGGTAAGGAGCACATCCCCTCATCTAGTCTTCCCCCTCCTCCCTCCTCCAGTGGCCAACCCTCCACCAGCAGCAAGCACTCTTTTTCTGAACTGGTCAGAGATGACCAGATGTCAACTAACGATGTGTCTGGCATGCTTCCATTTCCTGAATCATCTGACACTCATCCCACTTCCTTGGCAAAGCAATTGAACCTTGGCACTGCAATGAACTATGCCAAGAGTAGTAGATCCAGCAGTCACAAAGCACCATCTCAAGTCACACAAGAGTCACTCATGCTTGGCATGCAGGGCTCTCTAAATCTTCTTACATCATCCATCAGCACTTCATTAACAATGGCTCAAGACAAGGCTTCAGAGAAGAGGGAGCAGGTGCTCTGAATTTTGCAAGACAAAGACAACAATCTCCCAAGACATCTCAAGACATTCATCCAGTCTTCAATTGCCCACAGTGCTGGGTTTACAGAGGTATATGTGTTGACCGAGGACAAGGATGATTGGGTGGAGTATGTTATGCATGAGCATCATATGAAGACTGGGATCCCCACAGCATCAACATAGCATTGTAGTGTAGTCTGTACTGCTTGTGACTTCCAATATTATTTTCACGCTGTTCACTTGATCCTTTCTAACTTTGTGAGAGCACTGGTATACACAAGAACAGGAACAGGAATGGATATGCATAAGTACAAGTACAGGTTTACCAGGAGCACAGGTTGCACTCCATAAAACAACTACTGTACTGATAGTGCTAACTATGCAACATCAACATCACTGGTACCATCAGAATCAAGTGAGATACTGTCATTGTCCATATAGTCCCCCTCAAGAATGATCTGTTGATAATCATTCCACATCACCAGAGCAATTTGATCATGAAAAGATCACACCTCCTGCAAAGAGTCATCTGGAACATCATCACCTACCTCCCTGGTGACACCACCAATCCCACCCTCACTGTGCTTGTTGTGATAATCTTGTCCCATCATCAGGCCTTCGTCAGCATCATGAATCTGAATAAAATTGTGGATGCCACATAGTGTGGCAGGGATATGTGCCTGTATGTAAGCCTTGTATCATTTAAAAACAGCATGTAGTGTAGGAAGTACTTACCTGTATGTCAATATTGTACTCTGGCAACAGGAGGAGGATTTGAAAACAGTGCTTGAGCACACCAAATATGCACTTGATAATGTTCTGCACAGATGAATGCCAGAGGTTGAAAAGTTCTTCTTTGTTGACAGGCCTATGAGGATCAGAGTGGTAGTCTCAATGCAATGGAATGAAACATACCTCAACTGGGCCCAGTGCCACTCAGCAAGATGGTAGCAGACATTCTGATACAGGACAAGAAGTTCACAACAAAGTGGAAATCCAGCATCAGCAAGAAAATACTTGCCTTCTGTGATGTGTAAGCCCTTTGACCACACATCCTGGTAGATGTGTGTGTGTTGGTTGCAGAACCCTCCCACCTTGTCAGTACATAAGTAAAAAGTAAGCCAAAGTTGCAAGCAAAGAGGCAGTTTTGTGAGATGAAACCCTTGTGATTTCGAAACACTGGCCAATCTCTTGATCCCAGTGCAGCACAGATGTGGCTGCCATCCAGTGTGCTGATTGCATCCTTGAAGTATGGAAAGAATCTTGGATTGTCACAGATCTTGATTTGGTTGTCATTAGGAGCAGGCATGCAAACATACTTGGTGTAGAATGGGGCAGATGAAAAAATAATGACCATCTTGCGAAAATAGCTGGAAGAAATGAGATGTACATGTGGATCAAAAAAAAGGACATACTGTGATACTGTCTCATTAGATTGCTGAAAGTGCTCACCAGTATGCCTGATGGTAAGGCCTGTCACACTTAAAGTGAAGTAGTGTAGTTGGGAGACAGAGCGGCTTTTGGGCAAAGCCTAAAGTCTACTTCTACAATGCAGTGGAAGTTCTTAGGTAAGGACCATAAGACTTACTAAGTGTTCACTTGGGGTGACTTTCTAGCTGGGTGTTTGAGTACTATTCAACGGATGTTGAACTGTTACTATTTGTGGACTTGGAGGTCCAGTATATATACACTACAGACATGGTCTGTGCATGGTACATGGAGTTTTGTTCAACTCATGGGTTGAACTACATATAGTGAGTACAACCTTCCATAAAAGTGTCTCTCAAGTATCGTACTGAGTAAGCATAGAATGCCATAGAACATATAAGAAGGAATGATGTCATAGACATGTCATCCTGACGTCATAAAGCCTAGACCTTTCTCCATATGGTGTGACACTGGTAATGTCCAGTAGCCAGTCATAGAATCACATGCAGTGGTAAACACATGCAAGTGTTGTGTCAGTGACAAACGCACATGACAAATCTCCTAAGAACAAATAGTGAGCATCTGTTACATAACACCAGCGCTAATACTTCATTTGTTCAACACTCCCCCAGATTTGGTATGTGCCAAATCAAACAGGAGGAATTCCATGAAGGCATGAAACTTTACGCGTCCCAGATTCTTGGTTAGGATATCTGCAAGCTGCTTGTCAGTTGTGATGTGTCTGACAATGAGTACTTTCTGATCCTCGATGCACTCTCTGATAAAATGATATCAAATGTCAATGTGCTTGGTCCATCTCTCCTGTGCAGGGTTTTGTGCCAGGAATATCGATCCCATGTTATCTCCATATAGTGGAATGGGATCTGGATGAAAACCTAGTTCAGTGAACATAGAGTGTATCCAGATGACCTGTCAAGATGTATCAGATAAGGACATATACTCGGCTTCTGTCAATGACAGAGCGATGGTTTTCTGTTTGTGTGATAACCAGGTGATGGGTGCTCCATTCACTAACATGACCATTCCAGTAGTGGATTTCCGGTCATTTTTGTCAGATGCCCAGTCTGCATCACAATATGCCTCTATAGAATACTTGGTTTTTCTTCAATATGCCAATCCTCTTTCCCTAGTGGTGCGAAGATAACAAAAGATGTATAGGGCATGGTTTAGATGATCCTCAGTAGGATTTGATGCAAATTGCAACATTTTTATGACAGTGAATGCTATGTTGGGTCTGGTTCCCAACATAAGGTATAGCAAGGAGCCTATCACGGATTGATATTTTGAGTGCAGAGTAGGGGTGGTCTCTCCCTCATGTTTCACTGGTTCATATCCTGATGGGAGTGGAGTATTGGCTAAACAGCAATTCTCCATTTGAAATCTTCGGATAATTTTGTCCAAATATGCGACCTGATCAACAATCAAAAGACCTGAGGAATGATCCATTTGGAGACGCATTCCAAGATATTCTTTGGCTTGTCCCAAGTCACAACATTCCCATACTGCCATGAACTTCTTCTTCAACTCTTGAAGGTATTTGCAATTGTTGCCAGTGAAGAGTACATCATCAACGTAGATCAGGAGAATGATGATAATGTTTTCTTGTCCTATCTTCTTCCACAACACATATACTCCAGCATCTGAACAAATGTGAGTGAAGCCAAGTGCCTTGAGGGATTTATCTAGTTCAATATTCCATGCAAGAGCAGCCTGTTTTAGACCATATAAAGCTCTTAGGAGTCAATAGACGTAGCACTCTTTTCCCTTTTGCACAAAGCCTTCTGGCTGTTCCATATATATCTCCTCATCCAATTTTCCATATAGAAACACAGTTTTGACATCCAGCACCTCTAGGTCCCAATTGTATTGGGCAGCCAGGGATAGAATGATTTGAACAGATTTGAATCTTGCTACCAGAGAAAAGACATCTTCAAAGTCTACTCCATATTCTTGAGAGAAACCTTTGGCTACTAAATGGGCATGTTTCCGCCCATCAGATTTAATAGCATAGACCCACCTGCATTTTACAGGCTTTCTCCCATGAGGTAGAGGAGTAAGTTCCCAAACTTTCCTCTTGCCTAACGCTGCGATCTCCTTGCACATGGCGGCTTCCCAAGCCTTTTTACTTTCAGCTGGTAATCTCTGAGTATCCCAATAATGAACAGGTGTTGTCGACTTCTCCTTGACTTTCTGCATAAGCAAGTAGTTGACAAAGTCAGTACCACATTCCTGACTGAGCTTGTGCAAGTCGATCATTGGCTCCCCCATGTCCAATGCTTCTCTCGTTTCCTCAAAGATCATCTCCTTTGATGCTTTCCATTCTGCATCAACAGGATGTGTCCTTTCTCCATAGGTATTCTCTGGTCTGAGAGGAATAACTCGCTCTCTAGTAGACTGACAGATACTGGAGTCTGGATATGGTGTATAGCAAGAGGGTAATGCTGTCTTTAAGGGAATTTTGACAGTCTTTTTAGAGGTCTCTGTTCGTGGCTCCATTTGTACTTCCATTGGAGTTGCAAGTTGCTTTGGGTGGTTCAGAGAGACAGTTGGACGAACTGTTTGTGGGATCTCAATTGGTATTTGTTCTTCTGGAGGAGTGACCTCCATTGGAACATCCTCATGAGGTTGGTCTTGAGTTTCCTCTGGTGTTTGGTCTTTCTGACTAGTCTTTGCACATCACAGGAAAACTTCTTTGTCAAAGATAGTGTTGGTGCTAATGATGACCCATTGATTTTTATCTAGGAATTGATAGGCTTTAGATCCAGGTTTGTAACCTAGAAATATCATTGGAGCGCTTTTAGCCTGTAGTTTTGTTCGATGTTCCTTCTTGATAAAAACATAAGCAAGACAACCAAAAACTCTGAAGTATGAAACATCAGGTTTTTTACCCATCCATAATTCTACTGGGGTTTTCCACTGTGATCGACGAAATGGTTGGTGATTGTACACATGCACTGAGGTCTCCAGGGCATGTTGCCACATGTTAGGAGGAAGACAGGCAGAATGTCTCATGGCTTCTTCCTTTTCTACCATGGTGCAATTAAAATGCTCAGCATGACCATTTTGTTGGGGAGTATCTGGAGCTGTCATGTGATGCTCGATACTGTGTTCGTGTAAAAAAGCCGCAAACTTGAGAGATCTAAACTCTCCCCCACAATCTGAATGCATCCAAAGGAGTCAGCCCAAGACATGATTTTGAGCCCAGGCAAGCCAGGAATGAAAGGCATCAAAGGTGTCAGATTTCGAGGTGAGAGGGATGATGGATGCATATCCACTGAAGTCATCAATGAAGGTGACGACATAGCATTTGTGGTAGTAAGACTCCACAGGAAACTCACATAGATCAGTATGGATAAGTTCAAGTGGGTTGGTGGTGCGCTTGTAGGTGATGTGATAGGGTTTCTCGGTCATCTTGCCAAGAGCACAGCCAGGACAGGGCTTGTTATCCATTGAGGTCTTGAATGGAGTAACAGTGGTTGCATTGGGTAACTGGCACATGGCATTGTATGAACAATGTCTCATCTGTGCATGCCACAGGTCCAAAGTTTCCTTTGAACTAATGGTTTGAATCTGATCAGTTATAGACTGCAAAGATACATGAATATAATGAAGGGACCCTTTAGATGCTATCAGGCATGACCACAGGTAAAGGTCACCATTAGGTGCAAAGATTTGAGTTCCATCAATGTTCGACATCAGTGTATAGCCCTTATTGGTCAACTGAGTGGTTGAAACTACCCTCATATGGAGTTTTGGGCAAAACTCCACTCTGTGTAATTTAGTCAGTTTCCCTTCATGATAAAATATGATGGTACCATTCCCCAATTTCTCTACAACCATATCTGCATCTGCTGTCTGAGATAGCTTTGGAGTAGGGTATGCAGCATATGACACAAAGTCATCAAGGTTGTGAGTGCAGTGCACAGAAGCACCTGAGTCAAGCAGAATCAGCTGACTCTTTTTGCCTTTACAGGTTAGACACATGGTCGCTTTCATATTCATAGGTAAATGGCAAGAGATGCACTTTCCCTTCTCCTGTGAAACAAGTAGTTTGTGCTGAGTGCAATCAGAGCATAGCGGATGATGATAAAACATCTTCGGCACATTGTGGTCTTTATCCATTAGGACAGTGTTTCCAAGACCATCAGCCATTACCCAAGGGTATATGGCATCACCAGGCCAGTTCTCAGTGGAAGGAAGTGGTGGGCATATCTCAGCCAATTTTTGTGCAGTCTCGGCAAACCCTCCATATCCTAGCAGATCTCCTTCTGCTAAATCATGACTCCAGATGTATCTGGGGTGGTGTGAGCCACACTCGTCACAATCTTCCTCTCCATCATAGACATAGACGTCTAGTGGTTGACCACCAATATTGTATCCATTGAGTTTATATCATGGATGATAGTAGGCTGGTGCCCACAAACCTGTTGTGTAGTCGAGTGACCAATAGAAAATCTGAAATTCTCGAGGTTTTCTTCGTGCATCCGGGACAGTTACTCCTGGTTTCAGCTGAAAAGCATGCACTTGATCATGGTAATCTTGATTAAAGGGTTTATAGGTGGATGAATTGGAACACATGACGTCTCGTGGCAAAACTCTTTGTACAAGATAATACAAGTCCTCATCACTCATTCCTTCAGACTCCATTCCGATATACTCTGGAATAGGGTTGAGGAGAGAGTAAGAGACTTTGTACAATGGTTTGGATGTGGTAGACTCACACATCGCCATGGGACTGTCATCATAGTCATAATCCTCTGCTGTAAGAGGATTGACTGAGTCCTCATATAGCTCCTCAGGGATATCTATCTCAGGAACTGTTTGAAATGGTTCTGAATGACCCTGGTGGATGAGTTCTAACTCCTGATCCAATTGCTGGACAGTGAGTTTGGAAGAACTCGCAATGGGTTGTTCCGGATTCATCACTTGATCTGGGAACCCTGATGCCTCCTGTTGGAGATACTCCACCTGCATATACGTGAAATCTTCTTCATTGTACTGTGGAGCTTCTTCATAGGCCATTGATTCATCGTCTCAAATCATGTTATTTCTGGCCTTGCCTTTGCCTTTATTGGGGTGAGGTCTCTGCCCCTGGCTTTGTGGGTTCTTTCCCCCACAAGTACCCTGGCTCTGCTTTCCTCATCCCTTTCCCTTATTAGGGAACTGCCTCTGTGGGGATACCTGAGGTTGATGGATGATTTCCGGGACACAGCAAATTTGCTGCTTGCTGCCAGTATAGTATACTTTTTGGCCTGTAACATGGCAAGTCTTGCCTGGATAGTAATTCTTCCTGCAAGAGCCATTCCCGCATTGAGGATAACTTCCTCATGGAGCAAACTGAGTGTTGGTTGCGGGTTTGACATTTGAGAGTTGGTGAATGAGGGACTTATGATGAGAATGGCAAGGTCCTTCATACCGCTCCTGGTCAATGGTACTCCTTCCTTTTCCAGTAACTCTCCGCTGATATTCCTTTTGAATATGCGGGATAATCATCAATGGCTTTGAAGTTCACATCCTCGACAGTAGTAGTAATGAGGGAGACAATGTTCTCCCAGTCAGAGGGTAAAGCCATTAGAATGGCCATTGCAACTATTTTGTCATTGACTGGAAACCCTGCTGCTGTCAGGCGTTCAGCGCATGTGATCAGCTTGTTTGCCTCATCAACAGGATTGACACTTCTCTTGATTCTATGCTGAAAGAGTGATCTCATTTCAGAGAGAGCACCAATATTGCCTGGTTGGCCATAGGCAGTTTCGATGTCTGCCAATGTCAACTTGGCAGTGGTTTTCATTTGGTGGTAAAAGGAAGGGGAAATTCTGAGCTTGATGACACCTCTGGCCTGGATGTCCTTGTCTACAAAGGCTTGGACCTGCTCAGCAGTTACTCCTGTGCTGACGACAGGTGTGTCTTCAGTAAAAGCTTGGTAGAACCCCATGGCCATAGCAAAGGCATCGATGGAATTGCACCATAATTTATAGTTGTTTCTGTTAAGAAGAGAGACAAAAGTGAAAACGTCTTTTGTGGACATTTTTAAACCTAGAACAAGCAGTTGAAAGCAAACCAATTAGCAAACATGTTTTCCTCTTCTATCAAGAAAGGAATAAAAGGCTTAGGTGGAATGGGCTTTGATCCTGCTCTATGCTTTCCATTATGCATCCCTGGTTTTCTCCTAGGGGGCATATTTCCCATCATCCTCTGTAGAGCGTTATCAGCTCTTTTATCCTTTCTTCAATCTATCACCATTTCTCGCTGTTTTTGCTTTTTTTCACCTTTCTTTGACCTTTCCCAATACATCAATCCCTTCCCTTTATATCCTGATCCTGCAAGATTCTCTAAGGTGTGGAAGTGTAAGGCAGGAAAGTAGTGTGGATTATCAACTCAATTGACTTTTTCTCCAGTCCCAAGGACTGAGTTGATGAAAGATACACTTCTATCCAACTCCCATGCCTTGATTGTGCAGGATGGAAAGGGTGTTTTAAAAACAGAGGGATGGAATTCCTTATCAGCAATTCAACCATGGTAGTACACTGGGTGTGCAGTGAAAGGAATTTGGGAAATGAAAAGGTCAAGTTTTTGTACAAATATGAAGGGAAGAAGCATATGTGTAAAGCATACATGGTTTTTATGTATACTTCTTTTCAAAGGTATACTGTGATAGTTCTCATCATCAAAGGATGATGTTGAAAGGATAAAGTTCAAATCAGCGGCATACGGCTTGTGAATGTAATACAGCATAGGATATGTTTGATGAGTTTGGTGTGTCGAAGTAGTCTGATAGACTCTCAGGCAACACCAGTTTTCTGTTGTCATTGTAGCCCATTTCAAGGATAGGGCACAGCACCTCAAGATCAAGGATCTTGACCTTGCCTCATGGGTCTGAAGGGATGATGACATAATCCTGAATTCTGACAAGAAAACATGAGAACTCCCATTGCATGACAGTGAAAGGATGTGAATAGTAAGTGTGGAAAAAGGGATGCATGTCAAAGACTCATCCTGGATTGACAATTGAGAACCTGTATTGGTTCTTCATCACCTCTAATCCCAGAGCCCTCATCCATGGGAGATAGATGTCGTGAGTGATGAAAAATAGTGAGAAAATATCCCCGTAACCCGGAGCGAAGATCTCAGCTGGGGTTGGCCTTTTCCCTACTACCACGACTCCATTTCCTGTTGGATATTGGTGCCCATACTCAGTCTGCCAAGGGTGGAAATCCCTGACATGGGCTGCATCCCCCCAACTTACATACCACTCCATATCGTAGTTCAGGGTGTTCCTTGTGCCACAAAAATCTTCTCTGTCCATAATTGGACAATTGATCCATTTGCAAATGCGCTGCTTCTCATCTTCATTCAACCAATAGTCATCTGGGTTTTCATCTCCGTCTTCATTGAAGTTGAATCATAAAAACTCAACCTCTTCGCCTTCCTCCGGCAATTCTGGATACACGAGGTCAGGAGTGACCTCTCCCTCTTCTAGAGGTGATTGTTTCTTTATGAAGACGACTTCCTGTGGAACATACAGGTCTTCAAACTCTTCCTTGATTCTACATCCTCTGTTCCAGTAGTATGCACCCTGGACCAGTGAGGAGGTGAAAGGGGAGCAGGCATGTTAGGCCTGGTCAGAATCAAGGAGGGTGTTCGAGGTTGAAGTAGGTGACCTGGATGGAGATGAGCCAGTGAGGGTAAAGGTGTCACCAAGTGAGGAGGCACCATCTGTGTCTGGGGTGGTCCCGAATTCCAGACCAGGTGTTCATCGACACAGTGGTCTCGGTGATGGATGAGAGAGAACGGTGGGGATGTGGGATGTGGGGCTTGCATTAGAGTAGGTGTCGGGTGAAGGAATGGGTAATGGGTTTGAATCGATTATGGGATTGTCTTGCAAATGAATTACCTTGTAGGGGACTGGAATAGGATTACTGTCAGCATCTGTATATCCAATAAACGTCCCACTACTGCAATTAGAAGATGGTAATGAGGCTGTCATGGTGCTCATATGCTGTCCCCTGAGCTGTAAAAAGGTTGGCTGTACAGGGGTCAGGTCAAGGCAACTTCTTACTCGACTTTCAGTCAAGTGAGCCCTTGCAGACTCAATGAGTCTTTGTTGCCTGACAGATTCTATGATTCTCTCAGCAGCCTCAATGAAAGCTCTATCAAGGTGCAAACATAGGTCTACCAGGGAAATCCCCAGATTTGCATCTATAAATTGCAACACCACTGACTCTTCAGTCAGTTGAGACTCATATCTTGGTGGTGGAGCAGACAAAGTATATGCAGGAGGATCTGTAAGATCTTCCAGCATTGAAGCATCCTCAGGAGGAGGACCAATGGTCTGATCCACCTGGATGTGCCATGACCCAAATTGATCACTTGCCTCAGCCACCACTCTATAAGTGCGATGATGAGCAGGTGTGTGCTGCATCTCAACACAGAGTGTGAAAAAGGCAATAGCTGAAATGGCAAAGAAAAATTCAGCTTGCCAAAACAGCAGTTGCAAATAAACCCATTGTATTCCATGGAGAAATGAGAGGGTGTTGAGGAGACCCAACAAAATCCTCCAAGTGAACCATGAGCCATCGTTTGGTTGCATCCCTTGCTCAGCTGTTGCAAGGTTAAAGACATTGACCTAGGCGATGAGCTTGGGGCTCATAACCTAAAGCAAAGTAGTGTAGTCAGGAGACAGAGTGGCTTTTGGGCAAAGCCTAAAGTCTACTTCTACAATGCAGTGGAAGTTCTTAGGTAAGGACTGTAAGACTTACTAAGTGTTCACTTGGGGTGACTTTCTAGCTGGGTGTTTGAGTACTATTCAACGGATGTTGAACTGTTACTATTTGTGGACTTGGAGGTCCAGTATATATACACTACAGACATGGTCTGTGCGTGGTACATGGAGTTTTGTTCAACTTGTGGGTTGAACTACATACATATAGTGAGTATGACCTTCCATATAAGTGTCTCTCAAGTATCGTACTGAGTAAGCATAGAATGCCATAGAACATATAAGAAGGAATGATGTCATAGACACATCATCCTGACGTCATAAAGCCTAGACCTTTCTCCATATGGTGTGACACTGGTAATGTCCAGTAGCCAGTCATAGAATCACATGCAGTGGTAAACACATGCAAGTGTTGTGTCAGTGACAAACACACATGACAAATCTCCTAAGAACAAATAGTGAGCATCTGTTACATAACACCAGCGCTAATACTTCATTTGTTCAACAACACTCATATAAAGGAAGATCATCAGTTGTTCTTTGAGGGATACAAATCTAGAGTTGTCATGTCCAAGCTCACAAAGTTCCTCAACAAGCCTCATGAATACATGGGCATGCATTCTGAGCTTGCAATGAATCCACCCAGGATGCCCTATCAACAACTCAATCAACCATGCTTCACCAGAAAGTGCCAAGGTATGGTATGGTTCTGGTTCCTTCCTGAAGTTGTTGGATTTGCTGATGGTGGCCATCATGCTGATGATAATGCTGATGAGGATCCTACCATGCACTGCTGCACTTCCACTGAGTGATGTAGGTGATCATTGTCATCCATGAATGTGGTTCAGATCTCAGCCAGGCTAAGCAAATCATCTGATTGAATCTCAGACATTGGCATTACCCAGACACCACACTCAGACTTCACAAACAAACAACAAAACTTCTCTAATTCCTGGTCTCTGAACTAGCTCTTAGAATTGAAACATTATTTTAATGATATCCTTTCATTATGGCATTACAATTGATTGCAAACACATTGAAATTAATTTATAATTTTTCCGACATACTGCATTGTGTCTGAATACCATTATTATAACCACTGTAAAGTCAGTTGACATAATCAAAACTTTTCTCTTGCATAAAAATCTGATATTTTACTTTAGTTCAAATGTGTGTCAAAATCTAAGATTTTCCAATACATTTTCCCACTAATTTTCATGCCTGGAAAATATTGGGGTTCCGGCTGTGTTATGGGGGCAAGAAGTTCTTTGTATTGACCCCCATTAGGTTGGTGACACATCACATTTTCCTCAAGTATCCTCTGAACAGAGGCCACGATGACTGGATATGAATTACTTCTTCGCTCTCATTCCAACTGACTCTCGGCCGATGCACTAGGACGTCTCTCGTCGCAAGACGATACCTGTCAGGGAGCTGCGTGATCGCCAATCTTGCTGGCCTATCAGGCTATCGACCAAGTCTTGCACTTAACAACATTAAATCAGGGGCTTGAGCTCCGCAGTAGAGCACACCGCCGAATTCTTTGTCCTTCGTTTGTAGCACTCATCAATTCTCCGTGGTACTCGCGGCCAGAAAGGATGCCGTTGAGGTTTTGCCCACTGCCCCAATCTTGATCGTGTGCCCCATCTGAGCCCAAGGAACCCTATGCCATTGATCTGCATATGCTCTATCAGGTTACTTTTCTACAGCGCCTCAAGAAATTACATACCTCGTGTCCACCTCATGGTTCCCCAATCTTTGTCATAAAGGGGCTCGATCCCGTGAAGCTGATGTGCTACTCCTCCTTCCTCACTCACCATGGATAGCTCATACATACCTCCGCCTGTCTTTGATGACGACGAAGACCTATACGTTCCCAGTACTCAAGATAAAGGGAAGCGAAGGGCTGATGGTATCTGTTACATTGAGGTGTCGCGATGTCGTTTCTGATCTTTATCTAGACCCTTTCAACGACGCATATTCTTGGGCAGGATCTAGTTCCAGCTCAATGACCGACGTGGGGGGTTATCCTCCTTCATTTGACTCCTCGTCGGACAGGTCCTCCATGAATCTAGATGGTCCACCAATCCAGTTCCTTAGCGACAGTGACTCCGAATCAACTGTGTCGATTGTAACTGGGTATGCTAACAAACGAGGTGCTACTAAGAGCACTGAGAGCGACGACGACGACGACGACGATTCCAGCCAAAGTTTATATGAATCAGTGGCATCAGATCTCCAACCAAGTTCACCAACGGATGACAAAGTGAGTGAAGTCATGTCAACGAAGTGTGGAAGCTGATGATTTCGCAGATGGACGTGGACGAGATTCACGACCCACACGACGATTTGGATTTGGCTTGCTCTATCACAGGATTGTACAGGGTGCTTGATTTAATCATCGAGCAGGGGAGTGGTGGACTGGGTAATACTCTTTGTCGTGTCAAACAAGTCTTTTGCTCACGTCTATCCCAGTTGACAAGATAATAATCTCTCAGAATTCTCTGCAAGCTTTCATCAATAGTGTTTGCCCTGGTGCATACGCTTCCATGACAAAGGTTAACTTCAAAGTACTGGATAAATACGTCATTAAACCTGTAGGCATTTATGGAAGCAAAGAGGAAATTGTTCGGCTCCTTTTGGAACTTGGTGTCACTGACGAAGCCGTGTATGTCGTTTGCAATGTATTGTGCACTATTGACTGAAATTTCCTTTTTAGGGCTGCACAACTACTTGCGGACCCGGGCATTCATGGACAAGCTCAGCGGGTCCTTCGCTCTGGGCTGTATATTCTTCGGCGAACAGAACAGCAGAACAAAGCAGAACATATACTGGCCTGAAGAAAACACGTGGGATGACTCGGCGTCATCTCCAGTTCGCCGCAACCGTGTGACATTCATGAGGTTCGTTCTACCTTCCATTGCCCGTACACGTTTTGAATCGTCCCTCTCAGGTACCTCACGAAGATGTGTGATCAGATTGTTTCATTGATGTCTTCGGAACACTCCCAGTCCATCATCTGGAATGAAGGTGACGACAATCACAATGATTCCAGAGATGAAGATGACGAGGGTGGTCGAATCATAACTTGTGTCGTGGATAGAACAAACGAACAAGAAGAGTCTGTGCAAGTTCGGGAGGGGTTCAGGGTATGTGGCTCCCATCTCTTGACCAAACAAACTGCAATGTTCACCATTTAGGTTCAATCTGAGCATATTTCCCTTTCCAAATCAACCATAGGTGGATCTTCCGATCAAGTCCAGATGAAGCCAGTTCTTCTCTTTGGAGAGACGGCCCAGGGTTTTATGACTGTGAAACACCAGCCAGCGAAGCGTGTGGCCGATGTTTACAAGGGACGATCTTTCACTTCTTTACAGTTGGAAGGCTACCTGTAAGCGCACTATCGGGCATGCTGTGTTCGTCTCAACCACATTCTCTGTCTACTAGAGCATCAGATCATCTATGTATCAGCGAATCCATAGATGACCAGTCGCTCAAGATACTCGTCCGCGCAGGCCTGCAGAGACGGTTTCCCAAGGAATGTAACAAATGGACGCACGAGTCTACAGCTGTGTACGCAGACTGTCAGAGAAAGCGAGACGACGAGTTACGGGAAGTGATGATGAAACTGGACAAAGAAAAGGAAGGCCTGGCTGCAGCCGTTCGGGAGGTTGTCATTGAAGAGGCTTTAAGATTGTATCCGTGCGTTCTCCTTTTTTTAATCCACCTCTTACCTATTTCTTCGATAGTTTCCTCGAGAAGCAATCATTTGCGAATACAGGGAAAGTTTTGTCAGCTCCTCCAGGTAAGGGCCCTCAAATATCAAGAGTCCTGTATGTTATCTCATTGTTTATAATAGTGTCTTTCCAGGAAATCGCTACTCTCTATCCAGAAGCGCATGGCATTTTTCACCAAAACAAGGATCCGTTGACCAAGATATCCGAACCCGAATTTCGGAATATTAAGAACCGGCTATGTCTCTCTGTGGAATTTTCCTCGAGGGCCAAAGACTTGGACAGTAGTCTACGCAACTCTGTTGCAGAAGCCGCCTCGATGAATGGTCTCAAAGCGGCCCAGAATGTCCTGGAATCTACCTTCAAAAGCGAACGGACTTCAAGTAAGAGTGTCAAGGAATACTACCAGGATTGGAAAGCCTATTTGTCGGGCTCTAGTGACGAAATGGCTTCCCTTGCACGACGCATTCTCCAGGAAGCTAATGGTAAAGCTGTCAATATTGCTGACAGCCGTTTTTTCTCGGAGGTCATCAAAGTATCCAGTATCCAGAAAAACAAACAGCTCAAACCTTCAATCCAGAGGGCGAAGGACCTCACACAGCAGTATTTGACGTCTGCTATCCCCCGACTGGTAAACAAACTCGTCGAATTGATTAAAAAGGTCCAAGAGGATACGTGTAGGAGAATAGTCAAAGCTGAAACTGCGAGTTACGAAGACGAGGAGCAGCGCAAATTGAGATTAGAATTGATACGCCGCGTCAATGGTTCAACGGCTCAGATGCAGCATCCGTGAGTTCCGAGTCCTTAGCGAAGGGCTGAGGTGAATCGATGTTGGTTTTTAGGCACACCCTGCGTATCGATTTCGCCGAAGTGGTTAAAGGGTCATATTACTATTCCTACTCAGATTCATACAGACTTTCAGGCGCTCGTGAGACTCAAGAAGATCCCATGACATGCTTCACCATCCGTACCATGAGGCTGACGGAACAAGACCAACATGACTTACAGCTCAACCCGTCAACCATTCCTTCTCCCCGCTTCCGGTTTGAATATAAATTCCGGTTACCCCAGGGGTATACCGTGATGTGCGCAGTTCCTCATTTCGAAGCAATAGCATTTGGTTAATTTGAGCCCAGGCGCGCACAACTACTTCCAGCCGAAAAACTATTGCTTATCGTGGCCGACCGTTCTGGAAACCCAACTGTGTATCTTGAGAATCTTACTGCTATTGATGGAGCCATCGAACGAGGGCATGGAAAGATACTGAACCGCGAGAGGATCGGTCAGGAATTCGTCCTAGCCTTCGACGAATCCAAGCGGATGCTAAGTGTCGTCTCTTCCGAAAAGGTGTGTCCTTGGTCTACATTAGATTAAAGGATGTTCGTAAAGACCACCCTTAGCTACTTTTGCATATCTTTGTGTACGATGACACTAGGGGCTTTCAAGCACAAGGAAGCTCTATCAACTTGAATACCTGGTACGGCGAGGGAGTGTCTATCCGTCACGCATGCTTTGTCAGTGGCAGCGAAGAACTCTTACTTGTGGATTCACAGAGTCAAGCGAGGATTTTCTCTTTAGTTACCATGCAGTTTCGGTTAGCAAATTGTTCTCCTTTGGGGTCTTAAGCTCATTCATTCGTGCAGACCCGCAACACTCACCCTCCGTGGCGTTCCATCAAGTGTCCAGTCGACGCCTGATGGATCGTGCTTGTTGGTTTCCGAGAATGGAGCTGAACCTGCACTGACTGCGTATCACTGGAACTCTTTTGGTTCGACGGATGGTACCGAACTCATTATTCCTGACTTTCCCGCTGGTGAATCTTTCGTCGTCACTTCACTAATCTCAAGGACAGCTGTCCACCTGTTGTGGTTGGACTTCTCATCCCGCAAATGCCGGTCCTATGCACTTGACATCACCCGTCGAATCACTGAATTCATGTTCCGAGAAAAGAGTAGCCGTGGAACATCTAACAAGGCAACGAACACATCTGCGCACAACTGTCTCGTTGACTGTCATTCGGAGGTGTGGATCCGCTTCCCAGTACTGGCAGCAGTCCAGCGGGAAACCATATCCTCTGCCACTTTTCGAAGTCAGAGGACCCTGGTGTTTGTTACGGACCGCAACTTCGAAATGTTCGCCTCACACTTCTCTGAAATGATCTATACTTTCGAGCGAACAACCAAGAAGCCAACGGGCGACGTTCTGAAGTCTATCAAAGTCTCAGCTGCTTCATTCGCTGTCTTCGCCCAAGAGCTGTGTGGCACTAAGCAGTGGAATGTCTCACAGTATCGCGCAGGCGAATGGATAGTAGACTTCTTGTGTTTAATTCCTATCCACATCGCGGTGACAAAAGAGAACCGCTTTGTCCCGCTGAAGGATGGTGTCTATTCACCAGAATTAGAGAGGTCACTTTTAGGCGCGGAGGTGAACCGTATCGTCGACAGCATTTCGTTCGGGTGGTACGAGTCGCTCTTCCAGTCATATATGGCAACCAAGGCAATTGAACTCTATCACGTCAAACTATGGTGAACTAACAATACAACAGCCGGTTCGGGTTGTGTCCTCCATGGGCGAACAATCAGTTGGAAAGAGTTATGCTCTGAACCACCTCGTAGACACCTCGTTTGCGGGATCTGCGATGCGCACGACTGAGGGGGTGTGGATGTCTGTCACTCCGACTGAAAAGGAATTGGTCGTGGCTCTAGACTTCGAAGGTTCGTCAATCCATTTTCATTGAAGTTTAGTCTTTTGCCGGAGTATTTCTTCAGGCGTCCATAGTATAGAACGGTCGGCCCAAGAAGATACCCTACTCGTCTTATTCAATACTGCTATCACGAATTTGGTAGGTTGTTCCTAATCGCTGTAAGTTGCAGATCAATAACAGGGCGATAGGTTCTGTTCCGCAACAACTTCGCTCTTAGTCGCGATATCACCGGATTGTTCCAATCGTTCCAGTCTAGCGCAACGGTCCTAGACCCTGCGGCAAATCCGTCTTTGTTCCAGTCAACCTTGGTTATCATTATCAAAGTAAGCTTCAGGCATGGTGCTCACGTTCAGCGTCTGAAAAACATCTCCAGGACGTTGTGGAGGCAGACAGAGCGGAGATTGCAAGGGAGTGAGTCATCGTGTAGTCGAGAGGACAAATGATATGTTTACCAAATGGGGTATCAGATTTTCGTTGAAGTTTCAGAGGATCGTGCAGGACGAGCAAGAAGCGAACTTCATTACCCGCCTTCACGCTGGAAAACTGGCGATAGTCCCATGGTATGCTCTAACATCAACCATATGCAAAGTGAGACTCATTCATTTCAGGCCCGTCATCGAATCCAGAGACTTCTACAAGTTGTTTCCAGCCCTGAAGCGGCGTCTTGATCAGCAAGTCTTGACTCATCATGCTGCAGGGGAATTTATTCACAAGATGAAGGCCTTGATGGCGAAACTCAAGGTGTGTCAGGAGTTACAGATATCTTCAACGCTGACGTGGCTCCAGGCCAATGATTGGGGTGCAATGTCCCGTAAGCTCTGTGATGTACTATCTTGACACTGTTATATTTAATTCCATTTAGAGACCATGGCTTCGCACCGAGCGCAGCTGTTATCTACGTTACTGCCCAACGCTTTGGCATTCGGGTTCCAGGAGATTCATCCCGAACGCGAGCCTCTTAAGGTAGCGCATTGATGCATGGCATTCTGTCTCAATAATCTGATGTTATCCCAGAACCTTGACACGGATGTGCCCATAGAGTTGCTAGATACAGAGGCACAACTCTTCCTTGCGGTTGGAGCAGCGCCTCAATCTGAGGCTCGTGAACGAGCATTGTCGATCCTTCGAAGTTCATGGAAACAATGCGAAATCCGCCAGCGAAAACCTGATGCAGAATGGACAGAAGGCTTATCCCAATACCTGGATGACATTGTCAACTTGCGGATTGATCACGTACGTGAATGGCTTGCCCAGAATTTGTCGCGTTTCCAGGCAGGACATGCGAGTATCGAGGAACTTCGGCGGACTTTTGAAGGAGCTGTCGTCGATTTGAAGAGCAATGTGCAGCTTTGCAAGTTGCAATGCACTAGTTGCCAGTTGTTGTGCGTGCTGAGTCGCTTCCACGATGGCCCACACTCTTGCCAAACCAACCATTTCTGCATACACGAGTGTGATTTTTGTCAAGAACTTAGGGAGTGTGGCATGACGTAGGTCGTAAATATGATCTCGCTGTATGCTGAAGTCACCTTCGTGTAGCGCTGGTCATGCAGGGAAACACATGTCAGATTCCATCTACCTTATAATGCCGTGACTTACTCTGACATTTAGTTGCGTTGTCAATGCTCACTTGTGTGCGAAGCCTTGTAAGTTTGAAGGAAGATTCGGATGTCTTCACGAATGCGTCAATGTTGGGTGTTCCTGTCATTTCAGAACTGTTTTCTCATCTACTTTAAGATTATTGACCATGTGGACGAACATTTATGTGCTGCCCCAGTACATGCATGTGGACAGGCAGGTCATATCGTGGTCCGAGTCGTGGCACAGACTTACCAACCTTCCATCCTGCAGCCATGCAGTTTATCTGATATAAAGCTTGTTGACAGTTCAGAGTATTCGTGTCCTGGCTTATGTCGAATTCCTAGGTAATGCGACTATACTCCAGAAAGAAAAATAGTAAGATTACGGGGGCTAATATCTCAATAGTGATGTTGCTCATCGCCGACATGAATGCGAAGCTCGCCTCTGTCCGATTACATGTCAACTATGCAAGCGGCTTTGTTCCAACCAGGACCATATGCACGGGTTGGAAGATGGTGAAATCCATCTCTGCGGGTGGGTCATTAACAATGACTTAACTTACACGCACCCTGATCGTGGACATAGGCAAGAACACCTTTGCACTTCTGGCTGCTCCGCCCCTGGAATATGTGAAATTGAAACCGCTCCACAATCCATCGAAGCAACTTTCACTGGCAGACATGAAACCTTTCAATACACAAAAGTATGTGACCATCTACTTATATTTTTCCCTGACCAATCTCCCTCGTGTAGTACTCTCAAGGTAAGTTGTATGTAGCTTCTGTGAACTCAACTTATCCGACTCAGTGGCGAAACGACTCAAATGCGTGAAATTGATCCCCCCTGGTGCAACAAAGCACAAGGGTTCACACAACCACAGCCTTGATAAGAAAGTTATTCACTTTTGTGAAGCTAGGTCAATCTCGTGATCCTCGATTCATGAATGTTATTCTGACCTTACTCTTTACTCCTTGCGATAGGTGCGAAAATTGCGGGTATTTCTGTACGCTACCGCTCGGTATGGTGGCTCTTATTGGCGTGTAAACATAGTGGCTCACTGTTGTGTAGGCCATCCCCAACAAGAGCACGAAACACGGCACGGCTCGATGTCCCGCACACGATGGACTATAGATGGCGATGATACTGAAGCCCTCGAGGTAGAAGGCAGAAGATTCTCAACAAACGATGAAGGTGCTCCAATGATGTGCAACCTGCTGTGTCAAGCGCTAGGTCGTCATGTACACATCGACTACTGTCGTTCGGATGATGAAGCTGCTTGTACTGGCAATGACGAGATACAGCACATTGACAGACGCCTACTACCTGACCCCGATCGCCCCAAGGATTACGTTACTCACAGCTTGTTCTGGAAAAGAAGTGGTGAGGATGCATTCTCTAAGACAGTCATCAAGGTAATGTTGTTTAGGTTTCAAGGACCCTTATTCAAAAGAAGAGCAAGCGCTATTTGCAAAATGGTAAGCTATTCGGTATGTTACATTACAAATGCAAGCTAACACTCGAGCAGTGATTCTATGTGCCCTGGTAAGCTACTTCATTGTGACAGAGCCACCGTCATCATCGGAAACAGGCCCGGAACATACTGGCGACGCTGGAAATCTTCCTCAGCCTTCGTACTGTGCCTTGCCAATGTTTCATCCACTATCAGACCCGAGTGTTGCACCAGCTTTGGGATACATATCCAATGATGGGCATCATTTTAACTGTCGAAATCCTGTCGTGATGCAGCAAGCGTTCCATGTGTATGTACCCTACCCAGTTTGTCGTGACCCATCTTGACTCGCTGGCTCGGCAGAATTTTTGTTGCAGATAGGTGATGGTTGTACTCCTGGTTCATTCTTCGAGTTGACCTCCGTACCAGATCTGGGTCCATGTATTACGATGATAGGCGGCCTTTGCAAAATACTCCAGTATCTGCAAGAATTTCTGCTACCTCAAACAACAGATTTGGTGCGGTGCTCTCCTCACTCTTCAGCTTCTGGTCTGCTCGTGCGGCAGCTATTGGGTCCGGTGGCAATGCAGTTCGCAGAGATGCTTATAGCGTCATCCTCTTTAATCATGGTGTTCTAACTGCAATCGAAAATGACTTCACAAGTACTCCGGATCAACTTCTTGACATCCTCCTGCCTTATGATGCAGATGGAGGTACCAATTATGCTGTTGCTATTACCCATGCTCAAGCTCTCATGGAAAGAAGCTGGAGCACAGAGAGGTAAAAGGGCATCCTGAGAAGTTGTTGAGTAGGCTACTGAGAACGCTTTCAGGTCTCCTGTCATCATCTTTCTCTCCGACGGAGAATGCCAAATTGCGGATCAGACTATGCAAGACCTATGTCGCGCTTCGGTCCACCTTGGGTATGAGCCTACGATCCTCGATCTTGTTATTATATCAACTTCTGACGAGTACTCTGCAGAAAGGCCATATCCTTCCACTCCGTGTCGTTTGGTCCAGATGCATCCTCTGTATACCTCCGTAGAATGACGGAAATTGCACAAGATGCTCAAAACAATGCCCCGAGGGACCCCCTCGCTCCTCCTGCTGCTACAGTCATGTCGACATACACCCAGGCCCTTGATACCGTATGCTTTCTCCCCTCAGTCTCTCACTGATCTATCCTGATTGTACTGCAGGTACAACTTGCAGAGACATTCCTCGGAATTGCGGAGTCGCTTAGGAAGCCACGGGGTGCATTGATGCATTGAACGGATTTCCTGATAAGATTATCGACCTCTCACTAGTCTGATATTCGAGTGTATTAACACTGACGCCAGTCGCCGCTGAATATGAGAAACACCCATTTTGAATACCTATGTATATCCCCCCAAATTTCATCCCTGTTACTCGGTATTGGGAAGTTGAAACTTTCCGATTCAGGAAGGACGGTAAACGCTGTTTGAACACGATTTCCTTATCTGGACATGATGACGATGTGGCAAAATATTTGTTACTGACGTTTTTGCAAACTGCAGTAACACATCCATACTACAGACACCTGTCATGGAAATAATACACAGTAGAGACTGACAGACGAGCCCACTAGTCATGGAATGACTAACGGTAAAACCTGCGCTTCGCAACCACCGAGGCAACTTCACCGACACATTCAACCCCCATGCTCCCATCTTGACTCTCAGCTCTCAACTCGTCGCCTGACCACTCTACCGATGCAGAACTAGTGCCCTCATTTCGGTGCCAAACAAATGGCTTTGCAATGGTGCATAAAGGTGTTGTGGTACTGGTGCTTCTAGGGTCCATTCTGGTGTCTATTCCAATAGTTATGTTGAGTGAACTGTACGAAATGGCTGGGCGCACATCGACCCACATTCATATGAGTTGATAGGGCCGCTCAGTTGCCTAGACCCTTCACGAGAAAGAACAGTGTCACATTGTACGACCCGTGCGATGAGATATTTGTTCGTGAGTCGAGTAGAGAGGGAAACCAACAGTGAGTTGAAATGGCGGCTGCTTGGAAGCGACAGTCCAAGTGGCCTGTGTAGAGTGACTGGGCCATCGAAAAAGGCGTTGCTCTGGTGGGCTATCACATAGTCGCTGTCTGTATTGTACCCATCCTTGGAACATATTCTGTGCTGCCTTGGAGTGGCGTTCACCTTCGAAGCAAGAGACTTGAGGTCAACAAAGATGTTTCCTTCACAGCGGAAATCCTTCGAGTCCATAAAGTGACCATAATCCCCCAGCTGTTCTTGTAAGACCCAAGGACAGCCTGAATATATGTATACTCACCTTTATTCCATCAGGTGCTGTTGAAAATTTCATGGAGATCCCATCTACAAGGAGTTCATACCAATTCCACTCGCTCCGACTATGACGTATCATAAGACCCCACATGTCACGGTTGGGGTCATTAGTTCTCTAAATAGCGTAATATCAATGTCAATGAGATAATGGAGGAGAGTTCACCCACCTCAACGTCAAAGCCTGTCCATTCATCTGGTCTATTAGAGAAACCAGGATACCGAAATGCCTCGATCATAATTCCAGAATTTCTTGAACTCTCCCACACAACGCATGAAGCCCGCACATTCCAGGTTGATCGAGGGAGATGGATTTGCCTGCTGCACACACGGCTGTATCGTTCACCTCGCGAACGCGCCTCAGCCATGGCTCGGGCATGCTCTGGCCCTCTGACCAGCATTTTCTTGTGTTCTTCTTTGGCATAGTCCTCCCACGAATGCCCGTTCCTTGCACTAGTAGATTTCTCGTAGTCGAAATGTATCCAATCCTGGCCAAAGCATTGTCCAAAGCCCACAGCAAAGCGACAGTCAGCTTGACGGTCAGAATAAACTTTCACATAAAGAGGATCAGTGCTGGTTACTATAAGTGTATTTCCTGTGAGTCTCGATGGATACGTGCCGCAGTAGGTGAGACCATTCTCGGTTACCGCACGGTCATCGAATTCGAAAGTGGTGTCGCGATGCTGTTTGTCTTGGTATCTGAGATAGAGTTGGCGGAATTGTAGAGTTGGTTCTGTAGGAATTCCATTCGACGTAAAATATCTATAATAATTGGAATCCCACAAAGCCAAATTTATGGCCACCGGTGGACACGATGGATCAAAGCGGCATGGCAACCAGGCTTCGAATACTGAGCGAGAGCCAATATAGGGACAGAGGAGAAGCCAAATTTGTATGCCACGATTTGTGATAGGGAATGTCCCAAATCGATCTTCCTCCACCGAATGCAATTCGTCTTCGGGAATGTACTTTTTGAGATATCGGATGAATTCATTGTGGTCCATAAGCTGCATTTTAGAACAATCCCGGAAGAAGCTTGGGTCGTCAGCCAAGACACTACCAGTTCGCCCAAATCGTGCCAATGGATCCCAGGCAAAAACACTGTGGTCATTGGACGCACGAATTATCTCCAGCTGAAGACGATGAAATGCTTTCTTTCCCTCTCCATATAACATCGGCATATTTACATCCAGGAGGCCCATCAGGGAATAAGCTTTATCCTCGACTCGAGTTGTCGTCCTATTGGCAGCCCATGACATGATTTGAGCAACGCAAGGACGATTTGAGGAAAGTCCATTTGTCAATATATGTTGTGGAACCGCAGTGATGCCTGTTAGAGCATGTGCCAGGGACCTCTTGTCACCTATGCACTGCCAATCCCTGCTGAAGAACTGAACATTGTTCGGTGCTATCATCTCCTGTAGGGTCCACCCACGCGAGAACCACTCTGGCCACCCATTGGAATGGGGATACCTCTTCTTGTCGCTCGTAGTGGGGAGGGATGAACCAGGGACGTCGTGGAGGTACGCATAGCATACACTCGAGTTTTCGTACCACCGGTACATGGAATTGATCGCCTCGGATAGCTCTGCGCTGCTTCGCTTGTCTATACAACAGGCGTCGACCCACAACCATTCGTATCCATCCCTCTTAGCCTGCCCACAGCTATCCAGGATCTTTTGATATCCTTTACACTGTCGAATTTCATCTCTCTCCTTGTCCTCCATCGCTGCAAGGTTGACCATCTCTTCATAGTTTACTTCTTGCTCGATCCACCGATGGGATAAGATCGCATAGTCCGTGGTTTCATCATTACGGAACGCAAGGACCTTGGTTCGACGATCCACTTGCTTTGCTGTTTTAATCAACACCTCTCTTTCGAGAAAGGCTTTTACGTTAATCAGGCGCATCCTGCATAAATCCATGTATATCATTAGACCGTAATCAACGACTGTACCATGGTATCTATACCTCCTCTAAACGAATTGGTGCACGTGTAGTTGTGACGGCTGGTTAATTGATCGAGGTCTTATAAACGTTGAGAAATGACAGAGGAAAGCTGGTGAAGGACGCTCGCAAGAAAATTCGTCTGCCTAAACCCTCGTTGACGATTGACGGTGGTAGAAAGGCACGAGGGCCACACGCTGTTTCCCGACCGAAAGAGCCCTCGGAGAACCTGCAACCCCTTCGGCGCGACTAGCAACTGATCGATGATCACCCGACGACATACTATAAAGCTAGTAATACGTGGCCTAATTTTAGAGGAACGACTATCTTCCTCTCTCTCTTAGGGTCTGCCTACAGGAGACTAAATATGTGGTGACTATGTATATGCTAGTGCGATAAGATCCGTTCCTCCCTTGGATTCAATGCCCCTGCCATCGCCATGTATTCTAATTCCACTACACGATAGATCAAGAGAACGACATGTACTCGTACCACTCTACTTTTCCTAGCAAGGACTGAGAGCAATGTCGAAAAGTGCGCATGTCTATGACATTCAGACGAGTGGGCACACAGTGAATGCAACCATTCATGAATCAGGGGTTTCTCAGATGACAAATGTTTACAGAGGAGACTGGCGCCGGGCTCACTGGGTAATAGTACAATCAAATATCAGACTACTGAGAGCTCTATCAATGGGAAATCATTCAATGCATCAGGGCACCCCGTGGCTTCCTAAGCGACTCCGCAATTCCGAGGAATGTCTCTGCGAGTTGCACCTGAGATACCATGAGGGAAGATTAGTAAGGATAATAGAGAAGGCATACCGTATCAAGGGCTTTGGTGTACGTCGATCTAACTGTTGCAGGAGGGGGAGAAAGTGGGTCTCTCGGGGCGCTCTTCTGAGCATCTTCCGCAATCTCTGACATTCTACGAAGAGATGTGGAGGATGCATCATGACCAAATGACACAGAGTGGAACGACACGGCCTTTCTGTTGAGTATCTGTTAGAAATAATAATGAGACCAATGATCACAGGCTCATACCCAAGCTGGACCGATGCACGGCATAGGTCTTGCATAGTCTGATCTTCGATGCTGCATTCTCCGTCAGAAAGGAAGATGATAACGGGTGACCTGAAAAGAATTTCAGTAGCCGACTTGATGCCTCCCAAGGATGCTCATTCACCTCTCTGTGCTCCAGTGCTTTGTCATCAGACTTTCAGCACGGATAATGGCAGCAGTATAATTGGTACCTCCATTTGCCTCGTAAGGCAGGAGGGTGTCAAGAAGTTGATCCGGATTACTTTGAAAATCGTGTTCGATTGCAATCCGGGCACCATTATTGAAGAGAATGACACTATAGGCATCTCTGCGAATTGCGCTGTCACCAGACCCAATGGCTGCTGCACGAGCAGACCAGAAGCTGAAGAGCGAGGAGAGCACTGCACCAAATCTGTTGTCCGAAGTGGCACATATTTTTTTGGAGGCCGGAGTATTTCGCAAAGGCCGCCTATCCGTGTTAGACATGGACCCAGATCTAATACGAAGGTCAGCTCAAAGCACGAAGTAGGGAATACAACCATCACTTGTCTGCAACAAAAATTCTGCAGAGCCACCGAGTTAACTTAAGTCATGACAATCTCGATAGGGTACGTACACATGGTACGCTTCCTGCATCACGACGGGATTTGGACAGTTAAAATGATGTCCTCCATGGGATATGTATCCCGAAGCCGGTATAACACCCGGAGACGATGTTGGATGAAACATCGGCAGTGTACAGTACGAAGGCTGAGAAGGATTCCCAGTGTCGCCAGCATGTTCCGACCCTATATTTCGGTGATGATAGTATCTCTGACAAAGTGAGATAACTTACCACTGCACATTGCATCGCTGCTGGGGTGTTAGCGTGCACTACAATGCAGTACGCCAAATAACTTACCATTTTGCAAACGTCGCTTGCTCCTCTTTCGAATAAGGGTCCTTGAAACCTAAACAGCATCACCTTGGCAGTTGTTCTTAGTTCTATGTGCACGCTTACCACTCCTTTTCCAGAATAAGCCATGAGTGACGTAATCCTTGGGACGATCGAGGTCAGGTAGCAGGCGTCTGGCGATATGCTGTATCTCGTTGTTACCAATACAAGTCGTCGCGTCGTTGGAACGACAGTAGTCGATATGTACGTGACGACCTAGCGATTGGCAAACTAAGTTGCACATCATTGGAGTGCCTTCATCGTTGGTTGAAAATCTTCTTCCTTCGACCTCAAGGGCTGCAGTATCATCAGTATCATCGGGATCATCTATGGTCCATCGCGCGCGGGACATGGAACCATGCCGTGTTTCATGCTCTTGTTGGGGGTGGCCTACAAGGCAGTAAGCCATCATATCTACAAGTCAACAAAAGAGCAGTCATACCGAGCGGTAGTGTACAAAAATACCCGCAATTTTCACACCTATCGTACAGAGCAAGGTTAGAGAAAGGGAAAAATTTGTGAATCAGGTATCACGATATTGACCTAGTTTCACAAAAGTGAACGACTTTTGTATCAGTGCTATGGTTGTGTGGACCCTCGTGGTTTGTAGCACCAGGTGGAATCAGCTTGACGCATTTCAGTCGTTTCGCCACTAGGCTAGATAAGCCAAGGTCACAGAGGCTTTGTACAACTTGCCTTGAGAGTACTGTGCGACGGCGATCGGTCAGCGAGAAAAATACAGATGGATGATAACATACTTTTGTGTACTGGAAAGTTTCATGTTTGCCAGTGAAAGTCGCCTCTATGGACTGTGGAGCCGTTTCTATTTCACATATTCCTTGGGCTGAGCAGTCAGAGATACAAAGATGTTCTTGGCTATATCCATAATCAGGGTGTGTTCCAGCTAATTCATGATATCAAATAAACCTACCCGCACAGGTGAACCTCGGCATCTTTCAACCCATGCATATGATCTTGATTGGAACAAATCCGCTTACACAGTTGACAGGTAACAGAACAGACACGAGCTTCGCATTCATGCCGGTGATGAGTGACATCACTAATGAGATATTAGCCCCTGTAATCCAACATGTATTTTGTCTCGTGGGGAGTAACATTACCTAGGGATTCGACATGATCCGGGACACGAATACACTGATCCGTCAACAAGCTTCACATCAGATAAGCTGCATGACTAGTGTAGGTTGGCAAATCCGTGAGGGGTTCCTGCTACATGCTACGGCATGGCCTACCTTTCCACATGCGTGTATAGAGGCAGCGCACAAGTGTTCGTCCACATGACCAACAACCTAAGCTATATGTGAGAACAGTTCTGGTATGACTGGAACGCCCAACTTTGGTGCATTCTTGAAGACATCCAAGTCTACCTTCAAACTTGCAAGCCTTCCCACATAGATGAGCATTGACAACACAGCTAAGTATCAAACGTGAGTCATGTTATTACGAGATAAAGTAGATCTGACATATGTTGCGCTTTATGGCCAGCGCTATGCAAAGTTGGTGTCAGAAAATGGCAGGATCAGAATTACCACCTACGGCATGCTACATTCCTTAGGTTCTTGGCAAAAATCACATTCATGGATGCAAAGGTGGCTTGTTTGACAAGAATGTGGCCCATCGTGGAAGCGACTCTGGACGCACAACAGCTGGCAATTAGCGCATTGCAGCTTGCAAAGTTGTATATTGCCCTTTAAATCGACGATGGCCTCTTCAAAAGTTCGACGGAGTTCCTCGATGCTCGCGTGTCCTGCCTGAAAACGTGATACGTTCTGGGCAAACCATTCACGTACGTGATCGATCCGCAAGTTAGCGATGCCTTCGAGGTACTGGGATAAGCTTTCTGTCCATTCTGCATCAGAAATTCGCTGGCGTGTTTCACATTGCTGCCATGAACTTTGAAGGATCGCTAATGCTTGTTCACGAGCCTCAGATTGTGGCGATGCTCCTGCTGCGAAGAAGAGTTGTGCTTCCGTATCGGGTAACCCTATTGGCGCGTCGGTGTCAAAGTTCTGGGATGAGCCTCGGATTAGCACAAACAGGAAGGTTTATATAAATGAGCTACCTTGAGGGGCTCCAGCTCAGGATGAACCTCTTGGAAGCCGAATGTCAAGGCATTGGGCAGTAAAGTCAACAACAGCTGCGCTCGGTGAGAAGCCATGGTCTCTAGATGGGAGTAAATACAACAGTCTCCAAATAATATATCGTAGGGCTTACGAGACATTGCCCCCCAATCATTGGCCTGGTGCAGTGTCAGCTGTTGAAGCTGTCCATGAGTCTTGGCACACCTTAAGTTTCGCCATCAAGGCCTTCATCGTGTGGAGGAATTCCCCTGCAGCATGATGAGTTACGGCTTGCTGGTCGAGACGTCGCTTCAAGGCGTAAAACAACTTGTAGAACGCTCCAGATTCAATGACAGGCCTAGAAAGTATGATCTTTCACTTTGCACATGTTCTATATTCTAACATACCATGGAACTATCGCCAGTTTTCCGGCGTGAAGGCGGGTGATGAAGTTCGCTTCTTGCTCATCTTGCACGATCCTCTGAAACTTCAAAGAAAATCTGATCATCCACAAGGTAAGTCCCATCAATGTTTCGAAGACTGGGATGTCTCACTCCTTCGCAATCTCCTTCTTGTCTGCCTCCACAACATCCTGCCAATTTTTATCAGACACTGAATATGCGTAGAATGCCTGAAGCCTACTTTGATAATGATAACCAGGGTTGACTGGAACAAAGACGGATTTGCTGCTGGGTCTAGAACAGCTGCACTAGACTGAAACGACTGAAATAAGCCTGTGATATCGCGACTAAGTACGAAGTTGTTGCGAAACAGAACCTATTTGCGTATTACACGTCTTTTAGCTTGGAGAAACTAGGAATCACCCACTAGATTTGTGATGGCAGTGTTGAATAGGACGAGTAATGTGTCTTCTTGGGCCGACCGCTCTATACTGTGGACGCCTGAAGAAAACCCCCTTCAGAAAAATAAACCGGGTTGGAGACGGGCAAACGCACCTTCGAAGTCTAGTGCTACAATCAACTCATTTTCTGTCGGAGTAGCAGACATCCATACTCCTTCAGTCGTACGCATTGCAGATCCCGCAAACGACGTATCTACAAGGTGGTTCAAAGCATAACTCTTTCCAACCGACTGTTCGCCCATGGACGACACAACCCGAACTGGCTGTTGTACAATTAGTTCCGTACAGTTGAACATCATGAGTTCCAATTACCTTGGTTGCCATATATGACTGAAACAGCGACTCGTACCACCCGAACGATATGCTGTCGACGATATGGTTCACCTTCGCACCTAAAAGCGACCTTTCCAATTCTGGCGAATACACACCATCCTTCAGCGGAACAAAGCGGTTCTCTTTCGTCACAGCGATGTGGATAGGGATCAAGCACAAGAAGTCGACTATCCATTCGCCTGCGAGATACTGCGAAACATTCCACTGCTTGGTGCCGCATAACTGTTGCGCGAAGTCCGCGAACGAGGCAGCAGAGACTTTGGTAGACTTTAGAACGTCGCCCGTCGGCTTCTTGGTTGTTCGCTCGAAAGTATAGATCATGTCGGAGAAATGTGGAGCGAACATTTCGAAGTTCCGGTCCGTGACAAATACTATGGACTTCTGACTCCTGATAGTGGCAGAAGATATAGTCTCCCGTTGGACGGCTGCTAACACTGGGAAGCGAGTCCACACCTCCGAATGACAGTCTATCAGACAGTTGTGAGACAACGTGTTCGTCGCCCTTTTAGAAGTTCCACGAATAGCCTTCTTTCGGAACATGAATTCTGTGATTCGACGAGTGATGTCGAGCACATAGGACTGGCATTTGTGAGATGAGAGGTTTAACCATAACAAATGGACGGCGGTCCTTGAGATCAACGACGTTACAGCAAAGAATTCGCCAACGGGAAGGTTAGGGATGTTGAGTTCGGTACCATCCGTCGAGCCAAAAGAGTTCCAATGATACGCCGTAAGTGTAACCTCAGCTCCATGCTCGTAAAAAACCAACAGGCATGATCCATCAGGCGTGGAGTGGACACTTGATGGAATTTCACGGAGGGTGAGTGTCGCGGGTCTGCACCGAGGAATTAGCTCAACGCCAGAAAAAAGAACATTTAGCCAACCGAAACTGCATCGTAATAAGAGAGAAGATCCTTGCTTGATGGTGTGAATCCACAAGCAGAATTTCTTCGCTGCCACTGACGAAGCATGCGCGACAGATGGATGTTCCCTCGTTGTACCAGCCATTCAAGTTGATAGAGCTTCCCTGTGCTTGAAAGCCCCTACCGTCAGTGTGGACAAAGATATGCAACAATAGCTGTGAGGAGTCATTACGAATATCCTTCAATCCATAGTAAAGAGGGATACACACCTTTTTGGAAGAGATGATGCTCAGCATCCGTCTAGATTCGTCAAAGGCGAGAACAAAATCTTGACCAATCCTCTCGCGGTTCAAAACCTTTCCGCGGCCGCGTCCAATGGCTCCATCAATGGAAGTAAGATGCTCAAGATACACATTTAGGTTGCCAAGATGGTCAGCCACAATAAGCAATATTTTTTCGGATAGAAGCAGTTGTGCGTGCCTGGGCTCATATCAGCAGATTACCTCTTGAGAACGATGTGGCACACATCACAGTATACCCTTGATATAACCGGAATTTATATTCAAACAGAAATCGGGGAGAAGGAATGGTTGATGGATTTAGCTGCAAATCATGTCGATCTTGTTCTGTCAGATCCATGGTACGAACGGTGAAATATGTCATGGGATACAACAGAGTCTCGCGAGCACCCGAAATCTTGTAGGAATCTGAGGACCCGAATGCAAAACGTGATTGTCCTTTATCCGGTTCGAGAGCATCGATACGAAGGGTGTACCTGAAGGCCGATAATAATTCACCCCAGCCTTTTGTCAAAGATCCAGCACTTACGGACGCTGTACTTGACTCGTTGAACTATTGACATGACGTATAAATTGTAATCTGAGTTTTCTTAAATAGTCTTCAATGACGGCCTGCTGAGCGAATACGGCCAGGTTGTACTCGTCCCTTTCCGACTTCATTTTGACCCTCCATTGTGCGTCGTCTCGCCTTTTTCGATGCTGTGCACGCACAATTGTAGAATCACGAGTCCATTTGCCACATTCCTCCGGAAAACGTCTCCACAAGCCTGCGTAGATAAGTCTCTTGAGTGCCTGGTCATCGAGAGATTCACTGATGGATAGATGATCCGATACGCTGGAAGTGAAATGTGATTGAGATGGGTACAGGATGCGCAATGATGCGCTTACATATAGCTTCCCAACTGCAAGGCAGTGAAAGAACAATTCTTGTAATTCTCAATTATACGCTTGGCCGGCTGGTGATCCACAGTCATAAAGCCCTGCGCCGTCTCTCCAAGAAGAAGAATTGGCTTCATCGGAACTTGATTAGGAGATCTATTTGTCGTCGATAAGGAAAGAGAAATGTACTCGGATTGAACCTAGATAGCAAAGCTTACAGATTGATTGGTTGACCCAAAAATTAGGGGTACGTACTTGGAATCCTTCCCGGACTTTTATAGATTCTTCTTGTTCAGTGGTTCTATCTACGACGCATGCTACAATTCGACTGCCCCCAGTAACTTCGGCCCTGGAATTACCGTCGTCGTTGGCTTTATTCCAGAAAATTGACTGGGAGTGTTGTGACGACATCAATGCAACAATCTGATCACACATCTTCGTAAGGTACCTAAAAGAGACGATTCAAAGGTGTATCGTCACCAGAAGGTAGAACGAACCTCATGAACGTCACACGATTTCGGCGAACTTGAGAAGGTGCCGAGTCGTCCCACGTGTTTTCTTCAGGCCAGTATAATACAAAGACTTGTTCCGCTTTGTTTTGCTGTTCGGTCGGCCGAAGAATGTACAGTCCAGAGCGAAGCACTCGCTGACCTTGCCCATGAGTGTTCGGATTCGCAAGCAATTGCGCAGCCCTAAAGAAGGAAACTTATGGGCTTACGCATAATACATTGCAAACCACATACACAGCTTCGTCAGTGACACCAAGTTCCAAAAGGAACCGAACAATTCCTTCTTTACTTCCGTAAATGCCCACAGGTTTGATGATGTATTGATCCAGCGCTTTGAAGTTGACCTTCGTCAAGGAAGCGTAGGCACCAGGACAAACAGTGTTGATGAGGGATTTGAGAGAATCCTGAGAAATGATGATCTTGTCCACTGGGAAGGGATGAGATAGGTCTTTTTGACCACGATAAAGAGCATTACCCAGTCCTCCACTACCTTGCTCGGTGATCAAATCGAGCACCCTGTATAATCCTGTGATAGAACAAGCTAGGTCCAAGTCGTCATGCAGGTTATGAGGATGAACGGCGTCCATCTGCGATATTATCAACCCCCGCACTTCGTTGATGACTTCACTCACTTTGACGTTTGTTGGTGAGCTTGATCGCAAGCTCGGAGTCACTGATTTGTATAACATTTGGTTAGAATCGCTTCCGTCGATTTCAGCACCCTTGGGAGCCCATCGATTGTCCGCATCTACCATCCACTTCAGAGACGACATAACATAGTAATATGACAGTACCATCAGTCCTTCGTGTCCCCACATCTTGATTGCTAGTTATGTATAAGTCTTTGTCGTCATCAAAGACACTCGGAGCTTTGAATGAACCAACCATGATGGATAGAGAGTGAGGAGAGGCACATCAGCGTCAAAGTATCGTCCCTTTAAGGCGAAGGTCATTGGGACCTATTGGGAGCCCACGAGGTGGACACAAGGTACATAATTATTCGCGTAACCTGACATCGTGGATGAACATCCAGCGGCATAGGGTTTGCTCGGGCGGTGCAACAGCAGGCCAGAAGAAAGGGGCATTTATGTCATCCTTTTATTAGCCAAGTTAGACCCAGGTCCTCATCATTTCACTGGGACGCTGAGTGCCTTAGAAGACACTCGCTGAAAGGATAGACACTTGAAGCAACACACCGATGAGGCCCTGGGTCGTAACGCAAACTGTGAACAGGATGGGCGTCCAGATCGAATTCATCGCAGGCGGGAAGGACTCGGGCCTGTCTTGCCAAGACAGTCGGTCCTCGAACAAAACAACGAAAATGCCCGAACGCGACATGCCGACAGCTTCAAAATTGAATCCCCACCTGTTCTGTACGTATCCCACACAATTGAGAGTCCCTACAGCGTATGACACTCACGATACTTTTACCACAAGTACTGTTCAAAGCAGCAGGCAAGGTGACCCGGTACATGCCAATTAATCATTGCCGTCCAGGAATAGACCAAGGTACACCATGTACGCCACCGTCAACTGCCCATTACATCTAGTACGTGATTTGTATGTATGCGATTTACGCATTTACTATAGGCTCCCCTTCTCTGTAATGTCGCGCTTGTGTCCACTGTCCCATGCTACCCAACGACCTTGAAGCACCTTCTCTCACTTCATTCACTATGGATGGCCCATTCAAACCTCGGAATGTCAACATTCAAGGTAAAGGCTGACGGTATCTATCATATTGGCGTGGAATGTCGTTTCTAATCTTTAATTATGTCAATAGTAGCCCAGTGCGACAAACAGGGCGCTTCTATGAATGCTCAGACCGACTTATACAAATCAGTGACTCCGGGCTTGCGATCAGGCTCACCAACGAACGTCAAAGTGAGTGAAGTCATCAACGAAGTGCGGGGGTTGATAATATCGCAGATGGACGCCGTTCATCCTCATAACCTGCATGACGACTTGGACCTAGCTTGTTCTATCACAGGATTATACAGGGTGCTCGATTTGATCACCGAGCAAGGTAGTGGAGGACTGGGTAATGCTCTTTATCGTGGTCAAAAAGACCTATCTCATCCCTTCCCAGTGGACAAGATCATCATTTCTCAGGATTCTCTCAAATCCCTCATCAACACTGTTTGTCCTGGTGCCTACGCTTCCTTGACGAAGGTCAACTTCAAAGCGCTGGATCAATACATCATCAAACCTGTGGGCATTTACGGAAGTAAAGAAGAAATTGTTCGGTTCCTTTTGGAACTTGGTGTCACTGACGAAGCTGTGTATGTGGTTTGCAATGTATTATGCGTAAGCCCATAAGTTTCCTTCTTTAGGGCTGCGCAATTGCTTGCGAATCCGAACACTCATGGGCAAGGTCAGCGAGTGCTTCGCTCTGGACTGTACATTCTTCGGCCGACCGAACAGCAAAACAAAGCGGAACAAGTCTTTGTATTATACTGGCCTGAAGAAAACACGTGGGACGACTCGGCACCTTCTCAAGTTCGCCGAAATCGTGTGACGTTCATGAGGTTCGTTCTACCTTCCGATGACGATGCACTTTTGAATCGTCTTTTAGGTACCTTACGAAGATGTGTGATCAGATTGTTGCATTGATGTCGTCGGAACATTCCCAGTCAATTATTTGGAATAAAGCTGATGACGAGGATTCGTTCGACGAAGATGATGAGGACGGTCGAATCATAAATTGTGTCGTGGATAGAACCACTGAACAGGAAGAGTCTGTACAAGTCCGGGAAGGATTCAAGGTATGTACGGCTAATTCTCGATGAACCCAGCTGCAAGATCCACCATCCAGGTTCAATCTGAGCACATTTCCCTTTCTTCATCGACAACTGACGGGCCACCTGATCAAGTTTCGATGAAGCCAATTTTTCTCTTCGGAGAGACGGCACAGGGCTTTATGACCATGGAGCACCAGCCGGCCAAGCTTGTAGCCGATGTTTACAAGGGACGCTTTGTCACTTCTTTCCAACTGGGAATCTATCTGTAAGTGTACCATCCGGTATTTTGCACCCCTCTCTCAACGACATACTCTTTTTTAGAACATCTGATCACCTATGCATCAGCGAATCCCTAGATGATCAGGCGCTCAAAATTCTTGTCCATACAGGCCTCTGGCGCCGTTTTCCAGAGGAATGTGACAGATGGATGCGCGAGTCTACGGCTATACCTGCACGGTACCGAAGTAGGCGAGACGTCGAATTGCGGACGATGCAGGAGATTTTGGACAGAGAGGAGGAATGCCTGACCGCGGTCGTTCATGAGGCTGTCGTTGAGGAGGTTGCAAGATTATATCCGTATGTTCCCTTTTCATTTAGCCTTCCGTTTATCCATTCTTTCGACAGCTTTCTCCAGAAGCAGTCATTCGTGCATACCGAGCCACTTTCCTCAGTTACACCACTGGGTAAGAGCCAGCAAGCATAGAGAGCGATCATGCGTTGTCTCATTCTGTGTAATAGAAACTTTCCAGGAAATTGTTTCGCTCTATCCAGATGCAGACGATATTTTTCGACGGCACAAGGATCACTTGACTAAGATACGCGATGACGAATTTCGGAGTATCAAGGCTCGGCTATGTCTCTGTGTGGGGTTTGTTTCTAGGACCAAAGGTCTGGAAAGTGCTCTGTGCCGTGAGGTTGCAAAAGCCGCCTCGATGGGTGATTTCAACGCGGCCAAAGATGTCGTGGAATCTGCCTTTAAAGCTGTACAGACTCCCAAGACGGCTTACATGCAACCCGTTGAAGCTTTCAAAACTTTTTGGTCGGGGATAACTGATCAAAAGGTTGCTCTTGTCGACCTTGCTCTCCGTGAAGCTCATTCTCAAGCACGCTACATCACCGACAGCCAGTTCTTCTCAGATGTCATCAATGCTGACTTCATCCGGAAAAAGGCGAAACTAAAACCTTCAGTGTTGCGAGCGAAAGAGCTAGCATACCAATATCTGAGGTCTATTGTCCCACAAGTAGTAACAAATATGGCCAGGTTGATTAAAGCCGTCCAAGAGAATACATGCAGGGCAACGATCGAAGCCACAGCTGTGAGGTACAAAGACGAAATTCAAAGCACACTTAGGTTGCAGTTGATACGTCATGTCAATGATTCAACGACCCAGACACAGCATCCGTAAGTGCCAAATCTCTAGAAGAGAATAGAGCGAACTCCTATCGATTTTTAGATATACCCTACGTATCGATTCTGTTGACGGGGGTAGCGGATTTTCATATTTTTATTCCAGATTGTCAGATTCATACAGGATTTCGGGTGCTCGTGAGACCCAAGTGGATCCAATGACATGCTTCACTGTTCATCCCATGAACCTGACAGAAGAGGATCAACATGACTTGCAGCTAAATCCATCCTTCATTCCTTCTCCTCATTTCCGGTTCGACTATAAATTCTGGTTACATCAGGAGTATACAATAATGTGCGTATCTCCCTCCATTTCGGAGAGGTGCTATCTGATTAGTTTGAGTCTAGACACGCACAACTACTGCCGGCCGAAAAAATATTGCTTATCCTTGCAGACCGTCTTAAAAACCTAAATGTGTACCTGGAGAGTCTTACTTCTATTGATGGAGCTATAAGAAGAAGCTGCGGAAAGGTGCTGAACCGCGAGAAAATCGGCCAAGAATTTGTCCTAGCTTTTGACGAGTCGAGGCGGATGCTGAGTGTTGTCTCTTCTGACAAGGTGCAGATCCCTATCTTCGTGGATTGAAAGATATTCGTAATGACTACCTGCAGCTATTGCTGCATATCTTTGTGTATGTCGACCATAGGGGCTTTCAAGCACAGGGAAGCTCTATCAGCTTGAATGGCTGGTATAGCAAAGGCATATCCATTCGTCACGCATGCTTTGTCAGCGGCAGCGAAGAAATCCTCCTTGTGGATTCACAGAGTCAAGCAAGAATCTTCTCTCTTGTTACGATGCAGTTTCGGTTAGCAAAATACACTCTTCTGTGGCGTTAAGTTCATTACTCGGTACAGACCCGCGACACTCACTCTCCGTGAAATTCCATCAAGTGTCCACTCCACGCCTGATGGATCGTGCTTGCTGATTTCTTCCAAGCACGAGGCTGGGGCTAAGCTTACAGCGTATCATTGGAACTCTTTCGGGTCGACGGATGGTACCGAACTCAACATCCCTAATCTTCCCGTTGGCGAATCCTTCGTCGTCACATCGTTGATCTCAAGGATAGCTGTCCACTTGTTGTGGTTGGACTTGTCATCGCACAAATGCCAGTCTTATGCACTCGATATCACTCGAAGAATCACTGAATTCATGTTCCGAGAAAAGTTTATTCGTGGAACCTCTGATAGGGCGACCAATACATTGTCCCATAACTGTCTGATAGACTGTCATTCGGAGGTGTGGACTCGCTTCCCAGTATTGGCAGCAGTCCAACGGGAGACTATATCTTCTGCCAGTATTAGGAGCCAGAGGTCCGTGGTATTTGTCACAGACCGGAACTTCGAAATGTTCGCTCCACATTTCTCCGACATGATCTATACTTTCGAGCGAACAACCAAGAAGCCGACGGGCGACGTTCTAAAGTCTACCAAAGTCTCTGCTGCCTCGTTCGCGGACTTCGCGCAACAGTTATGCGGCACCAAGCAGTGGAATGTTTCGCAGTATCTCGCAGGCGAATGGATAGTCGACTTCTTGTGCTTGATCCCTATCCACATCGCTGTGACGAAAGAGAACCGCTTTGTTCCGCTGAAGGATGGTGTGTATTCGCCAGAATTGGAAAGGTCGCTTTTAGGCGCGAAGGTGAACCATATCGTCGACAGCATATCGTTCGGGTGGTACGAGTCGCTGTTTCAGTCATATATGGCGACTAAGGTAATCGGGACTCATGATGTTCAACTGTACGGAACTAATTGTACAACAGCCAGTTCGGGTTGTGTCGTCCATGGGCGAACAGTCGGTTGGAAAGAGTTATGCTTTGAACCACCTTGTAGATACGTCGTTTGCGGGATCTGCAATGCGTACGACTGAAGGAGTATGGATGTCTGTCAATCCAACAGAAAAGGAGTTGGTCGTGGCTCTTGACTTCGAAGGTGTGTTATCCCGTTTCCAATCGGGTTTAGTTTTTTGAAGGAGCTTTCTTCAGGCGTCCACAGTATAGAGCGGTCGGCCCAAGAAGACACACTGCTTGTCCTATTCAATACTGCTATCACTAATTTGGTAGGCCATTCCTGATTATTGTGAACTGTCAAGTAACACAGCTGTAGGTTCTATTCCGCAACAATTTCGCACTTAGTCGCGATATCACCGGATTGTTCCAGTCGTTCCAGTCTAGTGCGACTGTTCTAGATCCTGCAGCAAATCCGTCTTTGTTCCAGTCAACTTTGGTTATCATTATCAAAGTATGCTTCGAGCGTTGTGCATGCTTTTAACGTCTGATAAGCATTGCCAGGATGTTGTAGATGCAGACAGCGAGGAGATTGAGAAGGAGTGAGTTGCACCGCAGTCGAGGACCATTCTTAGGACTTACCCGGTGGGCGGCTAGATTTTCCTTGAAGTTTCAAAGGATCGTGCAAGACGAGCAAGAATCAAATTTCATCACTCGCCTTCACGCCGGAAAACTGGTAATAATTCCTTGGTATGTTGCAATATAAACCATGTGAAACGCGAAAATTAAGTCATTCCAGGCCGGTCATCGAATCTGGAGATTTCTACCAGTTGTTTCCAGCCCTAAAGGGTATTCTCGATCAGGAAGCAATAACTCATCATGCTGCAGGGGAATTCCTTCACAAGATGAAGGCATTGATGGCGAAACTTAAGGTGTGCCATGAACTTCATGCATCTCCACCGGCTGATATATGACTAGGCCAATGATTGGGGAGCCGTGTCTCGTAAGTCCTGTGTTATGTTTCTTGACAATATTACATTAACTCCTACTCAGAGACTATGGCTTCTCACCGAGCACATTTGTTGTCGACGTTACTGCCCAACGCCTTGGCATTGGGCTTTGAGGAGATCCATCCTGAGCTGGAGCCTCTTAAGGTAGCTCACTTATGTCGTATTTTCTGTCTGCGATAGTCTGATATTGTTCTCAGAACCTTGATACTGATGTGCCCATAGGGTTACCTGATACACAGGCACAGTTTTTCCTTGCAGTAGGAGCATCGCAGCAATCCGAGGCTCGTGAACGGGCATTATCGATCCTTCAAAGCTCATGGAAACAATTCGAAACCCGCCAGCGAATTCCTGATGCAGATTGGACGGAAAGGTTATCCCATTACCTCGACGCCATCGTCAACTTACGGGTCGACCACGTCCGTGAATGGTCTTCCCAGAACCTGACACGTTTCCAGTCAGGACACGCGAGCATCGAAGAATTTCGACGGACCTTTGAAGAGGCTGTCATTGATTTGAAGAGCAATGTGCAGCTTTGCAAATTGCAATGCGCTAGTTGCCAGCTGCTGTGCATCCACAGTCGCTTCCACGATGGACCACACTCTTGTCAAACAAGCCACCTTTGCATCCATAACTGTGATTTTTGTCAAGAGCCCAAGGAATGTAGCATGCCGTAGGTCTTTTTTGATCCCTTCATTTAGTAATATCAACTTTGCGTAGAGCTGGTCACGTAGTGCAACATACGTAAGATCCATTCTGTCTTGTAAAACCACGACTTACTCTTAACATTTAGTTGCGTTGTCAAAACTCACCTATGTGGGAAGGTTTGCAAGTTTAAAGGCAAATTCGGATGTCTTCACGAATGCATCAAAGTTGGGTGTTCCTGTCATAGTCAAACTGCTCTCTCATCTATCTTAGGACATTGGTCATGTTGGCGAACATTTGTGCGCTGCGTCAGTACATGCATGTGGAAAAGTATGGATTTCATAGCTTGGGTCCTCTACGCACTTGCCAACCTTCCATCCTTCAGCCTTGTAATTTGTCCGGTGTGAAGCTCGCTGACGGATCAGAATTTTCGTGTCCCGGGTCTTGTCGAATTCCTATGTAACTGTTGCTACCCTCGAAACAACAGCTGGCTGCAGGGGCTAACTGCTCAATAGTGACGTTGCACATCTCCAACATGAGTGCGAAACTAGCGTCTGCACTATTGCATGTCAACTATGTAAACGGATTTGTTCAAAGCAGGATCATATGCATGGGCTTGAAGATGGAGAAGCTCACCTTTGCGGGTAGGATTATTCAATATCATGATCTAGCTCGAACACGCCCTGATTATGGATACAGGCAAGAGCATCTCTGTACCTCTGATTGCTCAGCCCAAGGAATATGTGAAATAGAAACGGCTCCACAATCCATTGAGGCAACTTTCACTGGAAAACACGAAACTTTCCAGTACACAAAAGTATGTCATCATCCACTCGTAATTTTCTCGCTGACCAATCACCGTTGCACAGTACTCTCAAGGTAAGCTATATGGAACCCCTGTGAACTTAGCTTATCGGACTCAGTGGCGAAACGACTGAAATGCGTCAAGCTGATCCCACCTGGTGCAACAAAACACGAGGGTGCACACTACCACAGCTCCGATACGCAAGTCAATCACTTTTGCGAAACTAAGTCAATCTCGTCATCCTCTATTCACGAGTGCTGTACTTTATCTGACCTTACTCTTTGCGATAGGTGCGAAAATTGCGGGTATTTTTGTACATTACCGATCGGTATGGCTCTTCTTGGCATGTTTACACGGTAACTCATGGTCATGTAGGCCACCCCGAACAAGAGCATGATACACGGCACGGCTCCATGTCCCGCACACGATGGGCTGTCGATGGCCCCGATGATACTACAGCGCTCGAGGTCGAAGGCAGAAAATTCTCAGCCAACGATGAAGGTGCTCCAATGATGTGCAACCTGCTGTGTCAATCGCTGGGTCGTCACGTACACATCGACTACTGTCGTTCCGACGTCGCGGGCTTTTGTGTTGGTTACGACGAGATACAACACATAGACAAACGCCTCCTGCCTGACCCCGATCGACCCAAAGACTACATTACCCATAGCTTGTTCTGGAAAAGGAGTGGTAAGGGTGCACATAGAATTAAGGGCACTCAAGGTAATGTTTTTTTAGGTTTTAAGGATCCTTATTCGAAAGAGGAGCAAGCGACGTTTGCGAAATGGTAAGCTATTTGGCATGTTGTATTGCAGTCAACGCTAACACCCCAACAGTGATATAATGTGCAACGGTAAGCTGTCTCACTGTAGTGAAGACCGTGTTTATTATCGCAAAATAGGTCCAGAACATACTGGCGACGCTGGAAACCCCCCTCAGCCTTCGTACTGCACTTTGCCAATGTTCCATCCACGATCTGATCCGAGCGTTGCACCAGCTTTGGGACATATATCCCATGATGGGCATCATTTCAATTGTCGAATGCCTGTCGTAATGCAGGAAGCGTACCATGTGTATGTACCCTATCCAGTTTGTCATGTCCTAACTTGACGTACTGGTTTGGCAGGATTTTTGTTGCGGACAGGTGATAGTTGTATTTGCTAGTTCATTCTTCGAGTTGACCTCCGGATTAGATCTGGGTCCATGTCTAGCACGGATAGACGACCTTTGGAAAGCACTCCAACCTCTGTAAAAATTCGTGCTACTTCAGACAACAGATTTGGCGCAGTGCTCTCTTCACTCTTCAGCTTCTGGTCCGCTCGTGCCGCAGCCATCGGGTCTAGTGGCAGTGCAGTTCGCAGAGATGCTTATAGTGTCATTCTGTTCGATGATCATGCCCTTACTGTAATCGAAAACGATTTGACAAGTACTCCTGATCAACTTCTTGATTCCCTCTAACAAACTAAAGGCAGGAAGGGCGCAGCGACTCTGTGCTCACCTGGAGGTTTGTGCTTGAGTTAGAAGAACGAGTATGTTGCTAGTAGAGTAATCAAGTGTCGAAGGACCTGATCACTCAGTAGAGATGAGAGAATATATGATTCGAACCTAAGGAGTAACGCCCTAGGAGTACAGTATATATACGTACTGTACATGGTCTGTGCACACGGAGAAACTCCGGAGCATTGTAACTACAACTACTACTTATAGAAGGAGTAAGTTTCTATCTAGGGATAGAACGTTGTAGAACATGAAGGAAGGATACCGAGAGTTCGGTTCCATGTGATTCTCGGGTATCTGTGATAGCCGGTCACGTGTGTGAGTAATCGTTAACTATGAACGATAAAAGTATGACGGTCAGGTAATATGACCTAGAGGCAGGATAGTCATCCTGTCAACACTCCCCCTCGCTTTAAACTGGTTCAATAAAGACCAAGTAATAAGCGATGATGGTCATGTTTCTGCCAGGTTAGATTCTTAGTCATGGAATCTGCCCTTTGATGGTCGGTGGACACGTAGTCCAACTTGAAGTCTCCGTTTTCGATAGACTCTCGAAGCCAATAGTACTTTATATTGATGTGCTTCGATCAACCTTCAACGACTGGGTTATTGGCCAAATGGATGGAGCCCTTGTTGTCGCCAAAGAGAATGACAGTGGTGAAGCGAAGATGGGATTCCTGGAACAGAGTAGTGATCCATTTGATCTGCTGTCCAGCGTCGCATAGAGACATATACTCTGCTTCAGTTGAACTGAGCGCGACTGTTGGTTGTCTTCTGGATCTCCAAGAAATGAGATTTCGTCCTAGGAACATAGAGTAGCCGGAAGTAGAGCGATAAGTCTCCTTATCTCCAGCCCAGTCTGAGTCGGAATAGCAATCCAGAGATAACTCGCTCTGGAAATAATGGATGGATAAGTCCTTTGTTGAGGAAAGGTACTTGACAATATGCATTGCCTTGTCCAAATGCTGCTGTGTCGGATTAGACATATACTGCGACATTCGAATGACGCTGAATGCTAAATCCGGACGAGTTCCGAGCATGACATAGAGGAGAGACCCGATAACCTGCTGATACTTCTGTCGAAGAGCTGGTGTAGCGGTATATCCGGAAGGGATAGGAGTAGGGACATAACCACTTGGAAGAGGTGTCCGCACACTTCGGCATTGTTCCATTTGAAAGCGCTTGAGCACTTTCTGGACATAGGGATGTTGGTGAAGGACCATGGTTTTATCCTCTCGATTTCGTGAGATCTGGATACCAAGATACTCTTTCACTTCTCCCATATCTCGTACTTCCCATATCTTCATAAATGCTTCTTTTCTGTCTTTCAATAGTTTAGCAGAAGATGAAAGGAGGAGAACGTCATCGACGTAGATGACAAAGATGACTAGGCCTTGTTTAGTCTTGTAGACATAAACTCCCGCGTCTGATTTGGTTCGATAAAAACCTAGCTTGACTAGGGATTTGTGGAGTTCCTTATTCCACGCTAATGCTGCTTGCTTAAGGCCATAAAGCGCGCGCAAAAGACGATAGACCTTGTTTGTTTTTCCCGGAGTTACGAAACCTTCTGGTTGTTCCATATATATTTCTTCGTCAAGCTTTCCGTAGAGAAATGCAGTCTTGACATCGAGGCAATGAGCCTCCCAATCCTGAGAGCAAGTGTAGGCCATGAGTAGTCGTACTGTCTCAAACCTTGCCACAGGAGAAAAGGTTTCTTCGTAATCTTCTCCGTAAATCTGTGAAAAGCCCTTTGCTACTAAGCGAGCTTTGTATCTTCCGTCCGACTTTCTTGCAAAAACCCAACAACATTTGACGGGTTTACGATCAGGGGGACAATCTACTAGAGTCCAGACGTGTCGATCATTGATAGATCTTACTTCGTCCTTCATTGCTTCCTTCCACTTATCTTGTTCTTCCTTTGGTAGTCGAAGAACGTCTTTGTACTGTTTGGGTACTTCTGAAATCGCCTGAGCTAAAAGATAATAAAGAAAACCACGGCCCTGTTCGTGAACTAGACTGTTGACATCTCCCCCTTCTTCAGAAGGTGGTAGAGGATTTCGATCCTCATATAGGTCGTCAATACTAGGTCGTTCTGGTACTGGTGGCGGGTTTTCGAGGTTTCTTTCCCAATCTCTGTCTGATTCCCTTTCGACCTGAACTGGCGGTCGATCTCCATAGACACTGTTAGGAACTACCCTTGGAACAGGAACGCGAGTAGACCTGCGTAATGCAGAAGGGGCAGGAGGATAAGATGGGTCAGGGGCTTCAGTTGGATGTCTTTCAAGGAATGGTGGAAGGCTTCTGTCAAGAAGTGGTGGTATGAATGATGGAATAGGACGAGGTTCATGTCTTCTTCCACCTGGGAAACCCTGACTAGGAGTTTCTCTCACTGGTGGAGACGGTGGAGGAGACGGTTGTAAATGAGTAGGGTTTGGGATTCGTATTCGACCCAAACGTTCACGTCTTGAAGGTAAGGCAGGTGAAGAAGGTCCTGGTGTTGGGCCTGGTCGCTCAGACTGTGGAGAGTCTGGTTCTTCTTTGTCTGAATAATCCTCTACCGTAACGGGAGGTGGACGCTGCCTGAGTTGGGGTGGACTCGGAGTTGGAGGCCTGGGTGGATTGTCGTTATTGAAATCTGGTGTAGGTGGTCTAAGACCTGGAGCGGGATGATCAGTCTCGCTTCCATCCTGATCGTCGGAAGAGTCCTCTGAGGGACCGGATGCCGGGAGAGGTATATCGATTTTGTCTCGTAACTTCTCTACGGGACAGTTGGGAAACACATTCTCGACGAATGTAACAGTGGTAGAAATGTAAATCGTTTTGTTCTGGCGTAAGAAAATATATCCTTTTGTTCCTTCTGGATAACCAAGGAATATCATTTCTTCTGCTTTTGGAGAGAGTTTGTCCTTTCGCTGATCCTTCGGTACAAAAACGTAGGCTAGACAGCCAAAGACTCGAAGATAGGAAATTGTAGGCTTCTTCTTCAAAAAGAGTTCAAAGGGTGTCTTCCATTGTACCCGCCGAAGTGGAGTGCGATTATAGACAAATACTGCTGTGAGTAAGGCGAAGTTCCAGTAGCGCTTGGGTAGACAGGCTGCGTGACGTAGTACTTCTTCTTTCTCCATTACGGTTCTGTTGAAGCGTTCTGCTCGACCGTTCTGCTGAGGAGTATCAGCGACTGATAACTGATGAGTTATACCTTTGGAGAGTAAAAACTCCTTGAAGGTAGTCGCCATAAATTCCCCCCCTCGGTCGGAACGAACCGATTTAACAGTAAAGCCAGATTGACGTTCTGCCCAAGAAACCCAATCAATAAAGGACTTGGCGGTGTCGCTCTTTGCTCGAAGCAAAAGAGTAGACCCATAGCCGCTAAAGTCGTCTATGATGGTAAGGCAGTAAACATGACGATAATACGATTCCGTAGGAAACTGTAAAAGGTCCATATGGATCAATGCAAGGGGTGCCGTTGTTCGAGTCCAAGAAGGAGAGAACGGTCGGTTATGCATTTTGCCAATGAGACATTCGCCACAGGGGAAAGGTTTAGGTTGAGGTGGTATGTGATCAAGGCCAGTAGTATGGCTGGGGATTTTCCGCATTACCTGATCACTAGGATGGCCAAACCTTGAATGCCAAAGTTTATACACGTCAGAATACTCGACGGTAAAAAGAGATAAGAATGTGTTGATTGTCTTGTTGTCCAAACACGCTAGAAGAGCCAATCTTGGATCACTTTTCCCAATCGGTTTTCCTGTAAACCAGTGAAGATTGGAGCCGCGAAACACGTGAGTGCCTTCGAGGAAGAGTCTTTTTCGCGTGTCGTAGATTCGAGTGTGGGTTTTATCACCTTGAAAGGTGTAACCCAATCCGGTGGTTAGGGATGGTATGGAAAGGATACGTTTCGCTCCTGAGGGCGAATAAAAGACGTTTCGTAGTGTCCGTCGTTCCTGTTTTCCATTTAGTGTAACTGTAAAAGAAACAGTCCCAATACCCGGAAAGTATATTTTTTCGCTACCAGCAGTGCCCACTGGTATTGGTCGCTTGAACTCGACATAGCTAAGGAAATCCTTTTTGAAAGGAGTGGAGTGACTTGTCGCTCCAGAATCCATTAGCCATAGACTGTCGTCTTTTTCCTTTCGTCGTTGGTGACATCCTTCACAGTCTGACATATAAGCGTAAAACTGCTGCTGCCCAGTGAGCAGTCAGAGTCATATTCGACAGGTGCATGTGGTCCATTGTTACAAGAAGCGTTGTAAGGGTCTTTATAGGTTCTAATATTTTTCCAGACTCTATCATGCTCCATCTCCTCTCGAACCTTAGTTCGAATAGCGAGAGAAGAACATTGAGCTGATGAGGGGAATGTATTAGACCAGCCCGCTTCTGCGATAGTGGAGCTTGCGTACGCTTGTCCGACTGAGGATTCATCGTCAGACGTATAAGGCTGGGCTTGCGCCTCATTGACCTCTTGGGTGGAAGCCTTTTGCTTCCCTTTCGCCTTATCTGAGGGGGCTTTGCCTCCTCCTCCTTTTCCCTTTCCTTTCCCCTTCTTTTCCTTCTTCTTTTCCTGCGTCTTTGGTAAGTTAACGGTAGGAGGTTTGCCTCCTTCCCAATGATCCTCCGTGCGATGTCCTCTACCGCACTTACGACACTTTGGTCGTTGGTTCTGTTGCGCATGCTGGGCAGAACTGCCCGCAACGTTATCAGTCGTCCTGGGAAGCTGTGTTCTTCCATGGCGACGTAAGTATTCTTCCTTAATCCGCGGAAGAATTGCGTCAACAGTCAGGGTTTGTCCCTGCTGACCGGCTGGTAAAGTAACTGGAAGAGTGGCGAGCATAGACGTCGCAAAGTTCTCCCACTCAGATGGGAGAGCTGCCATGATGATCATGGCCCGCGCTGATTCAGGTAGGGGCATGCCATTCGAGGCAAGGAAACTGAACGAATTGTTGATCTCTGTGATCTTCGGAAGTGGATCTTCCCGACCGCTGATCGAGATCTTCATGGCGTGCTTAAACTGCACATAAACTCCGGCTGCGCCGGGCTTTCCGTAAGTGTTCAGTAACGACTCCCATACCTCATGAGAAGTCGCAAACCGGTCCATTTCGATCTGGACGATCGGTTTACAGTGACCCATAATGGCTCCAAGAGCCTTCGAGTCGAGAGCGTCCCATGCAAGTTGATCCGCAGTTGGTGCTGGTGCTGGTTGACCAGCTGCCGCTGCTGCTGATGGAGGTCTAGTGGTGGTTCCGTTAACGACTAACCATGTTCCTTGTACGCGTAAGAAATTCTTGATTGAAATCGCCCAGATTGGGTAGTTGGTGGTATCGAAAATTGGGATATTTTTCATAAACCCGGCTTTTTCGTCTGCCATTGCTACAAATCGTGTAAGAGCAATAATTCAAAGAAAGAATCGTCCGTATCTGGAATTATGACAAATGGTCGAGGAATGACAACTGGAGGCGCTACCACTGGGATGACTCTAGGAGGAATCCTAGGTCGAGGAACTATAGGTCTTACAACCGGAGTTGGATCCGGAAGCCTAAGTTCAAAGAAATGTCCTAGATCATAATCGGGACAATAGTGGTAGTTGGGGAGTTGGATCCCCAACGACTCCAAGTTAGCCATTTCCAAGAGCGAAACAGGAAAAATCTCGTAAGGAAAATGTATCATAAGATAAGAGGGATTCGAGAAAGTATGTAAAGAGACCGTAGACAAGTCCAAGATATCGTCATAAACCCTTCCTCCTCCGGAATACGGCTGCTCTATCCAAACAGGGCTTGGATAAGTGTAATGGAGGACCATGTTGAAGGCTCCTTCCATTTCCCTGGGGTCGACTCTAAGAGATGTAGTCAGAGCCATCAGCTTCCGGTGTAGGAAGGAGGTTGATTCTACAGAGGTCTTGTTGCCAAGACGTGAGTCCATAAGGATGCTGCACTGTGCAGTTCCCTGGCCACCAGGTAATTCCATAGACCGGTGAGAGAGACTCGGCCTCGAGAGAGTCCAAAGTGGCTTGAACCCTAGGATCAGACCGTGTGTTGACGACCTGTGAAAGCCAGAGACCGATGCGAGCGTCAGGCTGTTGGTCCAGGCACGAGGGTAAGTAAGGGCTTTCGTTTGAAGCTCCTTTCTTAAAAGCTCCCCTAAAGTGTGACTCGAGATATTTGTTCCATGCGTGGACGGCAGGAACTGCTCCTCTAAATGGTCTAGGATCCCAAAGAGGGTGAACCCAGATCGAGTTTGGTGAGTACTCGTCGGGGTGTGTGTCGATCCAGAAAGCTGGGACAGTGAGTAACGAGGGGTCTTCATCGTTCAAGGCGGGTAAATCGAAACCCCAAAAGTTGGCGATGCTATGAGGGGTAGAATACCTCGTTAGCTTAGCCGATGGTGCCTCATAGGAACCGTGGAAAAGCCAATGGATTTCCATAAAAGGGTTTTCGGGCGCCGAGAATGAAGAGGTGATAAAGGGAAGGGGGGACTGAGCGGCCTCGCGACAGAAAGCTCGAGAGAAGATCCGGTTGGTCTTCGCTCCTCCGGAAACAATACCTGCTATGAGGTAATCCGGTTCCGTCGCATCTACAAAGTTAGACCAGCGGAGGCCGCGCCTATAAGGCACGTCCTTTGCCTTTGCCTTCACCTCCTCGTCTCCTAATCCCTGCTTCTTCCTCCAATCCGCTGTCGATAGATCCGTCGAGTTGGAGATCGTCCAAATCCTCGAGGGGATACCTGCTCTCACGTGCATCATCCTGAGTCTCTTGGACCCACGGTTCTCCCTGATCGCCTGTAGGGGCGTAAAGTCCGTTCTCATGACCGAACTGGGCGACAAGTTCCGCGAACTGGTCGTCGAAGAACCGGAGATCATTTCTGGACAAGCGATGTCGCATGAGAAATAGATCAAAGGGAGTGACGTCGTTAAAGAGGACATGATCAGGTAAAGCTCTGCAAGGGGCATAGAACATATAGGTTCTAAAGGATTCGGCAAAACCGATTCCAAGCCGCTGTGCAACCGAGAAGGTTCGCTGCATATAATACTGCTGCGGTAACCAAAACTCTGGTTGTGGGAATACGAATCGTGCAATGACCGGAAGATAGTCATAGAAACGATTAAAATCGTAATCCTGAAAAGCGTGCATAGCCCAATTGAAGAGTGGTGGTGCCCGATCAAAGCTCCTGGGATAACCATTTTCCCCAAGAGGGAATGGTTCAAGTCCCTGGAACGCTGGATGGAAATCGTGGTCCTCTGGTAGAGCGGGTGCGATCGGATGTGGGAGTGCCACTGGGGCATCTCTCCACTGGAGAAGGGATACAACGCGAACAGCCAAGTAGACCATATAGGTGAAGAGGGGTACGACTCCGAAAGGAACGTTATCGTTAAGTGACCAGTAGGCCAAAGCTATGGTAAGAGCGAAGGCTATATACTGTAACTCGAAAGTAACTGCAAAGCACAAGTCCGCCAGCCAGCTAAACATGATAGATTGGATTGGGGAATCGCCCGTTAGGCTGAATACAATCGTCTACCAAGTCAGAGCCTGGCGGGGCTCATAACCTAACAAACTAAAGGCAGGAAGGGCGCAGCGACTCTGTGCTCACCTGGAGGTTTGTGCTTGAGTTAGAAGAACGAGTATGTTGCTAGTAGAGTAATCAAGTGTCGAAGGACCTGATCACTCAGTAGAGATGAGAGAATATATGATTCGAACCTAGGGAGTAACGCCCTAGGAGTACAGTATATATACGTACTGTACATGGTCTGTGCACACGGAGAAACTCCGGAGCATTGTAACTACAACTACTACTTATAGAAGGAGTAAGTTTCTATCTGGGGATAGAACGTTGTAGAACATGAAAGAAGGATACCGATAGTACGGTTCCATGTGATTCTCGGGTATCTGTGATAGCCGGTCACGTGTGTAAGTAATCGTTACTAACGAACGATGAAAGTATATCGGTCAAGTAATATGACCTAGAGGCAGGATAGTCATCCTGTCAACACCCTCCTGCGATACAAGCCTGAATCTAGAACTACCGATTTTACCAAGGCGATTATCCATGCTCAAGGTCTCTTGAAAAAGAATTGGAACACAGCGAGGTAAATGGGCATCTGCAAGCCCAAGATATAGAGGTTACTAAGATTCTTTTCAGGTCCCCTGTCATCGTCTTTCTTTCTGATGGACAAAGCAAAATTTCAGATGAGACTATGAAAGGCTTATGTCGCACATCGGTCCAGCTTGGGTATGAACGTATGATCCCGGTCTTGCTATTATTTCTGAGTGATACCTACAGAAAGGCCGTATCCTTCCATGCCGTGTTATTTGGTCCAGATAAGTCCTCTACATACCTCCGTAGAATGACAGAGATTGCGAAAGATGCCCAGAACAATGCATCGAAAGACCCATTTTCTCCGCCTGTTGCTACAGTCAAGTCGACGTACGCCCAGGCCCTTGACACTGTACGCCTTCTTTTGTCTACTTTCTCGTTGATATATCTTGATGGTACACTAGGTGCAACTCGCAGAGTCGTTCCTCGGAATTGCGGAGTCGCTTAGGAAACGGCGGGGTGCACTGATGCACTGAATAGTTTTCCAAATTGAAATGGTGATCGACCTCTCATTGGTCTGTTATTCGAGATTATCACTGGAGACTGCTGCCAGTTGCTACATGTTCTGCATGATTGTCATCTGATAAATCCCTGCTTCGTGGATTATATAAAGAACATGCACATCCGTCTGAATGCCATACATATGTTCTTCGCATTGGAAATGTTGTTTTCAGAAGGCATGGCACAGTGCTAGAACGTGGTGTCCCCTAGGACTTGGCACACGACACATTACTTCGATCAGGTTCTCTTGCACACACAGAAATTGTGGGAAAGTGCAGCCCTTGTCATATCCAGATAACTCCGTATGCACTTTCACTTAGGAAGCCCCTCTGACGCCTCCAGCACAACCAACATCACTTACGGTCATGGATGTGGATGACCTACCTGGAATACGTCGTTCATGGGTATCTATTGTGTAAACTCAGGCGGATTAGGCCCACGACCGATCGAAACACTACTCTGGCCATTCTGAAGATGTTTCCCATTTCTGCAGTGGGGTCTGCGTCAATGGTAAATGCTACAAAATCCATTTTGATCCTGTGCGACATTGAAACCATCGACGTGAGGTATGTTGCCTCTGTACACTTAAACATCTTGCAGACTTATTTGCTGGGCCCTTGAGCAGACCCGATCCATGGATCAGGGCAGTAGTAATGAACAAAATGCAATGTCGACGTACGTGTGAAAAGACTACGTTTGTGCTTACGCGTCGTCTGAAATAGAGTGGATGAATCGAAAAACGTGAGATGCTGCGTGAAATCCTCCAACGTTCTCCGCGTTATTTTCAGTCATCGTTGCGTTGTCCGCAATTCTACGTACCTACAGTGCACAGTAGCAGCACTATCATCGCCATCGACACGCTTACAAAGTGCATATCGACGACACCGACAACATCCATCTACAATCACTACTGCCATGGCGCACGATGACAAGAAGGGGTCGCCCGCTTGCACCTTGCAGTGGTTCAACAACAACAATGAAACACGACGACAGCCACCATTAGTTCGCAGATGAACTACAAATGTCATTGGCAACTCGCAGATGACGATGACGATGACCACCTGTGGCCACAGAAGCACGACGACCCACGACCTACTAATGCTGCCATGGTACATCGACGATGACAGCGACATCCATCCATCCAGACAATCTACAGCGCCACGAGGACTTAACGACGACGAGTGTGCTCGCCTACAGCCTACGTATGCACAACGACGACACCCACCTGCACCCAGAAGCGTGACGACGATGGTGACGATGTCCACGTACGGTCATTGCCGGCACGGCACTTCGACACCAACGACGATGACGCCCATCCACCGTTATGGCACGATGACGTCAACGAACCGTGGGGCTAATGGGCGCCTCTGACGCATCTCCGAACAGACCAACTCACAACCAACTTCCCCATCTAAAATAATTCGCACATGGGTATCTATTGCATAACTCGGGCAGATCAGGCTAGGGATTGTGATGGATACGTATGGTCAACCCGTGCGGGTCACTGGTAAGGTACCCACTTTGGGCACCCGCGGTTTTTCACCTGTACCTGTTCCCCAGGACCTAGGGTATGTGCGGGTATGTGGGCACATGCCGCAGACACAGACCTTCCGGAGGCTTATATTATCTACTGTAAGTATTCAAAGTCATTTCGACACACTACTCACGCATGTAGCACCTACTGATGCATTACAGAGTATGTTCTAATCACATCAAACAGCCACAGATACAACGCCCCGAAACCCAACGTTGCAACCACAAAGCGACTTTATCCACACTCCTGTTGCCTGGCCTGCATTATTGGCACGGCATCAAGGTTCCATCTCAGGTACGTTAATAATCACGACAACCACCATTACCATCACGACTAATACACACGCATGCAGCTAAGGGCATGTGATATCGACACGACGACAAGTACCATGACCACTATCCCCGCGTTATCCAATTTTACTCTAAGCACGCTGGCTTACCTGAGACCGGATTATCAGCTTATATACTATCTGTGGTACTGTGCACTAACTGCTCAGTACTTCGGCCTTTTGGCGTAACGGTTAAATGGACAGACAGTCCGACCCTCTTACATCTACTCTCATCATTGCCACGATGTCGACCACCCTCATGGCAACACTTATGCAGCCAACGCTGCTGCAAGACGACGACAACGACGAGTGTTGTGATCACCATCTCTCCTTACCACCACGACAACGTCGACCACCACCACAGCACGCACACGCGAACAATGACGAGTATAGCGACCACCGCCACTGCCCTCAACCTCGTGATGATGACAACGAGTAACGCGACTTATACCACCACCATGACCCTCACCCTCATGACTACAGGTGGATGACATGAATGTGGGACATCGACGACTACCGCGAGGTATGTGGCACCAATAGTAACTAGACGTAGGCTACATTATTTTTCAATGCTATAATATGGTGTAGATAGATAGCGTCAGACCCGAGGGTAAACCGGCGAAGGGTATTCCACGGGAATGATACCCGCTGGACCCATGGCACAAGTGGTAACCTCACCCGTGGAAAAGGGGTGGCTGGTGAGCACGTTTTCTGCGCTAATACTCGGATGTTGTGTCATCACTCCGCCTAGCAGTGATAGTTGTAGCACAGACAAACGTAAGGTTGATACGTATGTGGATCCTATGTCCAGTGCAGTGAAGAATGCATGCCAATTGATACTAGCCGTCTGTTATATTTGTTTGTATTGGAATGTCTAACAAATGATGCGTGACATCACTGCAGGGATCCTAACAAACGGTCTTGCGTGGCGAAAAGAAAAACATCGTGGTGGATTGATACTCTACATTAGTTGTACTTCAAACTGCTTCTCGATCGAACTTCGTTAGTGTGTGCGCCTGCATTTCCTAACACCCATTGTCGAGCACTTAAGCAAGGTTATTGCCCCGCGGCCTGCCAGCTCCCGAGTATGTACATACTAAATATATCGGAGCCTTGCGGTGACTATGACTACGCTGTGGATACCCTCGTACAACCACCTCCAGCAGGTCAAGAATGACCCGACTTGATGCGCACTAAGTGCCAATTTGTACGACAACGACAGGCAAAGTGTGGAAAATATCAGGACGTTGGCCGACGACGTTCTAGCAACCGAACATAAATCTCGTAGCCCCTTTGCATCCAGATATTTCGAGAACTTGAAGCTGCACCCGGTGTATTTCCCAAAAATATCCTCAGCGCCTTCTTATCGCTGTTCTTATTTCAATTTCAGGTCAGATGATCTGGTACACGAGGCTAAGCTGGGCGGCTGAGTCGCACTGGATATAAGGCACTACAATTCTGGCGTCTCCCTACTATCACAATCCCATCGATCATGCCACCCACCCACGCTGGTATCGTGTATCACCCTCCAGGACAGTCAACGTTTGAATATCTTCCTCTGGAACAGGTTACAGTCAGAGCTTGGATAGTAGATGGTGCGTTAGAATATTCTATATTCGTACCCCAATTCGTCTTTAAAAACTCCCGAATTGGTATCCTCCGGCGGCGACAGTCTCTGCACGAATAGTATTAGCACAAAGATTCCGGAATACATTGGAGCAGCCCACTCCTAGGGCCAAGTACGTCTTTCCGCTTCCGGAGCGATCGGCCGTGTGTGTCTTCAAGCTTATATACGCCAATGACCGCGTGGCTATCGGTACTGTCAAGGAAAGGGAAGCTGCCACACAAACATTCGAAGCGGCAATTGCAGCAGGAAAGACAGCAGGGCTGATCGAGAGTGTGACAGATGATAGTCAGTAGACACGCTCCGCATCAGTACTTCAGCTCATCTTCTTTTTCAGTATTTGCCATATCGGTGGGGTCGATTCCTGCGGCACAGCAGGTAACGGCCGAGGTTACAGTGAGTTCAATGTCGAGGTTTTTTGGCTTGACTTATTGGTCTGTTGAAAGTTTATCATGGACCTTCTTGACGAAAGCCTTCGAGATCACGTACGTCTCCAACTTCCTCTGGCCATCTTCAACCGATACGGCCCTCTTCCTGAAGCGATGGCCGATGCTGCCACTGCATCGAGTACCACGTGTATTGACATTAAAGTCGACATCCAAATGAGTAACATCATCCGCGCTATCTGCAGTCCAACTCACCCTGATATCTCACTATTGCGGTACAAGACGCACGACGGACGCAAATCACAGCGGCGTATGTCAGCATCTTTGAAATCTCCGACTTTCTTCCAAGGAGACTTTGTGATCACCGCGCATGCCGACGGACTGGACAAACCAAGATGCTTTGCAGAGGTAGCTGTGAAAGAAGACGACACGGAGACGATTGCAATGCAGCTCACACTTGTCCCTTCGTTCAAAGTGCCACGCATTTCATCACAAGAATACATCTTCGTCATCGATAAATCAGGAAGTATGCAGGGACCACGGATAAACACCGCAAAACATACCCTCGTTATGCTCCTTCGGCTGATGCCAAGTGATCAAACTGCTTTCAACATCTTGAGCTTTAGTAATAACGTGGAGCCACTTTGGGAACTATCTCGTGAATTCGACCAAATTTCGCTACAACAGGCGGTGAGCTTCCTGCTATCATTTCTGGTGGATTTTCTGAGCTGATCAATGGCACCAGATTAACCATGTAGAGGCACTAACGATAGATGGTGGAACAGAGATCGCCATGGCCTTGAGTGGTGCTATCAATGCGCGGAAGGGTGATCGGCCTACTGCAATATTTCTTTTGACAGATGGCGAAGTATATGTGTGTGTCACCCGCAGTCCTGGATATCCATGTGGTTAATTATCCTCCTAGGATTTAGACGGCCCCCCGACCATCGTAGCCAATGCTGTGCGTAATTCCCCTCCACACGCCCCGTTGCGTGTATTCGTACTTGGCATCGGCGACGCCTCCTCTGAAATGTGCGAAAAAATTGCGCGTGCTGGGAACGGAGAGTGTCTTTTCGCAATCTCACACGAAAGCATCCTAGGCAAATGTGCTCGGCTTCTCAATGCAGGTCGTACCAAGAAGATCGAGCGGATCGAAGTAGACTGGAACATACAGTCTGCGTCGGGTGAACCCCAGGCGCACAATGCTGCATCACCATCTTCTGCAGACGGACCGGAGTTAGAACCTCCGCCAACCCTTCAGCAGGCTCCACATACACTCACCAAAATCTTCGCAGGAATCCGTTTTACAGTCTTTGTGATTATCTCCTCCACTCGGGTTCCACCCTCTATCAAACTTTTCACCAAGTTCGAAGGGGTTGACAACCCAATGGAGTGGGTTGTTCCCGTTACGGAAGTCAAGCCATTCAGGAACTCAGATTCGACTATCCCTCTTGTGCATACACTCGCAGCACGCAAGCTGATCACGGAGCTGAGTGAGGGAAGAGCACCTCTTCCGGGCGTGGTTGGACTTGTAGTGGCTTCGGATGATGAGATCAGGAAAGCGGCCATTGTGAGGCTTGGTTTGGAATACCAACTCGTGAGCCAGTATACGTCCTTCGTGGCAGTCGAAGATGAACAGTCAAGGTCTGCGAAAAGTGGTCGAAGCAGGTCGAAAAGAGACTGGATCAGAACAAGATTGAAAGTGCAGTCAAGCGTGTCATCGCAACAAACGAGCCGAAAGCAGGACGCTAACGAAGAAGACGACGGTCTCTTAGGGGCTTTGATCAATGGCATAACTTCAGCTTTTTCCTTTGTCTTCAGTACATTCTCCGGGGCATCGTCCATTTCGACGTCGTATAAGCGCCAAAACATTCCCGGTATGTACGTGGATACCGACTCCAGCGCAGATGATGCAAGCTCCCGTGGACGAGGTCCTAGTACTCGGGTCCGAGAGAAAACTTCTCTCCGTCGCCACAGTATAGAGACCTTTTCCACGATGAGTTCTCTCGAAGGATCATGTTCTTCTTGCTGGACATCCTCCCGGTCCCCGAGTCCCGAGGTTCATCCTGATGATCCGATCTCACGCGCGCCATCCCCGGAGTTCATTCATCAAGGGGGGACTCAAAATACCACAGATCCAACAACAGCTCAAGCACCTTTTCTGCCAGTCGATGCTTCGACGAGACCGCCTACAGTTCCTAAGGAGGCATATGAATTATTCCAACTTCTCAACCTTGATGGCTCGTTCTCCCCCTCTGCGGATCTCCAACGGATTGTAGGGGATGGGATATTGGACAAAGCGGAAGAACTCGGCGTCGAGAGCGAGTTGTGGGCAACGGTAGTGGCTGTGGCATACTTGAAGATGAACCTGGAGAACGAACCAGATTTACTAGATGCACTGCTTGCCAAGGCAGAGGACTTCGTCAAGAAAGGGCAGACGCGGGGAAGAGGACGTTCGCCGCCGCAATTTGAAGATATGGTTAGACAAGCTTCGGAGTTCCTGAGAATTGCACAGGAGGGAAATCAGTCATAGACCGGATCCTCCTAGGGGCGGGTGCAGTATTAACCAGGAACGTTGTTTTATACGGACCGATGGGTTTACGCTACTGTGGGTTGCGTAAGCCCGTTCTACCGCGGATGATTCTTTGTTTTGAAATTATCAAGTAATGCTACTTCGGTCATTGTACAATGAAAGGAAAGTTGTCTTTCTATCTTTACAAGGAGCATTCTTGTAAATTTACAAGGTGATCGGTCCTTGTTGTATCAGAACAACGTATGGTTCTTGGCTTCTAGATCAACAGCAAGACATCATTATGCATAACGGCAATTATAAAATACACCGGAACATTCGTTCATGCACAAAGTAGACCGAGATACTATCACTTCACTATGTCTGGTTACCTAGGATGCAAATACAGTTGGTATATATTCGTCTTTTCCATGGTTTCTGGTGGCTTCTGACTAGTGTTGCCGCGAACTGAACCGAGTCGAATTGAAGTGTGACGAACTGAGTCGGCAAATATTCCATCCAATCGCGTCGCTGCATGATGACGAGATAAAACATCGAGCAGATTTGGAATCGACGGCAACACTACTTCTGACCGTGTGGGTCATAAGTACATGCATCGAGTTATGTAGGCCCACCGATCCGGCTTCGTTCAAATCTGATCAGTCAAGCGGAACGGCTGTTCAACGAGTCTTGTCGTAAGTAACGGCATCAGTCAATAGTTTCATTTGTAAAGAGGGAAGGAATCGGAGAGGCACTATCAGAGTTACGAGGTGCAGTGGGGCACTAATAACAAGTACAATGAGTGAAGCTCAGCTTCGGAGATGAAGGCTATATATTCAATACCTAATAACGAGTACAATGAGTGAAGCTAGACAACATAGTCAGTATTGTACTCATAGTAAATGACAGATAAGGGTCTCACCTCAGCTTCGGAGACGAAGGCTGAGGTGTTCAAGTCAGAACATGACGAACTAAATATCCTACACAAAATGAGCTCGGAGAGCCATACCGGAACTACGTGGCAAGGTACATTGTAACAAATGAATAATAGATCAGATCAGTCAAGTTAAATCAAAGTGAAACAACATCAAGTAAACATATCTGCAGTCGTGCTTGACATATCTCGGACCATAAGGCTCCGAGTTCTGACACTCCCCCTTCAAGCCGGATGCAGTCCAAGGGCACTAGCAAAGTGCTTTGCCTTCAGGCTAGGTAATGCTTTAGTAAGCATGTCAGCAGTCATGTCATCTGTGGGACAGTATTCAAGACTGAGAGAACCGTTCTGGATGATGTAGCAAATAAAATGATAACGGATGTTGATGTGTTTGGTATGAGCATGGAACTGATCATTTTTGGAGAGGGCAATGGCTGACTGGTTGTCACAGTAGAGAGTCGTTGCGCCATCAAGAGGGCCAACAATTTCTGTGAGAAAGGAGCATAACCATAAGGCCTCCTTAGCAGCATGAGTAGCTGCAACGTATTCGGCTTCAGTTGTGGACAATGCGATGATTTCCTGTGTCTTTACAGACCACGAGATTGGGCCACCATCAATCAGGAACATGTATCCTGAGATTGCGTGGCGATCCTCGTTTGTACTGCCATCCGCATCAGTATATCCCTCTAGATCCTTTACCTTAGTACCGTAGGTGATCTCCCAATCAACAGTACCTTTCAGGTATCGAAGTATGCGTTTGACGGCCTCCCAATGCACCCATCCAGGGTTCTCGTTGAAGCGGGATACAGCAGTAGTGGCATAGGCAATGTCCAGGTGACTTCTGATCGCTGCATAGGTGAGGGAACCAGTCGCCTCACGGTAGGGCACATCTCGCATATCGGCAAATTCATTTGGTGAGGTTGGAGAATGGGTTTTAGAGAGTTGGGCAGAGGGGTCCATGGGAGTGGAGAGCGGTTTAGCATCCTCAAGTCCATACCGTTTCACAATAGAATTAATGTAGGATTTCTGTGAGAGAGAGAGAGTGCGTGCATCTCGATCGCACTGGATTTCGAAACCAAGCAGCCAGTGAATCTCGCCAAGATCAGAGATCTCAACCCTACCTTTCAGCTGGCGTTTGATCTCCTGCAAGAGATGGGTCGAGTTGGCAACAATCATCATGTCGTCAACGTGGACAGTAATGATACCTAGGTCATCACCTGTACGCCTGAGGAATACAGTGTGATCGGATTCACAACGTTTGAATCCAACCTCTTCGAGAAGCTGACAAAGCTTCTCGTACCAGCGGCGGCCACTTTGTTTAAGTCCATAGAGGGGTCGGTGTAGGCGTAGGACTTTGCCAGAGTCATCGGAGATGGGAAAACCAGGTGGTTGGCGCATGTAGATAACTTCAGCGTCTTCGAATTCACCGTTGAGGTAAGCACTCTTGACATCGACCTGGTGGATCTCCCAATCGTGGCGGGCTGCTAGGGCAAGGACAGTTCGGATTGATGCAAGCTTGGCAACGGGTGCGAAAGTATCGAAGTAGTCGACTCCTGGTACTTGTGTGTAGCCTTGAGCAACGAGTCGCGCTTTGTACCGTTCGATATTCCCTGCTGCATCCTTTTTTACCTTGAATACCCATTTACTCCCGACCACGTTCACTCCTGCAGGCTTGTCCACAGCCTCCCAAGTTCCCATCGCATCCAGCTGACGTAATTCGGCATTTACCGCTTCTTCCCACTTTGGCCAGTCAGGACGCTTTCTCGCCTCTTCCACACTCCTCGGTTCAAGGCCAATCGACTCAGCGACTGCAGCAGCCATCCCGGACTCTTCAACAGCATCGCCTAGGGTGTTCCCTTCACCATTCGATGAGTTTTTATCAAGAGACGGTGCTTGGATTCCAGGAGGTAGGCCAGATCGTGAATCGGGTCCAGTTGCTGATCCTACACCAGCTAAGATATCGCGCACGTATCGCGATGGGTTCCGGGTACGCTGTGGGCGTCCAGACGTCGCCGTCGCATCCGGTTTCATGCTGCGATCGTCCGATTTCGAGCTGGGGGGTCGAGTTTCGCGTATGGGTGGGTTTTCATCACTTCTAGCGGGTTTTTCACCAAAATTTGGGTTGTTCGAAACGTTTTCAGCGCCGGGAGCGTTGCGGTTGCCAGCCACACCACCCTCCCCTTCAAACGTGACGTTTTCATGCGCTGGAGGTAAGTCTACCTCACCCGTTTCGAATCGAACGTTCCGTTCAACAGTTACTGACCTCTTATCAGGCCAATAAACTCGGTGCCCCCTGCTCTGATTATCGTAGCCAACCCAGTGCCCCAATCGGGCATGGCTGTCTATTTTCGACGCATCCGCATCATGGACCCATACTCGCGCACCCCAGACCGGCAATCCAGCTAGGTTTGGCGGGTTTCCATGTACAGCTTCGAAAGGTGTCTTGCCATCGAGCGCTTTCGTCGAGGTACGATTCTTCAACCAAGTAGCATGATTGACAGCCTCTCCCCACAGGAAATGAGGTAGCCCAGAGTCGTGCATCATGGCCCGAACCTTTTCAGCCAAGATCCCGTTTAGCCGTTCAGCAACTCCATTTTGCTGTGGTGTGTCGTGCACGGTGAGTACTCGCTCAGTTCCCTGGTCCTCAAGATGGGCTGTGAATTCATTACTAAGGTACTCGCCTCCCCGATCGGTGCGTAGAACCTTAATGACGGCGTCGCGATGGTTCCTGACCCAGGCTTCATACCTTTTATAGGTCGTGAAGGTCTCCGACTTCTCCCGCAGGAGGTAAAGGGTCGTTTCGCGCGTCTTGTCATCCGTATAGCTGACATAGTATCGGCGGCCACCTAGTGACTCAATTGGGGCTGGTCCCCACAGGTCCGAATGGATTTCGCCACCGTAAGTCGTTGCTCGCTCCCCCTGTCGTTCCTTTGCCACAGGTCGACATTTCGATTTGGCAGCAACACAGGGCTCACAGAATGTCTTTGAGCCATCAGCAGAGTCAGTGAGCACTAGTCCAGTCACAAAGCCTTTCGTAACCAGGTGTTTGGCAGCTTCTGGTGCAATATGTCCCATGCGGCGGTGCAACTCCAGTATGGTGAGTCTTTCGGCAGCCGCATTCGCACTCCCTGTATAGTCCTCATGTACCACCTTATATAGTCCACGAGACGTCTTTGGGATTTGACCTAGGACCTTGCCACTCGGGGCAGAGATCGTGCACACACCCTTCCCAAAGGTGGTTGTGCACCCAGCATCATCAATCCGCCCAATCGAAACCAACGTGTACCCAACCTCAGGGGAGTACAATACTTCTGTAAGTCGTATGGTTGATTCCTCGTTGCCATTAGGGACTTTGACTAACATGTCCCCAATTCCAGTGGCACTAAACGACTGTTGGTTCGCGGCATCAAAACCCTTTGGGGGAATAGGGCGGAACATGACAAAGCGGTCTCGGTAGGGTGATAGGTGGTGGGTAGTACCAGAATCGTAGAGTTCGATAACTCGGTTTGAATTGCGAGGTCCAGGGCCTGCAGCAGCAGCCAGGCTGTGTCCATCCACACTCTCGGTGGCCAAGGGGGCTACTGTGGTGACCAACGTCGCACCACTCTCACCCATATTGACCACATGTGGGGTGTTCTCATCGTCCTCTTCCTCAGAGAACCAGAGTTCTGAGTCAGATGATTTGCAATCCATCAGCACTGGTATGTCTTCACTTCCCTTGAATAGTTCATCAGCTTCGTCATCTGAACTAATTGCAGTCGCAGCCCAGGCACCGTCCTTGTCAAACTCTACAGCATTGGCTGAGTTCCCTTTTGACGTGCTTGGCTGGTCCTTTCCTGATTTTGGGTCCTTTGGTGAGTCCTTCTTGCCGGTGCTCGGCTTCTCTTTGCCGTCCTGGCTTGGGCTAGGGCACTGATCTTTCTTGTGGCCGATGCCACCACAGTTCCAGCAGGTCCCCTTCTTTCATGGTGGCCTCTGGTTTCAGTTACCAGAACCATTACTTGAAGCAGCGAAGGCAACCCCTTTATCTCCTTTTGATGACTTGGCATTCCCAGCATTCAAACGATCGTATTCCTGAGTTAGGTAATGCATTGTGTCATCTGGTTTCAAGGTCTGTTTAAGGAGATGGGCTGATGCAGATAGATGAGCGATATAGTTTGCGTAGTGAGCCGGTAAAGAGCAAATAATGGTAGAAGTGTACTCGTCATCTGACAGACTGACTCCCACAGCTGCAAGTTCTTTGCGCATCGACCGGAGTTTATCCAGGTGAGTTTGGAGATTCCCCTTCTCGGCACATTTGAGGGACTGAAAGCGAGTGCGGAGGTCAGCTTGGACAAGAACAGTCTTAGACTCGAATTCCATGACAATGGTTGACCACATGTCAGCAATGGTTTCCGCATGAAGAATCTTCCACAGGGTAGAGTCAGGTAAGGCCCGAGCAAGTTGTTGACGACAGGTAAACTTGGTCTTCTCCCAGGCAGCAAACTCGACCTCGTAGGCATCCTGTTGCTTAGGGTCTGCTGGCGGAGATGGCTTTGGGGCCTTCTTTGCATCCAGGTGCGAGGCAACTCCACGGGCAGCAAGTGCCCACTCAATCCGATTTTTGAAGATGATCCAATTACGGCCATCGGGTTCGAGTTTCAGGACAGTGTACAGATCTTCATGGGTATTATCAGAATTCATATTAGCGGCGGCGGGGCTCATAACCCTATCAGAGTTACGAGGTGCAGTGGGGCACTAATAACGAGTACAATGAGTGAAGCTCAGCTTCGGAGACGAAGGCTATATATTCAATACCTAATAACGAGTACAATGAGTGAAGCTAGACAACATAATCAGTATTGTACTTGTAGTAAATGACAGATAAGGGTCTCACCTCAGCTTCGGAGACGAAGGCTGAGGTGTTCAAGTCAGAACATGACGAACTAAATATCCTACACAAAATGAGCTCGGAGAGCCATACCGGAACTACGTGGCAAGGTACATTGTAACAAATGAATAATAGATCAGATCAGTCAAGTTAAATCAAAGTGAAACAACATCAAGTAAACATATCTGCAGTCGTGCTTGACATATCTCGGACCATAAGGCTCCGAGTTCTGACAGGCACTACAGCTGTCAGTGAGTCCACAAGGGTGGGATAGACCCGTCTATCATAGGGGTATTCGGCCGCTTCCGCTACTTAGCACTATGTACTTCCGTGGCGCGGAATCTAGCATTGTGAGGGTTATGGCCTGTTGAACAAACGAGGTATTAGCGCTGGTCTTATGTAACAGACGCTCACTGTTTGTTCTCAGGAGATTTGTCATGTGCATTTGTCACAAGACATAACACTTGCACGTGTTTACCACTGCATGTGATTCTATGACTGGCTATTGGACATTACCGGTGTTTCACCAATATGGAGAAAGGTCTAGGCTATATGACGTCAGGATGACGTGCTTATGACATCATTCCTTCTATCTCATTCTATGGCATTCTATGCTTGCTCAGTATGATACCTGAGAGACTCTTTTATGGAAGGTACTACTTACCATATGTAGTTCAACCCACGAGTTGAACAAAACTCCATGTACCACGCACAGACCATGTCTGTAGCGTATATATACTGGACCTCCAGGTCCACAAATAGTAACAGTTCAACATCCGTTGAATAGTACTCAAGAACACCCAACCAGAAGATCACCCCAAGTGAACACTTAAGTAAGTCTTATGGTCCTTGCCTAAGAACTTCCACTGCGTAGTAGAAGTAGATTCTAGGCTCTGCCCGAGCTAGTCTCCTGACTACCCTACATCGCTTTAGGTTATGAGCCCCGAGCTCATCGCCTAGGTTTGACGTCTATAACCTTGCAGCAGCTGAGCAAGGGATGCAACCAAACAATGGCTCATGGTTCACTTGGAGGATTTTGTTGGGTCTCCTCAACACCCTCTTGTTTCTCTGCAGAATACAATGGGTTTATTTGCAACTGCCGTTTTGGCAAGCTGAATTTTTCTTTGCCATTTCAGCTATTGCCTTTTTCACACTCTGTGTTGAGATGCAGCACACACCTGCTCATCGTCGCACTTATAGAGTGGCGGCTGAGGCAAGTGATCAGTTTGGATCGTGGTGCATCCAGGTGGATCGGACCATTGGTCCTCCTCCTGAGGATGCTTCAATGCTGGAAGATCTTTCAGATCCTCCTGCATATACTATGTCTGCTCCACCACTGAGATATGAATCTCGGATGACTGAAGAGTCAGTGGTGTTGCAATTCGTTGATGCAAATCCAGGTATAACACTGGTAGAACTATGTTCGCACCTTGATCGAGCTTTCATTGAGGCTGCTGAGAGAATCATAGATTCTGTCCAACGACAGCGACTCATTGAGTCCGCTAGAGCTCGCTTGACCAAAAGTCGAGTGAGGAATTGTCTGGACCTGACCCCTGTACAGCCAACTTTCTTACGGCTCAGGGGACAGCAAATGAGTGCCATGATGGCCTCATTACCATCTTCTGATCGCAGTAGTGGGACTTTCATTGGATATACAGATGCTGACGGTAATCCTATTCCAGTCCCCTACGAGGTAATTCATTTACAAGACGATCCTATCATTGATCAAAACCCATTGCCGATTCCTTCACCAAGTATCAACTCCAATGCATCCACCCACATCCCCTCTTCATCTTCACCAACACAACGACCATTGCATCGAGGAACACCTGGTCTGGAATTCGGGACCACCTGCAGTGACCCCGAGTCACAATCTGGCAACACCTTCATGCTCGCCAGTAGTTCCCCATCTGGGTCACCTACTACAACTTTGAGCACCCTCTTTGATCCCAACTAGGCCCAATACGCCTACACCCCTTTCACCTCCTCATTGGTCCAGGGTGCATACTACTGGAACAGAGGACGTAGAGATAAAAGAGGAATTCGAAGATTTGTACATAAAACAGGAGGAAATCGTCTTCATGAAGCAGCTATCACCCCTCGAAGAAGGAGAAGTTACTCCTGAACTTGTCTATCCAGAGTCACCGGAAGAAGGTGAGGAGGTAGAGTTTATATGCTTCAACCTCTATGAAGATGAGAATATTAACCCGGACGACTACCATCTCAGTGAAGATGAGAAGTGCTATATTCGAGAACGTATCAATCGTCCTATGATGGACAGAGAAGATTTTAACGGCATTAGGAATATCCCGAATTATGACATGGAGTGGTATGTGAGTCGCGGAGATGCAGCCCATGTCAGGGACTTCCATCCTTGGCAGACGGAGTATGGGCATCAATATCTGACGGGAAATGGAGTCGTAGTAGTGGGAAAGAGGCCTACCCCAGCTGAGATTTTCACTCCAGGCTATGGCGATATCTTCTCCCTCTTCTTTATTGCCTACGACATCTACCTCCCTTGGATGAGGGCACTGGGATTAGAGGTAATGAAGAACCAATACAGGTTCTCACTTGTCAACCCAGGTTGAGTCTTCGACACACACCCTTTCTTCTGCACCTACTATTCACATCCCTTCAAAGTCATGCAACAAGAGTTCTCACGTTTCCTTGTTAAAATTCAGGATTATGTCGTCATCCCTCACGACCCACAAGGCAAGGTCAAGATCCTTGATCTTGAGGCACTGCGCCCTATCCTCAACATGGGCTACAATGACAATGGAGAACCGGTGCTCTCTGAGACTTTATCAGACTACTTCGATGCACCAAACTCATCAGACATACCCTATGCTGTATTACGTTCACGAGCCGTACGCCGCTGATCTGAACTTTATCCTTTCTACATCACCTTTTGACAATGAAAACTATCACAGTGTACCTCTGAAAAGAAGTATACATAAAAATCACGTACGCTTCACACATATGCTTCTCCCTTTCATCTTTGTACAAAAGATCGAGCTCTTTGTTTCTGAAGTCCCTTTCACTGCACATCCTGTATACTTTCATGGACGAATAGCTGATAAGGAGTTTCACCCTTCCATGTTTAAAACACCTTTTCCATCCTGCACAATCAAAGCTTGGGAATTGGACAGAAGTGTATCTTTCATCGACTCTGTACTTGGTACAGGTGAAAAAGTCGATCGAGTCAACAACCCACACTACTTTCCGTCCTTAAACTTCCAAGTTTTAGAGCAATCAGCAGGATCTGGACTATCGGCAAAATGATATGCATACTGGGAAAAATCAAAGACAGGAGAAAGGAAGCAGAGGCGACGAGAGGCTGTGATAGAGTGAAGAAAGGATAGAAGGGCAGATAATGCATTACAGAGGATGATGGGAAATATGCCCCCTAGGAGAAAACCAGGGACGCATAATGGAAAGCATAGAGTTGGACCAAAACCCATTTCCCCTAAGCCTTTCATTCCCTTCCAAATTGAAGAGGAAAACACATTTGCTAACTGGTTCGCTTTCAACTGCCTATTCTAGGTATAAAAATGTCTGCAAAAGACATTCTCACTTTTGTCCCTCTCTTGAACGGAAACAACTACAAGTTATGGCGTGACTCCATTGACGCCTTTGCCATGGCTATGGGATTCTATCGAGCGTTCACTGAAGACACACCTGTTGTTGGAGCCGGAGTTACTGTTGAACAGGTTCAAGCCTTCGTGGACAAAGACATCCAGGCTAGAGGTGTCATCAAGCTCCGAATTTCCCCTTCCTTTTACCACCACATGAAAACCACTGCCAAGTTAACCCTAGCAGACATTGAGACCACTTATGGGAAACCAGGCAACATTGGCACCTTATCAGAAATGAGATCACTCTTCCAGCATAGAATCAAGGGAAATGTCAATCCTGTTGATGAGGTGAACAAGCTAATTGCCTGCGCCGAATGCCTGAATGCGGCAGGTTTCACTGTCGACAAGAAAATCATTGCAATGGCCATCTTAATGGCTTTACCCTCCAACTGGGAGAACGTTGTCTCCCTTATCACTACCACTGTCGAGGATGCAAATTTTCAACCGTCGACGATTATCCCACATATCCAGAAGGAATATCAGCGGAGAGTTACTGGAAAAGGAAAGAGTACCATTGACCAAGAGCGGTATGAAGGACCCCATCATTCCCATCAGAAATCCCTCATTCACCGACTCTCCAATGTCAAACCCGCAACAAATACTCAGTTTGCTCCACGAGGAAACTATCCTCGATGCAGGAATGGCTCTTGCAGGAAGAACCACTATCTGGGTGAGACTTGCCACGTTACAGGACAAAAAGTATACTATACTAGTGGCAAGCAACAAGTTTGCTGTGTCCCAGAACTCGTTCGTATGCCTCAGGTATCCCCACAGAGGCAGTTCCCTAACAAGGGAAAAGGACAAGGAAAGCAAGGCCAGGGTACTCGTGGGGGAAAGAACCCACAAAGCCAGGGGCAGAGACCTTGCCCCAGTAAAGGCAAAGGAAAGGCCAGAAATAATATGATTTGAGACGACGAATCAATGGCCTATGAAGAAGCTCCGCAGTACGATGAACAAGATTTCATGTACATGCAAGCGGAATACCTCCAGCAGGAGGAGCTTGGGCTTCAGGAGCAAGCGATAACTCCTGACCAACCCATTGCTAGCTCATCCAAACTCACTGTCCAACAACTGGATCAGGAACTTGAGCTTATCCATCAGGGCCATTCAGAACCGTTTCAAACTGTTCCTGAGATAGACATCCCTGAGGAGCTTTATGAGGACTCAGTCAATCCTCTCACCGCAGAGGACTATGACTATGACGATGGTCCAATGGTGATGTGTGAGTCTACCACATCTACGCCACCATACAAAGTCTCTTACTCCCTTCTCAATCCTATTCCAGAGTATATTGGAAAGGAATTGAAGGACATGAGTGATGAGGACTTGTATTATCTTGTACAACGCGTTTTGCCTTGAGATGTCATGTGTTCCAAGTCATCCACCTACAAACCTTTTAACCGAGATTATCATGACCAAGTGCACGCTTTTCAGTTAAAGCCAGGAGTTACTGTCCCAGATGCACAAAGAAAACCTAGAGAATTTCAGATTTTCTATTGGTCACTCAATTGGCATACAGGTTTGTGGGCACCAGCCTATTATCATCCACGCTACAAGCTAGATGGATACAATATCGGTGGACAACCTCTCGACGTTTACATCTATGATGGAGAGGATGATTGTGACGAGTGTGGCTCACACCACCCCAGATATATTTGGAGTCACGATCTAGGGGAAGGGGATCCCCTGGGCTATGGTGCTTTCGCCGAAACTGCACAAAGACTGGCCAAAATTAGGCCACCATTGCCTTCCACCGAAAATTGGCCCGGTGATGCCGTGTATCCAAGGATGATGGCTGATGGCCTTGGAAACACCGTCCTCATGGACAAAGACCATAATGTGCTGGAGATGTGTTACCATCATCCACGGTGCTCTGATTGCACCAAGCACAAGATATTTGTTTCTCAAGATAAGGGAAAGTGCGTCTCATGCCACTTACCTATGAATATGAAAGCAACCATGTGTCTAACTTGTAAAGGCAAAAAGAGTCAGCTGATTCTGCTTGACTCAGGTGCCTCTGTGCACTGCACTCACAACCTTGATGACTTCGTGTCATATTCTGCATACTCCGTCCCAAAATTGTCTCAAACAGCAGACGCAGACACAGTTGTTGAGAAATTGGGGAATGGTACTGTCATGTTTTATCATGAAGGAAGACTAACTAAACTTCACAGAGTGGAGTATTGTCCCAAACTCCATATGAGGGTAGTTTCAACCACTCAGTTAACTAACAAGGGCTATACACTGATGTCGAACGTTGATGGAACTCAAATCTTTGCACCTAATGGTGACCTTTACCTGCGGTCATGCCCGATAGCATCTAAAGGGTCCCTTCATTACATTTGAGTATCTTTGCTGTCTGTAACTGATCAGATTCAAACCATTAGTCCAAAGGAAACTTCCGACCTATGGCATGCACGGATGGGACATTGTTCTTACAATGCTGTGCGCCAGTTGCCCAAAGCAACCACTATTCCTCCATTTGAGACCTCAATGGAGACTAAACCTTGTCCGGGCTGCGCTTTAGGAAAGATGACAGAGAAACCCTATCACATCACCTATAAGCAAGCCACTAAACCACTCGAACTCATCCACACGGATCTCTGCGAATTCCCCATCGAGTCCTATTCTCATAAACGCTATGTCGTCACTTTCATTGATGACTACAGTGGATATGCCTCGATCATCCCTCTTTCTCTCAAGTCTGACACTTTTGACACCTTTCGTTCCTGGCTTGCCTGGGCGCAAAATCGTGTCTCGGGACGACTCCTTTGGCTATGTTTGGATCGTGGGGGAGAGTTTAGATCTCTCGAGTTTGCGGCCTTTCTATGCGAACACGGTATCGAGCACCACATGACTGCTCCTGATACTCCCCAACAAAATGGTCATGCTGAGCGCTTTAATCGCACCATGGTAGAAAAGGAAGAAGCTATGAGACATTCAGCTTGCCTTCCTCCTAACATGTGGCAACATGCTCTAGAGACCTCAGTGCATGTTTACAATCGCCAACCATTTCGACAATCACAGTGGAAAACTCCAGTAGAGTTATGGACGGGTAAAAAAACCTGATGTTTCTTACTTCAGAGTTTTTGGTTGCTTGGCTTATGTTTTTATCAAAAAGGAACATCGGACAAAGTTACAGGCCAAAAGCGCTCCAATGATATTCCTAGGATATGAACCTGGAACAAAGGCCTACCGATTCCTAGATAAAAATCAAAGGGTCGTCATAAGCACAAATGCTATCTTTGATGAAGAAGTTTTCCCGCGATGTGCAAAGACTGGTGGAAAAGACCTTGTACCAGAGGAAACTGAAGACCAACCTCATGAGGATGTTCCAATGGAGGTTGCTCCTCCAGAAGAACAAATTCCAATCGATGTCCCGCAAACAGTTCATCCAACTGTCTCTCCAAATGACCCGAAGGAACTTGCAACTCCAATGGAAGTACGAACAGAACCATGAACAGAGACTTCTAGAAAGGCAGTCAAAATTCCCTTAAAGATGCCTTTACCCTCTCGATACACACCCTATCCAGACTCCAGCGTCTGTCGGTCTACCAGAGAGCAAGTTATTCCTCTCAGACCAGAGAATACCTATGGAGAAAGGACACACCCTGTTGATGCGGAATGGCTAGCATCAAAGGAGATGACCTTTGAGGATACGAGAGAAGCATCGGACGTGGGGGAGCCAATGATCGACTTGCACAAGCTCAGTCAGGAATGTGGTACTGACTTCATCAACTACTTGCTTATGCAGAAAGTTGAAGAGAAGTCAAAGACACCTGTTCATTATCAGGATACTCAGAGATTACCAGCCAATGACAAAAAGGCTTGGGAAGCCGCCATGCGCGAGGAGATTGCAGCGTTAGGCAAGAGGAAAGTATGGGAACTTGTACCTCTACCTCGTGGGAGAAAGCCTGTAAAGTGCAGGTGGGTCTACACTATTAAATCTGATGGGCGAAAGCATGCCCATTTAGTAGCAAAAGGTTTCTCTCAAGAATATGGAGTAGATTTCGAAGATGTCTTCTCTCCGGTAGCAAGATTCAAGTCTGTTTGAATCGTTCTATCCCTGGCTGCCCAACATGATTGGGACCTAGAGGCGCTGGACATCAAAACTGCGTTTCTATATGGAAAATTGGACAAAGAAATTTATATGGAACAGCCAGAAGGCTTTGTGCAAAAGGGAAAAGAGCGCTATGTCTATCGATTGCTCAGAGCCTTGTATGGCCTAAAACAGGCTGCTCTAGCATGGAACATCAAGTTAGACAAATCCCTCAAGGCACTAGGCTTCACTTGCATCAAGTCAGATGCTGGAGTATATGTGTTGCGGAAGAAAATAGGACGAGAAAACATTGTCATCATTCTCCTCATATACGTTGACGACGTACTCTTCACTGGCAACAATTGCAAATACCTTCAGGAACTGAAGAAGAAGTTTATGACAGTATGGGAATGTCGTGACTTGGGACAAGCCAAAGAATATCTCAGAATGCATCTCCAAATAGATCATTCCTCAGGTCTTTTGATCATTGATCAGGTCACTTATTTGGACAAAATTATCCGAAGATTTCAAATGGAGAATTGCTGCCTAGCAAACACTCCACTCCCATCTGGGTACGAACCAGTGAAACACAAGGGAGAGACCACCCCTGCACTGCGTTCAAAGTATCAATCAGTGATCAGTTCCCTGTTATACCTCACCCTAGGAACTAGACCTGATATCTCATTCGCCGTCATCAAGATGTCACAGTTTGCATCGAATCCCACTGAGGATCACCTTAATCATGCTCTATATATCTTTCGCTATCTTCAAGCCACCAAAGAGAGAGGCTTGGCATATTGAAGAAAAGCTGAGTACTCTATAGAGGCTTACTGCAATGCAGACTGGGCTTCTGACAAAAACAACCGAAAGTCTACTACTGGTATGGTCATACTGGCGAATGGAGCACCCATTACATGGTTGTCACACAAGCAAAAGACTATTGCTCTGTCGTCTACAGAAGCCGAGTATATGTCCTTATCCGATACCTCTTGACAGGTCGTCTGGATTCACTCTATGTTTACCGAACTTGGTTTCAAACCAGAACCCATTCCGTTATATGGAGATAACATGGGATCGATTTTCCTTGCCCAGAATCCTGCGCAAGAGAGGCGAACCAAGCATATCGATATTCGGTATCATTTCATCAGAGAGTGCATCGAGGATCAGAAAGTACTCATTGTCAGACATATCACAACTGACAAACAACTTGCAGACATCCTAACAAAGAATTTAGGATGCATAAAGTTTCATGCCTTCGCAGACTTCCTGCTCTTTGATTTGGCACATACCAAATCTGGGGGAGTGTTGAACAAATGAGGTATTAGCGCTGGTCTTACGTAACAGACACTCACTGTTTGTTCTCAGGAGATTTGTCATGTGCGTTTGTCACAAGACATAACACTTGCATGTGTTTACCACTGCATGTGATTCTATGACCGGCTATTGGACATTACCAGTGTTTCACCAATATGGAGAAAGGTCTAGGCTATATGACATCAGGATGACGTGCTTATGACATCATTCCTTCTATCTCATTCTATGGCATTCTATGCTTGCTCAGTATGATACCTGAGAGACTCTTTTATGGAAGGTACTACTTACCATATGTAGTTCAACCCACGAGTTGAACAAAACTCCATGTACCACGCACAGACCATGTCTGTAGCGTATATATACAGGACCTCCAGGTCCACAAATAGTAACAGTTCAACATCCGTTGAATAGTACTCAAGAACACCCAACCAGAAGATCACCCCAAGTGAACACTTAAGTAAGTCTTATGGTCCTTGCCTAAGAACTTCCACTGCGTAGTAGAAGTAGATTCTAGGCTCTGCCCAAGCTAGTCTCCTGACTACCCTACTTCGCTTTATGGCCAACACCATCCCTCACACTTCCCACAACAGAATCTCTCGTAGCATACTATATTCTTTTATTCCTTTTTATTATCGGGCACTTTACTGCAGATACCGTACCGATGTATTCAAGTAAACGCTACGTACCGATACTTGGATTAAAAACTACATAGTTGCTTACCTAAGCGTGCGGTATGCCGCACGTAGCGTTGTATCGATCTCCTTGTAGTTTCAACGCCAGTACTCGGGCTTGGAAGATCCTCTTACTCTGATCTCTCTCTTTCGGTAACTCGGTCACGCCCGACATTCCGCCTTGCCCGTTACAAGCGTCCCTGCAGCTTTGGATCCGTTCCGCTGAAACTTCAAGATAGTGATGGCTTAATTTGGTCCATCAGTCCTGCCATTCTTAGTGCTATGATTGCGAACATAAGCACTTATGGGATTACTTTCTTGATGTCGACTCCGGGGGGCTCTGCTCGGAAGTAATGATGTGAACATTTGAAACCACGGGTCACAGCAGTCGCCTTCTCTCACAACATCACTCACCTTGCATCGCTTTTATTGCTCGAAATGCTCTACCGTTTTCATTTACAATCCCAGGTCATTCCTGAATTCGGTTTGCATCCCCGACAAGACCGATGATCTCCTGTCATCAGTGATTTCATTCTCACCACCCATGCTTTCATGTATTGCAAGTTCAAGAAGATGGGTGTGATTGAGCTACATCAGGGAGCATACTTGCACCAATGACAATAGAGTAGTGTGGTCAATGGAAGTGCTAAGGGGAGAATAGAAATACAGAATGGAAGATTATCTGAGTGCGGTTGCTTAAAACTTCCCGGTCCACTTCCCCAGAGCCAGGCGTCGAGTGATAGCTAAAAGTATACATCCAATGACGATCACTCCGCCAGAATACACACCAACGTCCTTAAATCCACCGGATTTTGTTTGTATAATACCTGCAACTGGCGGTCCTCCAGCGGCTCCGAAAGCCTAAAAATAGAATGTATGTAAGTGGTGAGATCAGGCAATGATTCAGAGCCCGTGTACCATCGCTGTGATTGCCATGCCAATCCTAAGGGAATCAAACGAATTTCAATGTTGCACTGGATTCCTAGATGGTCGGAGTTGTGGACCCACCTTCTGCCTGCATCATTCATTCCACCCAGACGAGCTGGTGCGCTTGGGATCAAACTAACAAATGCACCAGTGGCGCAGCCATATATGATCGTCACCACAACAAGCGGAACAACGTGAGAGGTTGCAAACGGCCAAGCAAAGGACATGAGGCCGCCGATAAATGTGGTGGGAATCAACGTGTTCAGGGCCCCATATTTGTCCGCAAGGATTCCTGAAGAGAGCCGGCCTACCAGAGAGGCACAGTTGGCAATAGCGATCAGGTAAAATGTGAAGTTTGGCGAGAGTCCCGCTGCTTGGCCTGAGAGATCGAGGTAGATAAGAGGAACATAGAGACCCAACAATGTCACATTATACGCAATAACTAACGTGGTTGTTAGACAGGCATTGGAAGCATGATAAACTGATTGTCTTACCACAACACGTGAATGCTGGGTTTTTGAAGGCCGCCCAATTAAACAACCCACCCTTAATGTTAGATGGCGGTAGGCGAGGACGAAGTAGCTAACCGCGGAGTCAGCAGGAGTAAGGCAGAAGGCAGAAGACACAAACTAAATTTGCAATGAACACCGCCAGGGTGAGGATGAATGCCACGATACGAATAGTCCACTTGAAACCGACTCTACCAAAGAGTTGCTGTGTCGCTATTGGAAGTACAGTACCGCCGATGCTTGACCCCATGGCAAGCACGCCGAAAGCGCGAGAGCGTTTCTTTAGGACTGAAAACGTGTCAATGAGCCACCATGACAGCATGGGAAAGCCCGAGCATACACCAGTGAGAAACGATTGCAGGGGTGCTACCGAAGAGCATCCCAGCGAAGAACTGAAACTGAATTAATTTTTTCTGAACGGTCTGGAAAACAACGACTAACTCCTGTAGCCGCACCCTGACATAACATGACTTGCGTGTATGTCTTGCACTCAGCCACGAGAAACTACGCACATCAGACATTAGAGTATGGCCGTCAATTAACTCATTAGCGCATACCAGTGCAACGACGTAAATGCCACTGCTCATGGCAAGTGGGCCATTGTAGTAACCAAGGTCAAGCAAGCGACCAGTGAATAATGCCTGGTAGAACCACATATCAGTATGCTTCGTGGTCAGAATGCCGAGGATCCTCACAGGAACAAAAATAAGGCCATACTGGATAGACCCTATCCATGCGATACTGGAAGGGGAGTAATCTTTGAAGGTGTTTTGTTGATAGTATGTCTGAAACACCTATAGAAATTTGAGATAGATAATATCGCCTTGCAATTGGACTTACTCCAAAGGAGTTCACCCAACCAAAACTGTTCAAAGCTAGTAGTTAGTCACGCCCGCAGAAACTGTCGCTCAGAAGTCTAGCCCACGTAGCAAAAGACATAAAGAGAGCCTGTATTCGCGGTAGTAATCTATTAGAGAGGAAATTTGAAGTGATCATCGTGCTCACACCAATTACAGTGGACCATGCTCGCAGGCCTCCATCCGGAAAATCGGGCGAACCAAGAGGCTTAGGTTTCTCGGGATTGAAAGCTACAGATAAAATGGGTGGCCAGTCGAGGGGAAGCTTGTCCACCTTTACGATATCTTGACCATATAGCGTATCAAACGCAACGAAGAGAGCAGAATCTCTATTGTGAACCTTGTCCATACTCTGAAGGTATTGGACCGGTTTAAGACTGCAGGTAGTTAAGAGTGTGTAGTCCACTGAAGACGGAAGGAATCGGATTATCACGGGAGGGATATGATGCACTTACATAGAAAAGGAAGGAAGGGTAGGGAAAACGTTGGCCGTGAATCAAATATACTTCGGTGGCCATGATCGGGTCTCTGACTACTCGCGAATTACTTGCAGGGTACCGCACAGCAGCTGGCAAGTTAAGACCGCACTGCTCAGATTACGTTGACGGATCATTCAGAATCACGGTTCGAGAAGGGTACCAAAGTTTGTCCGGAGCTCGCAAGTTCGAAACATGAAGATATATTCTGTCTGATTAGATTATGTAAACTTCTCTCTGCGGTTCTGAGAATGGAAAGTACGTACCAAGTCGCAAAATCTAATCCTCATCACCATTTGATACGATGATCATGGACTTAACGGACTACGGTTGACAATGTTGCACTCGCAATATTTTAGACGGCCTACTGAGTCGGACACATCGTCGAAATAAACCTTATGTGACATATTTCTCCAGGCCTTGTTAAGTCAAGCATCAGCAAAGTCGTAAGTCATCCAGACCAGTCACGACCACTCGTGACCGTCGGCTAACTACCACCTAACTCACTGATGAACAGCATCGCATTTAGTCTGGTGCTAGTGGAGATTAGGCACATCGTGATGAGTACTAGTGCCCTTTGTATCTGGCTTTGTGATAATCCTCTTCCAATCATATAAATATCCCTTCTTCAGGGTCCATCATGCATTCAAGATCAACGGACCTTGTCATGCCAATGCCGAGCGTGCCGGAGGTTGAATATTGAGGTGGCAGTGAACCTACCGTCGACCGGATCACCTCTGCCCCAGCTGCCACAGCAGGCTCGCTTTGTTCGAGTCTGGCTCGAAACTCCAAGCCAAACAAACTTATGACTTCGCTTTGGTTCAAATCGGCAACACTACTAGTACACGGCATCATTTTATATCATACGTTCTGTCTACTACTCGATCGGTGCGTGCCTCATCAACTGCGTATCACTGCACTAGCTTTTGGCACTCGGGTTTTTATCTTCGCTCCTCTGCGCAGTACTTCTGCGATTTGAACGGTATATTGCATCGGAACAATACATAGGTTCGTGGGAAGTGGACGATGACGTGAAATGCACTGTCTTTGTTATAGGTCGTTCGCTGCTAGTAGCCCCAGAATCTTATAGAGGCACTTTTCGTAGAGAATATTTTGATGACAACATATTTTAGGGTATTGAAGAATCCAGCTGGAACGTTCATAATATCAGTTATATTCATATGTTACGTGGGCTAGTATGTATATTCAAGCTCGAGCAGCTGCTTATGTACTAGTACATTCCGATAAGAGGCTGCCAGCGTGATTTCTCTGGGCGTCACCATGTTTTTCATATCCCTGTTTCTCTCGTTACTAGTCATACAGCGCTAGAACAGCGGGATTCTTCTGCGTAGCTGCTGGACCACCGGGCACCACTCCCGGGAACCACCTTGCCAAGTTCTTGGCACGCCGCTCAGTTAGTGGGTGTAACGGGACCGTCGCATCAGCATCGAAATATGCGATGGCAAACGCGATCCTCATGGAGTCTGTCGTGTTGGACTCTGCAGCATGGTAGGTCCAACATGAGTGGCTGTGATATATAACAATTTGGTCAGTAAGTTTTCAAATGCAACAGAGAACCGCACTCACAAACTCGCGTCCCCGGCGTTCATGTGTTGGGCCGGAGCAACAGTTAAATTTTCCTTCTCGATCAATTCCTTGATGAAGTCGTCGCTTGAGTTGGAAATTTCCAGATGCTCGGCATTTCTGGTGAGGTGGGAACCTGACACAAATGACATGGGACCCATTTCTAACGGGCAGTCGATGAGTGGCACCCAAAGAGTGACACACTTGTCAGTGTCAAGGGGCCTGATATTGCAATCCGTTTCAGTACTTCTGCAGTGCTAGAAGAGGCAATTTTACTCACCAGTAGTGCCCGTCCTGATGCCATGGTGTCGGTGCACCTTTGCCCTGACCGTCCTTGAAGAAGGTGAGATCATGATAAATTCGCACATCACGGCAGCCGAGTAATTTTGCAGCGATACCTGATTACGATCGGTAAGCATTTGCTTGATTATTCTCTGCGATTGTGAGTAGTTGGTACAAACGTACCGGCATATCGCTTAGATAAAACGTGTGCTCGGACAACGTCGTTAACTTCCCAGAGATTTTGCGTAATGCGGAACGCCTTTTGGAAGTCCTCCTCTTCGGCTATGAGGGCCTGGTGTGCTTTCAACACGGCGGTGCGTAGCTCATCGATCTCTGAGGCAGGAACGACATTCTTGAGGAGTATATGACCCTAGGCAAACCCGTGCGTCAGCAACGATCTCCGTGCAGGTTTATGTAGTCGACGGACATCTTTCTGGTATTTCGTGGCCTCAGTCTGGGAGAGTATGTATTCTTCGGCAAGCGTGGCACGGACGTTAACAACCATTATGAACAATCAGGAAGTGGAACTCGGCGATTTGAAGGGGTGGGTTGCTTTCAGTTTCTGGCCCTCCACTGGCTCCCCCTTCGCGTTTTTAAACATTTTAAGAACTAACTCGGCTGTGCCCCTACTACAAGCCTTTGCATCTGAATTCAACCAAACAGGCCTTCTAAATACCGCAATTATCTAGCCCTCCGTGTTTCCAGTTGTTACGAATACTTCTACATCCATCACATATCTTGAAACTGACATTATAAGGAAGTTTCGTGATCCTTCCGTCGGCCCCGACTCCAGGTGAGGTGTCCGACGTGTTCACAAGTTTGATCTGTATCCCCAACAGGGTTGCATTGCCAATAGGCTCTGTTTTCCCATCTGTGATCTCCGGGATGGCTAGGTCGTGCGTCGTGCTGTTGATCCGATGTCGTTGGCTTGCAACGAACATGCGGATGGTTGGACAAGGGATCTGTCATTCAGTGTCTAAAATGCGCCACAGGGGCTCTATTTCCCGGACCTCTAACAATTTAGGTATATGGGGCTACACTATTGTACTGCTATCCTTCCGGAGCAGGTGCTATACATAAATTAAGCATGTGGTGTACTTACTAACTGGAGAATTGACAAAGTAAAAGAAGCTGTGTTCGATGTAACAGTCTTTTTGCCACACTAAGCCTGTACACTCGCAAGAGGCTCTGAGAACATCCAATTCTTGTCTAAAACTTCCCAGCCCACTTTCCGATAGCCAGATGTCGAGTGATGGCCAGGAGTATACATCCGAGAACTATCACCCCCCCACAATACAAACCTACAGCTTCGAATCCACCAGATCGTGTGTGAATTGCACCCGCGAGTGGGGGTCCCCCTGCCGCGCCGAAAGCCTATGAGTTGAAACAAAACCGGGTAAATTTTCATAGCCACAAAATTGTCAGAGAAATTCTTACCATAGCCGTCATTGCCATGCCAATCCTAAGATGGTGAATTGGATCATTTTGCTCGGGAAGATGTAGACTCACCGTCTTCCCGCATCATTCATTCCACCAAGGCGAGCCGGTGTGCTGGGGATCAAGCTGACGAATGCTCCTATAGAGCAACCATAGACAACTGTCACAATAACCAGGGGTACGACATGGGAAGTAACATATGGCCATGCGAAGCTCATTATGCCACCGATTAGCGTGAATGGTATTAATGCATTGAGCGCCCCATATCTATCCGCGAGGATCCCTGAAGACAGCCGGCCGATCAGGGAGGCACAATTGGCAATAGCAATTAAGTAGAATGTGAAATTTGGTGAAAGGCCTGAAGCTTGACCTGAGAGATCGATGTAGATGAGAGGAACAAAGAGGCCCAAAAGTGTTACATTGTAAGCGATGACTAGGGTGGTAATTAGATCTGGCAGGTATACGACCAGCGATTGCCCTTACCGCAGCATGTGAATGCCGGGTTTTTGAAGGCTGCCCAATTAAATAATCCTTGTTGACAGGATGACTATCCTGCCTCTAGGTCATATTACTTGACCGATATACTTTCATCGTTTGTTAGAAACGATTACTTACACACGTGACCGGCTATCACAGATATCCGAGAATCACATGGAACCGTACTATCGGTATCCTTCTTTCATGTTCTACAACGTTCTATCCCCAGATAGAAACTTACTCCTTCTATAAGTAGTAGTTGTAGTTACAATGCTCCGGAGTTTCTCCGTGTGCACAGACCATGTACAGTACGTATATATACTGTACTCCTAGGGCGTTACTCCCTAGGTTCGAATCATATATTCTCACATCTCTACTGAGTGATCAGGTCCTTCGACACTTGATTACTCTACTAGCAACATACTCGTTCTTCTAACTCAAGCACAAAACCTCCAGGTGAGCACAGAGTCGCTGTGCCCTTCCTGCTGTTAGTTTGTTAGGTTATGAGCCCCGCCAGGCTCTAACTTGGTAGACGATTGTATTCAGCCTAACGGGCGATTCCCCAATCCAATCTATCATGTTTAGCTGGCTGGCGGACCTGTGCTTTGCAGTTACTTTCAAGTTACAGTATATAGCCTTCGCTCTTACTATAGCTTTGGCCTACTGGTCACTTAACGACAACGTTCCTTTCGGAATCGTACCCCTCTTCACCTACACGGTCTACTTGGCTGTTCGTGTTGTATCCCTTCTCCAGTGGAGAGATGCCCCAGTGGCACTTCCACATCCGATCGCACCCGCTCTACCAGAGGACCACGACTTTCATCCAGCGTTCCAGGGACTTGAACCTTCCCCTTGGGGAGAATGGTTATCCCAGGAGCTTTGATCGGGCACCACCACTCTTGATTGGGCTATGCACGCTTTTCAGGATTACGATTTTAATCGTTTCTATGACTATCTTCCGGTCATTGCACGATTCGTATTCCCACAACCAGAGTTTTGGTTACCGCAGCAGTATTATATGCAGCGAACCTTCTCGGTTGCACAGCGGCTTGGAATCGGTTTTGCCGAATCCTTTAGAACCTATATGTTCTATGCCCCTTGCAGAGCTTTACCTGATCATGTCCTCTTTAACGACGTCACTCCCTTTGATCTATTTCTCATGCGACATCGCTTGTCCAGAAATGATCTCCGGTTCTTCGACGAACAGTTCGCGGAACTTGTCGCCCAGTTCGGTCATGAGAATGGACTTCACGCCCCTACAGGCGATCAGGGAGAACCGTGGGTCCAGGAGACTCAGGATGATGCACGTGAGAGCAGGTATCCCCTCGAGGATTTGGATGATCTCCAACTTGACGGATCTGTCGACAGCGGATTGGAGGAAGAAGCAGGGATTAGGAGACGAGGAGGTGAAGGCAAAGGCAAAGGACGTGCCTTATAGGCGCGGCCTTCGATGGTCTAACTTTGTAGATGCGACGGAGCCGGATTACCTCATAGCAGGTATTGTTTCCGGAGGAGCGAAGACCAACCGAATCTTCTCTCGTGCTTTCTGTCGCGAGGCCGCACAGTCCCCCTTACCCTTTATCACCTCTTCATTCTCGGCGCCCGAAAACCCTTTTATGGAAATTCATTGGCTTTTCCACGGTTCCTATGAGGCACCATCAGCTAAGCTAACGAGGTATTCTACTCCTCATAGCATCGCCAACTTCTGGGGTTTCGATTTACCCGCCTTGAACGATGAAGACCCCTCGTTACTCACTGTCCCAGCTTTCTGGATCGACACACACCCCGACGAGTACTCACCAAACTCGATCTGGGTTCACCCTCTTTGGGATCCTAGACCATTTAGAGGAGCAGTTCCTGCCGTCCACGCATGGAACAAGTATCTCGAGTCACATTTTAGGGGAGCTTTTAAGAAAGGAGCTTCAAATGAAAGCCCTTACTTACCCTCGTGCCTGGACCAACAGCCTGACGCTCGTATCGGTCTCTGGCTTTCACAGGTCATCAACACACGGTCTGATCCTAGGGTTCAAGCCACTTTGGACTCTCTCGAGGCCGAGTCTCTCTCACTGGTCTATGGTATTACCTGGTGGCCAGGGAACTGCACCATGCAGCATCCTTATGGACTCACGTCTTGGCAACAAGACCTCTGTAGAATCAACCTCCTTCCTGCACCGGAAGCTGATGGCTCTGACTACATCTCTTAGAGTCGACCCCAGGGAAATGGAAGGAGCCTTCAACATGGTCCTCCATTATACTTATCCAAGCCCTGTTTGGATAGAACAGCCGTACTCCGGAGGAGGAAGGGTTTATGACGATATCTTGGACTTGTCAACGGTCTCTTTACATACTTTCTCGAATCCCTCATATCTTATGATACATTTTCCTTACGAAGTTTTTCCTGTTTCACTCTTGGAAATGGCTAACTTGGAGTCGTTGGGGATCCAACTCCCCAACTACCACTATTGTCCTGATTATGATCTAGGACATTTCTTTGAACTTAGGCTTCCGGATCCAACTCCGGTTGTAAGACCTATAGTTCCTCGACCTAGGATTCCTCCTAGAGTCATCCCAGTGGTAGCGCCTCCAGTTGTCATTCCTCGACCATTTGTCATACTTCCAGATACGGATGATTCTTTCTTTGAATTATTGCTCTTACACGGTTTGTAGCAATGACAGACGAAAAAGCCGGGTTTATGAAAAATATCCCAATTTTCAATACCACCAACTACCCAATCTGGGCGATTTCAATCAAGAATTTCTTACGCGTACAAGGAACATGGTTAGTCGTTAACGGAACCACCACTAGACCTCCATCAGCAGCAGCGGCAGCTGGTCAACCAGCACCAGCACCAACTGCGGATCAACTTGCATGGGACGCTCTCGACTCGAAGGCTCTTGGAGCCATTATGGGTCACTGTAAACCGATCGTCCAGATCGAAATGGACCGGTTTGCGACTTCTCATGAGGTATGGGAGTCGTTACTGAACACTTATGGAAAACCCGGCGCAGCCGGAGTTTATGTGCAGTTTAAGCACGCCATGAAGATCTCCATCGGCGGTCGGGAAGATCCACTTCCTAAAATCACGGAGATCAACAATTCGTTCAGTTTCCTTGCCTCGAATGGCATGCCCTTACCCGAGTCAGCGCGAGCCATGATCATCATGGCAGCCCTCCCATCTGAGTGGGAGAATTTTGCGACGTCTACGCTCGCTACACTCCCAGTTACTCTACCAGCCGGTCAACAGGGGCAAACCCTGACTGTTGACGCAATTCTTCCACGTATCAAGGAAGAATACTTACGTCGCCATGGAAAGACACAACTTCCCAGGACGACTGATAACCTTGCGGGCACTTCTGCCCAGCACGCGCAACAGAACCAATGACCTAAGTGTCGTAAGTGCGGTAGAGGACATCGCACGGAGGATCATTGGGAAGGAGGCAAACCTCCTACCGTTAACTTACCGAAGACGCAGGAAAAGAAGAAGGAAAAGAAGGGGAAAGGAAAGGGAAGAGGAGGAGGAGGTAAAACCCCCTCAGATAAGGCGAAAGGGAAGCAAAAGGCTTCCACCCAAGAGGTCAATGAGGCGCAAGCCCAGCCTTATACGTCTGACGACGAATCCTCAGTCGGACAAGCGTACGCAAGCTCCACTATCGCAGAAGCGGGCTGGTCTAATACATTCCCCTCATCAGCTCAATGTTCTTCTCTCGCTATTCGAACTAAGGTTCGAGAGGAGATGGAGCGTGATAGAGTCTGGAAAAATGTTAGAACCTATAAAGACCCTTACAACGCTTCTTGTAACAATGGACCACATGCACCTGTCGAATATGACTCTGACTGCTACGGCGCAGCCGGTTTTTACGCTTATATGTCAGACTGTGAAGGATGTCACCAACGACGAAAGGAAAAAGACGACAATCTATGGCTAATGGATTCTGGAGCGACAAGTCACTCCACTCCTTTCAAAAAGGACTTCCTTAGCTATGTCGAGTTCAAGCGACCAATACCAGTGGGCACTGCTGGTAGCGAAAAAATATACTTTCCGGGTATTGGGACTGTTTCTTTTACAGTTACACTAAATGGAGAACAGGAACGACGGACACTACGAAACGTCTTTTATTCGCCCTCAGGAGCGAAACGTATCCTCTCCATACCATCCCTAACCACCGGATTGGGTTACACCTTTCAAGGTGATAAAACCCACACTCGAATCTACGACACGCGAAAAAGACTCTTCCTCGAAGGCACTCACGTGTTTCGCGGCTCCAATCTTCACTGGTTTACAGGAAAACCGATTGGGAAAAGTGATCCAAGATTGGCTCTTCTAGTGTGTTTGGACAACAAGACAATCAACACATTCTTGTCTCTTTTTACCGTCGAGTATTCTGACGTGTACAAACTTTGGCATTCAAGGTTTGGCCATCCTAGTGATCAGGTAATGAGGAAAATTCCTAGCCATACTACTGGCCTTGATCACATACCACCTCAACCTAAACCTTTCCCCTGTGGCGAATGTCTCATTGGCAAAATGCATAACCGACCGTTCTCTCCTTCTTGGACTCGAACAACGGCACCCCTTGCATTGATCCATATGGACCTTTTACAGTTTCCTACGGAATCGTATTATCGTCATGTTTACTGCCTTACCATCATAGACGACTTTAGCGGCTTTGGGTCTACTCTTTTGCTTCGCGCAAAGAGCGACACCGCCAAGTCCTTTATTGATTGGGTTTCTTGGGCAGAACGTCAATCTGGCTTTGCTGTTAAATCGGTTCGTTCCGACCGAGGGGGGGAATTTATGGCGACTACCTTCAAGGAGTTTTTACTCTCCAAAGGTATAACTCATCAGTTATCAGTCGCTGATACTCCTCAGCAGAACGGTCGAGCAGAGCGCTTCAACAGAACCGTAATGGAGAAAGAAGAAGTACTACGTCATGCAGCTTGTCTACCCAAGCGCTACTGGAACTTCGCCTTACTCACAGCAGTATTTGTTTATAATCGCACTCCACTTCAGCGGGTACAATGGAAGACACCCTTTGAGCTCTTTTTGAAGAAGAAGCCTACAGTTTCCTATCTTCAAGTCTTTGGCTGTCTGGCCTATGTTTTTATACCGAAGGATCAGCGAAAGGACAAACTCTCTCCAAAAGCAGAAGAAATGATATTCCTTGGTTATCCAGAAGGAACAAAAGGATATATCTTCTTACGCCAGAACAAAACGATTTACATTTCTACCACTGTTACATTCGTCGAGAATGTGTTTCCCAACTGTCCCGTAGAGAAGTTACGAGACAAAATCGATATACCTCTCCCGGCATCCGGTCCCTCAGAGGACTCTTCCGACGATCAGGATGGAAGCGAGACTGATCATCCCGCTCCAGGTCTTAGACCACCTACACCAGATTTCAATAACGACAATCCACCCAGGCCTCCAACTCCGAGTCCACCCCAACTCAGGCAGCGTCCACCTCCCGTTACGGTAGAGGATTATTCAGACAAAGAAGAACCAGACTCTCCACAGTCTGAGCGACCAGGCCCAACACCAGGACCTTCTTCACCTGCCTTACCTTCAAGACGTGAACGTTTGGGTCGAGTACGAATCCCAAACCCTACTCATTTACAACCGTCTCCTCCACCGTCTCTACCAGTGAGAGAAACCCCTAGTCAAGGTTTTCCCGGTAGAAGAAGACATGAACCTCGTCCAATTCCATCATTCATACCACCAATTCTTGACAGAAATCTTCCACCGTTCCTTGAAAGACATCCAACTGAAGCCCCTGACCCATCCTATCCTCCTGCCCCTTCTGCATTACGCAGATCTACTCGCATTCCTGTTCCAAGGGTAGTTCCTAACAGTGTATACGGAGATCGACCACCAGTTCAGGTCGAAAGGGAGTCAGACAGAGATTGGGAAAGAAATCTCGAAAACCTACCACCCGCACAAGAACGACCTAATATTGACGATCTGTATGAGGGTCGAGATCCCCTCCTACCACCTTCTGAAGAAGGGGGAGACGTCAACAGTCTAGTTCGCGAACAAGGTTATGGTTTTCTTTATTATCTTTTAGCTCAGGCGATTTCAGAAGTACCTAAGCAGTACAAGGACGTTCTAAGGCTACCGAAGGAAGAACAAGATAAATGGAAAGAAGCAATGAAGGACGAGATCAGATCTATCAACGATCGACACGTCTGGACTCTAGTAGATTGTCCCCCTGATCATAAACCCGTCAAATGTCGTTGGGTTTTTGCAAGAAAGTCGGACGGAAGATACAAAGCTCGCTTAGTAGCAAAGGGCTTTTCACAAATTTACGGAGAAGATTACGAAGAAACTTTCTCTCCTGTCGCAAGGTTTGAGACAGTACGACTGCTCATGGCCTACACTTGCTCTCAGGACTGGGAGGCTCATTGCCTCGATGTCAAGACTGCATTCCTCTACAGAAAGCTTGACGAAGAAATATATATGGAACAACCAGAAGGTTTCGTAACTCCGGGAACAAAAACAAACAAGGTCTATCGTCTTTTGCGCGCGCTTTATGGCCTTAAGCAAGCAGCATTAGCGTGGAACAAGGAACTCCACAAATCCCTAGTCAAGCTAGGTTTTTATCGAACCAAATCAGACGCAGGAGTTTATGTCTACAAGACTAAACAAGGCCTAGTCATCTTTGTCATCTACGTCGATGACGTTCTCCTCCTTTCATCTTCTGCTAAATTGTTGAAAGACAGAAAGGAAGCGTTTATGAAGATTTGGGAAGTACGAGATATGGGAGAAGTGAAAGAGTATCTTGGCATCCAGATTTCACGAAATCGAAAGGATAAAACCATGGTCCTTCACCAACAACCCTATGTCCAGAAAGTGCTCAAACGCTTTCAAATGGAACAATGCCGAAGTGTGCGAACACCTCTTCCGGGAGGTTATGTCCCTACTCCTATCCCTACTGGATATACCGCTACACCAGCTCTTCGACAGAAGTATCAGCAGGTTATCGGGTCTCTCCTCTATGTCATGCTCGGAACTCGTCCGGATTTAGCATTCAGCGTCATTCGAATGTCGCAGTATATGTCTAATCCGACACAGCAGCATTTGGATAAGGCAATGCACATTGTCAAGTACCTTTCTTCAACAAAGGACTTATCCATCCATTATTTCCAGAGCGAGTTATCTTTGGATTGCTATTCTGACTCAGACTGGGCTGGAGATAAGGAGACTTATCGCTCTACTTCTGGCTACTCCATGTTCTTAGGACGAAACCTCGTTTCCTGGAGATCTAGAAGACAACCGACAGTCGCGCTCAGCTCTACTGAAGCAGAGTATATGTCTTTATGCGACGCCGGACAGCAGATCAAGTGGATCACTACTCTATTCCAGGAATCCCATCTTCGCTTTACCACTGTCATTCTTTTTGGCGACAACAAGGGTTCCATTCATTTGGCAAACAACCCAGTCGTTGAAGGTCGTTCGAAGCACATCAATATAAAGTACTATTGGCTTCGGGAGTCTATCGAGAACGGAGACTTCAAGTTGGACTACGTGTCCACCGACCATCAAAGGGCAGATTCCATGACTAAGAATCTAACCTGGCAGAAACATGACCATCATCGCTTGTTACTTGGTCTTTACTGAACCAGTCCAAAGCGAGGGGGAGTGTTGACAGGATGACTATCCTGCCTCTAGGTCATATTACTTGACCGATATACTTTCATCGTTTGTTAGAAACGATTACTTACACACGTGACCGGCTATCACAGATATCCGAGATTCACATGGAACCGTGCTATCGGTATCCTTCTTTCATGTTCTACGACGTTCTATCCTCAGATAGAAACTTACTCTTTCTATAAGTAGTAATTGTAGTTACAATGCTCCGGAGTTTCTCCGTGCGCACAGACCATGTACAGTACATATATATACTGTACTCCTAGGGCGTCATTCCCTAGGTTCGAATCTTATATTCTCTCATCTCTACTGAGTGATCAGGTCCTTCGACACTTGATTACTCTACTAGCAACATACTCGTTCTTCTAACTCAAGCACAAACCTCCAGGTGAGCACAGAGTCGCTGCGCCCTTCCTGCCTTTAGTTTGTTAATCCTCCCTTGACGTTAGACGTCGGCAGGCGAGGGCGAAGTAACTTCGCTCAGTAAGAACGGGAGTGAATGTGGAAGAGCATGGAAACCACGAACCAGATTCGCGATCAACACCACAAAGGCGAGGATGAATGCCATAATGCGAATAGCCCACTTGAAACCAACTTTACCAAACAGCTGCTGCGTCGCAATGGGGAGAATAGTACCACCGATACTTGAACCCATTGCAAGGACGCCGAAGGCTTGAGAGCGTTTCTTCAGGACTAAGAAAGGATGTATCAGCGAACTTGAATGGCGAGAAGTTGCCGTACACCAGTGGGAAACGATCGCAGGTGTGCTACCGAAGAGCATTCCCGCGAGAAACTGCATTAACGTTAGAATATCACTACATGATTTGAAGAACGACTCCTAACTCCCGTAGCAACACCTTGACATAAGATGACCTGCAGAAATGTCCTACACTCTGCCACCAGGAACTAGAGATGTTGTGTGAGAGAAAGGTCACCGATTATCCGTAATCCTCACCAGTACGATGACATAAATGATACTGCTGACAGCAAGCGGAACATTGTAATAACCGATGTCAAGTAAACGGCCGGTGAATAACGCCTTAGAGCATCAATTATAGTCATGACAGCTAGCCACAAGGCACAGAACCCGTACCGGAACAAAAATCAGTCCATATTGGATCGACCCTATCCAGGAAATATCCGAGGCGGACTGATCTCTGAACGTGTTTTGCTGATAGTACGTCTGGAATACCTGCGGTTGTTGTAAGACAGAATTCGCACCCTTCCAAATGGACTTACACCGAAGGAGTTGACCCAACCAAACCTTCGGAAAGCTAGTTAGCCAGCAGCATAATAGCCTTCCATCAACATGCTTTACTAACGTCGAAAAAGATATAAGCACCGCCTGTGTGCGGGAAGATCAGTTAATAGGGGATGTAGAAGCGGCCCACTCACGCCAATTACAACCGACCATGCCCGCAAGCCACCATCTGGGAAATCAAGCAGATCACGAGGCGGTGGTTTTTCGGGATCGAATGATCCGGCGAGAGATGTGGGGGGTGGGCTATATGGGAGTTCGTCGACCGAGAGTGTTGGCACTGCGACATCCAGTCTGTGTGGTGCCTCAAGAGTGACATTAAAGTTAGAATCCTTGATGTGAACGTTGTACATGCTCTATTGGCAACTAATGCCTGGATAGTTGTTGTTTGCGGAATGAAGACAAGGGGAAAGAAAAGTGGGGAAGATTGAGACAAGAGGACTAGCGAACCATGCAGAGTACGAGGGTAACGGAGGAAGACTGGTCCGCACATGCTGCAGGGCACAGCGCTGACCACTGTTCATTACGAAGCGTGTCCAAGTGGCTGTTGCATTGATGTACTAGGAACTCCAGTTATCCCCGGGAATGGAGTGAACCTCCACGAACGCCATCGATCCCCTTATTGGGTACACAACGGGTACTAAAGTTCTCCGAAAGGTACACCGGCGGTACTTGGAAGCAGCAGACGCATGGGAACAGAAGATGGAAGTTTACAATCCTCCATCAAGGATGGGTAGTAACTGATGAGAAGGGCTGTACCATTTTCGACAACCAGCAACGCACGCACTGACATCTCACCTGAAGCAATACAACTCCATGGAGAATAGTCCCACCAGATGGATGGACAAAACACATTACCATAATGTGTGGGCGTACGCGAGTCTTCTACTATAAAATATCCGCAACCGACCACTATTGAATAGTTCACTTCCTCATCATGCTCAGCCTCGCCCCCGCTGTGTCCGCTCTTGTGGGCGAAAGACCTAATCCCTCTCTTGAAGAGACCATTTCAATCATCGACATCCGATCAACCTCCCAATCAACCACGGTGGCTGCCCTTGAGGATGGCATTCGCACAGACATCCTCGCTGGACTCTCTCATCCATACAACGAGAAAATGCTCCCCGGATTGTTACTATACAACGAGGAGGGCCTTCGACTGTTTGAACAAATCACCTATCAGTCAGATTACTACCTTACCGGGCTGGAAATTGATATCCTCTCCAAGTACGCTCAGCAGATAGCCAATTCTATTCCGGAGGGCGCATTACTCCTTGAACTAGGTGCAGGGTAAGTAGCTTGATTGGATTGACACTTCCGTAATTTAGCATGTCATCGTATTAGGGCCCTCCGCAAGACAGCCCTGGTGCTAGATGCCATAGAGGCTCAAAAGAAAAGGGTGACTTACTTCGCACTCGATTTGGACAAGTCGGAATTAATTCGCACGCTTGGAGAACTGCGTGGCCGTTATACCTACGTCGGCCTTGCTGGCTTATGGGGGACCTACGATGATGGTTGTGTTTGGTTGAAGCAGTTTAATGAATGTCCCAGAATTATCTTGTGGTTGGGTTCTTCTGTTGGGAACATGACCCGAAGTAATAATTCCAAATCTAAGTCATAGGTAGCACCTCGCTTACCCATCTCCACAGACGAAGCTGGCCAATTCATTCGCGGCTTTGGAGAAGTCCTTTCTCCCCGAGATCGGTTTATCATCGCTATCGACACGAGGTCACACAAACCCGAGGTCATCCGAACCGCATATAATGACAGGGCGGGCGTCACTCGTCGTTTCGCCCTTAATGCCCTAGGCAACGTTAACGACCTGTTCAATGCGGAGGTCATAGATGTCTCCTGTTTTGACTATGCTCCCTATTACAACGAGGTAAATGCTTGCATGCCTTTGTACTCGATAGCACCGTTGATGGTCGGGTCTTGTAGATACAAGGCCGAAACGAGGCATACTTCCGTTGCCTTAAGCAGACGCAGGTCTGCATCCCATCGGAGGAACCAATCTTAGTTCATGAAGGGGAATATGTTCGCTTTGCCTATTCCCACAAGTACGACCGCATAGAGCGCCAGTTACTGTGGGCTTCCGCTAACGCGCGTGCTGAACGGGAGTGGTCAACCGAAGAAGAAGATTATACACTGACTATGCTGTCATGGACCTTGTGAGATATGTTGTTGTGGCCTTGGGATCTCACCTCTGTGCGGTATTTGTACACATAAAGGGCGGAAGAAACTGTGCATAGAAATGGGTGCGGATGTATTATAAAGGTCTGCTTGAATATTGGGATTGGTTAGGCTGGGACGTGTATGTCGATAGCCAGGACACTATGATGTTATGTACTCGGCGTAAGTCCTGCTTGGACTGAGCCCTACAATATGGGCAAAGCCCTGGCATTGTAGAACTGTGCTTCGAGTGAACCGTGTTAGAGTGAATATGATGACCGGATAGAACTCCGACCATAAATCCAGATGCCAGTAAGGTAAGTTGAGCGAGCGGGTGAAGAGAGAACAAGGTATCAGAATGAAGCGCTCGTAGCGTGGAAGACGAGAGAAAACCGGATCGCTGGTTGTTTGTCAGGTTCGGCAGGATTCGGAGTCGCGGAAGCCTACAGCCTACAGTACTAAATGAAGAGCGTCATTTGGCACGCCACCAACGTCCTCGTCGCAGTGCAAATAGTGGCCGTCGCGTACAGAACAATAGCACGGATGTGGCTATCCTTGTATGATACTGAGAAACGCGAATAGCATTTGAGAACTGTACTACTATCTGTCGCTTGGGAACCCGGTGTCCACACGCCACTGCAGAGACCCTGCATGCCTATTAGGATTACAATAGAATAGTGGAACATGGGACCTACAGTGCTGGTAGATACAAAAAAAAAAGTGTCACTGCAGGCGAGTTCCATAAGATTCAGTGTGTGTCGGTCAGAAAATCTAGACTCTGGTATTGTACATAGGTATCCCGGAATGTTCTCAATTGTCTTGAGCTTCGTTGAGTAGGTGTAAACTCCATCAGCCTGGCCTCTGATAGCCGAGAATTTCCATCGATCGCGCTTGTAAGTTGTTACAGATTATATCAGACAACTCTCCAAATGTACCTGTACGTGTTCACTAGAAACAAACATAAAACCTGATGGTGTCGTTCGTGGGTTGAGGTGTATGATTCCGGTATTGATTTGAACCTGACAATTGAATAGCAAGTGACCGGTGATCAGTGACTCATCAATCAAAAAAGTACATAAACAGCGTCATGAAGCACAACGGCCCACCATCACCAACTACGAGTACATTGTCATGGATGCGATAAAGAAAGTATTCGAGGCAAAGAAAGCAGAGGTTCGTCTCATCTAAACTATCGGGTAACACTACTTTTGTCAACGCTTACCAGGGCAGTCATGCCCTCGTAATGTTCGTTACAGCGGGATATCCTAGGAAGGATGACACTGTGTCCATCCTATTGGCCATGCAAGCTGGCGGCGCTGATATTATCGAAGTCGGCGCTCCTTTCTCGGACCCCATTGCAGATGGGCCTGCGATCCAGGAGACTAACCTCGTACGCATACTCAGTTATGGCCCACCCTGCACATCTGATAAGACAGACTTAGATCGCGCTCCAGAATGGGGTCGACTACACGACAATCATTGCACAGGTCAAAGAAGCTCGCGCCCAAGGTCTCACTGTTCCTGTGCTTTTGATGGGTGAGGCCTTCCGACCGCACTAGTCAACTTTCGTCCTGACGATCATGTCTAGGATACTACAACCCAATTCTCGCATACGGAGAAGACAAGGCTATACGGGACGCTCGCGATTCTGGAGTGAATGGATACATCGTAGTAGATCTTCCTCCCGAAGAGGCGTTCGACTTTCGCGAAAAATGCACGAAAGCTGGGTGAGCTAATTTTCTGGAACTTGGGACTCGGAGCGGCTCAAGGATACCCGTTAGCCTTTCCTATGTTCCTCTCGTGGCACCATCGACCTCTCTCCATCGGCTTCCTTTCCTGACTTCAATCGCTGATAGCTTCATTTACGTTGTTTCACGCGTAAGTTCTTCCGCCCTCAGCAATGGCCGGGAATTGAAATTTATCTCACAGATGGGAACCACTGGATCTTCCGTCAAAGGGTTCGTGAACAGTGAACTCCCCGATATCATCGCTCGAATCCGCGAGCACACCTCCATTCCTTTGGCCGTGGGTTTCGGAGTAGCTACACGTGCTCACTTCGATGCTGTCGTCGAGGCCGGAGCTGACGGCGTCGTCGTCGGAAGTCGCCTCGTTCCCCTTATCAAAGAAGCTCCCTATGATCAAATTCCTCAAGTGGTTGAGAAGTTCTGCAGGGAGCTCACAACAGCATCGCCCGGCTCATCCACTGCCGGTGTTCAAAGTTCGGAGTATCATTTCCCCGTAGTTACTGGCATATCTCGACCGACTGGGATGACACTTCTTCCGCCACGATTTGGCCAGTTCGGGGGGCAATACGTGCCAGAAGCCCTCTTCGACTGCCTCATCGAGCTCGAGGAGGCTCATAACAACACTCTGAATGACCCGACCTTCTGGGCCGAATTCGAAAGTCACTACGGTTACATGAACCGTCCTTCCAAACTGTACTTTGCGGAAAGCCTTACTAAATATGCAAATGGCGCGCAAATTTGGTTGAAGAGAGAAGACCTGTATGCATCCACTTTTATCGGGATGTCATTTGGCACTCATGCTCCGCAGGAACCATACCGGATCACACAAGATCAATAATGCAGTTGGCCAGGTACGTCTTGTACTCCGCGGTGACCCCTCGGAGCTGATTGCTGGTCCAAGATCCTGTTGGCCAAGCGCCTCGGAAAGACACGTATTATAGCCGAAACTGGCGCCGGACAACACGGCGTAGCTACGGCGACGGTCTGCGCCCGTTTTGGGATGGATTGTGTCATCTACATGGGTGCTGAAGATGCACGCAGGCAGGCCCTCAACGTTTTTCGTATGAAGATGCTTGGCGCCAAGGTATGGTGATATTTGCCAAAAAGAATTAGCACCACCAACAGTCTGCAGGTTGTTCCCGTTGAGTCCGGCTCGAAGACACTCAAGGATGCCGTCAACGAGGCTATGAGGGATTGGGTAACCAACCTAGCTACGACACACTTCCTCATCGGTTCATGTTTCGGCCCTCATCCCTTCCCAACGATCGTGCGCGATTATCAGAAGGTTATTGGGCGCGAAATCAAGGCTCAAATGAAGGAGGCAACGGGAAAGCTTCCCGACGTTGTCGTCGCATGCGTTGGGGGTGGAAGCAATGCAATCGGGTCCTTCTACGAGTTCATTCCCGATACGACAGTGCACCTTGTCGGTGTCGAGGCAGGAGGAGAGGGTGAACACTTTTTTTTTGTATTGGTTTGCATGCTGACAGCGTATAAGGCATCCATGGCGAGCGTCACAGTGCGACCCTGGCGAAAGGAAAGCCAGGCGTACTGCATGGTGTTCGAACATACGTCCTGCAGTCACCTGCTGGCCAAATCGTTGAGACTCACTCCATCAGTGCTGGATTGGACTATCCTGGTGTCGGACCAGAGCACTCGTATTTAAAAGACAGTGGACGTGCCGAGTACGTCGTTGCAACAGACGAAGAGGCCTTGAGAGGATTCCGTCTGTGCACTCAACTCGAGGGCATCATCCCGGGTGAGTATTTCTGATCTCCAAGGGACATTTCTGATCTCTTCTAGCCTTGGAATCTTCTCATGCTTTGTGGGAGGGTATCCGAAGGGCGAAGACACTTTCCAAAGAGACTAATCTTGTCATAGTGCGTACCCTGCTACTGTTACTGTCTCTGCTACCCTCGCAATTGACTAACGAACGGTACAGTGCCTCTCAGGAAGAGGTGATAAGGATGTAGAGCAAATTTCGCAACTGTTGCCCGGACAATGGGCTGATCGCCTCGACTGGCATATTTGAAAGACGAGACCTGTGAGATTAGAAGGTCGCTGTCTAAGGATATATTTCTAGCGACTATTGGTCAGGAGTGGTAAAACAATTGCTCGTTTCTCATCAAGCGAGCGTTCAATCTACGTTGTCCATACGCTTGGAATGAAGTGTGCATGCGGTGTAATTACAACTATAGACTTGATACACAAGACGTTGGATGTGCTGATACTTGACTGAGAGAGATTACCTTTCTTCGAGGGACTTACTATTAATGTTACTAGTGGTGTTACCTTGAGGATCGGTCTCGTTGCAGCCCTAGGATTGGGCCCATTGACGGGCACAATACCTTCAACTACTCTGAACAACAAATATATTGTTCCAATCGATTCTCCCGTTATTTTGCACTGTCTGTCAACGTGCGAAGGTACAAAAGCTTATGATCCTTTCCATGGTATACACACAACTATGATGTCAAGAAAAACAATTGCGAATGCAGGGCCACGTACAGGAAGTGTCTGACTATGGGCAGCACTCTTTAAACACATTTCCAGCTTTAAGGCTTAGAGATGGTCCTCATTTGACTTTGAACCTCCGCTAGTGAAGGGATCAGCTCTTCTTATCGAGTTTCAGGTTATAAATGGAGTACGGGAGGTGAACAAAGGTCAGCATCGTTTCAGGGACATCGATTAACCAACCCCCACCCCCTGGAGGGAAGTAATTCCGCGAAGCAAGTCTCATCAGGCAAAACAGCATCATGGACGCGAAATGGCAAATATCTATGTGCCAGTGGGCTTAGCCCAGCAGTTTTCTCAGGAGCCACAGCACTTGATTCGCACAGTGTCTCATTGAGGGTGTATTCATATTCAGTGAACATGAAGCGAAACAATATTACGACCTCCTATCTATTACCGTGCGAACGCCGCGCCGTGTCTGGCTTTTCCACCGCCATAACATGTACGTGGATCGCCATTAGCGCTGCAAACACTGACTGACAGTGCCCTCATGGCCCCATTTCCACAGTCACCTATTGTGCACGGGTCCAGAAAAGGCTCCAACAAGTTACCCGCATGTAGCAGATCTCCTTCCTTCCTTTTGGCACATAGCAATGATAACTTAGAGGACGGAGAGATCACGGAAGGCGAGCCTAGTATGGCAACTCGATTGATCCTCTGTTTTTGCTAACAATCTCAACGGCAGTGACGGAGGAAGAACTGGACCGCGCCAAATCCGTCGTGCTGGACTTATTAGGTTGGGGGGTCACTCCGGAGTACCTTGTTGATTGCGGTGTCTCGCCAGGTGCGCTTGTTAGGATCTTCAACGATCTCTACCTCCGTCTTCCTACCAACTTGTTCCGTGCTACGTCAACACCTGTTGTGGAGAACGATGCATCCTAATTCACTGTTTTCGCTTGACCAATGGCTTTGACACTGCGTACAACGTGTGTGTGCAGTTTCATCATCCTTGGTACTCGCGATCATTAAACTCGCGGACCTTGCGTGATGCTACTGCAATGGGGATTGATAGTCCTGTTCAGCCAAGGCATCCCATGAGCTCATGAGGGACAGTAAGACGACGTATCTGCCACTCGGCCACATTAGCAATGACTTGCTTTATAATTAGGGCGATGTCAAGACAAAGTCAAATATCACCAATAGCAGAACCCCACTCGTGATGGGTGCCAACCTTAGGTCGTCTGAATCATATCCGCGGTGCTCTTTCTGCACTTCCAAATCACCTCCCTTTGGTTTTCGGATATGGGAGCCCAAAAGCAAGTGATACCGATCAGGAACGAATTAGGGTCTTTGAATCATAGGCACTATTACTTGGCTGTCATGGATCTCGGAGAATCCTCGGAGGGCGATACAGCGTCACTCGCGGCAACGAAATCTGTCCACCAATTTTGCATTGACGGGGTCCACCTTCTTGGATTCGTGGCATTCTTGGTTCCTTTCATTAATGCACTTGACACGGCATAGACTCTCACAAGGACCCCTGAACAGGAAGGATTTGAAGGAAGGTGTCTTATTTTTGATTTTCTCCATGCACGGCGCGATAAGGTGTCACTCGGGTAAACCTCGGGTCAATATGACAAGTGCCTCAATCCGAGAAACAACCGGGTGGATGATTCCTCCTTTTTGGTAGAAAACAGCTTCAGGGGGTATAGCTATTAACGCTCTGCGGATATGGAACATAAAATCCCTGATACCTCTACCTATCTCCAGACATGCATCGCAACATAGCCCAACTTCCCAAAGACTTCGTTTGGGGTTTCGCTACTGGTAAGTGCGACCTATCCAGTTCCACGCCAATTGCAATTCATTTCCCTGCGTTGGGCTAGCTAGTTTCCAGATCGAAGGATCCACCTGTACCGATGGGCGTGGAAAATCTATATGGGACGACTTTGCTAAACAACCCGGGAAGACCACAGATGGACGAGACGGCGACATTGCCACGGATTCCTACAAATTATGGAAAGAGGATGTCAGGCTTTTGACTGAGTATGGCGTGAAAGTATACAGGTTCTCTATATCTTGGTCGCGCATCATTCCTCTTGGTGGTCGAGACGACCCAATAAACCCGGAGGGCATACAGTTTTACTCTAACCTCATCGACTCACTTCTCGCCAATGGAATAACACCATTTGTGGTGTGTAGCATGCTGTCATCTTGCCACGCAGTGTTGATTATTCATTTCAGACATTGTACCACTGGGACCTCCCACAGACTCTCCATGATAGATATGGTGGATGGCTGAACAAGGAAGAAATTATCCAGGATTATGTTCGATATGCCAAGGCTAGTTGTACTCGTGACTTGTGGCCCAACAGATTTTTAATCTTAGTAACACTGACAGGTCTGCTTCGAAGCCTTTGGTAACAGAGTGAAGAATTGGTGCACACTCCATGACTGCGACTTTCTCTCCCGGATTTTTTACGCAGTTCTTCTAGGATTACCATGAATGAGCCTTGGTGTATCTCCATCCTAGGCTATAGTCGTGGATTGTTCGCACCTGGGCGATCAAGCGATAGAAATAGGTCACTGGAGGGAAATTCCTCCACTGAACCGTGGATGTGAGCGACTTCGTCTTCTCAAGACGCAATGTTAGACCGCTTATTTCAATCTATAGTGTAGGGCACAGTGTCATCCTGGCTCATGCACATGCCGTAAAGATGTACCGCGACGAGTTCAAGGTGGTCCAGGGTGGTCAAATAGGCATTACCTTGAATGGAGACTGGGCGATGCCTTACAATAACAGCCCGGAGAGTGTGTCTACAGCATTCATCAACGATCGTTGCCTTTACTCATGTTCCTTATATGTAGACATTGCAGCTGCCCAACACGCTCTGGATGTAGCAATAGGTCCGTTTATAATCCCTGCTTTAAGATACTCGTGCTGACATGACAGGTGCTGCCAAGGCTGGTTCGCTGTATGTCAATACCCAGGTTTACTCTTGAGGTCATAGTAAACGCACGCCTACAGGACGCTATTTACCTTGGTCATTACCCAGATTACATGAAGGAGATGCTCGGTGACCGCCTTCCTACATTCACGCCAGAAGAAATGCAAGTTGTCAGTGGATCGTCAGATTTCTATGGCATGAACACCTATACCACGAACTTGTGCAGTGAGTTATCTTGTTAAATGAAACCTCTAGAATATATTGTCTCAACCAGTTTTATGACCAGGGGCAGGTGGGACTGACGAATCGCAAGGTCTCGTCGATTATACATTCAGTCGACCCGATGGGACACAGCTGGGAACTCAAGGTCTGCTTTCCCCTCCCGCGCCAATTCTTACTGAGTAGTGCTCACATTTTTGATATTTTTAGCACACTCCTCTTGGCTTCAGGATTGTATGGACTCGCTTCTTTCTACTAGTAATCCGAACTAATCCTCCTCAGATCCCGAAGGTTTTCGCCAGGTGGGTAGTCCTCTGATGCAAGGGCTTAGTCATCTAATGAGGGAACCCAGCTTCTCAATTACATATGGAAGGTGTGTCTGAAACAATTTCCTTTCAGTTCCTGGCTCACTCGATCACCAGCGGTACAAGCATCCCATATAGTGCGAGACACATTTGACGCATTCTCTGGAAGTGCTGATCTCGGATGAAAGTGTTACAGAGAATGGTTTTTCCGTCAAGGATGAAAGTTGCAAATCTATCGAGGAAGCGCTTCACGATACCGATCGTGTTAACTATTTCAGAGGCATCACATCGGTGTTGAAGGCTGCTATTCTTGATGATGGTGTTGATGTCCGGGGTTATTTTGCCTGGAGTGAGTGCGGGTTAGCCTTGCTTATGGAACCGATGCTTAACCAAAATTTTGATTTAGGCCTGTTGGATAATTTTGAATGGTGAGCACTCGATTCACCTTGTTACATCTGGACCCGATGGCTTGAAGGTAGAATGCATACAGGGCAGATGGATATGTCACTAGATTCGGGGTAACATACGTTGATTACCAGACCCAGAAACGGTATCCCAAAGATTCGGCGAAATTCCTTATACAGGTGATATAGTATACTCAGTATCCACTGTTTATTAGCTAACTTACCAACAGTGGTTCAAGGATAATATTCAGGTGGAAGAAGGGCATCTGGCTGATGTTTGAACACGGAGCCTAGTATTTGGGGTGAGACCGCCATTCTACAGGAACTAGTTGATTGGGTTGCAGATTTCTGGAAAATATTGTTACCTGTTCCTTTGATCTTTGCATTTCAGGGGGTGTTAGTGTAATATTTGATTGTGGCCCACACATCCTAGCCTTGTATTGATCTATGTTTTAGGGAAGCAGTGCTTATCCATTCTTCTGGAATACAGGTGAAAAGTTAACATGAGAATGATTAAAATATACAAGGCTGAAGTCCTGGGAAAACTCCCTGTTATTCAACACTTTCTCTTTGGATCCATCCTCCCTTATGAAGGGCTTCCTCCACCTGGGTGAGATGAAAAGAATGTCTATCATAGACATGTACATCAGGGGAAGGCACTTCAGGCAACCATTTTTGATAGGCAAATTGGCTGAATAGTTTGGTATCGTGATTCAGCCAAAGAGCCCATGAGACCATGGTCATCCCATCCCTGGGATGGGATGTTGTGTTGGGATGGCCCATACATGCCTAGGGTATCAGGGGTCCTTATTCAAACTTTTTCATCACCCCTCAGGCTACACAATAGCCACTTTGAATAACTTGTAGCATATCATATGCTTGACTTATCATTGGATTTACAGCCCTCATTGGTGATGGAAAAACATGCAGATAGGGGACCAGGGAATTCTTCAGACTCTGCTATTGTGCATTGATGATCAATACTTAGTGTTTAAAAGTTCAGTTGCTGGACCACAAAATACCAGCAACTGGACTGGATTGAACTGACAAACCAGTCTAGTTCACTTGCAGGTTGCCTACCTTTGAGGATAAAAGGCTGCTAAAAGACCACTCTGATTGGGCTGGTTGCAACTGGTCTGCACTGGACTTTTAAACACTATCTTCAAATACCTAAATCAGTTTCTTTGTCTCTTAATGTGTTGGAATAAGAAAGATAAATAAGTCAGTTTATCTGGAAAATTTTACAAATGGCCACTGTAAATTCCTGGGGCAGGGTCTCAGCACTGGAACTCAGTGATCAGATGGCAGCTCTGTAGTGGAAGTTGGCAATGGAGAGTATGCAAGCACTGTGACATTGAAAGGCTAAATGTCCTGCTCAAGTGACAGCACCATGTAATAGTGTACACATGCTGACAGCAGGGGAGATGGAGAGAGAACAGTGGGGACAACAGTATACTACAGTGCATGCTAGTAGACTTAGTGGTTTATAAGCAATGTAGCCATTGGATTTTGCATGAAATGTATATTAATACAATCCATCTGTTGTACAGTGGATGACAACTACTAGTAAGACTGACTTCTAGGTGAATAGGTGAGTCCCTGGGAGGGTGTGAAATTTTTTTGTGATTCCAAGAGGGTGAAGTGATGAAATGCCATGCACCTGGGCACTCTCAGCCCTCCTTTGCTCCTGTCATCTAAGCATCAATTGGCTCAAGATTTACAGCTCAAATTTACAGCTCAGGACCAGTTCACTTGTAAATCTCTCTGTAAATTTCCAGCTTTTCTCTACTTTACTCACTTTACTCCCCTTACCAGGACTTTACTGCTTGAACCAGTTGAGCTGTGTGGGTTGTATGTCATCAAGCCTTGTGGTGCAGGCATGCCTTGTTGTAATTGCCTCCTACATTCTCCCCACTGTGTTGCCTCCCACTCTCACTTTCCTCGTCACCTGTTCTCAATGGCTAGTTCCCAATGGCTAGAGAGCCTTCACTCACCAAGTAAGTTGATCTTGCCTTCAATAGTAGCCTATGTAACACACTTACATCTTTCAAGTATGTCATACAAGATGTTTCAGCAATCTATGTGGTTGCTGCAAATTTGCATCAATCCTATCCTTGTAAGTCAGGCTTTTGTTCCCTTTACTGACTGTTTTGACAGATCATTGTCGCAAGTTCAAATCTCTAGTGAGCTCTGTGCATCTATCAAGAGTTGCACCAACTGACAGATCTACAAAGTCATCAAGGCCATCAACCTACTACAGCTCATCATCATCAAGACCATCAACCTACTACAGCTCATCATCATCAAGATCATTGAGTTGCTATGGCTTATCATCCACACCAAATTACTGATTGCAATGTGAGGAACTCACACTCATTGAGCAAGCCCATGACAACCCCCACAAACATAAGTCAGTATCCTTTCATTGGCAGTGAGTTCAGCTTATAATCAAGCATCTGCTCTTGACCCAGCATGCATTCAAGGAGGCCAGAATTGAGTTCTTCAATGCCTATTATGAACTCATTCCATGCTACTGGTGGAGAGAACTGATACAGTCAGTTCATTTGTTCTTTGCCCTGTATTCACACCACCCATGATTTGTTTCCAGTATCCCAACCAATTACTATTTTTTGAGGCCAATAAGTGAGGTCTTTGCCCTGCATGGATCAACCCTGTGGGCACTGAACCCCCTCCCCCTCTCATGCACAAGGTTAGTCCTCAACCAGCTGACCTGTAAAGTCATCAAGGCTATCAACCTACTACAGCTCATTGTCCAATATGAGCTCTGTGCATTTATTGAGGGTTGCACCAACCAGCAGACCACAGCAAGGGTATTGCTAAGATGGTCATGAAGCAGAAGGTCCCAGGAATGCTCACTGCCATTGAAAACATCATCTTATGGTATGTGAAGAACAAGGTGGACTGATGGGTCAGCATTGCTCACTATCACCAGGAATGCATCCAGTGTGGTGCAACTGTCAACAAGGCAGTTGTAAAGAAGAACTTGGGTTGTCTCACCTGTAAGTGGACTGTGTAATTTCTGACTTTGCCCTTGCTAATGTACTATTTAGGTCTCTACTTGAAAGCTGAACAAGAGAGGCAGCATGGCTATCTCAAAGACAGACCATATGTCAGTGCTGAAGAAGCCATTGTGATCTACACAGCTACTGTGCACTGGCTTGAAAGCTGCAAATTTGCACCAATCCCATTCCTGTAAGTCATGTGTCATTTTCCTACCCACCCCTCTACTTATCATCTTTGTAGACTGCTTTTGTACAAGCATGATACTAAACTGCTCATATTGGCTCTTGAAAATCTTAAAGAGGCATATTCAGTGAAGGGTTGCCTTAACCAGTTGCAACATGAGGAACTGGCACTCATTGAGCAAGCCTATGGCAACCCCCATGAATGTATGTCTCCACCCCTTCTTTGGTTGTGAGTTCAGCTCATGCACATAGGTTTGTCATGTATCAAGTGTCTACTTTTGACCCAGCGTGTGTTCAAGGAGGTCAGAATTGAGTTCCTTGACACATGACAAACTCATTCTGTGCTATGACATTGAACCAGTGGAGAAATCACTGATGCAGTCAGCTTAACTAACTTTACTCTATTTACATGGCTCATGATTTATTTCCATTCCTATTTTTTGAGGCAGACAAATGAGGTCTTTTCCCTGTGGGGATAAAACCTGCAGACACTGTGCCTCCTCCCCTTCTTGTGTACAAGGTTAGTCCACATCCTACTGTGTATGCAGGGGAATCTATACTCACCTCATCTTTCCACAGTGGTGTCAAGGTATCAACAATCTTACTGATGTCTGGGAGACCAGTGAGGGTGAATGCATCATCATGATGGAAACCATCTTCTCCAAGGTCTACAAGAAGATTGGCCTGATGCTTCTCAACTGTCTACTCTGCTTGATCATGGACCACAATTTGGTGGACTATATTATGGTCTCATACTTGATCTTCTCATCCTTGGTCTCCAGTGAGCTAACGAAATGGCAGGTCCACTGGTACTCAACTTGCAATGTTGTGATTCTGCCATGGAGACTCAGCACCCCATCTGGCTGTATTCTCATTATGTCAACCAGCTTCACGTTCTCTGCTGTTTCACTGATATGTTTTCCATTCAGGTATTCAGCAGTTCAACAACCATATCTGACCTCTCTCCCCAATGCTTTCCATTCAGGTATCCAGCAGTTCAGTGATTGTACCTGACTCAGAGGTTGGTCTATCCTTATTTACATTGTGATGACTACTCCTTCTTGCTCATCATTGTCACCTCAGTGCCAAGTTTCTTTCCCTTGCAAGCATGGAGCCCCTGATTACAAATCAGTGTTGTATTTGCTTGTGCAACAGCCCCTTAGGCCTCAGGCCTCTTTGACACAACCATCATGGGAGTAAATGGATTATGGACAGTAAGTTGTTCATGCCCACACCTATTTGTGGGAAGGTGCTAATGTCTATATCCAGGCTGTTGTGCCTGCTGTGAGTTGATGTGCACTAGATGAATTCATCATTAGTGAGGGCTTTTGCCCATGCAATATAAATGGCACACCTCAGCTTATGTGCATTGGATTTGATGCAAGGTAAGTGATGCAAGCTGTCATTATGTTGAGTACATACTTACAATGGTCTATATAGCCTCTGGATGCATGCTGTCTGCAGTGTTTTCATGTATAACCATGCCAGTGCTGGTGAATCCCCCAAGATCTGAACTATTTTTTATTAACTTGTCACGATCTCACAAATGTTACTACATGCCCACTTCATCTTTGATGGACCCCAAAGGCCAAAACTCAAGCATGGAAAGCATGTCAAGAATGCACCCCATTTCCTTACTCAACGCTTTCAAGAATTACTTTCTGCCTTTGGATTTACCTGGCACAAAGTAAGTCAGTGATTATGATGGCTGCAAGTACTGACATCTTTTAGGCCCTGGGTGAAGCTGAGGCAGAGCTTGCCAAGCTCAACACTGTCAGCATCATTGATGCCATCTTTTCGGATGACAGTGATATTCTCTTGTTTGGTGCACCATGTGTGATTTGAAGGTAAGCAAAGTTACCAATTCTCAGCATTAGCCAAGCTGACAGATGAATAGCTCCCTGCAACATGAGTGCTATGACATTATTGAAGTGTTCACAGAAGATGCTTTAGAGCACAGGGCCCACCTTACATGAGGTGGCTTGCTCTTCATTGTGCTGATGAGTGGCAGTGACTATGATGTATGTTTTTGGTTTTACCTTTTTGTTATCTGCTAACACAAATCTTAAACAGGATGGCATCTGAGGATGTGGTTATGATATTGCACAAAAGCTAGCTTGCTATGGGCTTGGTGATACTCTACTGTGGGCTGCCACCACCCTTCAGTTAGTTGAATTCATGATGACTTTCTGTGTTGACTGGCACAATGAAGTGTGCTGCATCCTCACCTCAGATCCCCTGGGCATATTGCAGTGCAAGTATCAGGATCTTGCTCATATCATTCAGGCAACAGCAGACTTTCCAAACCCATCCATTATAGCAAGTTACTTGCAGCTGGTGACTTTGTGGTCCCACAACCAACCACACTTCAATGGCACAGTGATCTCACATCAGCCTGACATGACCACTATTTCTCAATTCTGTATTCAGTGCTTCTCTTGGTCTGCAGAGACTGTCCTCAACAAAGTGAGCAGTGTGTGGACTGGGGCGATTATCTGAGCACTCTGTCAGGTATGTGTTGATCCTTATTAACATGTAGCTGGCCTAATACTCTTTGTAAAGCTTCCTCAACCATGAAACATGATGTTCAAGTACACCCCATCTGATCTTTGTGTCATCATGGAACAGCAGAAGTCAACACCTGCTCAACCACTTACCATTTACAACATGTCTGTTCAGAATGCAACCATTCATGTGGTGACAACTTTTGGCATATCTGAAGGTGTTACAGATGATAAACCTCTCATTGCATCCTGGCATGTTCACATGATGGAAATCCCAGCTTGTCTGGTTGATTATGCTGCACCTCCTCTATCTTGGACTTCCCTTGGCCTCCAGAGTTTCTTGGTATGAATGGAATGCATGCAAATGGTATACCATTATTAATTTCTATCTACAGCAATTGAACCATCCTAAGCAAGAGACAGATAGTGTTACATCTGAGAAGGCAAAGACAGTAGTGGACCTCACAGGTCAGGAGGATATGGTGTTAGATAGTGCAGATCATGTTGAGATAGACCTTACTGAGGATGAATAGTGTAGCCTTTGTCTTTGAATTTGGTAGTCAATCAATACATTTCAAATGTTAGAAACTGACATGTTTGGGTCATGACCACTTTTGACTACCTCTAAGTCATCTAGACTACATCCAAGTTATCTGGACTACACCTATTGACATGGGGAGACAGCAGGACTCTCTTAACAAGAAACCTCTCATCCCTGAGTCTCCTGGCAAGAGGAAGATGCCCAGCTCTGAGAATGTGACACTGGAGGCAATCCACCACATTAAGGAGGTGGGCAAACAAGCTCACCTACAGGCAGAAAAGATGTGGAAGGCCTATGATGGACATGTTGGTTGGGGACACAAGTGGCTGCAGAGCCACACTAGCAGTGGTTCAAGTATCCCCACTAGCATTGTTGAAGATATCTATAATGATCCTGGGTTCAAAGATGCATTTGAGAAGGTATCAAATAATTGCTCAGACAAGGCACTTGCCTTGTACCTGTCATGGAGAGGATTCCATGAAAATTGGAGTTGGAGCACAGTTGAGGGTGTGCATGTGGCATTCAAGAAACTGTGGGATGGTGTGTGAGTTTAATTGTATTATCCTTGGATGACATGCACATTGCTAACACTGCCAAAAGTGATGGTGATATGTACCATAAAAAATGGCACTATAGTGAGGCATGACAATGCTGGGAAGGAAACCCTGCAACATCTGCCAAGGTGGATGATGTCATGGCATCCATCAAACACAAAGTGACTGTGGAGGGAAGTGACCATGTGCACTTGTCAGCAATGAAGAAAGAATATATGGACAAGATCCTTACCTGGTCAATGACTGCTTGTCCAGAATTAAAAAGTGCACTGCACTTTATCAGCCTGGTGTTGACCAGGACAGCCTCCACATCAAGCTGGCACAGTATTAGCAATGATATGAAGAAGTGTGTCACATGGTACCTTGGATTACTTGCCTTTGCTTCAATGGCTTGGATCATTTGGACTAGGTAGGGTAATAATCACCTACAGATTGGTCACAGCTTACTAAGTCATCCAGGTGCTTTGAGCTTGTGAAGCTCAAGTGGGAAGACATTCAGATTACAGATATGACAATGGTAAATCATGTACTCACCAAATATCTAAGAGGCAAGCAAGACACCTTGGCCACAGACAAGAGGGATGTATACTATGAAATACACCTCAGAAACCAGAAAGGTTGGCAAAAGAAGGTTGACAAAGGATTCAGGGAAATTGACTTATGAAGTAAGAGTCTGTTGACCTTCCATGCCATTGTCCCTGACACAATCACAGGCAATCACTACAAGATCTACCTGCAACTGGACTTGACATCTTGCGATTCATTCTTCTGGCTCATGGTTTGGGTTAGGTGGTTGGAGCATGTCCATCTTGGATGGGCCATGGTAGACAGGGACTTTATTTTCCCTGAGATTGGAGTGAATGGTGTTGTGAAGCTGTGCAAGCAATTATCACAAGACGCTGTCCAAAAATGGATCAGCGAGGCAACTACAGGTGCTGAGATTGAGGGCACCTTCTCAACTCATTGCTTTCATTGAGGGGGGGCCCAGTACTGGTTCATGTATGCACCTATTGGGCAGCAATGGCCATTGTCAACAGTTTGGTGGTGGGGTGGATGGGCAGATGGTGAACATGTAAGTAGTTTCCCTTCTTGTTGTCTCACCACCTTTTTTCTGATGTGGACTGTGTTCATGGCATGACATGCTCATTCACTACCTTCTAGATGAACTACACTGCTATGAGAATGACCACAGTGATGCACTGGGGCCCTTTCCATGTGAGGCAGACATGTCACTAGCTGGCAAACATGCTCTTGCTGCACCAGCAACAAGAGAAGACCTGTGGTTGCTCCAGTCATCAGTAAGCATGGAGATTCACAACCTGGATAACAGCCTTCAGGCAATACTTGGAAATGTAACCAACTCACTTCAAGATCTCACTCAAGTTGTCTGTTTGAGCCAAGTGCTATCTACTACAGCTGGCAGTCTCCCTCTGTTATGGCGGCAGCCATGAACACCTTCAGAACCAGTGCTTGATGTGCTAACCCTAACCCTAGCTGGGACATGCCCACATCGCTAGAGGTTCATTAGTATAGCTTCAAATGACTGAGAACCCTTGGTCTGGAGCCTTCAGAGACTTGTTGTCCTCAAGTGGGTATGAGTAAGCATGATGGAGTGAATTGCAAAGGGGATGAAAGATGGGGATCCCAGCTTTCGCCCTCTGGTCTATATACTACAAGCGTACCCATACACGTACATACTGTGGACTGCGATCATAGTACACTAAGTATGGAATAGACAGCTATTGGTCTGTGTCAATATGGGCTAGACACAAGGAGAATACGTAGAGGGAAATCGTATGATGTCTGTGTCGTGACACATTGCGATCACATGACAAGTCAGGGGTAAGCCGCCGGAAAACATTGAAGGGCGACTTCCCAGTACAATCATATAGTAAGACAAAAGAAAAGACAAGAGGAAACATACATAGACAGTCCACAAAGTGTCTGTTGGATGACAAATGACAAAAGAAAGAAAAAGCGTACATGTGCGATGAGATCATAACACCACCCCCCTCTCTAAGCTTGAGTGCCTCACTCACCATGCCATCCAGTGAAGGGAAGACCTGGCTCCCAGTACGGGTGGGTATTGTCGTGGTCCCACCTCCAATGCCCAAACCGGTTGCACTCGAAACACCTATAGGCATGCAGTGGATGCGACGGGGGGATGTCCTTCTTGCCAGCTAGATAGTACCAGAGGTCCAGGATGATGGGGACCAGGGCAAACACCTGGTCCAGGACCAGCACGATAGTGGTGGTGGCATTATAGAGTTGTTGGTTAGTGGTGTCCATCTTTACTGCCATGAGGAACCGGCTCCAGTTGGCCCATTTGTTGCTGGTTCTAGCCATGATGGTGTCAGCCATAGCAGACATGGCCTGTACATACCCAAGGCTATTGGTGAGTTCAGATGGAATGGGGGTGATGTCTGCCAGCGGAGGTCGCTCAGGGAGTTGGGACGTGGCACCCATGGTGGTCGTGGGAGTAACCATCGTGGGGGAGGGCCTGGAGGCAGGGGATATAGGACAGGGGTGTGTGGATTGGACTTGAGGGTGTGGAGGACTTCCTCCGTCTGATGACTCATCCACCATGCGGGATGGGCAAGGTTGTCTCATGTGGGTCTGTGTCCGGCAGTGCGGGCATCTTGCTTGGTGAGTAGTCAGCATAGGAGGGCGTGGTAATGTGGGATGACCAGCGGGAAGAGCCAAGGCTCTTCTGGCACGCTGTTCAAGAAAGGAATCAAATGTAATAAGCAGTCCAGGCCCATAGATGTCATGAACCATACGAATAATGCCTTTCTGGTCATTCATTGCTTTTATCACCTCTTTGCCCATCACCTTCGATTCCCTGTTCGTTAGTGGGATATTAGTGAGTTCTGATATCACCGTTTCGCTGACGCACCTTGTGATCTGTTCTGTGTCCCTGAAGACCTGGGACAGCATCCATAGACATTCATGTTCAACTGGTGCTCTCTATCTGAATGAGTCCCACAACTTGAAGTTATTAAGCACCTGAACATAGCCAACAAACTGGTTGATGGTTGGTTCAGGTGAGTGGAAGGGGGCGGGTACATGGTGACCTGTGGGATCGGAGGGAGGGCCATCATAGGAGGATGTCTCATTGGAGGAACTGTGATAATACAGTGTGGGGTCACGGGGGATGGTGACAGAGATAAGAGGGGGGAGAGGGGGTACAACCTGTTCTTTGCACTGCCTGGTCCCTGTTGTGGCAAATAGGCCTGCAGTGGTGACCAGGGGAGCTGTGCGGGCTGTCGATGGTGGTCTGGGGTGGCGAAGGGGTTGAGCCTGGCTGTGGTGTGAGGACTGGACTCTTGGGGGAGGTGCAAGAAGTGGGGGGAACAGGTCAGCAAGGTCATCGGCGGAGGGTAGTTCATCGAGGAGGCCTTGGTAAACATCTTTGTGCAAGTTATTGGGGGTTGTGTAGCTGGAAGACATTTACAGCAAGATAGTGGCTTCTGGGAAAGAGAGCAGGAGGCAATGGGTTTTTTGATACTTGGTCAACAGTTGGGCCGTGTTTTTAAGGTTGTCTGCGGGTTCCCACATATTTTCCGATTCTGGGTATCCCTGCCATTTGACTAGGTACTGTTGCTTCTTTTGGTGGGTTTTGTGTTTTAAAATAGCTTTGATCTCCCATTCATTGTGGCCATTGATGATTTTGGGAGGTTCTGGGACAGGGGTTGACTTGTTGATAGGGGTAGTGATGTATGGGGTCAATTTACTGGCATGGAAGACATCATGGATTTGCCAGGCTCACAGGAGGTCCAATTGGTAGTTTACGGCCATTATCTTTTCGGTAATTTCAAACAGGCCATACTGTCTTGGGGCGAGCTTCTTTGAAGGCACGTCTAAATGAAGGTTACCTGCATCGAGCCAAACCTTATTGCCAACTTTGAATTCCTTATACCCTTTTCCGCCATGCTTCCTCAGCATAGCCTCTTGCATGTTTTTGTGTGCAATGATGGCCATGTCGTGCGCCGCTGCCAGTTTCTCCAATTGTTCTTCCAAAAGGGGGGTGTGGCCATTTGGGTTGGTTGGATAAGGGGTGGGCTCATACCTGTATAGGAGGTAATAGGGCATCTGCCCATGGGTGGAGTGGACAGGTGAATTATGGACGAATTCGGCGTCTGGGAGATACTTTGACCAATTATCTGGGTCATGGCCTGCATACATCTTCAGGAAGGTTCTGACTTCCTGATTGACTCGCTCCACTTCTCCATTGGACTGTGGTCTGTATGCGGTAGTAGTCTTCATTTTGATTCTGATCACCATGTAGAGGTCCCTTGTGAAGGCAGAGACGAATTGGGGGCCTCTATCCGAGATTATGGCCTTGGGGATGCCAAACCTGGGGTAGACATGGGTGTGAAACAGGTTAGCGATCCCTACAGAATCAACAGTTTTGTTAGTTGGCAAGAATATTACTGCTTTAGTTAATCCTTGGTTGACAATGGTCAAGATGGCATCATTGCCACGTGAGTCGGGGAGGTCAGTAACTAGATCTATCGAGATCTGTTTGAATGGGAAGGGGGATTTGGACATGTCGTGAGGCATGATTGGCAGGGCCATCAGATGTGTGTTGACCTTGTTGGCTTGGCAAACGGTGCATCTGCGCATGTATGAGCGTATGTCGGCATGCATTTTCGGCCAATACACATGTCGCATCATCTTCTTCGTCATAGCTTTTACTCCAGGGTGGCCAGAAGGCTGTAGATCGTGGTACTCCTTCAGTACTTCCTTTCTTCTTTCCTTGTTTACATATATTTTTCCACTTTTGTTGTTTTTATTGTTTAGTTCTTTTATTTGCAAGTGCTCTGTGTCTTTTAGTATTTTACCCATCAGTTCTCCAGAGAGGGTGTAGACTTTTCAGTTTTCTGCAGTGGCGGTCTTTGACATTTCCTCAGTTGAGCACCTGTCCACTGCATCTCTCAAGTGAACCTGTGGAGTGTTGGGATTTTTAGGGTTTGCAGGCGAAATACTACTGAAACAGTGTGAGATGCATGGGTTTTGGATATTCACCCCCCCCTTAGCTGTGAACCATAAAGATTCTGGTAGAAGGGTAGTGGGCGGCTGTTCCTCGGCTTTGAAATTCACCATCCATGAGAGGACGTTGGGTGGGATATTAGTTTTCCCCTTAATGTAAATCATCTGTAGGGGGAAAGACTGGAGGGTTGCCTGCCAGCAGGACTGGCACGGCATTAGTCTCTGCAGTTCTCGGAAATACATCATATTTTGATGATCTGTGTAGACCATCATAGGTGCCACAGGCACTAGTAAATAGGTCTGCCACTCCTTTAGAGTGTGTATGACTGCTAGAAGTTCCAGGTCATAAACCTGGTAATTCTGCTCTGCACCAGTGAGGGACTGGGAGAGAAATGCACACAGGTGGAGTTTACCATCAGGCCCCTCTTGGCTGAGGACCACACCAGTTCCGAGCTGGGAGGCATCAGTGTGGAGCATGAATGGTCATTTGAAATCCAGCAAGTGCAGTACTGGTTCCAAAGTAAGTTTTGCCTTGAGTGCGTTGAAGGCATTTTGTTGGTCGCTACCCCAGATGAAAGGGGTGTCTTTTTTGCTGAGATCGTGCAGTGGGTGGGCAATTTGAGAGAAGCCTTGCATGAACATTCAGTAGAAGTTACAGAAGCCTAGAAAACTTCTAACTTCTTTTAGTGATTTAGGGACTTTCCATTCACTAATAGCTTTAGTTTTCATGGGAGAAGGCTCATAGGACCCTTCCCTTATTACATACCCCAGGAAGTTGAGTTCTTCTGTTTCAAAGGTACACTTTGAAAGCTTTAGTCGAAGGTTTTCCCACTTCACAATTGCCAGGAACTCCTTTATTTGTTTTTGGAGTTCTTCCTTGGTTCTTCCGTGGATTGTCGTGTTGTCCATGAATATGATGCTTTGTCGACCATGGATCATGGTTCCAAACTTCATGTTCATATATCGCTGGAAGGTGGGAGGGGAATTAGTCTGGCCAAAGAACATTACCAGGGGCTCAAAGAGCCCTCGGGGAGTAACAAATGCTCCTTTCCACTCATCTCCTTCCTTGATGTGGATATTGGTAAATCCCCACCAGATATCAAACTTTGTGAAGTATTTTGAGCCAGCTAATTGATCCAGCAGTTCCTTGATATCTGGGAGTGGGTACGAATTGAGTACCGTATACCTGTTCAGGTACCTATAATCCTGTATCAGTCTTTGTTTTCCGTCCTTCTTCCCGACGAAGAAGACAGGGGCAGCCTGCAGAGATTTTGATGGCCTAATCTTTCCGCAGGCTAGGTTCTTGTCTAGAAATTTATCAAGCTCAGTCAGCTGATCCAGTGTTAGCTTATAAATTTTTCCTTTCTTGGGTACAAACCCATCCTTTAACTTTATCTCATGATCTAGGAATGGTTGGTGGTCTGGAAGGGGGACATCTTTCTCAGAAAAGACTTCCACATATTCTTGATACTCTTTTGGGAGTGTAACCTCCTTCCTTTCCATTGATGCTTCTAGTTCCATTGATATTGATGTCTGCATGATCTTGGGCAGGACTGGCTCTATGGGGCCCCAAGAAATTAGCTTTTGTGTCAGCCAATTAATGATGGGATTGTGCTCCTTCAGCCAAGGCATCCCCAAGAGGAGCCCTTCGCTGTTACCCATGGTTGCCACGTAGGCCCTTACACACATCTCCTTACCCCATATTCGTACGACAAAGGTGGTGATAGTGTCAATCATTTGATTCGTTTTTCCAGTAATGCTTTGGAGATTCCATGCTTGTTCTATTCTCCTGGTTGATAAGTGTTCTTTCTCCACGATTCTATGATCTACTATATTTGTCTCAGCACCAGAGTCAATTAGGGTTTTAACCGGGGTGTTGCCGCATTCCACTAAGTAAGCTGATCCGTTGATTGATGAAACACATAAGTCGTTTTCATACTTGTACATGGTCTGTACATTGGCTTCAACAATTCCTATTCTTAGTGTACAATTTTTATTAGTAGAGGGGGCTCGAGCCACGGCAGAAGCTTGCCCCTTTAAAAATCCTTAGAGGATGCACTAGAAGACGAAGGGAGTGCATCCTCGCTTTCTAGACATGCCAACTCCTTCTTTATTTCCTCTATCCATGCCCCTCTATCCTTTTTGGGTGCCTGGCAGTCCTTCATGAGATGCCCTTCTTTATTGCAATTGTAGCATACCCTTGTCTTGCGTTGCCGGCGGTTGTTGTTATTGTTCTGCCTTCTGTCTTTGGTTGCAGAGTCCACGTCCATCATGTTTGGGTCCTTCCGTGGCAAGTAGTGGGTTGGTTTGGCATTGTAGCCTTCATTCTTCCACAAGAAATTTTTGTCGAAGTCCAAGGCCTTTCCTTCGTACATCTGTAGCATTGCTAGAGATGCTCTAACTCTTGTGGCTGCCTCTTTTCATTTGGAGATAGTGGACAGGATGAGTCCCAGTCCTAATATTCTTTGGCTTATTGATGGATGCAGCCCCTTGCTGAAGAAGGTAGCTGCAGCTGTGTCATCTTTGAGAAGACCAGCCTGGTTTAGCAAATTCTCGAAGTTAGTAATGTACTCGTTGAGAGAATGCTTCCCTTGTTGTATACTTGATAGCATTATTAATGCCATTGCCTTGATGTTGCTGATCTGGAAACATCCTTCCATCTTCTTCTTGAACTCTCCAAAGGAGTCATAGAAGTGGAGACCACAGTCTCTGGTCATTGCGTTTGTTATGTAGGATTGCTTGAAGGACAGGGCCAATCCCTTGTCCATGAATGAAAGGACAAAGCCTATTCATTTCTTGTCTGTATCATAAATATGAGCATTCATCCCAAGGTATACCTTTACTGAGGTGATCCATCTGGAATATGCTTGATGGTTGCTGTCAAATATGGCAGGCTTATTCATGCCTAATTCTCTGCCCTTGGCCTTACTGTTGCTCATAGAGTTGTGACCACTTCCTCCTGGTCCTTGAGCATGGCCTTCACCCTTTTTGGCAGTTGTCGATACCTGTGTTCAGTACCAGTACACAATTTTGGCCGGAGATGGCCGTTGCCCCACAAAGGGGTCTTCAATAGAACTGCCTCACAAGGCGTCTGCTAATTGGTCAGCCATGTCACGTTGTTTAAGGTCCAGTATCGGGATGTCCGATATGATTGAGTGGGATAGTGGATCAATGATAGGCATTTCCAAAGAGTCGTTATCTGAATCGGGTTCCTTCAGATCTTGGTAAGAGGAGAAATCCGATTGGACGATCAGATCATTGTCAACTTTTATTGGGGAAGATGTACCTGCAAGGAAAACTCCAGGGACGTGTTGTTCAGAGGTAGAGTCATCCACCGTTTCATGTGAGACTGGCGGCAGAGGAGTGGATAGTCCTAGGCTGAAACCTTTGGATGGGTGACTTGTCCACTTGGGGACAGGGGGTCAGAACTTTCCAGAGGAAGAGCTCAACCTGACATAGTACTTTCTAACCATGGTGGGCTAGGAAGAAGGTGACTAGTGTGTATGGCTCGTGCGAGTAAGTAGCACTAGAGGTGTTGGGAATAAGTAAAAGGGGTGACTACACCTTAAGCTGGTATAGGGGCTAACTGTGGCACAGAGGCTGCAGAGGTTTGACGTATGGCGGGAGAGCTGTAGAGGGGTGACTGACGTAGGACGACATCAGGGGGTTGCCATAGGATGACAGCAACATTGAAGAGGAGATCTTTCATCCTCTGTTACGGTGGCAGCCATGAATGCCTTTGGAACCAGCACTTGACGTGCTAACCCTAACCCTAGCCAGGACACACCCATGTCGCTAGAGGTTCGTTAGTATAGCTTCAAATGACTGAGAACCCTTGGTCCAGAGCCTTCAGAGACTTGTCGTCCTCAAGTGGGTATGAGTAAGCGTGATGGAGCAAATTGCAAAGGGGATGAAAGATGGGGATCCCAGCTTTCACCCTCTGGTCTATATACTACAAGCGTACCCATACGCATATATACTGTGGACTGCGATCATAGTACGCTAAGTATGGAATAGATAGCTATTGGTCTGTGTCAATACAGGCTAGACATGAGGAGAATATGTAGAGGGAAATCATATGATGTCCGTGTTGTGACATGTCGCGATCACATGACAAGTCAGGGCTAAGCTGCCAGAAAACATTAAAGGGCGACTTCCCAGTACAATCATATAGTAAGACAAAAGAAAAGACAAGAGGAAACATACATAGACAGTCCACAAAGTGTCTGTTGGATGACAAATGACAAAAGAAAGAAAAAGCATATGTGTGCGATGAGATCGTAACACCCTCCACCATCTGGCACTCATGGTGCGCCTTCTTTTGGCTCTACTATTGTTGTTCCCTTACTTTTAGTCCCCAGTACATTCACAACAGAACACACTGCCATCCCAGTCAACTTACAGAGCTCCACCATTCATTCATCCTTTGCACTGGTCATCTTGGCACTCAGCATCAACCACATCAATCAGCACCATACATTTCCACAGCCCCCAGCCATCTCACTGTCTCCAGCCACTTTGGAAAGCGATACACTTGCATACTCATCACCCCCTCCTTTTATTCCTGACATGCCATTTACTCACCCAGATGGGAAGATTACCCTGTGGAACAAAGCATGGAAGGACATCATTCAACACTGGGAGAAGGGCATGCCAGAGAAACAGCTGCCTCTGCTCAGGGATTGGCCATATGAATTTACCCATGGACCCAACTGCAACCTCCAGTCCAAATACAACCAGTGGTGCATCATCATGCTTGAATTCCTTGACCAGTGAGTACCTATCACTTCTGCTCCTCTTTACTGTCTATTCTCACACTTGATTACTCAACTCAGATACAAAGGTGACAAGAAGAAGTTTGTCAAGGTGTATGAGAGCACCATTCAGAAGGGTATCACAACCCTGCTCTGCACTATGACTGCTGCCTGCCAAAAACAAGGTGAGGCAGAGATTCAACCTCACTGCCAGGTGATCAAATGAGTTTTACCTTGCACCAGCTTCAGGGACTCTTACTTCATGTACACTACAATATGATACGCATGCTGGTAGATGGCCCAATAGTGGACAGGTGATACTTTAGAGCCAATTTATTCATTTTGTTTGCTACCTATATCAGGCAGATCACACCAAATTGCAAGAATGTCTACTGGGATGGTGTTGATGTGATCCTAATGATTGCCTTTTACTAAATTGGGCCAGCCATGCTCACTGACATCACTGAGTGACAGCAGCCATGTCATCTCTGCAAGGCACCCCATGCCAACATTGCCCGAGCTTGGGCTCAAACACTTGGGGTCTTGCCCCAGCTTGCCTAAATGGGCAGTTGCAGCTCATGCCCACTGTAAATTTCTTGACATAAGTAATCTTCTCAACTGACTCACTATTCATGGCTGATAACACATTTTAAATTTTTTGAATGAGTTGTCATATGTTCAGTGTACATGCCTGCATTTTTAGCATCATTCTGTTCAATCAATGTAATAGTGATTCTTGTCAGCTCATTCAGGACATCTGAATTCTCAATTACATGGCTCCAGTTGCCACCAGTCTCATTGATTTATCAATGCATATTGTCCACCCATGCACCCATATATCATTCTGATAGCCATCTGAACTCACTTTCATTAGTGTCTGTAAGTAATTGTCACTTGTATGAACTGTCTGTACATCTTGTCCCTGCTTTTCACCTCCAGCAACCTGTTCAATGTTATGGCTTTCCCATTTCCCACTTATGCCTCTTCCCTGTTCTACTTATACATACAACAGACACTTTGTGGATTCAGTACATTTCCTTTATCTCTTTGTTTTACCTTACCAATGTGTGGGAATCCACCTTTCCCCCTTTCTGGTGGACTACCCCTTTCTTGATCATGTGACCTTGCATGTTGCATCACATTGACTTATTTTCTCCTCTATTTCATATAACAGATGTGTCATAGCTTACATGGACTGACTCATTCCTAGTATGATAACTAGGTGTACTATTTGCACAGTAGGCTTATGTGTACAACAGATTGTACCAGTATATAGAGTAACAGTGAAAGATGGATTCCCCATCTTTCATCTCCTTTGCAATCCATGTCATTCTACTTCTCTTGTACCTACTAGGACTTAGGAGCAAGCAATAGCCTCTGGGTGAAGGGTTCCACCACAAGAGTAGTTGCCAAACCTTTGTGTTGAGGTCTGGGACCTCTAGGGTTAGGGTTAGAACTTACATGCTGGTTCTGAAGGCATTACAGGCTCTTTGAGCCTTAACATTCAACAGTCCATTTGGCTCTTCTTGTGGTTGCTATGGGTGTATTGGCTCTTTCAACTTCCTGAAAATTGTTTTGAAGGCTGTTGCATAATGGCCTGGTTGTACCACCAAACACCATATTGCCAACTGTCTTCTTCATGCTAGACTTAGATTTCTTTGAATACATTGGTTGGAGGTGTGAGTGCTGACTAGACAAGCTTCAAGGATACTGGTTGGAAGATGAAGAATGATCCACATGAGGACTGGGTACACTTTGGATGTTGTAGGGCAGGTGCATACCAACAAACCAGGGTGCAGTGAGTTATTCTTTGTATTGGATTTTTTGCATCAATGGAAATATGAGTATGGGGTGCCAGAAATCTTGCAAGCAAGGTGACTTCATATTTGATGCTTTGCTGTACAGTTGGGTTACAAAGGGATTCAAGGATGCTTTGTCTTCATCACCACACCTCAAACATGGCTGTGATAATAACCATGAATTGTCAAAATTACCACACTGATGCTATCATGTACCTGTTGCAATGGAGTGGCCATAACCATGGTGATGGACTTCATTCATTGTCATGCACATCATGTAAATGGTTGTTGGTCATGATCACCCTTACTGTGCTTTTATCATGACATTTATGGCTTAGTGACCACTACAAAAGCAGCTTCTTCAATGCCAACTGGACAGCCAGCTGCTTTAACCACCACCATCATATAGCTTGATCATCTCTTGTTCCTGGGCCTCTAGTACTTTGTGTCCTTACTGGCCCTCTGTTCCCCACAGTTCTTTCTCCTTTACCTATTGTTGAATTTTGGTCCTTGGGCCTTGTGCATCAAACCAGAAGGCATGCATCTCAATGCTATTCCTTGTGAATTGCATGAGATTAATTACTTTGGTCCATGGTTTCAGCCTCTCACAATGTGTTGTGGATGATCATGCTCTTTCCTTGGGCAGGTCAGGTAGCCTAATCCTGAAGTGCTTGGTTTGTGACTCAGCCCATATCTTACCTTCTGTCAATCTTATTGTTTCTGTGTCTGATACACTCTCATTTTACATCATGTACAATATGTTGATAACTTATCTCCCTAGTATTGTCTCTTGACTTGAATCACTGATATTTCTATGCATTGTCTCATGTGTTTTATTTTCACTTCCTCTACTTGAGTGTCTTGATCCAATAGGGCAGCAACTATCTTGTCAACTGAGCAACTGAACATTCTATGTACCACCACTAGTTGAATGTTGACTGCACTGCCTAAACCCTTGTTTGACTTAGAATTCTGAGTTAGACAGGGAATTGGCATTAAGTTCACATAAAGTCATAATCACAGAGTACAACAACTCATCCTATTTGATGTTTTCCTTGAACTGTAGTGTGTCTGAGATCACTAAGGTTTGAAAGCTGTTCCACCTGTATACTAAGAGAGTGATGGGATATGTTAGAGGCTATGAGGGAGGAACCCACCTATATAAAAAGAGAGAAATGAGATGTCTAAAAGGTGGTTTGAAGAATGACCCACCTATATAAAAGAGAGCAGTGGGATGTCTCATAGAGTATTATTGGACATCTCACCTATATACAGAAAGAGCAATGGGATATCCTGTGAGAGCTTTGGAGGCTATTATGGGACATCCCACCTATATAAAAAGGGAGCAATGGGATGTCCCATGGGAGCTTTGGAGGCTATTGTGGGACATCCCAACTATATAAAATGAGAGCAATGGGATGTCCCATGAGAGCTTTGAAGGCTATGATGGGACATCCCACCTACATAAAAAGAGAGAAATGGGATGTTCCATGAGAGCTTTGAAGGCTATTGTGGGACATCCCAACTATATAAAGAGAGAGCAGTGGGATGTCCCATGGGAGCTTTGGAGGCTATTATGGGACATCCCACCTATATAAAAAAAGAGCAATGGGATGTCCCATGAGAGCTTTGAAGGCTATGATTGGACATCCAATCTACATAAAAAGAAAGCAATGGGGTGTCCCATGGGAGCTTTGGAGGCTATTGTGGGACATCCCAACTATATAAAAAGAAAGCAATGGGATGTCCCATGGGAGCTTTGAAGGCTATTAAAGGACATTCAAGCCATATATTTAAAAGCAATGGAATATCCTAAGGCAGGCCCTATATATACATTCACCACTGGTTTTGTGAGGACTGAATTTGAGACACTGGATGAGAAATAACTTCTCACCTAATACAATGTATAATTCAAGTATATTTTTCTCACACCACCAGTGATAGCTGCAAGAAAATATCAGTCACAATAACCAAACTAGCAGCCAGTTAAAATACAGTCTGCTGGGGTTAGAGTATTGGCATTCTTCTCACAGTCCATGGCAGCATGGTCAGTGAATTCATTTAGTTTTGGTCAATTACAGAATCACAACAAGTTTCAAATATGAGAGAAATTATATGCCAGTGAGCAAGGTCAAATTAATTGATAATGAGATGATACACCTAAGCATAAGGGGATTCAAACAATACCTCAGCCAATAAGTTGTGTGATCATTTATAGTCATCTAGTAACAATAGAAATATGACCAGTTGACCCTTCTGGTAAGCATCCTGCATACTTGATCACTCAATAGTCTACACTCAGTGGTCAATATTTGTATTTCATAGGGAAAATCCACAAACATGAGCTAATTTACAATAGTACACATAATAGACCTTCCTGGGCCATGATGGTTATAGACAAAAGGTAGCAGTAGGAGGAATTATCACCACCAGGGAAGACAATAAACATGGTGATGGCAGGAGTCCTTGTCTTTGCTATCATGTTGAAGGAGATAAAGAACATTAACACAATATATGCATGAAATCTCACACACATTGACAAGCTTACATGTTGTATGGGTGTTGTTTTTCATCATTGTCATGGATTTGGTGATTATTATGTACATGAGGATGGTATGGTTGTTGTCATTGATGGTAATATCATGTATGTAACATGTAATTATGTATACAAGTGTAGCTGACTGCTATAGTCTAATTGATACATAATTTGAGTTCAAATCTTCAAATCTCCTTCACCAACTGTTCACTTGAGCCATCCTGATTGTCTGACTGTGCTATTGTGGGCTGTGGAAAGCACACTAATACTATGGCTGACTCACAGTCATCACTGAGTGTGATGAAAATGAAATTATGTTGAATTATATCTAATTTCTCATTCAGCTCCCATACCAACAGCAACATGTGTGTAGAAATCTGGTCCCAAATATGCTTTGGAGGATATGATGGGACATCCCACCTATATGAAAAGAGAGCAATGGGATGTCCAAAATGTGCTTTGGAGGCTCTGATGGGACATCCCATACATATGAAAAGAGGGCAATGGGATGCTCCAAAGGTGCCTTTGAAGGCTATTATGGGACATCCCACCTATATAAAAAGACAGCAATGGGATGTTTCATAGAAGCTTCAGAGGCTACTATGGGACATCCCACATGTATACAAAGAGAAATGGGATGTCTTGGAGGCTATTATGGGACATCCCACCTATATAAAAAGACAGCAATGGGATGTCCAACAGAAGCTTCAGAGGCTACTATGAGACATCCCACATGTATACAAAGAGAAATGAGATGTCCCACAAAAGCTTTGGAGGCTATTATGGGACATTTCACATATATATATATATATATAGAGAGAGAGAGAGAGAGAGAGAAAATGGGATGTCTCAAAGGTGATTTGGAGGCTATGATGGGACACCCTACCTATATAAAAGAAGTAATGGGATGTCTCACAGGAGGCTTGGAAACTGCCATGGGACATCCCATATATATATAAGAGCACTGCAATGTCTCATGAGCTTTGAAGACTATTATAGGGTATTTCCTCTATATAAGAAGATATCCCATGGGTTGCCATGAAACATCCCATTCATATAGCAGAACTGATCGATTTTTTCATTTATATAATGTAGCCCAAGACAGGATGACAAGTAGCAATACAGCCACAACAACTCCACACAAATTAAACTAGAACTACTAGCTGAACATAGTCAGCATAGGCATCAAGGCTGTATATTGCAAAATTTTCAACTTCCCTGTATTGTCTAGGTCACTCACCAAGCTCTCCAAGAATATCTGTAGAGTTATAATACTCTAGCAGTAAATACATTTACACCAAAAAATATTCTGTACAGAAAATGTGATTTGCTTGATCTAACACTATCAGATCATATCTTATCAATCAAATATGTAAATACCAAAGCACAATCACACATAACTGTCAGAACTTGGGGTAGGAGGTGCAGGTTTACAAGATAGCAATAAACAAGGGTGGGTTAACAGGTACATAATATGGTAGTAATCAGCTAGGTGCAAGCAAGGCTGTGCAAGTTGAAGAGACATCATCAAATGCCTGAAGAGCTGAAGCTATGGCCATATGACAACAACTTACATTACTTAAGTTTCTATCTTGTTTGAGCCATCACCCTTCTCCTGTTCCTCTACTCTTTTGCTTGCCATGCTTATAGTAGGTTGGCAAAGATCACAAATAGACATGAGCAGGTACTGATAATGAAACACAATCCATGAAATATGGTGAAGATGCTAGCACAGTACTGTCTGCTACACAGAAACTGACAACAATGTCCAAGCATATAGCATGCCACAATCTCATCATGGCCACAAAGTGACCTCCCATATGTAATAAATCAACTATAAGTGATAAGCACATTGCTTAATGTGCCAGCATCACTGGCTGGACCATCATTCCACTTGTTAAAATAGACAAATCAATTGGTGATATATGAAGGCTAGATTATGCAGGTACTAACTGACTGTGAGGGGGGCACCATCATGGCCATGGTAACAATGGTCAGCCAACAAGAATGCATGCTCTGTGATAAATGGGGGTTGTGATCTGTATGATAATCAATTGATAACTAAAAGCAAGTGTATGATGTGTAGCCTGGGGGATGATGAAAAAGTTTGAATAAGGACCCCTGATACCCTAGGCATGTATGGGCCATCCCAACACAACATCCCATCCCAGGGATGGGATGACAATCAATACTAAACAGAATGGGAAATCCCAGGTGAGAAGGAGACCATCCCTGGGATAACCATGGTCTCATGGGCTCTTTGGCTGAATCACAATACCAAACTATTCAGCAAATTTGCCTATCAAAAATGGTTGCCTGAAGTGGGGAAGGGGCAATTGTTGTGGAATACCTGTTCCAAGTGCATTTGCTGCAGCCCAGGACAATGAGGGGGGGAAGGAAAATTGAGGGACCTGGTATACAGCCAGTTCCTTTTGGTTGATGCTTGTATGGACAAGGAAAGCATAATTTTGTTTGATTTTTTCTCATGTACTGAAAATGTGTAATATAAATGGCAGCTCAGCTAAATGAAAATTAGGGATTCAAATAATAAGTGGTCTTCATTCCCTGTTTAATGGAAGAAACTGCCCTGTCCATGGTGGAGCTGTTCCAAGACCACATCTACAGTTGCAGACACATAAACTTAACTAATTTAGTGGTGCCTCAGGGAGAGTTTTTGGTGACAATCTAATGCCAGGTCTGGATTCAGTGGGGCAAAAGATGTTGGAAGCCACACAGAAAGACTTATTCCCACAATGTTTTTTGGCTGCCAATTTTTTGGGGGTTCTAGACACAGTTGTAGACCCCTTGTTAGGGGGTAGAGAATTATCTAATGTGTGTCTACTGGCCCCCTGAGGACTGCCTCAATTGACATCATTGCATGCTGTGACACTTGCTGGTGTTGTTTTTGTTTGTGTACTGCCCATTCTGCTGCCCATCCTGTCAAGCCCAGCCTTTATGCACTCATGAAATGATACAAACAGTTGATGAATCAGCAGATTACCTCAACAGGGCATAAATCAAGAATTTCAGTTGCTGCTTCCTTCGCAGCAGCAAAGTTTGGTTTTGCAACCTGGTGGTAGTGATATTTACACCACCCCTGGTACTGTATAGATTAGAATGATTAGCATGTGCAATAAATGACAGAACAGTTGACAAGAACAAACCATTTCTATTGGATTGAGTTCACAATGGAACTTTGGTAAGAAGATGCACTCATGACCAGCATCTCTAATTAACTGCTCAAGCATCAAAATCTGGTTTTGGAAGTCATCCTGCTGACTTAGAAGTTATGCCATGCAACATCCAGTGCTTTCAAACTGGCAGACAGGGCTGCACTTGGCTAATAAGCCATGTACATTGAATCCTCACTCCTCCAGGACAGACTGCAAGCCTTCTGGCTCACCATTTGGTGTTGTCATTTTTTGGAGACATTCATGTTTCATATGGTCTGGATTTGATTGTGGGATGATAGTGTCATGTCATTTGTGTTGTTTGCCACCATCACTTTTATTCATGTCAAAAGCACACATTGCATCAGGGGGTAATGTTGCATGGGCAGATGAGTTATTGAAGACAAACAATGCCTGGCAGTCCTGGCTGCTGACCTTTTCATGGATCTGATTGCAGATTTCATCTGATCTAGAAGGTTTTCATGTGTTCACCAAGGATCACCATTAGCACCACCAGAATATATTATCCTTCATGCATTATCAGTTATTTGCCCATCATTGTTGCATAATACCAGTTGCCCATCCTCTAGTGTGATGAAATCTGAGACATGAATGAGTTGCACATGCCCCTTTTTGCACAGTATGTGCTCATTTTGACAAAGCCTGAACTTTGAATAAGGATCAATGCCATAGCAGCTTGGAATAACTGACTTACCATGCAACATTCACTTCATCATTTGCATGAAAACAGCATTCATTGTGAAAATAGGCCTTAATCCTTTATTGACCTGTCTCTAAGCTGGGCTTGGTTTGAATAAGCTCTGGACCTTCAAAATGGATCATCCACTGCTTGTACCCCTCCATCTGAGGTAAGAAGACATTCTGCCAATGCTCAACAACATCATGACATTCATGCCCATCCATATAAACACCTTTTCAAATGACAGTTTTCCTCCAGCCAAGTTTTATAAGCCATCAATGAGCAGTCTGTTCACTAATTGACTGCTTTTGGCTAATTCTGAGCTGTGGAAAGATGATTGTATTGACAGCACACTGTAATGCCTGTGGTGTCACTTTTCCAGCTGGTAGATTTGAAAGCCATGCATGACAATGGCTCTAAACTGATTCATCATGAAGGAATGAATGGCCATTCTGTCCTCTGTTTTCATGTGGTAGTTGTTCAAAGACTTGATAGTGGCAAGCAAGTGCATGAATGCAATGTCCAAAATAGATGCCCTTTCCATTGTGCCATTGCCTTGTGATCTCAAGACTTGCATTAATGCAAGATACTCCTTTCAGCCAAAGTGTGGCAAAGCTCAAAAGGATATGCAGCTGATTGAGTTGTGACAATGGTAAGGTTTTTGAGTGTTTCTTCAGATTGCCTTGAATCTGATCATGGAGGACCCTCCAATCATGAATCTCACCACCATCACCTGTCATCACCTTGAGTTCATCTTCCCAATCCTCAGAATCTCCTTCATTCTCAGCAACTTCTTCAAGATCTCTCTCCAGCTGAACATCAATCCCTGAGCCACTAATATTGCTGATTTGAGGATTAGGCTTGTTAAGATGGGACAATGAGCAAGATGACCTCCTGCACAGCATTTCTGAGTCAGATTGATCCTCATCTGATTCCAGATCACTTGAATCAAATCATTCAGAAGCCAGTTGGACATGTGGGATGGCCTGCTCAGAATCACAGCTAGAATTGCAACTTTGGTCCACTGAACACAATTTCAGCACATTTGATGTCACAGGATGGCAAGTCAAAGCATTGGATAAGGCTTTCTTGAAGCCAAATGCATCCACTATAGTCTGGCTTTTCCACTGTGCCCTGTATTGACTGCAAGTGCATGCTGACTTGCTCATGACATCAGGGCCAATCTTATAGGTTTTTGGACATGCTGACAAAGACAGTGAGATTAGTCTTGTCTTCCAAAATGCTTTGATCACTTATGTCTATGCATTGCCACACACTTTTGCTGCTGTCTTCACAATCCCTCTGGCATCCAATCCAGATCCATGACATCTTTCCTTGCTACCATCTCAGCAAGTTTCTGGCTGAACTCTTCATCATTCAGGTGCCCCAGTTCCACTTCTTCATTGACATCAGACTCATCAGTTGTAAAGTCACCATCATATTCTTCTTTGAAGTTTGTTTTCAGGCCATAGGTGTCTGGTTCTCCTTGGATGTTGTCATCATCCTGGTGTTCAAGTTCCAAGTTGACAGCCAGTAGTTCAGGATCCATTTCAGGCCTATTTTGTTGCTCTGGTAGATTTTGCTGCTGGCCATGGAGGCCAGATATGTTCTTTTGCTTTTTCTTTGAGCAGCCTCCAGCCATTGTTTGCACTGCCAACCTCAGATTTGATCATTTTTTTAATCAAAACTAAAGACTGTTTGGCTCTTTTCATCTACAGAGTCTAACCCAGCTTAGCAAAAAGAGTTGATTGCACATTTTTCCATATTTTTACCTATTTTTTTTTGGCTGTACTGCCAATATTTGGGCCTTAAAGGGGATGAACTGACTCTTCTGGGGAATTGGATCATGCAAACATCTAACTAGGAATGCAGATACCCCATCTAAACCATTTATGAGCATATCTGAAGGTTGTGTGAGCCAGGAAAACTTGGCCACAAAATTAGTCAAGTTTATGTGACTGCAACTGTAGTGCCAACATGGCTTACCAGAGACAGTCATCTCTGATTAAGGATCAATCTTTGCCAGCCACTTCATGGGAGAACTGTACAAGCTACTGGGCATAAAAAGAAAGATGTCTACAGTGTTTGACCCACAAACTGATGGCCAAACAGCACATCTCAACTGGGAAATTAATCAGCATCTGTGGACTTATGTCCATAATCAGGAGGACAAATGGGCAGGTTGGATTAAAATTGCCCAGTTTGTCTGGAATAATAGTCTTCTCTGTTACTATGGACAGCCCTTTCAGAATCACTCAGAGTTACACCCTGTGCATGAGAATAGCACTGGCTGACTCTAAGACACCTGCTGCTAAAGACTTTGGACTTATCTTCAACAAAGTCCCAGAAAAGACCAAGAGAGCCATGAAGCTTCAAGGGGATAAGGTATGAAGCCCTACCCCTGACTGCTCTGTTGGACAACAGGTCTAGCTCTCCACTGACAACCTCCAGTTACTCAACTAGCCATCCAAAAAACTCATGGAGAAATGGATCAGCCCTTATGAAGTTGTTTGCATTGCCCCAAATGCAGTAGAACTAAAACACCCTAAAACCCTCTGGATTCACCCTACAGGCAATGTTTCCTGGGTGAAACATTACCTTGGCCCTCTCCCAGGAGAACCAGTCATCTGTCCAGGACCAGTACATGTCACTGAAGACAAGGATGAAGAGGTCAAAAACATCATTGACTCTTGTCTTTATTAAGGAGGCATACAGTACCTGGTCCACTGGATGGGCTATAACAACTCCAAATGTACTTGGGAGTCTAGTGATCACTTAAAAAATGCTCCAGCATTGATCAAGGAGTTTTATTGTATACACTCTAATGCCTCATGAAAGCTCTAAATGACCCAAGTAGACTTTGATTTCCTTTTCCACCCAATCTCTCCCAATAGCACTGTCATGGAATCCTGCACCTAAGAAGGGGATGGTGTAACAACCACATCACTTTTTCTGCTTTTCTTTGCTTCTTTTTCATTCACTTACTTATTTTGGCAGTAGTTACTCACACTGCCATGGGATGACACTCTTGGCACTAGTGTGTAAACCAGCATGCTTAATTCTGTGAATGGTCAGGTGACCTGATGTCACCATGACATCATAGGTCTAGTTCATTCCAGAACATACATCACAGCCTTGCTGACTCCACATGTGTCAAGATGGAATGGGATAGGGGAGATATAATAGCTACAGTTACCTAATATGATGGGCTAGACCTATGATATCACCAGTCTAGGCTTATTCATGGTTACCTTATGGTTTACACATGTACTTGGCTAGGCCTGTGGCAGCCAATAGTCTTTCTATCTTATAGGCTGTGACATACCATGAGGACTATGTGAGGACACTAGTATATAAGTAGTTATGCTTAGGGACTTACATCCTAAGCTAGTTCTATTGCATCTACAGCTTCAGCTGCTGTCAGCTTGTAATCTATTCTTCTCTCTATCACTCTTCTTGTCTGATTCAGAGTGTGTAGGCAGAGGGGGTCTTTGTACAGGAGGCACTAGTTATTGTATACTTATGTAGCTCAATGTCCCCTAGAGCTTGGGTCTGTATGTACTTATAGAAGGAAGAGTTTAATGATGGGAGTGAAGAAGTGAAAGGATTAAAGGTGAAGCTTCTTAATGCTGAGATCTGCATTTGATAGATCTCCTTAAGCCTGAAGTCCAGCTAGGGACTCTTATAAGGCTTGAGTAGAGCACATAGTTGAGCAAAGTTAGATTCAAGTTCAAGTGAGATGACCCTTAGCAAGAACCAAAGGCAGCCCAACTATGCACTCTGAGGAGAGGGGAATCAAACAGGACACAGCACTAAGAGCAAAAGCCCAAAGGTGAACTCAGATGATGACACCAGGTGTTGGCATTGGGGTTTATATACTATTACAAAGCTGTGCACATGTGACTACATTGAGGCTGTGGCATCACTGGGTGACATGTACAGAGAACATTTTGGAACATTCTAGAGTGGGCTATGTAAGGCTGTGCTTAAGATAAGATGTGGCAGTATGATGAGATCAAGGGATAAGATGAAAGATAGGGGGAAAGTAGGTAGAGGAAGTGAAAGAAAATGATGGTCCATTACACCCATCAGGTCCCTTGAGCCATGCTGATTATCACAATGACATTGTCTCACCACCACATTGTGTCCAGGGGAACAGCTTCAAGTGACTCAATTACACTCTGCTCCAAGGTGTCCTCTGAGGTTGGTTGTGACTTCATTCAATAGATGTTCTTTGCAAAATCCCAGCACTGCTCAATACAGTTGAGTTTACAGTGAAACTTTGGTAAGAAAAGCACATCAAATCCACAGGAATGACAAGTTGTCTTGATGATCAACTCAATATGTATTTCTGAAGTTGGGTTGGTTAAACAACAAGCAACAATAGCAAAAATTCACCTTATCTGATGACCCTTGAAATATTTGCATCCAGCAGGGAGATAAGGTGTGTTGTGGTAGCCATGTTTGACAAGGATCTGAGCCATTCTCTTAAACCACCTAGCATGCTTATGGCCTTCAGGAAAGTAAAGCAGCTGCAGGAGACCATTTGGCAGTTGTGCATTTGCCATCCAAATCTTTTCCTTGCAATATTTCCATTAGCATCATGAATCATTTTGACATTGCTACCCTTGGCAATGACAGTAATCCTCCAGTTTGCTGAAGGGAACTTTGTATCTTGTGAGCAGATAGTGCATCACTTGCATGCTTGAGGTGAGTCTTTGCATTGTCAAAGACAAAAACATGATCTTCATCAGGGTAGTGGTTTGTTAGGATGTTCATTGCTCTCTCAACTTATGTATGCAACATCATCATCATTTGTGAAGTATCCATCATGAGCCTTCCCAGCCTTGAAAAGTACATGTGCAGTCTCTTTTCTGGTAGGTGATCAGAGCTACCTATAATCTGCTAACATGAAATCAGCAACCATCAATGAGATTTCTTTCTATCAAGACACTATTTTTTTCATTCACCCTTATCTCTCCAATCTTATCTAATCTATCTTCCCATCTAATCACTTAGAGTGTAGGATGACTTATGTATTTGTTCTTTGATATTCTAATCCTAATGGCCCAGTCACCACATTTGATAAGGGTGATGGTGCCAATGAAATACAAAATCCATTTGTGCTACCAACACATGGCAATCCAGAATCAATCAACCCTCCATTACCTTCTTATATTGGGATTGATCATTCACAGAAGCTTGGGTTGGGCTTCCTGGCTGAACAGGAACTCTCCTTGAGACAGGGCCAGGCAAATGATTGCCTGCATCTTAGGGATTTACTCCCTTAAGCTAATTGTTTTGTATCTACAGATTCAATTGTATTTGGTTTCCAATTGATTTGTCTCACTCTCTCATCTCTCTTGTCTGACTCTCATGGGTGTGGGCTCCTAGTGAGAACTTTAATCTTTGTGTGGTTGAGTCCTAACATTAGAATTAGCTTAAGGGAGTAAGTCCCTAAGCATAACTACTTATATACTAGCATCTTCATGTAGTCCTTACATTATGATGTCATCTACACTGCTTAGGCACAGTCTGTAAGGTAAAACAGCCATTGACTGCCACAGGCATAGTCAGTACATGTGATAATCATAAGGTAGACATGAGTTAGTCCAGACTGGTGACATCATAGGTCTAGCCTATCTCATCATATCATGTAATCATGATAGGAGATACAATGAGTGATTAGATGGGAAGATAGACTAGATAAGATTGGAGAGATAAGGGTGAATGAAAAGATTAAAATATGGTGTCCTAACACTTCTTCTTTGGGCTGTGGTACAGCATTTTCATTTTCATGGACCCATTACAATTTTTGCTGATCATCTGCATAGAAAGTGGACTCATTATGAAACCACACAACTATGTGGTTTTGAGCACTTGTTTTCAGCTCAGTGTCATCCTCAATGATCCCATTAGAGTTGACCTGCCACCCCTACATCTGTGGCTGAAGGTGGCACCATGCAGGGAGATCTCATTCTCAAGTGCCAACTTTGAAAAGCACAAAAATCAAGATATGTGTTCATGTGCCAGGCTCATCTTCATGATCAGAAGTGTAACAGCTCTAAGGAGAACAATTGAACAAGGAAGGATAATTACTAGTCAAATGATGTCTGACCCTTGGGAAAAGAGCATGCAAGCTATGGAGCTCAGAATTGCAGATGCACTGGAAGCATATTATACCAGTGAAACCTCATTGAATACTCTTATAGCTGTCCTGATAGCTAGGGCAAGAAATGGCAGAAGAGGAAGGAAGGGTCTAGGACCTCAATGCTATAGTTGCCAAAGGTACAGGCACATCACTAGGAACTGCCAGGAACCAAGGAAGCCCCCATATGCACAAAGGAGGTTGGGGCAGACAAGAAGAAGAAAGGACCTGAGACAGACAAATTCATCAATGCTGTTCAGGGTATGTCATTTGACAAAATCAAGGCCTTATTCACAGATTTAAAAGATTAGAGTGTGAGGACACAATGGGAACCCTCACACTTGAGTCTACAGAAGATTGAGCCATTTGCATTTTGAATTTTTTTGCATTTTTGTATCCAGAATGCAAAGACATTTTCAATTTCTGTATTTGCTGGTTACAGAAGAATATTGATAAAAACAGAAAAGCAGCTATGATAAAAAATGGTCCCTAGTCACAATAAGTATTCCTCTTTAACAGTAAAAGAGACCTCTGATGATTCTACATATACCATGGACATCCATGTACCTACAACATCTGTACACTCTAGAGGGGCCCCAGCAAAAGGCTTGCCAGTGGAGTATAAATTGACCAGGCTTAATTCCTCACCAATAAATATTTCTTCCCTTGCATCTACTGGTTCTAAAAGCCCCAAGGCCAGATCTGATGCAGCTATTACATTATGAAGGATGACTATCTTAGAAAAGGAAGTCAGGGTGCCTGTGGGAGTCCAGGGCCCATGAATGATTACATACCAGTTAGTGCTTTGTTGAATAGTGGTGCAACAGAATCTTCATCAATGTCAGTTGGGCTTGACAGAAATGTATCAAGTTATTGCCATTACAAAATTCCATTCTGGTCCTCAATGTTGACAGTACTAGGAACTGAGATGGTGACATAACCCATGGAGTCACCCTCTTTGTAAAATCAGATGCCATGCTGAGAGGCTATGGTTCACTACTACAAACCTTGGGAAGGTCACTGAAATACTTGGCCATACCTGGTTATCCAAGCACAACCCTACTATTGATTGGATATCTGGAAAAGTCACTCTAATTGTTGCCCAGAAGAGTGCAAACTCCTCCTAAAGACTCATTTTGCCAAAGAGTGTGATTACTTGGAACAAGTGGACCTCTTAGCAATCAAGAAAAAAATCACTCAACTTGTGTGGGACAATGATACCCTGGTGTCACTCAAGGAGGCACAGAAATGAGTCCCAAAGGAGTATTGGGAGTACATAGTTGTATTCAGTAAAAAAGCCTCAGAAGGAATGCTGTTGAGAAAACCTTGGGATCATGCCATAGATCTAAAGGAAGGATTCCCTCCAAAGAAAGACCATATGCAATGAACAAACATTTTCTTTCTCCATTTTCTGTTCTTGTTTACTTAGCTAAGTACTTACATGCACTGCCATAAGGACTTCACACTCAGTGCTAGTGCCTAAACTAGCATGCTTCATTCTACACCCCTCCTTGTCCCTATTAGTACTAGCTTCCATTCCTACACTACCTTTTCATTTTCACACACAGCATGACAGCTGTACTTACCAGTCTATCAGACACCAATAGCATTACTCTCTTGTTAGGCTGTACTTGTGACAGCCAGTAGTGTTAATCCCTCATATTCCCTAGTTAGGATAGCACAGCCTGCTCCTGTAGTATATAAACCCCAATGCAATGACCAGTGTCCTCATTTAAATTCACTTTGGTTTTTTGGCCTAAGCATCTTTGGCCTGAGCCTAACTAGGTTTACACTTAGGTTTGTCTCACCATGTCATTCCCCTTTCAGTCAATGAACAAATGGAGGTAGAGGCTTTCCTGGATGATCAGCTGTCAAAATGCTATATCAGACCCTTGATCTCAGAACAGACATCTCTAGTGTTCTTTGTTCCAAAGAAAGATGGAAAGAAGCACATGGTCCAAGACTACTGATATATTAACAAGTGGACAGTAATGAATAACTACTCTCTACCCCTCATCTCACAACTCATCAACAAGCTAAAGGGATGTAAGCTCTTCACCAAAATGGATCTACAGTGGGGCTACAACAATATGTGAATAAAGGAGGATGACAAATGGAAGGCTGCATTTACTACTCATAAAGGTGCCTTCAAACCACTTGTCATGTACTTTGGGCAGTGTAACAGTCCTGCTACTTTCCAGAAAATGATGAATGAGATCTTCCATGATATGACAGATATCTGTGTAGTCTACATCAACAATCTTATGATCTTTATGAAGTCAGACAACCAAAAGGAGCATGATAGGAAAAGTCTTAGAAGTCCTAAAGCATCTGAAGGAGAATGATCTATATGTAAAACCCAAAAAGTGACATTTCCATGTTACCAAAGTAAACTTCCTTGGAATGATCATCTCTTCAGATGGAATCAAGATGGACCCTGCTAAAGTCAATGTCATTCTCAAATGGCCTGAACCAACCACAGTCAGGCAAGTCTGTGCTTTCCTATGTTTAGGAAACTTCTACAAATGATTTATCAAAGACTATGCTGTCTTAGCACAACTTCTTACAGACTAAACATGTAAGGACACTCCATTCAAGTTCAAAGAAAGGCAGGGAATGGCTTTTGAAGCCTCAAAGGCCACTTTCACTAGAGCACCAATCTTACAGTACCCTGATCAAGATTGTGAATTCAGGCTTGAAACAGACACCTCAGAGTTTGCCATTGGTAGTGGACTGTTAGTCAAATGTGATGATACTGAATTCTGTCCTGTAGCTTTTATGTCTCATTCCATGACCCCCCAAGAGTGCAGCTATCCTATTCACAACAAGAAAATGCTGGCCATTATCAAGACCACTGAGATTTGAAGACATTATTTGGAAGCTACCCCCTATGCATTCAAGATCAATATGGATCATAACAATCTCATGTACTTCCTGAAGTCACAAAATCTCTCCAAGCACCAGGCAGGATGGCAACTATGGATGTTGTGCTTCAACTATTCCTTGATCCACAAGAAGGGACTGACTTTACAGGTAGCAGATCCTCTTACCCACTGATCAGACCATTATGTACATAGTTTAGAGGACAACAAGGAGCAGGTCTTGTTGCAGCTGGTCCAGATCAAGTTGATAGATGCCAACAATGAAACATATGAACAAAGACAATCCTATATCACAGACTTTCACAATACTCCAGTAGCTGGACACAGAGGTGTTAAGGCTACTTATGTATAATGCACTCAGGAGACACTACAGATGGACTGGGATGAAAGAACGAATTCCAGCCTATGTCAAGCATTGTGAATGATGCCAGAAGTCTAAGACATCCAATCAAAAGCCTGTAGGCACACTCCTTCCCCTTCCTACCCCTGAAGGCCTCTGGAAAGATGTGACTATGGACTTTACAGAGATGCCAGAGTCTCTAGGGTATAACAACATACTAGTAGTTGTCAATCAATTCTCTAAGGAAACTGTGTTCATCCCCTGCACTAAGGAGGAAACCACCCTGATCATGGCAGGCCTCTTCCATGACCACATTTGGTGCCAGCATGGCCTTCCCAATACTGTTATCTCCAATTGAGGATTGATCTTCACTAGTCAATTCATGGGCAAGTTGTATTGACTCCTAGGCATCAAGCAGAAGCTTTCTACAGCATTCCATCCACAAACCAATGGACAAACAGAATGACTAAACTGAGATTATCCAGTACTTATGCACCTACCTTCATGATCAACAAGGGCACTGGGTGAATTGTATTAAAATCACCCAGTTTGTATGAAACAATAACATCTCACTGGTTACTACAGATAGTCCATTTGGTGTTATGCACAGCTACTCTCCACACATGGGTGTTGAACCCACAGATACTAAAGCCCCTGCCATAAAAGACTTCAGACTTATATTTAACAAGGTACTCCTGACTTTGGAAAAAGCTAAGAAGGCCATGAAGGTCCAGGGAAATAGAAACCAAAACCCCACTTTCAACTACACTATTGGCCAACAGGTCTGGCTCTCTACAGAGCATTTATGTATGCAGGACCATAAAGTGAAGTAATATAGTTGGGAGAGTGGAGCAACAGCTCTGCTAAGAGACTTGGATTAAAGTCTCTACTACTTCTACTACACAGTGGAAGTTCTTAGGTAAGGACCTAAAGACTTACTAAGTGTTTACTTGAGGTAATCTTCTAGTTGGGAGGTTTGAACACTGTTGTTGCTACTGTTCAACAGATGTTAAACTGTTACTATTTGTGGACCTAAGGGTCTGGTATATATATGCTTCAGACATGGTCTGTGCACTGTACATGAGTTTGCTCTAACTGGTGGGTTGAGCTACATATGGTAATGTATGAGGTGCCATATAAGTGTCTCTTCAGTATCATACTGAGTAAGCATAGAATGAAATAGAACATCATAGAATGGTGATGTCATACACTTGTCATAATGATGTCATAAGTGTCTGGAACATTTCCATATCAGTAGAGTACTGGCAGTGTTCATTAACCAGTCATATAATCACATGCAGTGTTAAACACATGCAAGTATCATCATGTCAGTGACTTCACACATGACAAATCTCATAGAACAAATGGTGAGCATTTGTTACATAAGACCAGTGCTAAACCTTATTTGTTCAACAGGACCAACCCTCTAGGAAACTCACTGAAAAATGGATCAGTCCCTATGAAGTATTATAAGTTGCCCCTAATGTGGTCAAGCTGAAGTTACCAAAAACACTTTGGATCCACCCAGTAGTCAATGTTTCATGAGTCAAATCATACTTAGGACCTCTCCCAGGCCAACCCATTGTCAGACCAGGGTCCATTCATGTCACAGAGAAAGGAGATGATGAGTATGAGATAGAATCCACCATTGCCTTTCAATTCTCAAAGGGGAAATTGGAGTACCTAGTACATTGGAAAGGCTATGATGAATCTGAGCACACATGGGAGCCCAGTACCCATCTTTTAAATGCTCCAGAAATCATCAAACTTTTTTATGACACTCACTCTAGTACACCCTGAAAGTTGTGAATGGCTATGGCAGACTTCTCCTCATTGTTCAAACCCATCCTTCCTTCTCTTACCATATCAGAGCCAACCATCAGAAGCCTAGACTTGTGCACCAGTCTGGAATCCTGTGCCTAAGGGGGGATAGTGTATCAAACATACTTTAATGAGTGAAGTACATGTGTAAACATTGCAGTAGTGAACAACTTTTGAACAAACATTTTGCTCTTTCTTACTTTTCTCTTTTCTTTTCCAAATTACCTTTTACTTAGTTAAGTACTTACATGCACTGCTGTGGGGACTTCACACCCAGTGCCAGTGCCTAAACTCACATGCTTCATTCCACAGCCTCATTTATCCCCATTAGTACTAGCTTCCATGCTTCTCCTTCATTTCCATGCATAGCCTCACTTCTATCTTGGCTGTGTTTACTGGTCTATTGAACACCAGTAGCATTACTCACACCTATCTCATATGATTGTTCCTATCCAATTCCTTTTGCTCTATAGGCTCAATGTCCTCAACTATTGCTATCTCTTGTCTCAGATGTGGTTGCCTAGGTTGTTTGCTTAGGTTTATCTCATCCTCATTTCCTGCCCCTCAAAATATGCTAACTCATTTTGTAGCTTGTCCATCAATGCATTGTTTGTGGATGCATTATCACATGACACATTCAAGATAACTAACCTAGACACAAGGTAACTATGTAGATTGGTATCATAGCACATATGTAAGTAAGAAACATGTAAGTATCTCACCTTAGTAACTTCATGTTGATGAAGACTGAGGTGTGAGGAATGTCTTGACACTAGAAAAATGTTCAGTGCACAAATAAGGTAACTGTAGTGGTCATGAAAGTTAGTGCAGTAGAATTGTTTGCTTGGCCCAAGTCATGACCCCCTCATAAAGGCTTGCCTGTTTATAATGCAAATGCCTGCTATTGTTATGCATTATAAGTTAGTGTGAACAAGTAATCCCATTGTCTTGTTTTTGATATAAAAGGATGTAGTGAGAAATTTGAGAATCTTTAACTTTACAACCATGTTGAAAATCTTGAAAAGGAAATCCTGTAACTTTTTTGAGATCACCCAACTACAAAGTGACAGAAGATAGGGGATCTACCTTAGACATCAGCACAGCTGCCAAAAACTTTGTCTAGTTTAACTCTTACTCTCACTGACTGGATCAGTGTTTACTTTTATATTGACTCACATTCTAATTTCACTCAAGCAGCATCAGTGAGCTGGGTAGTAGTTAGCCAATGGTCTTGAGTGGTTGTGAGCAGTCTGGATGACTTATGGCTTTGCTGATGAGATATTGTCCAACACTTCAGCACTCTCACCATAGGGGCTCTCATCTTTTTCCAGTCCACTTATGTGATCATCTCAAAATGAAAGCATGAGTCAATAATAATCTTACTGTTAGAACACTATATTTTCACTTTTCTTAACCCTTACTTTTATCTAATCTAATCACACTTATTTTATCTGTTGTCTTGTCTAATCATGTCATATCATATCTCTTATCTTGTCTAATCTTATTGTGTGGCATTACTTAATATAATGTTGTAATCTAGGCCACCTTAGAGCTAGTTTGGGAAGACAGTTGCATGATAAACCTATCTAAATAAACTGTAACAAATGCACATTTTCTTTTCTCTTTTTTTATCTTTTACACTTAGCTAAGTACTTCCACATACTGCTGTGGGGACTTCACACTCAGTACTGGTGTCTAAACTAGCATGGTTCATTCCATGGCCCTGCTTATCCCCATTAGTACTAGTCTCTATTGCTATGCTTTATTTTCATTTCTGTGCATTGCAGTGGCTTTGCTTACCAGTTCATTGGTAATCAATAGCATTACTCACTCTCATTTAGGCTGTGCCTGTGGCAGCCAGTAGTATTAATCCCTCATATTTCCTAGTAAGGATAGCACACCCTACCCCATAATGTATAAACCCCAATGCAATGATTGGTGTCCTTGTTCATGTTCACTTTGGTCTTTTGGCCTAAGTCTTTTGGCTTGAACCTATCTGTTCCCTTTGCTCTATGGGCTCAGTGTCCTAAACCACTACTAACTCTTGTCTCAGGTGTGATTGCCTAGATTCTCCACTTAGATTTATCTCACTTAAACTTGAATCTAAACTGCATTGCTTGCTACACCTAGACTCCAGGGTTAAGGAGATCATACACAGATTCCCAGCATTAACAGAATAGGGAAGCCACCCCTAGCCTAAAGCCACACTTTGTTGTTCTTCCACCATTGTCTTGTGTGGGCAGCCTTTAGACCCTGCTACTGTACTTAGTCAGCAGTGCTGCCTTTCTGTCAAGGACTGAGTGAAGACACAAGCACTTAGGTGTTGAAGGAGTTAGTTATCAAAGTAGTTCCTCAAGGACACTGGAAGGTAGATCATTAGCTATGGCCACTAGCCACAAAACCTTTGCATAGTGTGCCAGGCTGGTCTTCATGATCAGGAGTGCAACAGTGAATAAAATTTGTGTTTAGTTACTGGAACAACTGTGGGGAGTAACACAAAGTATCACCTACCTAGTACATGGTTAATACCTATTACTTCCTACTCTTACTTGTATTTTTGTACTTCTCATTTACTGCCATTGGCTTCTTCATTTGGAAGCTTGTCTCCCACCTCCTCCAGAACAACCAGAACCTCAACATCATAGTAGAACCATACAGGGTGATTGTTAGGGTCAACTTTAATCAACAGAGCTCCTTGAATACTGCTTGAGGTAATGAAGACTGACCAAGTCAACAGTGCCAAACTGCCCCACAGTCACCTCTTTAACTATCACCCATCATTCCCTGGTCCTCTGATGAAGAAATGCTGGTCAATCCAGCAATTGAGGGCTCTCAGTTGGAACCAGAAGCCCTTCCACTCCATATTCTCTTTCATCATGCAAATCAAATACAAGATCATCCAGCTTCATGCTCCCCCTCTCCCAAATGAAATGTCAGGCAGCATCTTCCCTCCCCTGAGCTCCCTGACCCTTTCCCACAAGAGTACAAAGGACTGGCTCCAGACATCCTAAGATCAAGTGCAACTACTAAGTATGATATCTAGAAGCTGCTACTGCCACTCCCCTACTATTATGTGCCTTCTTGGGAAGCACAGAATGACTTGAGCCTTTGGTGAAAATTTCACTAAACACCAAACAGGTGTCTAGACTCAGTGATGATGGCAAGAGGTCTACAGTCTGAAGAGTAAAAACCTCAAAGGTCCCAGTAGGTACAGAGTGAGGATAATAGCCTAGGACTGCACAAGTAGATTCTTTGCATGTTGTACTGAGACTAGAAGAGGAATATATGCAGAGTATCTTTGCTGCACAAGATGCTAAACAGATAAGTGTGTAGGTGAAGGTGTGAAGAGGATAGATCTGAAGATGAGCATTAGCTGCATGGGCAGGTTGAGAACCTTGTGCATGCAGCAGATGGTTGTATATCCACTCAACATGGCTGCAAGTCTCAAGCAAGGGGAACCTCAGAAGGGGTGTGACTCTTCATGGGATTCCTAGAGTGTGGTGGGTGGGTGTGAAACAGAGACTGAGGGATGTGTGAGCTGGGCTGCCTTGGCCCTTGGATGAGGAAGGAAACAAAAGAGCATGTGGTGTCACAGCCACTTGCTCAAAGACAATATTCTATTGCTAGTCATACCTCCTATGTAATAGAATAGCAATCTTTGCATATTGTGCTGAGACTAGAAGGGGAATATATGTGAAGTATCTATGCTGCACAAGGTGCTGAACTGATAAGTGTGTGGGTGAAGGTGTGAAGCACCTCCCAGCCATGAAGAGGATAGATCTGGAGATGAGCATTAGCTGTGATTCCCAAGTTGTAGCCCAATGTGACATAGCAATGCTCATCTCCTCAACACTAGGAGAGTTGCAGGGAGTAGGATTGCTTATTGGCTAATGCACTGGGGGCATGGTGATCCCGGTAAACTCTAGGGCCATTCTTGTTGGCATAGCTTGCATGTATTGTGCTAGAATTTGATTGTGTTTTCTGAGATAGAGCTGAAAGGTGTCACTCACCCAGTGCCCTTTGACTTTCATCATGTTGAAGGGGACTCCTCTTAGGAGATACTCAAGAGTAGCACCAATTCTAATTCCATGTCTGTGTACTCCAATGTGGCCCACAGCTTTGGCCAGCTTCTTGAATCTTGAGACAAATGTGGATTTTGTGAGGGGGTGGTGACCCTGACCTTTCCTGTAGGCAAAGAGCAGGCTATCTGCAGGGGGGTTATTGACCTTAAGGTGTTTGAGGAAGGCCTGAAGGGGATCTGTAGGGCTGTCTTGCCTAGCCCAGTGTACTTCCTCTCCTTTTGGGTTGGATTTTGTGTGGGGAAGCAAGAAAACCTTGGTGTGGAGATTGTTCTGGTCAAAATCATCACACACCTGTGCCAGGGTAACATGTTCTCTGAGATTGAAGATGTCAATGTGCTTGGTGGTAAACTCTCCAACTCAGGCTGCTGAGTAAAATATTGTTGTTAGGCATGCAAAGAATGCAGAGTCTAGTGGGTCATTTGATGTGAGCTGACCCTTAATGTCTGTTATCATATCTTTGGTGACTGGGCAGCATAAGTCTTGTTTAATTGAGGGGGGGGCCAATTTTGCTACACCTTCCAATAAAGTTGCTATTTGATCTTCATGGAGTGATCAAGGGAGGCCATTGAGGGTGTGTCAAGCATGTATCTCAAAAATGTAACCCTGTATTGTCTTCCCTGAGTAGGTGCTAGCAAGTGTGGAGATAAAAGTTGATATCAGTGTGGAGGTTGTGGGTGCACAGTCCTTCTCTGATATGTTTCTGCTGTTGCAGAAAATGTGGTAAACTAGCAGGCCCACTTCATATGACATCCAAGAGTTTTCTGCCCAGCCTTGAAGAGTTAAAGTTCTTACATGCTCTCAGACATCAGGTGGGAGGTGAGCACTGAGCTCCTTTATTTTGTCAGGGTGTGGTGTCCAAAGGGCTAGACAGTCCTTAGTGGGGGCAGTCAGGCCACAGTTCTGAATGGGCTGGGGTGAGGTTTGTTGGGTAGTGTAAAACAAAGAATGTGTGATCAGGGGATAATGAGATGAGTTGTATGGGTGCTCTGAAGCTGGGTACTGTGAGAGGGGGGTTGAGGGAGGTATATGTTGAAAATCAATATGGGAGGCAGAGGCACTTGCTGATTGGGTCATTGAAATTGAAGACAAGGGTGGACAAGGTGGGAGGAATTTGGATGTGCAGGAGTGTAAGTTTGGTAGGGGGATACCTGCCATGCAATGGCCTGTTGGCTGGGTTTTCTCTGCTGGCTATGTATTTCATGAAAATCCTGCAGGGAGATGTAAGCAATGCATGTATTGGTCAGAAAGCATCATTTGTGGGTTTATTGCAGCTGCATCCTTTTCTTCAAGCCTCAATGACACCCTGATTGTCTCCATAAATTGTGAATGGTGAGCTGGAACTATCAATAGTTAGTATAGTGTGTATGAGAAATTTGAAAGCAATGCTTTTAGCCCACCCAATGTCTCTTTCATCTCATTTCCAGTCTTTGTGGAGCTGCCAGGCCCACCATCCATTGCTGATGATGATTGCCAGCCTGAAACTGGAGCTGGCATCTGAGAATGCATTGAAGTCAAGGGCTGTGAGGTAATGGGGAATGGGGATGGGGGGTTTTTGAACCAGAGTTTGTAGCCACCACTGCAAGTCATCTTCTGTGCCTCATGGTTGCCTGTGTGGCATAAAAGGTTAGTCATTGAAAATGGCTAGCATGGCTTGCAATGATGTTAGGTAAGTGCTTTCTTTAAGAATTACCAAGGATGCATGTGATAATCATCTGTGTAGCTTTTGTGTCTCTTCTAAGTTGTGTGCCATGACCTGGAGCCATTCCTGTATTGACTATATGTACTTTTCTCTTTTGGCAGATGTTAGTCTGACTGTTTTGTTGTTTAAATCCCATTCAAAGCCCATGAACATTGGCTTAGAGGAGAATTTGGAGTCTTTAGATGGCTCCCAGGGAATTCCAAGCTAATCTGAGATCATGTTGATGTGGTCAAATGAAAATGCATGTAACACATGTGGTGTACCTTTGTCCAAGTCTCTGATGCAGTCAATTATTGAGAAAGAGCAGTCTTCTGCAAATTTCTTGTGTGAGCCATCTGCTAGATTAGCACCCTTAAACCAGAGTCTTCCTCCATCCTGCAACTGGCCCCATTTGAGCTGATCATTGCTTTCTTATAGGAGCATACTCTATTGTAAGCATTTATGGAGCTATGAGGTATCCTGATGAAGAGATGGTCATCTACCCAGGCTATGATGGGACCAATGCCAGCTGCTCTCATTATGTCAAGGGCAGCATCACACATTCCTCCATACATTCCTACAGAGGGACCATAGCCAAAGCAGAGCACTGTATTGACTGTGAAGGTGAGCAGGTTCTCCCCAATGCAGACAATTGAAGCTGGCCATTGAGAGGGGTGGAGTGGGATCATTCTGTAGGCCTCAGCAACATCCCTAGTGGCTCCTTGACATCCTGGTGGGAGAGTGGCAATTAGAGTGCAGGTGATGTCAAAGGTCTCCCATATGCAGGGGAAATGATCAGAGTTGACCTGAGTGTTTATTGAGTGAATATTGCCAATGCTAGGTACATAAGGGTGGGAGAGGTTCTGGATCAGGTGGAAATGGCCTGGTTTTCCTGCCTTGAGGATTATAGTTAGGGGGGATGACTGAAAGGGGCCAATGTACTGTTCTAATTCATTGTGTGTGAAAGGGCCTATGTAATGTGCCTTCTTGAATTCCTTTGAGATGATGATAAGGAAAGCCTCACTGTGCATGTCAATGGATGGGTTATCAGGTGGATAATAGGAGTGGGTAATAGTGAGGGCATGTACAATGAAACCATGGGTAAGCTGGTCAACTATTAGAGGCTATTTACTTTGTAACTTGTATGTATGCAAGAGTCTGTCCCAAGCCTGGGCATTGTAAGGGGTGAGGGACTTACTTCACCAGCATTCCTGTAGCTGGCTGACAGTGGGGGAAAAACTGAGCACCATGATTTGGGTCTCCACAACCCAAGCATTCATGCAGGTGGAATTTGCTAGAGCATCCCTGTGGTCATTGGAAGTCCCAACACAGGACTTGGCCATTTCTGTTGACAAGCTGACCCTGATGATCTCTGGAGCAGTGAGAGGAGTCTAATTTGTCCCATAGAGAAGATTTGTTGCAGGGAGGTTAGTCTGTGCATTCCTCATACCTGCCCAGACATTTCAGGCAAACTGGCATTGGTTTCTGTCAAAAGATATGCTATTTCTTTCCATCATAATTCAGGCTCTGTTGTGGGGACTTTGAACATTTTTGAGGTGACCTCAAGCATCTGTGGTGAGGGGATCTCAACCTTTGGTGCCTGGAATGAGATCTGGTGAAACAGGGCCCCTAGGTTGTGTGTGAGTATGGCAGGGGAGATCTAGATGAGAAGCAGTGGGAGGCTTGATAACTCTGAATCCTCTCTCTGGAAAGAGGGCATGACCATTTTGCACTGGTTCTAACTGCAGTTGAGGTAAATGGGGGGCTATAAGTGGCAGCAGTGGTAACATGTTTTTAATATGCCATGAAAGGCAGCAGCATTAGGAGGTGGGCAATGATTGTGGGAGCATTGGTGACAGGCAGGCCATTTTAAATGCCATGATAGGCAGCAGCAGGAGACAGAAGATACCAGAGAAAGGTTTCATGATTTGAGTGTATGAATGGATTTTTACCTGGTTGGAGGGGATGTGGGGGAGAATTGTGAGCTTTCTTTCTAGGGTGAATGATGAAGGGAAGGGAACACACCTGCTCAAGGCCTGATTGTATGTCTCATGCATCTAGTTCCTGGGTGATTTTGGTCATGAATTCTTCATTTATGATGCTGATATTATAAGCCTTCTTTTGCATTGCCTTGTTATGACAATCCTGTCAGACTCTGGAAGCATACTGCACAATACCACATTTACCCCAGTCTCCAGTGTCTCACAGGGGGTGGTTGTCCAAATTGTGAAAGAACCAGTTATACAAATTGACAACATTGTCACCCCATTTGGCATTTTCTATGGCCATTAAGAAGTGATTCTTTGCAAACATGTACTCTGCATAAGACAAACAATGGTCTAGCTTTGTGTTCTTGAAGGCAATGAGAGAGTTAGCAGCTTGGACTGCTACATTTCCTTCAGTGGCTTGTGTGATTGCTAGTGTTTTGTTCTCATCTGAGTGTTGAATCATTTTGGCTGCTTCTTAAAGGCCATCCCTAGTAAAGTACCACATGTGGATGAATTTGAAGTTCTCCAGGCATTTTAAGGTATAATCAGCTGGGTGATTGTGTAAAATGGAGGCCACTTGTGCTTTAGGGTTGTAGTTGAAGGGGTTTTCTGTCACCAGGTGAGGCTCATCAGTAGGGTCAAGGTCATCAACTTGGGATGGCATGCATTCTGGTGGTGCAGGGTGTGCCTGCAAATGTTGCTGGGGAGGAGGTGGGTGAGCTATTCCCACTCTGTTTTCTCCTTGTAAAGGCAGGCCCTGTCCTTCTGGGTCTCTGAGAGCTGCTTCACTGTCTCCTCCTGGTTTGTTAGCTCTAGCTTCACTGCCTTCCTCTGGATGGTTTCCTCCTGCTATCCCTTCATGCCAATGTTGGTTTAGTGCTACTAAAGCTTCATCTCTGGTAAACTGATCTTGAGCCATGATTAAATCAATGAGAGCAGCAAAGCCTGATTGGGTGCAGTCTGGGAGTTGTTGAGGATCCATTAGTTCTGAATGAATGAGTGGGTAAAGAATGTATTGGGTATGCCAGGCAGCCCAAACATGAAAGAGAGACTGAGGGATGTGTGAGCTGGGCTGCCTTGGCCCTTGGATGAGGAAGGAAACAAAAGAGCATGTGGTCTCACAGCCACTCACTCAAAGACAATATTCCATTGCTAGTTATACCTCCTATGTAATAGAAGAGCAAAAAAGATGAGGAGACATTGTCCTCATCTTTGATTTATATATGTAGACTAGGCTATAATCAAGAAAGGAAATGTCTGCAAAGCAACAAGTAACCAAAATATGCATCAAGGGTCCACAGGCAGTGTGCATAGCATCTGCACTGTTTCAAAGAAGCTTCAAGAGAGTGGGGGACCCAAGGATGCTATCCAGGGAAAGATAAGTGAAAATAGGGCCACTACAGTTGGCCTGTAAAAATAGTCCAGAGTCAGAGTGACTCACAGGGCTGTGGGGACAAGTCAAAATGAGTCAGAAGACTCAGCCTTGAATGCACTGGTAAGATAAAAGAGATAAGGTAAAGCAAAGTAGGGTAATCAGAGGTTGGAGCAATGCTCCATAGGCCAGGGCTGAGCCTAAAACTACTTCTACTACCCAGTGAAAGTTTCTACAGTAAGACTGCAGAGACTTACTCAAGATATTCACTTGGGGAGATCTTCTAAGCTTAAGCTTGAGAATGAATGATAGAACTGTTCAGAGAACTATTATTATTTGGGTATGTATGAGTACTGTATATATATGCTACAGACATGGTCTGTGCACATGTACATGTGTTTGCCTCAACTCATGGGTTGGGCTACATATAGTAGGTATGACCTACCATATAAAGGACACTCAAGTATCATACTGAGTGAGCATAGAATACTGTAGAATATGAAAGAACAATGATATCACACTGTTGTCATGATGATGTCATAATCATCTAGATTGTTCCATATCAGGGCATATTCTATGGAGTGTTACAGGAACACTGGTAGTGTTCTGTAGCTGATCATAATATCACATGCAGTGTTAAAACACATGCAAGTGTTTATCAGTGATGCCACACATGAAAAATCTCCTAAAGCATAATGGTGAGCATCTGTTAGGTAAGCCAGTGCTTAACTTTATTTGCTCAACATAAGGGACAAAGAGAAATGTACAATGCATAAACACATGTGAGTCCATGAAGCATCTGTTGTATAGTAAGAAAATGCAAAGAAAGGAAGGAGAAACATGTTGCTAGATGTGTCTAATGGTAATGTGAGTCTGTAAGAGTGAAAGTGTGAAGAAGTGTCCATTGAGTGAATTGTCCATAAGCTCATATATGGGGGATAGGGGTAAAGCAGGGCACTAGGACAGGTGCTCTGAGAGTCCAGTAATCCAGGTGAGGGAAACAACCAGGAACTGGTGGCAGTGCCAATCACATGAGGGGTAGAGTGGTTGAGAATGGATGAGTAAGGCAGTGTGGGTGGTTATGATGGGTGCTTAGGGGTTAGCCAAGTGCCAAAACAGTGAAATTGTAACACCTATCCCCTGATACATCAACCTCTAAGAAGATCCTATAATGGCAGACCCTTGGGACCAACTCCACAACACTCTTATAGAGCTTATGGTCAACCAAGGAATGCTTTAAAAAGCCATCAATGCCCTTCTTGCAGTGCAACAGGGACAGGCAGCAGAAAAAGTCAAGGTTGGAGATAGTGTCTCTGATCCTGGTATCTATGATGGCTCCCCCACTAAGTTCTTTGAATGGTGGGGCAAGATGAAGGTCTGGGTAGATATAGGGATTGCCAAGCAACTATCAATCACTACACAGGATGTTACTGCAGCAGTCTTGTTGTGCCTCACAGGTTCAAAATTAGGAAGGTGGGCCCAGATGAAACTGCAGGTGTATGGAGCCATCAATGCATAGCCATTATGGGTGAATTTACAAACAGAGATTGAGATGTTCTTCCTTCTGGGGAATCACACTGACTGGACATGGGTCCAACTCTCCAAGTTGAGATAGGGCCCCTGTCAATGTGTTGATGATTTCCTCATGAAATTTGAGGCATTAAAAGTGCAGTCAGGCTGTGAAGACCTGCATGCTTGAGACCTGCTTGAAAAGGCCACATCTTGAAAGATCATTGAATAGATCTACCTACAAGGAAAACAATGAGTGGACTATGCACAATGGTTTGCCTTGATATGAGCAGTAGGAAGGGCTATAGAGCTCTTCTACATAAATACATTGTCTAGTGCTGGTACCACCTCTGGTGCCAGAGTACCCATGGATACTGGTGCAGTCTAGCAACCATGAAAGCAGCAGCATGGCAAGGGGCCTGGACCTCAGTGCTACAATTGCCAGGAGCATGACCATATTGTCTGAAACTGCTCAAAACTCAAGGTACCTCATGCACAACAGAAGGCTTGGGCAGCAAAAACCAATGACAAAGGATCTGAGATGGACATCAGAGTCAATGACATCCAGGGTGTGGACTTTGACCAAATGAGAGCCTACTTTGCTGATTTAAAAGATTAGAGCATGAGGACAAAATGGGCACCCTTGTGCTTGAGTCTCACAAGGAGCAGGCAGTTCATATTTATAAGTTCCATGCATCTCTATTTCCTTCTTGTAAAGACATTTTCAACTTCTGCATCTGCTAGCTATAGCAAACTTTGAAACCAGTTATGATAAAAATGAGCCCTTGACCACTAGTTACAATAAATATTCCTCTTTAATGGTAGAAGAGACTTCTGATGACTCTACATATGCCATAGACACTCCTGTACCTATCTCCACATCTGTGCACTCTAGAGAGGCCCCAGAAAAAGGCTTGCCAGCAAGTATAAATTGACCAGGCTTAATTTCTCACAAATAAATATTTCTTCTCCAGCATCTACTGGTTCTAAAAGTGCTGAGGCCAGATCCAATGCACCTATTACATTATGAAGGATGACTACCTTGGAAAAGGCAATCAGGGTACCTGTAGAAATCCAGGGCCCTATGAATGACTACATCACAGTGAGCACCTTGCTGGATAGCAGTGCAACAGGATCTTTCATTGATGCCAGTTGGGCTCACCAAAACCATATCAAGGTATTACCATTACAAAACCCCATTCCAGTTCTTAATGTTGATGGTACTAGGACCAGAGAGGGTGACATTACACATGGAGTCACCCTATTTGTCAAGATCAGTTGTCATGCTGAAAAACTATGGTTTGCTGCTACAAGGTCCCTGTGATACTTGGGCACACTTGGTTATCCAAGCATAATCCAACTATCAATTGGACTTCTGAGAAGGTCATGCTGAATCATTGTCCTGAGGAATGTAAACTGTTCCTGAAGACTCATTTTTCCAAGAAGTGTGATTGCTCAGAGAAAGTGGACCTTCTTGCAATCAAGAAAAGAATAGCCTGACTTGAGGGAAGTAATGATGTCCTGGCATTACTTGAGGAGGCACAGAAGCAGGTCCCCAAGGAGTATTCAAAGTACATAGACATATTTAGTAAGCAAGCCTCAGAAAGAATGCTGTTGAGAAAACCATGGGATCATGCCATAGATTTAAAAGAAGGATTCTCTCCAAAGAAAGGACATATCATCTCCCTTTCTGTTGATGAGCAGAAGGAGGTAGAAGCCTTCCTAGGTGATCAGTTATCAAAAGGATATATCAGACCCTTGATCTCAGAACAGACATCTCTGGTGTTCTTCATCCCAAAGAAGGATGGAAAGAAGTGCATAGTCCAGGACTACTGATATATTAATGAGTGGACAGTAAAGAACAACTACCCTCTACCCCTTATTTCACAATTTGTTGATAAGCTAAAGGGTTGACCAAAATGAATCTGTGGTGGGGCTACAATAACATGTGAATAAAGGAAAGAGACAAGTGGAAGGCCACTTTCACAGCTCATAAAGGCACCTTCAAACCACTTGTTATGTACTTTGGGCAGTGTAATAGTCCTGCCACTTTCCAGAAAATGATGAACAAGATCTTCCATGATACAACAGACATCTGTGTAGCCTACATCAATGATCTAATGATCTTCACAAAATCAGACAATCAGGAAGAACATGATAAGATAGTCTTGGAGGTTCTAAAGCATCTCAAGGAGAACAATCTATATGTAACACTTGAGAAGAGTTACTGAAGTAGACTTCCTTGGAATGATCATATCCTCTGAAGGAATCAAGGTGGACCCTGCTAAAGTCAATGCCATTCTCAAATGGCCCAAACCAACTACAATCAAACAGGTCCACACTTTCCTAGGATTAGGGAATTTCTATAGACACTTCATTAAAGACTATGCAATCATGGCATGACCTCTTACAGACCTAACATGCAAAAACACTCCATTCACATTCAAAGAAAAGCAAAGGACTGCTTTCAAACATTAAAGACCACCTTCACAAGAGCACTGATTCTTTAGTACCCCAATCAGGATTGTGAGTTCAGGCTTGAAAAAGATGCCTCAGAGTTTACTGTCAGTAGTGTCCTATCAGTCAAGTGTGACAATAGCAAGTTTGACCTTGTAGATTTCATGTCTCACTCCATGATCCCCCAAAAGCACAATTATCCCATCCATGCTATGTAGCTATCATCAAGGCTCCTGACATCTGGAGACATTACCTGGAAGTGACCCCCTATGTGTTCAAGATCTATATTGATCATAACAATCTCATGTACTTCCTGAAGTCACAAATTCTCTCTAAGCACCAGGCATGCTGGCAGCTGTGGATGTTGCACTTGAACTATTTCTTGATCTACAAGAGGGGACCAACTTTACAGGTAGCAGACCCCCTTAGTTGCAGGACAGATCATGAGACATATGATCAAAGATAATCCTACATCACAGACTTTCATGATGCTCCAGTAGCTGGACACAGAGGCATAAAAGCCATCTACAACACACTCAGGAAGCACTATAGATGGATTGGGATGAAAGAACAAATTCAGACTTGTGTCAAGATTGTGAACAATGCCAGAAGTCTAAAACATCCAATCAGAAGCCTGCAGGCACACTCCTCTCCTTTCCTACCCCTGAAAGCCCCTGAAAGGATGTCACCATGAACTTTACTGAGATTCCAGAGTCTCTAGGATATAACAATGTGCTAGTAGTCATTGATAGGCTGTTGCACAGGTAAATCCACAGGTATCACAGTACAGACCTGCACCCATACCCTGGATTGTACCCAGACCCTCAGCACAGGTACAGGTTTTCACACAAGTCAGCAGTGAAGTACCCTGGGGTATACCCATGGTATGTACAAAATTCATCCAACCAAATGCAACAAATACTAGGGCTAGTTGTTAACAGTAATGCTATCCCATTCATCCTCCAGCTCCACCTCATCATTACCTTGGACATCTTGCATCTCACTGACTGTCCTCACATCATCATCCTTGACAAGTTTTAGCTGGCTCCAAATGCCAAGGCAGAGGGGTGCATGTGTGGACTATGCAGATAGCTGGGAATGAATGTGTGAAAGGAGAAGACAACCATGGCTGAATAGCTGTTCAATGTCAATAGATGTAGCTGCAACAAGATCAATAAAATAAAAGAGGACAATAACAAAACTCATTGAGTATGGTTAAATGATCCAGGACCATGCAAGAGAGTTGCAGGTATGTGTGACATTGCTTGTACCACCAGTTGAGTGGGTTAGTAACATATTCAATATCACTACTTAGGTAACAATTGAGTTCCAAGTACAGGTCAACAGGTTTGGGTGGGGCAAGAGCAGGAAGGTTGACAAACACATTGCTGACTCTCTAGGGATGTCAGATCAGATGAGATCACAATGTGCAAAGATATTGCAAAGATAACTTACACTGTTTGTCTTGCCCTGCACTGCTGTGAACTCCTGGATATCATCATCACTACTGCTAGTGGTGAGTGTGGCATATGAATGCACAAACTCCTCTCTAACAAGCACTTTGGTGGTTTTGATCCATTTGTCTTCTCATTGTGCATTCTTGAAGTAAGATAGTTTGTGCCTTTTGTGGAGCACTAGTAGGTTACAATGTTAATATCAATAGAATGAAGAACAAGGTATACCACTCACCCATGGCAATGCAGTACACCTCTGACTTGTAAGTGTACAAGTAGTAGTGGTTTGAGGTGGCAAGAGAGGTGGTGGCACAAATGGACAGAAGATACATCTTGTTCTGTGAATAGGCTGCTAGGTCATGGTTGATGTGATCCATTGCTGGAATCACTGTTGTGAGGTTTGGAGTTGAGCATGAGAAGTAGAGAATTGCTTGCTTGAGGACCTGATTACACATCAAACAACATGTTGTCAATGTGGGCAAGCTTCAAGACTTATGCTCAGGATGTTGTGGAGTTGTTCTACAGCTGTCCACTCATGATCAGTCAGCTTGAACTTCCTTAACCCAAGCTCATGCTGTTGTGTCACCAGATCAATTGCCTTCCAATACTTTGAGGCATATTTCATCAAGTCAAAGATCAAATTTCAATGTGTCACAACATCCCTTGGCATGCAACTGACTACAAGACAAAGATCACTTAGGATCTCTTTCCAGGCAGGTAAGACTATGGTGGTTGACTGTATAATCCTGAAGGCCAACTTACAGTGTGTCTGTATCTTCTCATGCAACTTACCTTTACTAATGCCAACTTCACTGGTCAGAGTGACCTGTCCAGGTCAATCCACTGTGCATCTGTCAGTCCACTTGTCTTGTCAACCAACCCATCATCATTATCATCCTCATCAGTTTCTTGATCATCAGGATTGCTTGTGATTTTCTCAAGGTAAGCTGCTTCCTCTTCTGCCAACTCCTTCACCAATTCTGCTAACTCATTGTCACTGTTGACAGCTGTTTTTTTTTGCATTGAATTGGCTGAGCAATGACTTCACAATGAAATTCATGATGTGGAGAAAGCACCAGGTATGACTCACAGAGCCCACAAAACTCAGCACTTGGGTGCTCAACTCAGTGATCATTGCATCATTTTTTGATGTATTGTTGCATGTTACAGCCAGAATCTGGGAGATGATGATCAATCCTCATGCAGAGTAAGTATGAACAACTAATGTACCTTTTCTATTAACCTGAAGTCCTCTAGCACTTTTGCAAATACACTTGCCATCTTGATACTGGTATGTGACTTCAAGGTTGTTCATTAGCATTGTTACACCCTGTGGTAAGTTGGTCAATGGACCTTGGCAACTTCAATGATGTCTAATGGCATTGTCAGCAGCTTTCCTTCATGCTCCAAGTGTACACAAAATGTGATAAATGCCTGGTGGTTGGGAGATGTCCAGGCATCCATTGTAAAATTTAGTTTACCACCATGCTCCTAGGTAAGATATCAATTACTTCTATTAGTGTTTCATACAGGCACTGACCCTTAGTATCTTAGCAATGCAATTGCATGTGCAAGTGAAAACAAGTCATACATCATGTGAGACAGTTGAGCATGAGGGTAAGTAGTATTCAGGATAACCTGTCTTCATTAAGGACTTAAATCCTCTGTCCTCAACAACAGAAAATGGCTGAAGACTCTTGGATGCCCAATGCACAATCTCAGCCCCATGTGAAACAAGTTCAGTTGTCAAATCTGTCATGCCCCCAACAAAGACACTTACTTTGTCTCCTGGCACATATGCTGATGGTGAGAGTAAATGACATTCCCCTTACCCTTTCTCTAAAATGTGGCAGTAATTGATCCATCTTGTAGGTGGTTTGGAAGTATCTTGGTGCATACTTCATCTGCATTTCTTGCATCATCAACAGCACTGACAACATCATTTCCCCAACACAACTTTGCATGCTTGCAAAGATTTGAAGTCAAGCAAGAATCTTTTGTATCAGGGAACTGGTGCACTTTAGCCTTGCACCCTCATGCAAAGCATGTGAATTTGTGCATGTGACAACCATCCTTCACATCTCCCTTGGGCAATGGCTTAAAGGATGCATATATAGGTGCATTCCAGTCCTTCATCATATGCTCTGACATTGTGAGCTAATTATATCACCAGTATTCAATGCAATAGTGCACTCAGCTCATCCATGGTACTCTTAGCCTTGTCTGACTCTTATGTGGTCATTCCTGGGATGGAGACACTAAGTCTTCACCATCAGAACTTGTCTGGTCAATGTGAATTCTTTTTGTCACAGCTTTGAGATGCTTGTCATCTCCCTTCTGCTTTGCTCATTCTGTTCTTCCAGAGCAGCCTTTGCCCTCTTGGAAAGTTTTGAGACTTGTTTTATGGTGCTTGAGGAAGCACCCAACTGCATCAGCATCATGAACACATACAGTTGATAGGAAGCATGCTCAGTGGGTTCACAAGATTATTTTATTTGCTTGACTTTTAGTTGGACAACTATGTAAATATTAGTGTTTGATGTCCATGATATGACATGTATGACAGCTCTGATGTCATTATGACCTTGGACTTACATATTGTGGGTGTGAGTTAGGCATGGGTCTGTGCCATGTTGGCAAATGTGGTGCTATATCTGTACCCCAGCAGTACCCATACCCACAACCCACATGGGTTACCCAGACCCATGCTCATGCCTAGTCATTGATTGCTTCTCCAAGGAAGCTGTATTCATTCCCTGCACTAAAGAAGAAACCACCCTGTCCACAGCAGGTCTCTTCCACAACCATGTATGGTGCCAACATGATTGTCCCAACACTGTTGTTTCTGATTAAGGATTGATCTTCACTAGTCAGTTTTTGGGCAAGTTATACTGAATTTTAGGCATAAAGTGCAAAATTTCCACAGCATTCCACCCATAGACCAATGGATGGACAGAGCATCTGAACTGAGAAATAAACCAGTATTTATGAACCTACCTTCATGAGGGGCAAGGACATTGGGCAGATTGGATCAAAATCACCCAGTTTGTCTGGAACAATACAATTTCCTCAGTCACTACAGATAGTCCATTCACTGTCACATGAGTTACTCCCCATGCATGGATGTTGAACCATTAGAAACTAAGGCACCTGCTGTGAAAGACTTTAGACTTATATTTAACAAAGTACTCTTGGCTTCAGAAAAAGCTAAAAAGGCCATGAAGATCCAGGGGGACAGGAACCAAAGCCCCACTCCCAATTATTCTGTTGGTCAACAGGTCTGGCTCTCTATGGAGAAATTATGTATGCAGGATCACCCTTCTAGGAAACTCACTGAGAAGTGGATTGGTCCCTATGAAGTTTTATATGTCACTCCCAACACAGTTGAGCTAAAGTTATCAAAGACTCTTCACACCCACCCAGTAGTCAATGTTTCACAGGTCAAACCATACTTAGAGCCCCTTCTGGGCCAACCTGTTATCAGACCAGGACCTATTTATGTCACTGAAGAAAGAGATGAGGAGTATGAGATAGAATCCATCATTGCTTCATGACTCTCAAAAGGGAAATTGGAGTACCTAGTACACTGGAAAGGCTATGATGAGTCAGAGTGCACCTGGGAACCAAGTGCTCACCTTTCAAATGCACTAGAAATCATCAAACTCTTTTACAATGCCCATCCAAGCATGCCTTGAAAGCTACAGATGGCTATGGCAAACTTTTCTTCTCTATTCAAACCCATTCCTCCTTCTCTTACCACATCAGAACCTACCTTTGGCAGTCTGGAATCTTGCCCCTAAGAGGGGATAGTGTAACAAATGCACATTTTCTTTTCTCTTTTCTGTACCTTTTACACTTAGCTAAGTACTTACACACACTACTGTGGGGACTTCATGCTTGGAGCTGGTGCCTAAACTAGCATGCTTCATTCCACAGCCCTGCTTAGCCCCATTAACACTAGTCTCTATGCTTTATTTTCATTTCCACATGCAGCATTGGCTGTGCTTACCAGTTTGTTGGTAACCAATTGCATTACTCACTCATTTAGGCTGTGCCTGTGGCAGCCAGTAGTATTAATCTTTTATATTTCCTAGTTAGGATAGCACAGCCCTACCTTGTAATATATAACCCCCAATGCAACAACCAGTGTCCTCATTCAAGTTCACTTTGGTCTTTTGGCTTGAACCTATCCATGCCCTTCACCCTATAGGCTCAGTGTCCTAAACCACTGCTATCTCTTGTCTCAGGTGTGGTTGCCTAAGTTCTCTGCTTAGGTTTATCTCATAAACCCAAAAAAAATCAACAGAACTCCTGACATAAGCTGCAATATTCCAGTGGAGTTCAACTAGGTGAGGCTCAGGCCAAAATGCTGTGGCAGAGACAGGGTTAGCATCAACATTGCATAGCATGACTCACACATTACTCTCTCTCTCCCCATCATGTCCCCCAAGAAGTCATCACACTCACCCACTAAAGCCACATCTACTTCTCACCATGCACAGGCATCATGGATGGATGGGGAGATCAATACCCTTCTGGATCTAGCTATTGCTTACAAGCCATCAACTAGTGAGGGCATGAACTTCAAGGCCATTTTTTGAAACACCATTTCTACCACTCTCACCAATCCCACCACAAGGGGGCCCAAGACCACCAAAGTATGTAAGGAGAAATGGAAAGAGGCAAGTAATTCTTGGCCTAAATGATGTAATTGCCAGCTGATATTGCCTACAGCTGAGAAAGACATTCTGGATCATTGACCACATTACAACCACATCCAGGTTCACATACTTCAGTCAGGGCTCATATTGGTCTTGAAAACAAGGCAGTGTGAATTGATTTCACCAAGGTATGTTCTAATAAGGACATCATTCCAGGCTAACAGCAACATTGACAGAAATACAAGGATGCAAGCCCTTTTTAAAACAACAGTTGGCCACACTACAAAAAAATGAAGCAGCTCATGCCATCTCAGAGCAAGGCATTGAGTTTCTTCTCTGCATTAAGCCTTAGTGAGCCATGTTCTACTAGTGGCACTAGGTTGAATGCATCCACCAGTGAGAGTGAGCAAGGTGAGGGAAGTAACAGCACTGGGGAGAGATGTTCTATTCATGGACAGAGCACTCTATGCACTGCTTTTAATGGTGTGGAGGTGTCCCTCCCTCCACCAGTAGGGCCATCAGCCACAGCTCAACCTGCTGGTGTTGTTTATGCACCAGCAAGTTCCCCCCCATGTCATTCCTTCATATTCTATATCATATCCCAGTTCTTCCAGGACCCCCTCTGCTGTTTCAGCTCATATTGAGCACTCTCAGAAGTGAAAGGCAGACAGTGAGGAGTCTTCAATTGTGACACCGCAGCATGCATTCCAACTCATCTGTTATCCAAGAAGGTGAGGAAAATGTTTCTGGAGCTTGATATAGCTCTTGTTTCACCTCTGGACCTTGCTCACATCTTGGGTCATTTCAACAACAATGTTGTCTTTGCTGATACATACATATCACTTATGAAGGATCCTGAACATTTCACTGCTGGTCAACAGGCATGGATTGAGTTGGGACTCAAGGAACTCTGAGACAGGACAGAAAATCAGTTTTGTATTGCATTTGTACTGTACCTTCCATGTATTTAGTTTCATGCAACTACATTGAATGTCAACTTTATTTGAGTGCAATTTGTAAATTGTAATGCTAGTACATGTACACAAGAATGTATCATGCAACCAGACCACCTCTCTGTGCTCATTCTGCAATGTAGCAAGCCCACATTTCTTATGCAATTATGTCTCACATTGTAGACATCCAATCATGATCTGCATTAGTGGGGACACCATCAGCAATTGATCCAGACATGTCTGCTGACTTGTGTGGCTGTAGAACTGCTCCAGCATCTTTGACATCTTCTAAGTCTATCAGGTCCAACATGCAGATGATATTGTGGATGCAAGCCAGAGTGGCAGGGATGCACACTTGAATGTCCATACCATATCTGGGTGGCACTGCAAGAATTCAGAAGTGGCACTTGATTACACCAATGACATGCTCAATGACATTGTAAAGCTGAGTGTGGTGGAGGTTATACAATCCCCATGAGTTCACAAGCCTATGTAGGTGTGGAATGAATCGCTGCAAATTGAAGAGGACCTGAAAATACTCACTGAGTTTGTGTACAGCCCCACTCTGCTAAGTGATACTATTGCTCATGGTAAGGATCCAATAGTTGACAGAACATGGAATACCTTGCATCAGCAAGGTAATATTTGTCATCAGGAATAGTAAAGTCACTTAACTGTGCATCATGGTGGACAGAGGCATTCACCATTGAGCCTTCCCAGCCACTAAGCACATATGTGAAGTGCATGTCAAAATCACAGCAGACAAGACAGTTTTGAGAAGTGAATCTTTTGCAATTTCATGCCACATCCCTTCCATCTGCAGGTGGGGGGCATGCAGTGTGTGTCCCATCAATTGTGCTGATTGCATCTATAAGAAATGGGTAAAACTTGGGGTTGTCACAGATGGAATAATGGACAGGAGTATCACTACAGGGTAGTCATACATATTTCATGTTAAATTCCAGGAGAAGTGAATGTGAAGAGCATCTACTTGAAGTATATATCAATCATGATCAGTAATACATATGTAAAAAATGTAAATTGAATACTTATTTAGAAATCATACCATTCAATTGCTGGAAACACTCTCCAATTTACTTGATGATCAGGCCAGTAATAGCAGTGTAAAGGAATATGCCAAGTTGCTCCTCAAGGGTAATATATTGTGAGTGTGTGTATCCATGTTGCTGGAGCTCATTCAATAACACCTTGAAAATGTGCTTGTGAACACCAAGCTCTATATGGATCCTTTCAGGGTGGTCATTCAAGAGTTCCAGGATCCATCCTGCACCAGAGAGGATGGAGATGCAGTACAGGATAGGCTTGGCCCTCTGATCCCCTAGAGCAATTGCCTCAATGACAGTGACAGATACAGCATACAAGGCCTTAAATTGAAGTCTGAGTTGAGTGCAAGTGTTGGCCATATGATGCCTGTCATTGATCTCTTCTGTCCCATCAGCATCTTCCTCACAGTCTGTAATCATCTCCACTGTGTCCCACTCAATGAAGTCTACATCAATATCAGAATTATGTTCAGACATGGATCTATATCAACAATTTGTCCCAATTATTGAAAGCTACAATGTGTAATTACAGCTCTGCTGGAATGTTGCAGCTCATGTCAGGAGCCCTACTGATATTTTTTGTGGGTTTATTTAGGTAGGTTTATTGTGCAACTGTCTTCCCAAACTAGCTTTTATGGTCTCTTCATGTAGTACTTCCCTTCTCTTCTATTCTCATCAGTCTTCTTTCATTTATGATCACCTTCTTTCATTTGTGATCACTTCTGGACTCTTCTTTCATTTCCACTAGTATGTGCATTGCCCTGCCTCATTAATATCACTTTTTTTTTCTTATTGCAATCTCATTGTACTGTACCTGTATATGACTATGCCTGTGGTAGCCAATGGCTAATCTACCTTACAGCTGTGCTAGGCAGTGTAAATGACATCACCCCATGAGGATGCCTTGAGGATCTCATGAGGCTTGTATCAGGCTTAGAGACCTATTTCCTAAGCTAGTTCTTTTATGTCTTAGGACTCAATCATTATTGCTTGCAGTCTATTCTTTTGCTCTATCCATCTTTGCTCTTACTCCCTACTAGTCTGGTTCTGTGTGACAGGGCTTCTAGTAAGGACATTTCTCTTTGTTTTGTTGAGTCCTAACACTCACTGTACTATCATCAAAGAGACCATGCATTGTCACAAAACCAGATGTGGAAAAGGCACTCTATGTATGGGTTCAATACATGAAGAACAAAGAAGAGGGTATTATGGGTCCTATGTTACAGGAGAAATGCAAAAGATTTGAAGAAGAGTTTAAGGTTCTCAAAAAGGAAAGGCTTACAGGAGGGTGGCTTCATTCATTTTGTAAGACTTACAAAATCCATGAGCATTGAAGACATGGAGAAGGAGGGTCTGTGAATCTTGTGGCAGTTGAAGCTGAATGACAATGATGCTGAAAATTCTGAAGCAATTTGCACCATGGGATCACTTTAATTTTAATGAAACAGCTCTCTTCCCTTAGTAAGCATACTGTTAGGACTCAACTGACATTCTTGCCAGGAGCCCACTCACAATAGAATTAGACAAGTAAGATGGAAAGAGATTAGGAATTGAAAGTGGAATACAATTGAATCTGTAGATACAAAAGAACTAGCTTAGGGAGTAAGTCCCTAAGTGCAACTACTTATATACTAGTGTCCTTAAGGTATGATGTCATCTACACTGCTAAGCACAGCCTGTAAGGTAGAAAGACTTTTGGCTGCCACAGGCATAGCCAAATACATGCATAATCCATAAGGTAACCATGAGTAAGTCCAGACCAGTAACATTATAGATTTAGCCCATGATATCATATTAGATAAGCCTGTGTGATAAGATAAAATAAGGAAAAAGTACAGAACAAGACTGGTGAGTGATAGAGTAAGGTTACAATAAGAAGACAATGTGATATTAACAAGGCAGGGCAGCACACACAGCCCAGAACAGCTTAGTGAAAATGAAAGATGTCCAGAAACAATCACAAATAAAAAAGAATTGATGGGAATGGAAAAGAAGAGAAGCACTACATGAGGAAACCATAAGGTGGCCTAGAACAGCAACATCATAGTGATATCATAAGTCTAGCTCATGACATCATATTAAGTAATGCTGTGTGATAAGATTAGACAAGATATTAGATTAGACTGAAGATAAGATAAGATGTGATTAGATAAAAATGAAAGTAAGGAAAAGTGAAAATATAGCATCCTGACACTTTCCTTGATTGTGACTTGGCAACCTGTCAATTAAGTGAGAAGAAGAAATAGAAATTTCATATCATCCTTGGACTTGCCTGTAATGCTAATGGGACTGAAAAACTCAAGCCAACAATGCTTCAAAAAGTACATCCCAGAATAATGTTGACTCTATTAACATAGCAACAAAAAGACATGGATGACATCTATATTTGAGCAGTGCATTCTTATCTTATCTCTCATGTAATGTGACTGATCTGGCATTATAAATACATAGTTGGCTAAAGAACCTAGATCTCTACATGAAGCATGAACATTAAAAATTATGTCTCAACATTGATAATTTCAATAGTGTCACAACCATGACAATTCACAAGCCTAGATATGATCTTGAGTTATTCAGCTGCTTTCTGGATTATGTAGTATGCTTCCAAATTGCTTAGAATCTCCTCAAATGTATTAGCTTCATTTCCAAATCAGTTTTACTTTGTTTACTGACCATGCCCCTACATTTTGTTACCCCTAACCAAGAAGTAATGCTGCCTGTGGAGCACTAGGCTCCTTTAGGATAAACTTCATCTTGGATACTTGGTTGTAGTTAACAAACTAATGGCAGGATACACATCAGCTAGATGGCTTACCTGGAGTTGTTTGTGCTTTGAGATACTTGAGATCAAGTTGATGTTCTTGCTGAGTGTTCAGATAGAACAAAGTAGAAGTGAATTGACTGAGGGACTCTGCCCTCTGAAATCTATCCTATACAGTGGCTCAAAAAACTGTCTGCATGTTTGCATGTTTTACATTAGTTATGACTCAACACAATAACCCCTAACCCTAGCCCCAGACCATGAGTGTATGGAATGGCATACTTACTTTTGGCCTTCTATTGGTCCAAGAATCAAGTGATCTGGATAAGAAGTGATAGAATAGTAGCCATTTGAAAATAACATGTCATGTGGACAGTTTTTTGACTTTACAAAAATCCAACTATCTAGTACTTGGTATGAGCTCCTTTGGCCTTGATAACTGCCTCAACCCTTCTAGGCATGCTTCCTATTCATGTTTGACACTCTTTCACAGAAATCTTCCCCTACTCCACTATCACCCTCTTCTACAATTGATGAACTTCTGTAGGAGCACTCTCATAACCTGAGAGAGATCTTTTGAGGTGATTTCAAGTGTGTTCAATTGGGTTGAGGTCTGGAGATTGTACAGGCCAGTCTAGACACTTGATATCTTGCTCTTCAAACCATTTCTGGGCTCTTCTAGAGGTATGCTTGGGGTCATTATCTTGTTGAAAGATAATGTCATCTTCTGGAATTCCAGATTCCTCCATGCTTTGAAGCACCCTTGCTCCAAAATGGCCACATACTGTTCAGCATCCATCCTTCCCTCAACCTCACTCAAGACCCCAACACCATTCCACCCTATACATCCCCAAACCATCAGTGAACCTCCTGCAAACTTGACTGTATCTTTGACCTCTCTGGAAATAAGCCCTTCACCCTTTTTTTTCCACACATACTCTTGTCCATCTGACCCAATATTATTGATTTTGGTCTCATCTGACCATATAACTCTCTTCCAGTCCTCCACAGTCCAATGCTGATACTTGAAAGTAAAGGCTAACCTCTTCTTCTTGTGATCAGTAGAAGCAATGGCTTTTTCTTCTTCACCACAGCCTTCAATGAGGCTTCTTTGAGGGTATTCCTCACTGTCTAAGAAGAAACAGGACCATCAACAATAGAGTTGATGAAATGAGTGGCTTGAACAGCATTTTTGACCTTGCCAGTAAGGATTTGCTGAACAATAGCTCTCTTGTTGGTGGAGGAAAGCTTGGAAGGATGACCACCATGAAGCCTAGGCTTCTCTGGTTGGATTTCCTGAAGAACCTGGGATACTGTAGACTTCCCTAGACCAATCTGTGAGGCAATATTCCTAGTAGACAGGCCAAGAAAGGCAAGAGAGATGATATTTTGTCTTTGAGAGGTGGAAATGGATTTCATGGTGATGATGAGAAAATGAGCAGAGGGTGGTGGGGTTTATACATGTTGGATTATACTCATTACATAAAGGTAACATAATAGAACCCTTGATGGATGTATGTAACAATATTACAGCATGCCAGGGTCAATATATATAATCAAAACTTTAAGTCAAACAACTGTCCACATGACATGTCATTTTCAAATGGCTGCTATTCTATCAATTCTTATCCAAATCACTTGACCCTTGGACCAATAGAAAGCCACAAGTAAGTATGTCATTCCATACACTCATGGCCTAGGGCTAGGGTTAGGGGTTATTGTGTTGAGTCATAACTAATGTAAAACATGCAAACATGCAGACAGTTTTTTGAGCCACTGTATATGAAGTACAGGTGGTCTGTGTGCACAGAGTAATTCTGGAGCATTATATCTACAACTACTAAATAGAGAAGGACTACCTTCCTAATAGAGTGACCATGTGAGAACATGTGTAGATAAGAAGATAAGAGAACTGAAGGAATGGTTCCATGTGATATGTCCAGGTATAAGAATAACTGGATCACATGCAAGTTAAGGTAATCAGCATTGAAAGTATAACCATACCAGTAAGTATGCATAATGAATAATGCATGCATTCTGATACTGAATAATAATCATGTCAACACTCCCCCTTGTTCAAAATTCAAGGCTAAACCAGGCCAAGAAAAGCATGATGGAAATCATGCTTTTGCCAGGTAAGTGATTTGGTCATGGAATTGATGCATTGTTTGTCTGTGGAAACATAATCAAGGATGCAGTCACCATTTTCAATGGCTTCACAAATCCAATAATACTTGATATTAATGTGCTTCAATCTTCCTTCTATAACTGGATTATTGGCCAAGTGGATAGATCCCTTGTTGTCACCAAAAAGAATCTGATGATGTAGAGTTAGGGATGATTCCTTGAATAAAGCAGTGACCCATTTAATCTGTTGACCTGTGTCACAGAGAGACATATATTCAGCTTCTGTGGAGCTGACAGCAACTGTCAGTTGTTGACAAGATTGCCAGGAAATGAGATTAGGGCCAAGAAAGATAGCATATCCAGAGGTTGAATGATAGGTTTCCTTGTTGCCTGCCCAGTCAGAGTCAGAATAGCAATCTAAAGAAAGATTGCCAGAATGATAGACCAAGTGTAAGTCCTTTGTAGAAGAAAGGTACTTGATGATATGCATGGCCTTGTTCATGTGATCCTCAGTGGGATTAGACATGAACTGAGACATCTGAGTAATGCTATAAGCAAGATTGGGTCTTGTTCTGAGCATGACAAACAAGAAAAAACCAATGACCAACTGATACTTGGTTCAAAGGGCAGGTAAACAGGAATAGTCATCAGCAGCCTTGACAGGACTATAGCCACTAGGCAATGGAGTCCTAACTGTCTGGCATTGTTCCATCTGGAAGTGTTTCAAGACTTTCTTGACATAGGGATGTTGGTTGAGGATCATGGTTTTCTTTGAGCAATCATGTTTGATCTGAATTCCAAGATACTCTAGAACTTCTCCCATATCTCTAGTTTCCCATCTCTTCATAAACTTAGCTTTCTTCTTCTTTAGAAGTGCATTGTTAGATGATAGGAGGAGTACATCATCAATGTATGTGACAAAAATTACTAGGCCTTGTTTACTTGAATAGACATAAACTCCAGTGTCAGATTTTGTTCTTTTAAATCCCATGGAAACAAGGGATTTGTGGAATTCTTTATTCCATGCTAATGTAGCTTGCTTTAGGCCATAAAGCATGTGCAAAAGACAATAGACCTTGTTTGTTGATCCAGTGACTTTGAAGCCTTCAGGTTGTTCCATATATATTTCTTTGTCTAAGAGGCCATAGAGAAAGACAGTCTTGACATTGAGGCAGTGTGCCTTCCAATCCTGTGAGCAAGCATAGGCTAACAAAAGTTGAACAGTTTTGAATCTTGCTACAAGTGAGAAGGTTTCTTCATAGTCTTCTCCATAAATTTGGGAAAATCCCTTTGCTGCTAATCTTGCTTTGTAGCATCCATCTGATTTCTTGGTGAATACCCAACAACATTTAACAGGTTTTTGATCAGGTAGGCAATCAACAAGAGTCCAAACTTTCCTGTCATTGATTAACTTGATTTTGTCTTCCATTGCTAACTTTCATTTGTCCTGTTCTTCCTTTGGAAGTTTCAGAATGTCCTTATACTGTTTTGGGACTTCAGAAATGGCTTGAGCAAGAAGATATTCAATAAAGTCATAACCAGATTCATGAATGAGCTTATTCATATTGACATTGAAATCTACCCCAGGTTGTTGATCCTGTGGTGGAGGCATTTCATAGAGGTCATCTATGTCCAATGGAGGTGTTTGTGGAGAAGATGGAACAGGGGAAGGAACTCTAACAGGCCTTGATGGTTCTGGAAGAATATGGCAAAGCCAGTCCTTTTCCTGTTGTATTTCACATTCAATTTCCAAAGGAGTTTTGTCTCCATAAGCAGTATCAGGTTGAATCTTTGGTTGTGGAATCCTTTTTCCTAGAGGATTGGGGTGCCAACCCTTGGGTGGTCATATGTATGACATTAAAAGGATCTTGCAGTCAATCAAATGGTACTGTTGGTCTAGGGTCTAAGAAGTCAAAAGGCTCTACACATGGTAATGGAATCAGTAAGGTTGTTCCAGGATTAGCAGGTGTCACTCTTGGTTTAGAGAGTTGAGTCTTAAGATGAGTAGAACCAGTAGATGCCTTATGGGAGAGGGAGTTCTGCCAAGAACTTTTCCTGGAGGCAGGACAGGAGGAGCAGGTGAGAATCTTCTCCTTGGAGGAGAAGGTAGCCAAATGGAGGGAGCTTTGGGAGTATCATAGTCAGAGCTAGATTCTGAGCTCAATCTGCTATCCTCTTTGTCAGTAACATCCTCTATCTTTATGGGAGGTGGATGAATATACTGCTTGCATTGGGGTGGACTTGGTGCCTTAGGTTGAATGTCCAGAGTAGGTGACCTTGGAGGGTCTATGGGCTGATCAGGCTCTAAATTTTCCTGATTGTTGGGTGGACCACCTTGAACTTCTTCTCCACTTTCAGAGGGTTCAGGTGTGGATGCTGGTATAGGTTTATTGATTTGTCAATCTTTTTCTATGGGGCAGTTTGGAAATATGTTTTTAATGAATGTTGCAGTGTGTGCAATGTATATAGTCTTGTTTCTTCTTAAGAACCTATATCCCTTTGTTCCTTCAGGATATCCAAGAAATAACATTTCTTCAGCCTTTGGGGTGAGTTTGTCTTTTCTTCAATCCTTTGGAATGAAAACATAGGCAAGGCAACCAAAGGTTCTGAGGTATAAGACATCAGGGATCTTTCCTATAAACAGTTCACATGGAGTATGCCACTTGACTCATCACATTGGAGTTCAGTTATAAATGAAGACTGCAGTCTGGAGAGAAAAGTTCCAGAATCTTTTAGAAAGGCAAGCTACATGTTGAAGCATTTCTTCCTTTTCCAAGGCAGTTCAGTTAAATCATTCTGCACATCCATTCTGTTGAGGAGTACCTGCAACTGACAGCTGATGTGATATCCCATGCACAGAAAGAAAGTTTCAAAAAGCAGATGCCATGAACTCTCCCCCATGGTTGCAATGAACCAATTTAAGCTTGTGTTCTGTTTGCCATTCTGCCCAGACAACCCACTGTTGGAAGGCATCAGCAGTCTCACTCTTTGAGGGAAGAAGTGCAGTTGTGCCATAACCAGAGTAGTCATTAATAACAGTGAGGCAGTAACATTGTCTGTAGTAAGACTCTGTTGGGAACTCAAGTAGGTCACAATGAACCAGTTCAAGTAGTTGTGTTGCTCTTGAATATGATGGATTAAAAGGTCAAGAAGTAGACTTTCTGATAAGGCAGTCAGAACAGGGTGATGTCAAGGTTGGGAAGGTGAATGAGTCAATCCCTTTGGTGTGCATCAGTAACTTGCATAGAACCTGATTGCTGGGGTGACCAAAATGTCAATGCCATAGGAAATACTTGTCATCTTCAGTTTGTTTGAAGAGTATTTGATAAGTATTCTGTGTATTATTGCCCAAATCTGCAAGTAGAGCCACTCTGTCATCCATTTTGTTCTGTGGTTCTCCAATAAACCAATGGAGAGTGGATCTTGGAATAAGTTGCACTTCTTCCAAGAAGAGTCTACCATGGGTGTCATAGATCTGAGTATTCTTACCATCACCTGAAAAGGTATATCACAAGTTGATGGTAAATTGGGGAATTGAAATGATCCAAGTGTCTCCAGAAGGGGAGAAGTGAACATTTCATAAAGTGTGAATGGTAGAGCAACCATTGAGGGTCACTTTCATTACTACAGTTCCTATACCTTGGAAGCATATAACTTCAGAACCTGCAGTGAAAACTGGAATTGCCTCTTTGAGCTTTCAATAACTGATAAAGTCATCAAAGAAAGGAGTTGAATGAGAGGTTGCTCCTGAATCCAGTAACCAAATGTTATCTGGTCATCCATGTTTTGGACAAGCCATTAGGCATGTTTTAATGACATTGAGTGGATTGAAGGTCCAATCTTTAGAATACCAGTCATGATCATAGATCAAGCCAGGGGTATACCAGTCATAATTATTGTAAACATTATCTTCCTTGCTTTCAACAGGAGGATATTCACCAGTAAAATTACAATTTGGTGTATGTGCAACAGGGTATCTAATCCTCCTTTCCTCATACTCTCTATCCTGAGCCATTCTTCTCTGCATGTCCAATCTTACAGGACTAATAGCAAGAGAAGTAGCTGCATTGGATAAGGTAGAGGTTAGGGAGGACCACCCTGTACTAGTGATAGTAGATGATGCATACGAGGGTTCAGGACATAACAATCCATCAGAATTGTATCCAGAAGCAAATTCTTCAATGATATTGACCTCCTCCTGCTGGTTGGCCCTTCCTTTACCATTGTCCTTCTTCAGGGGTGCTCCCTCTGTCTTCTTCTTTCCTTTCCCCTTATTATCCTTCTTTGGCTTAGGGGGACCCTGTGGTGGAGACTGTTGAGGTGGACAGCCTCCTTCCCAATGATCTTCTGTTTTGTAGAACTTTCCACACTTGTGACACTTTGGTTGCTGAGGTTGCTGGGCATGCTGGGCAGTACTGGAGCCTGATGCCTTGTCTCCTTGTCTAGGAAGTTGAGACTTCCCATGATGGTGTAAATATTCTTCCTTTATCCTGGGAAGAACTGTGTTGACAGTCAAAGCCTGTCTGACTTGTCCTGATGCAAGTTGGACCAGGAGCATCACCAAAGTAGACATAGAGAAAGTCTGCCATTCAGGTGGAAGACTTGTGAGAATGATCATAGCCCTTGCAGACTTGGGAAGTGGCATGCCATTTGTGGCAATAAAGCTGAAAGAATTCTTGATTTCCTGGATCTTCAGGAAGAGATCTTCTCCAAGTTTGATCTGGAGCTTCATGGCTCTTTAAACTGGATGTAAACACCAACCACTCCTGGAGTTCCATAAGTATTCTTCAGCTGAGTCCAGACCTCTGCTGCCATTCTGTAGTGGTCCATTTCAATCTGAACCAATGCTTCGCAATGGCTCATGATTGCATCTAAATCTCAAGAGTTTAGTTTATCCCATCAGCCTGTGTGGCTGTGGGAAGGAGAACCTGAGCAGCACCTGCTGCTGCTGCTGGATCTGCTGGACAAGTAACTGTTCCATTGGTTACACCCCATCCTTCTAATACTCAAAGGTAGTTCTTGATTGTGATTGACCAAACAGTGTAGTTGGTCATGTTGAACAATGGTACATTTTTAGCAAGATCAGATGATTCTTTGTTATCCATACTAGATAAGATCAAGTACAAAGATCAGTTGTTCAAAGTCATCATCAATCAAACCAAGAGTAAGAGGATGAGAAATGACCTGTGGTGCATCCAGAGCTGGAGGGAATATGGAAGGTATACCAGGTGGTAAAACCAGAGGTAAAACCTGAACTGGAGGAGCTACTGCTACTGGAGTTCAAAGAACAAGTCCAGTTGGTAGTCTGGTGCATAGTGGTAATTGAGGAGTTTCATCCCCATAAAACCTAGGTCAGGATAGTTCAAAAGAGAGATAGGAAAAACTTGGTAAGGAAAAGAAATCATAGGTAAGTCATATGCAGAAAAGGTATATACAGTGGCTCAAAAAACTGTCTGCATGTTTGCATGTTTTACATTAGTTATGACTCAACACAATAACCCCTAACCCTAGCCCTAGGCCATGAGTGTATGGAATGACATACTTACTTGTGGCTTTCTATTGGTCCAAGGGTCAAGTGATTTGGATAAGAATTGATAGAATAGCAGCCATTTGAAAATGACATGTCATGTGGACAGTTGTTTGACTTAAAGTTTTGATTATATATATTGACCCTGGCATGCTGTAATATTGTTACATACATCCATCAAGGGTTCTATTATGTTACCTTTATGTAATGAGTATAATCCAACATGTATAAACCCCACCACCCTCTGCTCATTTTCTCATCATCACCATGAAATCCATTTCCACCTCTCAAAGACAAAATATCATCTCTCTTGCCTTTCTTGGCCTGTCTACTAGGAATATTGCCTCACAGATTGGTCTAGGGAAGTCTACAGTATCCCAGGTTCTTCAGGAAATCCAACCAGAGAAGCCTAGGCTTCATGGTGGTCATCCTTCCAAGCTTTCCTCCACCAACAAGAGAGCTATTGTTCAGCAAATCCTTACCGGCAAGGTCAAAAATGCTGTTCAAGCCACTCATTTCATCAACTCTATTGTTGATGGTCCTGTTTCTTCTTAGACAGTGAGGAATACCCTCAAAGAAGCCTCATTGAAGGCTGTGGTGAAGAAGAAAAAGCCATTGCTTCTACTGATCACAAGAAGAAGAGGTTAGCCTTTACTTTCAAGTATCAGCATTGGACTGTGGAGGACTGGAAGAGAGTTATATGGTCAGATGAGACCAAAATCAATAATATTGGGTCAGATGGACAAGAGTATGTGTGGAAAAAAAAAAGGGTGAAGGGCTTATTTCCAGAGAGGTCAAAGGTGCAGTCAAGTTTGCAGGAGGTTCACTGATGGTTTGGGGATGTATAGGGTGGAATGGTGTTGGGGTCTTGAGTGAGGTTGAGGGAAGGATGGATGCTGAACAGTATGTGGCCATTTTGGAGCAAGGGTGCTTCAAAGCATGGAGGAATCTGGAATTCCAGAAGATGACATTATCTTTCAACAAGATAATGACCCCAAGCATACCTCTAGAAGAGCCCAGAAATGGTTTGAAGAGCAAGATATCAAGTGTCTAGACTGGCCTGCACAATCTCCAGACCTCAACCCAATTGAACACACTTGAAATCACCTCAAAAGATCTCTCTCAGGTTATGAGAGTGCTCCTACAGGAGTTCATGAATTGTGGGAAAGGGTGGTAGTGGAGTGGGAGAAGATTTCTGTGAAAGAGTGTCAAAAATGGATAGGAAGCATGCCTAGAATGGTTGAGGCAGTTATCAAGGCCAAAGGAGCTCATACCAAGTACTAGATAGTTGGATTTTTGTAAAGTCAAAAAACTGTCTGCATGACATGTTATTTTCAAATGGCTGCTATTCTATCAGTTCTTATCCACATCAGTTGATTCTTGGACCAATAGAAAGCCAAAAGTAAGTATGCCATTCCATACACTCATGGGTTAGGGCTAGGGTTAGGGGTTATTGCATTTGGTCATAGATAATGTAAAACATTCCAACATGCAGACAGTTTTTGAGCCACTGTACATGCTATATACAGTATTTACACACCAGACAGGGCTGCAACACATATACATCCAGTCTTCTGATCAATATCTAAACAAAGTAAGCTTGCATACTAATATAAAAAAGAAAAACTAATGTTTGTAGTTGTATCCTAACAGTGACAGGGTCTGAACACAGATGACACAAGGTGACCATCACATGTTAGAGTTGAGCACAGAACTGTTAGCACACTCTTTGTCAGATAAAGCATATGCACTACACATTAATCATAGCACCCACATACACCATCCTGTTTCAGACACCCTTCCAATCTTGACATACAGCAATCTTCAGCATGCATTACCAACCAACCAACATGATACTCCTCTGTTGTGTGTGGGGCCACCCTTTATCCAGCACACCTTGGACCAGTTTCAGATATACTGTTGTATGAGATAGCCATTAGCAACAACCAAGGAAACCCACTATGCACTCTGAGGAGAAGGGGAATCAAACAGGAAGGACTTGATGCTAAGAGTGAAAGCCCAAAGGTGAACTCAAATGAGGACATCAGGCATTGCATTGAAGTTTATATACTGTTACAAAGTTGTGTGCATGTGGCTATGTTGAGGCCATGCCATCACTTGTTGTAGCAGACTGTCATTTTTCTTCATTTTCTTCACCTACTTTCCCCCTATCTTTCATCTTATCTCTAGATCTTATCATACTGCCACATCTCATCTTACCTGTACAAGTAATAGCACAGCCTCATGTAGTCTACTCTAGAATGTTCCAGAACAACCTCTGTCCACATTACCTAGTGATGCCATAGCATTGACATAGCCATATATGCACAGCTTTGTGATAGTAAATAAACCCCAATGCCAACACCTGGTGTTATCATTTGAGTTCACCTTTGGGCTTTTGCTCTTAGCATTAAATCCTTCCTATTTGACTCCCTTCCCACCTCAGAGTGCATAGTGAGTCCCTAGGTTGTTGCCAAGGGTCATCTCACTAGTTGACATGTACAGAGAACATTCTGGAATGTTTTAGAGTAGACTACATAAGGCTGTGCTAGCATGTGTACAGATATGATAAGAGATGGTGGCATGATAAGATTAAGAGATAAGATGAAGAATAGGGGAAAGCAGAATGGAGAATGAGAAAAATGATGGTCCATTACACTTGCCCCCCCCTTAGCTGCAGGATTCCAGACTACAGAACTGTGATTCAGGATTCATGAGGCTTTCTGGAATGTGAGAGAAGAGGGAGTTGAAATCAGTTTGTGCCATGTATAACTTCTGTGGAGTGCTTGGATGGCCTTTATAGAACTTCAGTATGATGTCTGGTGCATGTTCAAATGAGAAGCTGGTTCCCATGTGTGTTCAGAATCATCATAGCCTTTTTAATGCATAAAATACTGAAGATTTCTTTTAAATATTCTTGAATCTATGATGTACTGGACATCACACTCCTCATCTTTGTCTTCTGTGATGTGGACTGGGCCTGGTCTGACTACTAGTTGATCCAAGAGTGGTCCCAGGTATGGTTTTACTTATGACACATTTACTTGGAACAAAGACTACTTCCTTGCTAAAGCAATCTACCACTACCATAATGTTATTATATTCAAGGGAGGTGGGCATTTCAGTGAAGTCTACAGTGACATACTTTCAAGGGTCTTTGAAGATAGGAAGAGAGATGAGCTGCCTGGAAGTCTTTTGCTTAGAGGTTTTTGACTTTTGACATTGTTGACAATGCTTGACATAGGTTTGAACCTGTTCCCTCATTCTGTCCCAGTGGTAGTGCTTCCTGAGGGCATTGTAGGTGGCCTTTACTCCTTTGTGACCAGCAACTGGGGTGTTGTGAAAGCCTGTTATGAAGTACTGATGCTTAATATATGTTTTATCTGTGATGTCAATGACATATGTGGGTTGTAGAAGTATCTATTCCTTATTATCTTCAGAACTGTGGACAAAGTAGTCAGATCTTTGGCTAAGTGGATCTGCTACATACATCTGGGTGCCCTTTTTGTACTGCAGGGAAAAGTTGAACCTCATCATCCAGAGTTGCCAGTGCACCTGATGTTTGGAGAGGTTCTGAGACATCATGAAGTATGTTAGGTTATTGTGATCCATTCAAATCTCAAACAGGTAAGGGGTAGCTTCTAGGTAATGTCACCACATCTTGTTGGCTTTGATGATGGCCAGCACTTTCTTGTTGTGAATAGGGTAGTTTTATTTTGAGGGGGGAAGTCATGGAGTGAGACATGTATGCTACCAGATAAAAGTCCTCATTGTCACCCTTGACTGAGAGGACACCTCCTACTGCAAACTTGAAGACATCAGTCTTGAGTCAGAACTCTTAATCCTGATTAGGGTACTATAGTACTGGTGCTCTAGTGAAGGCAGCTTTTAAGACTTCAAAGGCAGTCCTGTCCTTTTCTTTGAATCTGAACATAACATCCTTACACATCAAGTCCATTAGAGGTCTGGCTATAATGGCATAATCCTTTATGAAGCATCAGTAGAAGTTTCCCAGCCTGAGGAATGCTTGTACTTGCTTCACACCAGTTGGCTTAGACCACTTTAGTATAGAATTGACCTTGGAGGGGTCCATCTTGATACTGTTCTGTGATATTATGTCATGACTGTGACAAATTCATAGACCTAGACACAGTCTCAAGCCATTCAGCTCCTTCCCAAATTATGTAGTATGTTTCCAAATTGCTTAGAATCTCCCCAGATATCTACACTTCATTTCCAAATTGATTTTACTTTATTTACTGTACAGTGACTTCCAAAACCATTGCAATGTTTAACCCTAACACAGTGCACAAAGTGCACTGCAATCACCTGTGGGAATTTCACTTAGCCTTGATGAGAAAAAATAAACTACATGCTCTTGGCTATGATTCACTCCCTTGGGTCATGTGATTCCATCCAATAGCTGTGGAGATATACATATTTCAACACAGTAATACCATCATAAGTTGTAATTAGAATAAAGGGTAGTCCTAATACAGAGTTGTAGTGAAACAGAACAGTGAACAGAATAGCTGGATGTGAAAGTATTACAAAGACACTAAAAGAAGAACATATGTGAGAAAGCAGAGTGGAGGTGCATGGTATCAGAGTAGAGGTATCCAAGTATTGGTGAAGGTGTGCTAGAAGGGTAGTAGTGTTGCTGTGGAGTCACATGATTGTGACACTCCCTTTGGTTGTTTTTTTTTGTAAATATCATGAGATCATTAATGTAGACCATGCAGATGTCAAACATATTATGAAATACTTCATTCATCATTTTCTGGAACATCACTGGGCTGTTGCAGAGGCTGAAATACATAACTAAAGACTTGAAAGCTCCTTTGTGTGTTATGAACACAGCCTTCCACTCATTACCCTTCTTTATTTGTACATTTTTGTAGCCCCATCACAGATTCATCTTTGTAAAGAGCTCACAGGCTTTCAGCTTGTTAACAAGCTGTGAGATAAGTGGCAATGGGCAATTGTTTTTTATGGTCCATTCATTGATGTATCAGTAGTCTTAAACCATTCATTTCTTCCCATCCTTTTTTGATATAAAGAATACTGGCAATGTTTGTTGGCTGATAGAAGGTCAGATGTACCCTTTAGATTGTTGGTCATCTCAGAATCCTTTAACCTCCTTTTGTTCATCAGCTGATGGGGTATCAGGTGTCCTTTCTCAGGTGGGAAGTTGGCTTTGAGATCATTCCCATGATCCCAATGTTTCCTGACCAGCATTTGTTCAGAGGCCTTTTGCTGAATACATGAATAAAATCCCAGTACTTCTGTGGTATGTGTTTTTGTGCTTCTTCAAAGGAAGGAGGAATTTCATCCTTCAACTTCTCCTCATAAGCCTTTACAACATGAAGTCAGGTTTCCTGAGCTTCAGTCTTTTCTAATAGCTTAGCAAAGCACATCCTCTTTAGTGACCTACACTCATCAGGGCACTTGTTCAGTGTGACTCTTCCAGAAGTCCAGTTGACATCAGGGTTATGCTTTCTAAGCCAGGTATGTCCAAGGATCATTGGTACTGATCCAAGGCTTGTGATGGCACCCCAGAGCTTTTCAGCATGGTTCCTGACTTCCATTACTAAGTTAACATAATATTCAGTTTGTCTGTCCTTGTTCTCAGTCCCATTTATGTTTAGAACTGAGATAGGATACTTTAGAGGCAACAGCTTGAGCTGGCATTCCTGAGCCCAAGTTTTGTTGATAAAGCACCTGGTCACACCACTATCTAGTGGCACACCAACATTGATAATGTCTACCAGTCCTCTGACTTTAACTGACACTCAAACTTCTCATTCTGGAGTGAATGTTCTTCATAACTGGAGCATAATATGTAGATTTATCCTTTTTAGCCTTAGGACTTTAAATTGGAGTAGGTGGAGTGGAGAAGAGATGTTTTTTGTCCTTGTATAGCAGGAGAATTAAGCCCAGCTTGTTTGATGTGTGCTTGCAAGCCTTTGGGGTCCTTCTCACACAGCAAAGAAGAGGAATCAACAAGAGTATGTAGAGGGTCTGAAGTATATGACTCTGATATGTCTTCTACCTCTAAAGACAAGTACCTATTGGAAGAAGTCAAGATAGGAGAGCTATTTTTTATTGGCTGTGTTTGTTTTTTCTCTATACTACACTGAACTAAAGAGATATAGCAAGAGAAGATATCTGCACAGGAGAGGAGGGGAGAGGATTGGAACCTATAAATATGAATTGCCTGATTCACAGAAGATTCAAGTGTGAGGGTACCCATTGTGTTCTCACACTCTAGTCTTTTAAGTCCACAAAGTAGGCCCACATGTTGTCATATGTCATACTTTGAACTGCAGTTATCTGGGGGTCTTTTGGTTGTGGCACAGCTGCCCTAGCCTTTTGGGGCTGCTGCTGCTGCTGCCACAGTTGACACAGCTTTTGGCAATTATGGGCTATGTGATTGAAGCCCTGGCAATTGTAACATTGAGGTCCCTGACATCATGGTGATGGTTCTTGGCATCCTGTTCCTATGTCCATTGATGCACTGGCACCAGGTTGGGTTCCAGAGTGAGTGAATCCTTGACCTCTGGTTTGTGAGCATTGTATCCAGGTACTCCCCTGGGTAGAGATTTGTAGGCATTCTAATGCTATCCCAATGGTGTGAATGGCATCTTTGAAGGGGTCATAGTCTGTAACTGCAATTCCTCTCAACAAGACATCTCAAAGTATCTTGGGTTGTATAGCCTTCTCCAGTAAGGCAGTAGCATAGTCATCCAAGACATTTCCTTGGTCTTTCAAGGAGATAAACTTATGCAGGAAGTCATTAGTCCTGGATGATCCCTGTTTGCAGTTCCTAATGACAAACCTTGCCCAGTCAGCATCAGTCTACAGGGAGAAAAGGCCTTCAACTTCATTCTTCAGCTCATTTCAATTGAGCCATTGTCTGTTACATGTATAAGTGTGGAGTCTATTGGAGATACTATATATTGACTGTGATCAGTTCTTTCATTTGTGACCATACAGCTACACACATATCAAAGTCAAGAGGGAGTGTGGCTCTATTTGCCCATACCCAGACCTGGAGTTTGGTCCAATACTCTATGAACTTCATTCTATCTCCTGTTTATTTTCCTGGGTCAGCTAGTACCTCAATCTTCCTTGATATGGTATTGGCTAGCAATGCCTACTGCTGCATGTTTGTCAGGTTTTGAACCATGGCCTGTCCAGTGACAATTTCATTCTGTTGTGCTTGTATAAGGTCTTGTAGTCTATTAACCTGTTGCACAAGTCTGTTAATGAGTTGTTATTGTGCAATGAAGTCCATGACTAAAGGAATACATAGGATGTAGTGCAACTGAGGCAAGAGCATCAGAAGGTGTGCCTTTTGGCAAGGGGAAGGTCAGGTTCTGGGGGGTATGAGAAGTGTGGATTTTGTGATGTTTTTGTTGCCCAGGCTAGTGTTCTAACTAGAATACAGTGATCTGCCCTTGCTACTATCTCTATTCTCTGGATTTGTAGCTCCCTTTCTCTCAACCTTTTCTCAATGCTGTCTCTTTCTTCCTGAGCTCATCACTCAGCTGTTCCTGCTGCCTGTAAGGCCAAGTGGTAGTTGAAGTTTGACTGCCAAGTAGGATAGTCCCACTCTCATTCAAGTTTGTTGTTGTGATATGGGAAAAGCTTTTATATGGGAGGCACTATTTATTGATAACTCAACTCAATATCTCCTAGAGCTTGGGTCTGTATATATTTGTGATAGAGGATTTACTGCTGGGGCTCCTCTGAAGTTGTCCACCAAATGGTGTCATCAGTATGGGGTTAGGGGCAAGAGACATTGATACAGATTTGAAGCTGGGTATGGAGGGTCTCAATTACAACATTAAGAAATGCTTGGGAATGGAGGAGACAATCAAGGAGTTTTCAGAGGAAGAGGGTTCCAAGGAGAGTTGGGAGTACAAAGAAAGCTAAGGTAGTGGTAATGTGGTAGCTGTACATATACTTGGTGCTACTCATGGTACTTATCCACCACACTAAGCACAGGTTGTGTTTGCTATTGCACTTGTGATCACAAAAACCACCCTAGCACACTATGTGCAATGATTGTGGATAGTGGCTACTATTTATGGGTCTACCTCCCAGTGTTCTCAGGGAACTATGGAAACTAGGTCTTCCAACACCTAAGGTGCTTGACCCTTGTAATGGACCATCATTTTTCTCTATTTTTTGCCCTATCTTTCATCTTATCTCTTGATCTTATTGTACTGCCACATCTTATCTTATCTGTACATGTGACAGCACAGCCTTACCTAGTTCATTCCAGAACATTCCTTGTACACATCACCTAGTGATGCCATAGCCTCAACATAGACACATGTACACAGCTTTGTAACAGTATACAGTCAACTCCCTTATAAGCCATACCCCAAAAAATCAACTTATCTTTGTCTCTTAAACATATTGTTATCACTAGTAGACCATTTCAAAGCTCCATACTTGGTTGTAATTCTATCCACTACATATTTTTGGCCTATCTCAACAGGTGATGAGTTATTCATATCACAAGGGGTATGCATTATAAGGGAGTTGACTGTACATATAAACCCCAATGCCAATGCATGGTGTCCTCATTTGAGTTCACCTTTGGGCTTTCACTCTTATCATCAAGTCCTTCCCATTCAATTCCCTTTCCCTCCTTAACATGCATAGTGAGTCCCTAGGTTGTTGCCAAGGGTCATCTCAACCCTCATTCAAACCTTAATGGAGTGCAGGACTACTGACTACTACACTAGCAGTTTCTAAAGGCTGACTGCATGGACTGAGGGGTAATGAACACAAGACATGGCTTTAGGCAAGAGATAGCTTCTTCCTTCCCTTAACATTGGGAGTCTACATGTAATCTTCTTAAGCCTGGAGTCCAATTATAGTACTCCTATAAGGCTTGAGTTGAACATGTAGTTGAGCAAAGAGGATGGTGGTTAGATTTGAGTTCAAGTGAGATAACCCTTAGCAACAACCAAGAGAACCCACTACACACTCTAAGGAGAAGGAGAATTGAATGGGAAGGACTTGATGCTAAGAGCAAAAGCTCAAAGGTGACCTTGAACAAGGACATTAGGGATTGCATTGGGGTTTATATATTGTTACAAAGCTGTGCACATGCAGCTATGTTGAGGCTATGACATCACTAGTTGACATGTATAGAGAATATTCTGAAATGTTCCAGAGTAGACTACATAAGGTTGTGCTAGCATGTGTGCAGATATGATAAGAGGTGACAGTGTAATAAGATCAAGAGATAAGATGAAGGATAGGGAAAAAGTTGAAATGAGAAATGAGAAATATGATGGTCTGTTACATTGTAGCACCTACAGTTCACTTGCAGGTACTCTCAATGTGAATAATCCCCCTACAGATCAAGTAAACACAATGGATAGTATAAGTTCAAACAACTCACTACACACAACCACATACAATCTTTCTTCTTACAGCACACTAACATTTGTGTTAACACCTGGGATATGAGTAATAGATCGTTACTTATCTTCTGTAAATGTCTTCTCTTCACCAGATCAACAATAACCACCTCAAATAAGGTGCCAATCAGCTGTTATAGCTCACTGGCAGATGCTCTTGGAGGTATGGGACAGGAGACAGAATAGATCATGATATTAGTGCATCTACAGAAGTAAACATACTTAGATTACTCACTGTCTTTGCCCAAGTTTGAAATATTTGTCAGATGTGGTGATATTCATGAGAGCAGTGATGAGGGCAGCAAGAATGGCAACACAAAGAGCCCTGAGACTGGCAGCATTAAAGGAAAAGCAGTGAACATGAGGGATCATTGGCAGCAGGAGTTGTATGATGAGGGACAATAACAGAAAAGCATAAAAAGAATAAAGGGAAGTGTTGACAAGTAGAGTAAAAAAAGATAAAGGCAAAATGTTGTGGATGACAATGAGGAAAGGCAGTGGCAAGGAGGGGAATGAGGGAATAAAGCAAACAGGAACAGTCCTTATTTATAAATGACTGTGGTAATTTCAAAGATGGATAATCTCCTTATGGAAAAGATATCTGGGGTTGTGTAAGGGTGTCCCTGTGACTCACAGTAACAGCATTTTCAGACTTTTTTTAGGTTACAGAAAAGAAGCCAAAAATTAGCCAATGGGTAACAGGGCAAACAACATTCAGCCATTGGCTACCACATGCATAGCTAGACACATGCAGTAATCACAAGGTAGTTATGAGTAAGTTTAGAGCAGTGACATCATAGATCTAGCCCATGTCATCATATTATGTAAGGGGTTCTGATATGATATGACAAGATATGTGAGATGAACCTAAGTGACAGCTTAGGACACCACACCCAAACCCTACTAGATGAATGTAAAGACAATAGAGGAAAGGTTGAAGCCAATAGACTTAAGTCAAAAGATCAAAGTGAGCTTGAATGAGGACACTGATCATTGGATTAGGTTTATATACTACAGGCAGTGGCTAGAAAATATAGCATCCTAACACTATCCCCTCCTTAAGGTTTAACTTCCAGGTGAGACCAAATGCCAGGCTGCACAGTGAAGTTTTGTTCTCATTCACAGAGCAGAAAACCATGAAGTTGCTAGGGTGCAGATGGAACTTAAGCAAGAAAATCACAGATCAAGTCCCTGCTATTTTTCAGGGTCCCAGGTGTAATCATCATCCCAATAGCCCTTCCAGTGGACTAGGAATTCCAACTTTCCATGTCTCATGCATGAATTGGCAATTTACTCTACCTCATACTTTCTGTATCCTTCTTCAGTGACTACTACTGGTCCTGGTTTATCTACTACTTGTCTGTTTGAAGGAGCTTTATATAATTTAACTTGGGATATATTCACAACCAGGTGGATATGCATCCTGGATGGGAGCTTAAGCTCAACCATGTTCAAGCCAATTAACTCAGTTACTTTACATGGACCCAGCCATTTTTCCATTAATTTACAAGATGGGTGATCAAGTTTTAAATCAGACATGGAGAGCCAGACAAGATCTCCAATCTTGTACTTCAGAGAGCTTGACCTATTGCAATTAGCATACAGTTTCATTTGCTCCTGTGCATCTTGCAATGAGCATCTAGCTATGTCAAGCACATCTTCCATTTGTTGTTTTACCTTGTTGGCTGCTTTGACTTTTGAGACATGAGGTTCAAATCCCATTCTGGGAGCACAAGACCAGGTGACACCAAATGGAGTTATATCAAGGGCAGACTGCAATGTGGGGTTATGAGCAAATTGAGCTAAGGACAACCAGCTGACCCAGTCATTTTTCCTTTCAGCTATGAAGATCCTTAAATAGGCTTGTAGCTCCTAGTTGAGCCTTTCTGTCTGACCATGTGTCTGCAGATGGAACACTGTAGATAATTCTGAGTCTATTCCTAGTAGCTGTTAAGCTTTTCCTGACTCTTTTCACACTACACATTTTCCTTAACACTTTCTTCTTACTCTGACAATATGAATATCAACAGACTCTTCAAGGACAGTACCTTAGCAGTAGTATTACCCCTATTCTTTCTATTCTGACTTTGGACTTATGATGTACCTTTCTCTGGTGGAGTGTATCCCCTCCATGGTTCCATAATTGGAGCTTATAGACTCCACAATCTCCATTCTGACTCATTTGCATGGTACTCACCTACTCAGGTTATCCAGACTTACCCCCTTTGAGCCAGATAACCTCCTCTTGATTTTGGACTTGCCAGAATGTACTTAAGTATTTAGGATAAGGGCTATGATCCCCATCTTTATTCTACTTTGCATTCCACTAGACTTTGTGACTTCAACCTGAAGAATCACTTTCCATCTGCTCTAGAAGAAGGAATGTTGCCAACCTCTGACCTTTAAGTTTTCTTGAAGGTAGCCTTTGGAGTTCATTGAGTTTAAAGTGTTTTCCACTCTCTAATTCATGGCATAACAGTAGCCCATTAAGTTCCCTCATCATTTGGCTGGAAAACTGAGGTCCTTGATCAGAAATGATAGATTCAGGAAGGCTGTGGTGCTTCCAGACATTGTCTTGATATAATCTGGCAAGGTCCATGGAGGTAATCAATTTAGTGCATGACATGAATACAGCCTTCTTCAAGAATTGGTCCATAATTACTAGGATATATGTCAAGAACTGAATGTGTCCAGTCACTAGGAAGAAAGTCTGAGCACTTTGGACTCAGTCTTGATGTCCCCTTGCTCTCCTCTTGTTTCTGTGTACACTGGATTCATTCATGATGAACTGGACTTGCACACAGTGAGCCAGACTTCAACCCTTTTCTCACATACCTTTACATCTTCTCACCCTGCATATGTACTTATGAGCTTGTATTCCACCCATATATATATCTTTTTCATACTTTTCTTTTCCTTAGTCATCTTGCCACCTGTCAGGCAATTGATTGAGGTATGTATTTCTTTTTTTACTTTACTTTTACCAGTTACTTACTCTACCAGCTGGACATTGCTGTCCACTACTTAGATTTTGTCAGGTTGTGAGCCCTCAGGGCACTCTTTAGTCCTGGACTACTAACAACAACTTAAATCCCACTTGTGTACAAAAATTTCCCACTACCCAGAAATTGTCCTCATTAAGCCAAATCTGGACATCCATCCCTGCTACCAGAATGTTGGCCATGAATGCTGACAGGTCCTCCTGCCCTACACTAACAGGGCTGAATAATTATGAAATATGGAAGCTTTGCATAACACTTAAGCTCCACAGGAAAAAGGTGCTAGGCATCACCCTTGGCACTGACACCAAGCCCAGACCAGTGTCCAACATCATCACCTTACCAGGTGGAATGATATCCACCATCATCTCTGGTCTGGACTCTGAAGAAGTTCAAAAGTAATCAGAATGTGATGAGAAGGCATATGGTGTTATATAACACTACATCTCCAACCTCATACTGACCACTGAATTCACCAACTCTGGTCATACTCAGAGATGACTTTACTGTCCAGGCCACCAGCATGGATACCATTACACTACATCCAAGCATTGCTGGAGAAACCTATAACTTCATCCTCTTAAAATGTACTATTCATCCTGGACTTTTGGATTACTCTGATCTCAGTAAATAAACTGGCAACTGCAGGCCTGCCAGTCTTTTTTCCTAGAAGCACCAACTATTTTTCAGTATACCAAGGAAAATGACAAGTCATGAGTGGACAACACCAGAGTAGCCTCCACCATTCAAATGTCACACTGGTAGCACAACATGAAGGTGCAAACACCTCCATTGACATCAACCTACTACATAGGCACATGGGCTACATCTCCATAGACCACCTCCAGCTCATGGTTAAAAAAGAACAGCTACCAGAAATTGACTGGTTAACTGGAGATCTGTTATGCTCAGTCTGTTCATATCATTTCTCCTTATGCTAACACTCTACCATACAACAGACACTTCATGGACACAGTACATTTCTTTTGTTGCTCTTGACTTTTACCTTACAGCTGTATGGGAACCCACCTTTCCCCCTTTCTGGCAGGTTACCCCTTTCTTGATCATGTGACCTGAATGTGACACAACATGTTGACTTATTTCCCCAATTTCACATACAACAGATGTGTCATAGCTTATATGGACTGACTTGTTCCTAGTATGATCACTAGGTGTACTATTAGCACAGTTGGCTTACATGTATAATGACTGTACAGGTATATAGTATGCAGGTGAAAGATGAACTCTGCATCTTTCATCTCCTTTGCAATTCACACCTTTCTGTTTCTCTTGTACCCATCTAAGGACTTAGAAGCAAGAATGGCCTCTAAGTGAAGAGTTCTTCCACAAGAGAAGTCACTTTGAACCACTATACCCTTGAAGTGAGGTCTGGGACCTCTAGGGTTAGGGTTAGGACTTAGGTGCCAGTTCTGAAGGTGTTACAGACTCTCCAAGTCATAACAAGATCTAGACTTCTGTAAACCATGCATGATGGTCAAAATGAAGAAACTCCTCTTTGAACCCACAGAAAATCCTCACATCACTGAGACTTTTCAGATGATACACAAATGTGGGAGGACCAATCACCCTGGTGGTTACTGGGTCATTTTCATTAGATCTACTTCATAAAGCAAAAAAGTGAAATGCTGGACATCTATAGATAGTGGAAGGCAGACATCAAAGCCTACTTCAGGCAGGAGCCCAGCAAAGAAACATTCACCACAGAGGTGCTGAGGTACATACCTCTGGAGCAATAATGGGGGTGAGTTCACCAGTGTGGTGTTCCAGAGTCAACTCAAGCAAGATGGAGCCCAGCATGAAACATCAGCCCTGGATACCCCAGAGCAGAATGGACTTGCAGAGTGCATGAATTAAACATTGTCTCATTCTCACATCCAGTAGTGATACAGTGGCTCAAAAAACTGTCCACATGTTTGCATGTTTTACATTAGTTATGACTAAACATGATAACCCCTAGCCCTAGCCCTATGCCATGAGTGTATGGAATGGGGTACTTACTCTTGGCTTTCTATGGGTCCAAGAATCAAGTGATTTGGATACAAAGTGATAGAATAGCAGTCATTTGAAAATGACATGTCATGCAGATAGTTTTTTGACTTAAAGGTTTAATTATATATATTGATCCTGGCATACTGTGATAGCATTACATCCATCCATCAAGGGTTCTATTATGTTACCTTTATGTAATGAGTATGATCCAATGTATATAAACCTCACCACCCTCTGCTTATTTTCTCATCATCACCATGAAATCCATTTCCACCTCTCAAAGACAAAACATCATCTTTCTTACCTCTCTTGGCCTGTCTAATAGGAAGATTGCCTCACAGACTGGTCTAGGGAAGTCTACAGTATCCCAGGTTCTTCAGGAAATCCAACCAGAGAGGCCTAGGCTTCATGGTGGCTGCCCTTCCAAGCTTTCCTCCACCAACAAGAGAGCTATTCTCTAGCAAATCCTTACTGGCAAGGCCAAAAATGCTGTTCAAGCCACTCATTTCATCAACTCTATTGTTGATAGTTCTTTTTCTTCTTAGACAGTGAGGAATACCCTCAAAGAAGCCTCATTGAAGGCTGTGGTGAAGAAGAAAAAGCCATTGCTTTCTACTGGTCACATAAGAAGAGGTTAGCCTTTCCTCTCAAGTATCAGTATTGGACTATGGAGGACTGGAAAAGAGTTATATGGTCAGATGAGACCAAGATCAACAGTATTGGGTCAGATGGACAAGAGTATGTGTGGAAAAAACAGGGTGAAGGACCTATTTCCAGAAAGGTCAAAGATACAGTCAAGTTTGCAGGAGGTTCACTCATAGTTTGGGGATGTATAGGGTGGAATGGTGTTGGGGTGTTGAGTGAGGTTGAGGGAAGGATGGATGCTGAACAGTGTGTGGCCATTTTGGAGGAAGGGTTGCTTCAAAGCACAGAGGGATCTGGAATTCCAGAAGATGACATTATCTTTCAACAAGACAATGACCCCAAGCATACCTCTGGAAGAGCTCAGAAATGGTTTGAAGAGCAGGATATCAAGCTTCTAGACTGGCCTGCACAATCTCCAGATCTCAACCCAATTGAACACACTTGAAATCACCTCAAAAGATCTCTCTCAGGTTATGAGAGTGCTCCTACAGGAGTTCATGAATTGTGGGAAAGGGTGGTAGTGGAGTGGGGGAATATTTCTGTGGAAGAGTGTCAAAAATGGATAGGAAGCATGCCTAGAATGGTTGAGGTAGTTATCAAGGCCAAAGGAGCTTATACCAAGTACTAGATAGTTGGATTTTTGTGAAGTCAAAAAACTGTCTGCATGACTTGTCATTTTCAAATGGCTACTATTCTATCACTCCTTATCCAAATCACTTGATTCCTGGACCAATAGAAAGCCACAAGTAGGTACCCCATTCCATACACTCATGGTTTAGGGTTAGGGTTAGGGGTTATTGCATTGAGTTATAACTAATGTAAAACATGCAAACATGTGGACAGTTTTTTGAGCCACTGTATATACATGCAGAAATGTTTGCATAAAAGTAAATCACCTGTCGTCAGTATGAGCCTCAAGCCCTAAATCCTTGTAGAGTCTAGATATGTTATTATATGTAAATAAGCATGATAGAGCATCTATGTACTTACTGTGCAGCAATATCCATTCACAATACCATGGGTGACAATCCCCCAATGAACTAGCTTGTGATGTCCATCCATATCTCACAGTGCATTAGGATGGGATACCTAATATTGGTGACAATAGGTTGCTGTTTTCAATCTAAGAATACAGCCTAGTGGATGTACATGATAAAGTGAGGCAGATATGCACCTTCTCTGCATTTGTAACCCATGCTTGTGCAAAGCTCTAGTAACATAATGTAGACTAGACTAGGGGTGAGAGGCATGAAAATGCTGAATGAGAAGATCAAGTTCAGCATTAGTGATAGGTGTGTGTTGATAGTCAATACATAGATTCCTAAAGTAATAGTGCAGTGTGTTATGGTGAATTCTAAAGACCTGTAATAACATGGATATTGAAATATGATGACCTGGAGCAATTGCAGCATGCAAAAGATGACATTGGGCTGCTTGCAAGAACAACCTGGCCTTCCACTATGAATCACTTCCACTGGCTCTATATATCTGACTGGTAGTGTATCTCTGTGGGATATTATACTATTGCATATTACACATACAAGTATATTACTTACTGTTCTATCTCAGATGTCTGTGCATTCTCCAATCAATGCAGTGTGATATCAAAACATGCAGCACATTCTAAAACCCATTCCAGTGCAGCTTCACCATGGCTTGCCACAGTTTCCAAAACTCATAAAAGAGGAATGGCTTCATGGTTAATCTTTTCAATGTGATATTGGAGATGAGGAACATTACATTGAGTCTGCAAGGCCTTAATAGCCTAATTATACTATGGATCTGTGTAAGAGCATTGGCAGCCTGCAGTACTTGAGCAGACCATTTGCCAGAGGGTGCTACAGGTAAATTTGGAAGGGTCATGATAGAGATTAGATGACAAAGATATTGTTGAAAGGTAGATAGTACAGGGTCTGGACAAGTGTGATGTGTAATGACTGATTAAATAATCAGTAATGTTCTGCAGGATGAGTTGTGAGTTTGATTTTCTCATCTCTATTCACCCAGTGATAGTCTTATATTGCTATATACAATGGCCATTACACACAAGCACTCCTCATACTGGTATCTAGAGGGAAACATTGTGTTGTTAGTGAGGTGTATGTATAACTATATTGATTGTTATCACTTGCTCCTAATCTTGCTGATCATAGGCAGATAATACACTTCATTGTCTCCATAAAGGAGTTTTTTTAATGCATTCATCTACTTTTGAGGGGATCTTCACTCTGCCTTCAGGTTTTGCACATGATAATGGAGATGAAGACTATCCAATTCTCATACTAGGTGCATCTGATGACAGATTTAAGTAATTTGTATCATGGATATATCATAAGTAATTTCACACATTTTATTCTATCACCACCAATGCTAATATCTCTTAGAAGTGCATCTATTCCTCATGAGTGAAGCCTATTCTCATGTGTGGCAATTTTGAAGATTTCTTGGTTATGGGAAATCAAGAATAGTATCACATGGGCAGTCAAGCATCTGGAGATGTTAAATCTGACAGCAGCTGAGAAGCTTGTGCACCAGCATGTCAATATACTATTCCATAATGGATTTCCCCCTATGTTCATGTTTTGACTCTGGCACTTCTGTTGACCATCACTGATGATGATGCACTATGCCTAGGTGTCAAATTATATTCCATCATAGCAAAAGCATGTGAAATGATGGAAACTGAGTGTTAAATGGTGATTGGTGTTCCACCTGGTCTTTCTCTTCCCTCATTACTGGCATGTAACTCTTCATAGCATACACATTGTAGGGATGTGTGGGCTTGTTTTTGGTGGCCAGTTATTACACCCATACAACCTACTACTCTTTAGATTGTTAGTGGAGTACATTTCCAACCAGGCAAACCCTAATGGTCAGTGGTAGAATGTGGAGGGCTTGAGATAGAGGAGAATATCATTCAGGGAGCTGTTTCTGCTATACAAGCTTTTGCTGCACTGTAACTACATATCTGTGTGTAGGCCAATGTAATGTCTTTTCATAAGAGAGTAATATTTTTCTGGATAAAAATACTAGTTGTGGTGATGCCTGTACTGTTGAAGTCCTGATATCAGAAAGTGTCCAATTACTAGGTACTATGCATTAATTCTATGCCCCTAGCCTTAACAGCAGCATCATAAGCTGTTTTGATGAGTTGAAAAATTAATAGCTGTTCCCTGATGCCAGACACTTGGCCTTGCCAGGGTGATTTCATGCTTGAATTCAGGATGCAGACACTAAAAGTAGGGGTTAGAATGTTACAACATTAGGGCTAGAAGTAGTAGTACTATAGCAATATCAGGTGCAGTGAACAACAACTCTAAGAGAGGCATCCATATAATTACCTCCTGAAGAGCATTCTTTTCTAATCTTGACAAGTTTGTGATCATAGACTCTGTTTTCAGTGGCCCAGTTCAATGCATAGGGAGCATACAATGTATCCTGATGGATTGGACTACTCATTACATAGCAAGAAGTTTTCCAGGGTACAAAAATGCCACACATGCAGTATCATTTTGTGACATACATGCCTTAGCTGGTGCTCAATCAGTAGTCCAAATTTTCAAGCAGCCAAGTCCAGGAAGATCTACACCACAGTTTTGGACTTGAAGATCTTCCCATATATATAGATTATTATGTATAATAGGCTGGTAATACCATAGAATATTCTAAAATAATCAAAAAAGGAAAGGTAGAACCTCATGGCTCTGAGTCCTGTTGACTTTGCTTGACCCTGCTCCTCACTCACTTACCAGAGCTCTGCCCCTCACTAGCATGGATTTTTTCCAGAGCCAATTGACAAATCTGCCAAAACATGGTCACACAAAAAAAATTGTTTGCATGTAGATTATGTGTGAATGTGACTGTTCTTTGGACACTGTTCTCAGGCTGACACATGTCCTGGGCAACAGAGTTATGGCACCCCATGAAGAAGCATACTGTGAACCCCAATGGTAAGTAGATTATTTGGTCTTTAGCATATCCTAACTCTCCCATAGAAGGTGAAAGATTTCCTGGCTATAATATTCTCCAATACATGATTTTTTTAGTATTTCATAGAGTATTAACTTGTTAAGATGTTGAAAGGAGTGTGATTTCACAAATACTTAACAATTTCTAAACATTGTCAAAGTGCCAGTGTCATCAACACGCCCCTTCACAGCTAACCACCTGACACCATGCAAGCATCATGGATAACATCAATGAGTGTCTCTGGAAGGAAAGAGAGCAGTAACAACAAGCATTCAGCCTTACCACAACCTGAGCAACATACAGACTCACAGAACAGTTGGGAGTTCCCCAACATGATCACTGGTGTACAATGGTCATTTATACCACATCACTGGCATGAAAAAATCATGCTCAATAGCTGAGTTCACACCAGCAAGCTTGACACTTGTGCATCACAACCAGGGACCACTTGAAGTTGAAGAATGGTCTGCCCTCACAAAGCATTGACTTACAGACTTCACACAGGGGGTTTGCACTGATCTTGAAGTATCAGTTGAGCAATGTGACATGATCATTGAGAAAAGTCAGCTAAGGCTAATGATGACAGGATTCACCAAGCATGCTTAGCAAGCTAACCAATGATAGCTCCCATGCAGGAGATGCTAATAACAGTGATGGCCATGATGGTGAGAAATGATGCTGTGCAATAGGAGCTGGCCATGTGCAACTATACCTCATCTTCAGAATTCAAGATCAGTACAATTGAAAAATGCATACATCACACTGACCAAGATGTATCTGGAAAGTTGAAGGTTATGTTTCTTGATCCCAGGATGTCTAACTACAAAGATGTGCTTCTTCAATGAACTCTCATCAGCATCTGTGACTTGACTTTGCAAGCATGAACTTACTAATATACTTCACAGTGCCACATTTGCCTCAATCCAGAGACCTATAAGATCCCTCCAGTTGTTCAGCAAGCTGTATCCTCACACCTCTGTGATGCATTCATGACATGTTCACTGTACATCTTTCATATTATAATAGTCTATTTAATACATCCTACATAATACATAATGGTTGTTCATGTTTTCATGAGGTGCATCCATGAATCCTGGGGTGATTCAAGCTTCCAGTGATTGGGTCTGGTCTTGCATGAACACAGGATAGCATCATTGTAGGCAAAAACACTTCCTTTCAGTATAGATTAGACCCCAGTCTATTCTAGACTGGTCTACATTAGTATTTTTCCAATGATGTGCAATTTCAATGCTGTGGTCTCTGATGCTAATCCTATGTGTGGCATGTGTCACCCTGACTACACACCAGTCTGTTGACCTCAATCTAACATAACACCAGTGGTATTCCAACATTTTCTCTCACAGGTCTGTCTCAACACCCTTCCTGAAGCAGTGGTGTAGGTTGTAGCCCTATTCTATGTAAAATAAGATGCAATGTAAGCTTTACTATATTATTGAAAAAAATACAGCTTACCTTTAACATCATCCTTAGATACCATGGGTGGTATCCCTGCAGCTTCAATGGCTTCCTTGACAGGTACTATGACTTCCTCTAGAAGTGTTTTAGTAAGAAGATTCCAGGTGGGAGCAAGGACACTCAAGATGGCCTTATTCTTCTGCTGATGCTCATCACCTGTAAGCTGCTTGTGGATTAAATTGTTGACCAAGCCAAAGACATGCAGGTGATGAAGTCCAGCATTCCATCCATACTGGATAAGCTCACCACCATGGTTGGGCTTGCAGGAATTAGTTGGATAGCATATAAAGCAAAACAGATGTAACTTACATGAACACCCTTATGGTCATTGACAGCCTCAAATATAATACCATTGATAGACTCCAGCATGTCAGATCATGCAGCACAACAATTACATGTAACAGCAAACTTGACTTTTCTTGCCACAAGATTATGCTCAAGCATATAAGATTGATGATATTATAAGAGACTCACCTTCTGCTGTGACAAATACAGCATTTTGGTCTGGAGTAACTGCATACCAGTCACCATTGAGGGTGGGACAGCAATGTGGGATGCAGGAGCATGCCCTGCATGCAGGTCCTCATTCACCATATTAGCAAGAATAGTATCCCTTTTGTATGGGACATTACAATTCTCATGGTGGCTGTGAACAATAATGACAAGGTTAGGAATGGCCTGCTTAAGGCAATGCACTGTTCTTAAGACCAAGGTCATTGGCCTAATGGTGTTTTATGAAATACAGTTAACAGTAAGGATAGTACTTACCAGTGTTCACTTGGCAACATGCACAGCATTTTTCCCACCCTTTGTCTGTTTCTGATATAAATTCACAGCACTAACTAGTGCTGGAGATACAAGATCATGGTGCTGACCAAAGTTGCACCAAAAGTCCTGCAGCTATTGTAATGATGAGAAATGCAATACTGTCTGTAAGGGAGTAACCACTTACAGTCAAAGCCATACTACTAGTAAGCTGTGCCTACTCTGCACCATGTGAAATGCACCCATTTTCCTAGGCAGAAAGTGTGTTCTACTGTAAAGCAGTCATAAATTCCCTATCAGTAGTGAGCAGCATGACAACTGCAACAGATATCAGCCAATGACACTGGATATTGACCAATCACTTACAGGTCTCTATATGGCCTTTTTTGCCTGCCTTTGGCATTATGGTGTCCTGTAGTATGCTTGTAACTGAGTGGTGGGCAAGAGTGATGTGATTGAAGGCCAGTGAAAAATTTCCAAGGGGTTTTCAAATGTGATCATATTTGTTTGTAATGTGTCTGTTCCAACTCCACTATAGTCTAGCAGTAACATGTATGCCTCTTGTTGTGCTACTGTGCAGGATCTGCTAATATGTGAACATGAAGCCTATAGTTCAAACCCCCTAGCTACAATTATTGTCATGTACAATTATCACCTTCAGCCCATTTTCAGGCACTGCATCTTTTCATTGCTGCCTTTTTTTCATTCAAACTATATCACAGTATTTTAAAGTGTCTTAATCATTGCAGTAATTCACAGATAGCTTATATGCAGGTACAAAAATGAGTACATAACTAACCTAACACATGTCATCATTGTGCTGCAGGGGCACAGGCCTTACACATTGCCTCCACTGTCACCATTATTGCCATACAGTGGTGCCATTGGGTGCCATTTCCCATTTTGCCACTGCCATTGGTATCACTGTCATGCAGAGGTGGGCACTGGCCATGCTATTGCCCTACCATCATGCCATGATAACATTGGCTTGCTCCATTGCTGTCACCATCACTGTAATGCTGTATTGGCAGCTGGCCATGGTGGCATTGGCTGTGGATGTGGCTCCATCATTGCCTTTGTTGTTGCCATTTTTGCTGGCATCATTGTGGCACATGGACATATGCACTAGCTGTTGTGCTGTGAGGCACTGGCCATGCTGACATACATCACCCTGTTGCTGTCATGTTGTGGCTATCAGCTTACCATGTAAATCTGCTGCTGATAGTTACATTACACACCTGGAAAAATGGTATCAACTATTCTCATAGACAGGTCACTCATCTGGGAAATTGTATGGACCATCAGTGGGTATGAGGCATTACCAGTCACCTGCATGTCATGTGAAGTGAGCAGATTACATAAGCAACTCCCACAAAAGTCTAATGGAGTCCTGCAAAAGCTGGTTTGTCCTTGCAGTAGTTGTTCATTTATTAACATAGTACTTTAGTAATTTGCCAGCAAAAGCATATTTTCCTGCACAAATAATATTTGTGCAAGTGTAATGCCATAGGTATTGACAAGAGTATGAATTGTACAGTAGATGGCACATTATGACCTGAAGAATATATCAAGAGTACTCTATTTATCAGTGAGGAACTCCTCCTGTTGTAAGAGTGCCCTAAATTTAACAAGTTGGGGGTATAAATTTACCAAAAATTGAGGATCACCTCCATGGTGTATGCAACCTGTGTTGAGCTGTTTGCACAGCTTAATAAGCTTGCTGTGTGCAGTGCTATGATATCACTTGCATGTCCTTCATCTTCCTCATCAACATTAACAATCTCACCATTTGCTATAGCTGCTTTCTGGCACATGTTAGAACTCAATCAAACAATGATCCAAGTTCTTGCCAGGAGCCTATGCACAAAGAACCAGACAAGAGAGAAGTGAGAGAAGTGAGTAGAATTGAAAGCAGTAGCAATTGAGTCTGTAGATACAAGAGAACTAGCCTAGGAAGTAAGTCCCTAAGCACAATTACTTGTACTAGTGGCCTCATGTCATCCTTGTGCTATGACATTATCTACACTGCCAAGCACAGCTGTAAGGTAGATTGGCTATTGACTGCTATAAGCATAGCCAGCACATGCAGTTATCATAAGGTGGTCATGAGTAAGTCTGAAATGGTGACATCATATTATGTAAACATTTCTGATAAGATATGTCAAGATATGATAAGGGTTAAATAAGATGGGAGAAAGATTAGATAAGGAGATTAGATTAATGAAAATATAGCATCCTAGCAATGCACTTTATTAGCAATCCCCCAACACTTATCCAAAATGGGTTTAGAACAATCTCTATCCCCTGGTGGCTCAATAACTTCATCAATGGAGAGTGGTTTTCTATAGATGTGATTCTGTTCTTGTAAGTGCTGTACTGATTTCATCACTTCCAATTCAGCTGACACAAGTTGTGTGAACTTTTGAGCAGATTCACTGGACTTGAAACCAGTGTACCATGCAGGAATACAAATTTTGATGCCTGTGCAAGATGATGTGGTGGTATGAAAAGTGGAGACTACATCAAGTGTGGTGTCATCATCCATAGACTCCATGATGACCTTAAGGACAGGTTCCCAGTCTGTGTTAATGAAACAATTGCCAAGGTGAGTCTGTAAGCTATTTTCTACATTTGGAAGTGACATAGTGCCAGAAGCATATTGGTGGATGGAATCCCATGCAATGGGACCAATGTGAGGAGGGTAAGAGGATGGTGCAGAGTTGTCACTATAATATGATCAGATACTAGCTGCATACAATTGCAAAATTTAGTATGTATGTATGGTAGCATTTTGCTATGAATTCAACAATGCTTGATTGTATCAGTTAACACTGAATTCCAAGTGGACTTCATCAAAGTCATTGCTTCAAGTAAATTGATCTTATAGATATCCTGCTCTTTAGCTGTGTCCAAATCAATTGATTGTGCACAGAAATTGTGGCAATAAAAAGCCTTGAAACATTGAATTATGCCAGCATCACAGGGCTCAAAAAATGATGTTATGTTCAGCTTGACAAATTCAAAAGAAATATTGGATGGCTCATAAGCCACACTATGACCACTTGTTAAGACCAGTTCTCCTCAGTCCAGGGCTAAAGGGTCAGACTAGGTAGCACACTACCAAGTTGCTACATACAGTGGCTCAAAAAACTGTCCACATATTTGCATGTTTTACATTATCTATGACCAAATGCAATAACCCCTAACCCTAGCCCTAACCCATGAGTGTATGGAATACCATACTTACTTTTGGCTTTCTATTGGTCCAAGAATCAACTGATGTGGATAAGAACTGATAGAATAGCAGCCATTTGAAAATAACATGTCATGTGGACAGTTTTTTGACTTTACAAAAATCCAACTATCTAGTACTTGGTATGAGCTCCTTTGGCCTTGATAACTACCTCAACCATTCTAGGCATGCTTCCTATCCATTTTTGACACTCTTTCACAGAAATCTTCCCCCACTCCACTACCACCCTTTCCCACAATTCATGAACTCCTGTAGGAGCACTCTCATAACCTGAGAGAGATCTTTTGAGGTGATTTCAAGTGTGTTCAATTGGGTTGAGGTCTGGAGATTGTGCAGGCCAGTCTAGAAGCTTGATATCTTGCTCTTCAAATCATTTCTGGGCTCTTCTAGAGGTATGCTTGGGGTCATTGTCTTGTTGAAAGATAATGTCATCTTCTGGAATTCCAGATTCCTCCATGCTTTGAAGCAACCCTTGCTCCAAAATGGCCACATACTGTTCAGCATCCATCCTTCCCTCAACCTCACTCAAGACCCCAACACCATTCCACCCTATACATCCCCAAACCATCAGTGAACCTCCTGCAAACTTGACTGTATCTTTGACCTCTCTGGAAATAAGCCCTTCACCCTTTTTTTTCCACACATACTCTTGTCCATCTGATCCAATACTGTTGATCTTGGTCTCATCTGACCATATAACTCTTTTCCAGTCCTCCATAGTCCAATGCTGATACTTGAGAGGAAAGGCTAACCTCTTCTTCTTGTGACCAGTAGAAAGCAATGGCTTTTTTTCCTTCACCACAGCCTTCAATGAGGCTTCTTTGAGGGTATTCCTCACTGTCTGAGAAGAAACAGGACTATCAACAATAGAGTTGATGAAATGAGTGGCTTGAACAGCATTTTTGGCCTTGCCAGTAAGGATTTGCTGGACAATGGCTCTTTTGTTGATGGAGGAAAGCTTGGAAGGGTGACCATCATGAAGCCTAGGCCTCTCTGGTTGGATTTCCTGAAGAACCTGGGATACTGTAGACTTCCCTAGACCAGTCTGTGAGGCAATCTTCCTAGTAGACAGGCCAAGAGAGGCAAGAGAGATGATATTTTGTCTTTGAGAGGTGGAAATGGATTTCATGATGATGATGAGAAAATGAGCAGAGGGTGGTGGGGTTTATATATGTTGGATGATACTCATTACATAAAGGTAACATAATAGAACCTTTGATGTATGTATGTAATGATATCACAGCATGCCAGGGTCAATATATATAATCAAAACTTTAAGTCAAACAACTGTCCACATGACATGTCATTTCCAAATGGCTGCTACTCTATCAATTCTTATCCAAATCACTTGATTCATGGACTGATAGAAAGCCAAGAGTAAGTATGTCATTCCATACACTCATGGGCTAGGGCTAGGGTTAGGGGTTATTGTGTTTAGTCATAACTAATGTAAAACATGCAAATATGTGGACAGTTTTTTGAGCCACTGTATTATAGACACACATATCCCCTCAAAGGGGACATTATTACCAGATAGATATGTCCAATATATATATAAAAAGCAGATACATTTTCTGTTTTCACCCCTAACATACTTTCTATCCATTTAGTGCCTTCAGGGCATTTAAATAAGCATTTAAATAAGTACCAATACACTTATATAACATACATAATATGATACAGTGGTGCTAGAGTACAGGGATTGCATGTGGTGAAGGCAGGGATGTCAGGAAGAGGGTGGGAAGGGTTGATATTGAGGTGTGACCAAGTGTAGATATGTTGTGAGAGTAGTGGCCACTGTAGGATGCTTATGTAAGCATTCAGACATGTGGAAATATGAAGGGAACATTGAGGGGATTAGGGACAATAGATATGACCAAGGAATACATCATCATGCACTACTGGCATTGCCAAGAATCATCCATATTATGCTACACTAAGAAGTTACAGTTGAATACCTCAAAATACATTATAGTGTCTCAATTATGTAATGCACAGCATTAATAATCAAACAAATGCTCATCTTGCTCAACAATGAGTGAAGCAAAGATATCAATTAGTAGCTCATTAGATAGGGAAAATTCCAGAGATAATGACAGTATGCAAAAGATAGTGAAAAAAAGAGTGATGATGTGTGTGAAGTGATTATGAAAAAAGATACTGTGCAATTCATATTTGGATGTGGTATGTGCTTAAGAAAAGTGAATGCCATGAGTCCAATATGCATGGTATGAATGAGAAATTTCTAATACTTAGTGTGGCCACCTTTAGTTGCAAGAAAAGCCTGAACACACTCTGGCATGCTCTCATAGAGTAAAGTGATGTAGCTTTCCTCAATGCCCTCTCACTCCTCAACTAAGGGATCCCATAACTCCATGACATTTAATGGCAGCTTGGTCCACACACAATGTTCTAAATAGTTCCAAACATGTTCAATGATATTCATCTCAGGGCTCTGTGGAGGCCAGTCCAATGTGTTGAGTTTCTTGGTGCTGAACCACTAGGAGGCAAGCTTTGAAGTATGCTTCAAATCATTGTCTTGTTGGAAATAAATGTCCTTCTTCTTCATTCCAACATCACTGAGGGTTCCTAGAAGCTCATCCTGTAGAATGTCAAGATAGAGCTTTGCATCCATATGACCTTCAATGCAACATATCCAGCCTGGCCCAGTGGCTGTGACACATCCCCACACCATGACACTGCCACCACCATGTTTCACCATCTTCTTGGTGTAGTGTGCATCAAAATCCTCCCCATTCTTCCTCCAACACCATTCACAACTATCTGACCCAAAATGATTGAATTTATATTTATCTGAGAAGACAACAGTCTTCCAGTTCTCTACTACCTAGTGAGCATGGGCTTTTGCCCACTCAAATCATCTTTTCTTGTGAGCTTCAGTCAACAGAGGCTTTGGATGACATACATAGGCCTTTAGGCCACATGCCCATAGCCTTTATCAGATCATTTTGGCATTAAATTCTGAGACTGGTGTACTTTGTCATGGTCAAGAGATGGCAAAGAGGGTACTGGTGGCTTCTGGAGTGGTGCAGTGGGCAGTGAACTCAGCAATGAAATTTCAAGGCAGGTTTTTGTAAAACCACACCCTATCCAAAAAGGAATTGCACAGCACTTTTTTTGGTGTTCACAGCACAGCACACTACAACACAATGAAAGAACAAATATCACACTTCAGTCTCATCAAATAGACCTTTGTCCACATGTTATGATAGTTGTACCAGCATAAAGTGGTGTATTACTGTTTCAATCAACAAAATGCTGGAGATGTGGTGGCTGTGCATTACTTAATTGAGATACTGTAGATAACTATGCATAAAATAGGTGATGCATGAGGTTTTGCTGGGCTTGAGTTGCCCAAGACCCCTCAAAAGGGCTCCTACATCTGTATAAGCCATCTAATGCATAAACTTTTTGTCAGAATATTGGTTGCTACATATCAAACTCACAAGACACTTTGATTGACCATATATTATTTTTGATATATGTATGAGATACCTAGCTCCAGATAAGTAGTTTGTAGTTGTACCTGTACTGGGATCACATTTGGACTTGGTTTGCACCCATCCATCCATCATAGTCACCCATTTGTTGCCCAATCACCCCAGCACATGAATTCTAACACTTTTTGTGATCCCATTGATATGCATTGTGGGGTAATTTACTGTAGTAGTTTTGCATCACAGGCTTACTACATTAATAGTAAATCTTGCATTATACATAGTGCAAGGGAACTGTGATATCAGGAAAGTGAATGTAATGACTCATCAAATCTTAACGCCTTGGATTACTTACTCTTACTAGTTTCCTTTGTTCTCCCCTTTTTAGATACTCGTTTATTCTCCCGCCACCATAGAACATATATAAGGACATAAACATTTAATGTATTTCCCCAGTCTACCTCATACAGAGCTTTTTGGCCAGTCCTTCCTGAGCGATCCAAGAACTACCTCTATCGAGAACGGACTACCGTGTGGCTGAACGTTATCGTATTCCGTCACACCAAGAAACAACCGGGTCGATGTTGGAAACAGCTTCAGGGAGTATGACTATTAACGCTCTGGGGATATGGAACATAAAATCCCTGATACCTCTACTTATCTCCAGATATGCATTGCAACACAGCCCAACTTCCCAAAGACTTCGTTTGGGGTTTCGCTACTGGTAAGTGCGACCTATCCAGTTCCATGCCGATTGTAATTCATTCCCCTGCGTTGGGCTAGCCAGTTTCCAGATCGAAGGATCTACCTGTACCGACGGGCGTGGAAAATCTATATGGGACGACTTTGCTAAACAACCCGGGAAGACCATAGATGGACGAGACGGCGATATTGCCACGGACTCCTATAAATTATGGAAAGAGGATGTCAGGCTTTTGACTGAGTATGGCGTGAAAGTATACAGGTTCTCTATATCTTGGTCCCGCATCATTCCTCTTGGTGGTCGAGACGACCCAATAAACCCGAAGGGCATACAGTTTTACTCTAACCTCATCAACTCACTTCTCGGCAATGGAATAACACCATTTGTGGTATGTAACACGTTGTCATCTTGCCGCACAGTGTTGATTATTCATTTCAGACGTTGTACCACTGGGACCTCCCACAGACTCTCCATGATAGATATGGTGGATGGCTGAACAAGGAAGAAATTATCCAGGATTATGTTCGATATGCCAAGGCTAGTTGTACTCGTGACTTGTGGCCCAACAGATTTTTAATCTTAGTAACACTGACAGGTCTGCTTCGAAGCCTTTGGTAACAGAGTGAAGAATTGGTGCACACTCCATGACTGCGACTTTCTCTCCCGGATTTTTTACGCAGTTCTTCTAGGATTACCATGAATGAGCCTTGGTGTATCTCCATCCTAGGCTATAGTCGTGGATTGTTCGCACCTGGGCGATCAAGCGATAGAAATAGGTCACTGGAGGGAAATTCCTCCACTGAACCGTGGATGTGAGCGACTTCGTCTTCTCAAGACGCAATGTTAGACCGCTTATTTCAATCTATAGTGTAGGGCACAGTGTCATCCTGGCTCATGCACATGCCGTAAAGATGTACCGCGACGAGTTCAAGGTGGTCCAGGGTGGTCAAATAGGCATTACCTTGAGTGGAAACTGGGCGATGCCTTACAATAACAGCCCGGAGAGTGTGTCTGCAGCATTCATTAATGACCGTTGCCTTTACTCATGTCTCTTGTTTGTAGACATTGCAGCTGCCCAACACGCTCTGGATGTAGCAGGTCCGTTTATAATCCCTGCTTTAAGACATTCGTGCTGACATGACAGGTGCTGTCAAGGCTGGTTCGCTGTATGTCAACACCCAGGTTTACTCTCGAAGTCATAGTAAACGCACGCCTACAGGATGCCATTTACCTTGGCCATTACCCAGATTACATGAAAGAGATGCTCGGTGACCGCCTTCCTACATTCACGCCAGAAGAAATGCAAGTTGTCAGTGGATCGTCAGATTTCTATGGCGTGAACACATATACCACGAACTTGTGCAGAGAGCTATCTTGTTAAATGAAACCTCCAGAATAGATTGTCTCAACCAGTGTTATGACCAGAGGCAGGTGGAACTGACGAATCGCAAGGTCTCGTCGATTATACATTCAGTCGACCCGATGGGACGCAGCTGGGAACTCAAGGTTTGCTTTCCCCTCCCGCGGAAATTCTTACTAAGTAGTGCTCACATTTCTGATATTCTTAGCACACTCCTCTTGGCTTCAGGATTGTATGGACTCGCTTCTTTCTACTGAGTAATCCGAACTAATCCTCCTCAGATCCTGAAGGTTTTCGCCAAGTGGGTGGTCCTCTGATGCAAGGGTTTAGTCATCTAATGAGGGAACCCAGCTTCTCAATTACATATGGAAGGTGTGTCTGAAACAATTTCCTTTCAGTTCCTGGCTCACTCGATTACCAGCGCTACAAGCATCCTATATAGTGCGAGGTTTGACGCATTCTCTGGAAGTGCTGATCCCGGATGAAAGTATTACAGAGAATGGTTTTTCCGTTAAGAATGAAAGTTTCAAGTCTATCAAGGAAGCACTTCACGATACCGATCGTGTTAACTATTTCAGAGGCATCACATCAGCGTTGAAGGCTGCTGTTCTTGATGACGGTGTTGATGTCCGGGATTATTTGGCCTGGAGTGAGTGCGGGTTAGCCTTGCTCATGGGACCGATGCTTAACCAAAATTTTGATTTAGGCCTGTTGGATAATTTTGAATGGTGAGCACTCGATTCACTTTGTCACATCTGGACCCGATGGCTTGAAGGTAGAATGCATACAGGGCAGATGGATACGTCACTAGATTTGGGGTAACATACGTTGATTACCAGACCCAGAAACGGTATCCCAAAGATTCGGCGAAATTCCTTACACAGGTGATATAGTATACTCAGTATCCACAGTTCATTAGCTAACTCCCCAACAGTGGTTCAAGGACAATATTCAGGTGGAAGAAGGGCATCTGGGTGATATTTGAATGCGGAGCCTAGTATTTGGGATGAGACTGCCATTCTACAGGAGCTAGTTGATTAAGTTGCGGATTTCTGGGAAATATTGTAACCTGTTCCTTTGATCTTGCACTTCAGGAGGTGTTAGTGTAATATTTGATTGTGGCCCACACATCCTAGCCTCGTATTGATCTGTATTTTAGCGAAGCAGTGCTTATTATTTGAATCCACAATTTTCATTTAGCTGAGCTGCCATTTATATTGCACATTTTCAGTACACGAGAAAAAATCAAACAAGACTATCCTTTCCTTGTCCACACAGGCATCAATCAAAAGGAACTGGCCGTATGCCAGGTCCCTCAATTTTCCTTCCCCCCTCGTTGTCCTGGGATGCAGCAAACGCACTTGGAACAGGTATCCCGCAACAATCACCCCATCCCTGATGTGCATGTCCATGGTGGACATTCTTTTCATCTGACTCAGGTGGAGGGGGTCCTTCATATGGGAGGATGGATCCAAAGAGAAAGTGTTGAATAACGGGGAGTTTTCCCAGGACTTCAGCCTTGTACATTTTAATCATTCCCATGTTAACCTTTTCCCATGTTTTTACCTGTATTCCGGAAGAATGGATGAGTGGGAGTTGTATATGCTATCGCGACTAGAGGGACATACTGCTGAGATGTCATCTAGCATTGGTGAATGCCATCTGAGTGAAGCTGTTTTGATCTGATGGGAACATAAGGGAAAGGTGGAAACGGGAAAATATAAACGCACAGAATTGATGAACTTGATGCACGCAAAGTACATGTAATCATTTGCAAGCTCCTCCACAACTTCACTATCATGGATCGCTTTAGGCCGGAGATATTTATGACCTACAAAAATTCCAGCATGCTTGAATCCACCAATGAGACGTAGATCATAAGCGCGACATCACTGTACCTCTCAACTGAGACGATCCGAACAGGAACGGAAGGAAATGATAGTCATCGAGGCCCCATACACCATGTGATCCTGCAGGCTCAAGCCAATATGTCGACTGGAGGATCCGCATGATTTGAATGTATCTGGAATGTCATCGGTTTAGTATGTGCTCTCTTGTATGTCCGGAATGAGACACACCGCCAAAACACGCGAATCACGAGTGCGACATGGTCATCATCTTTGATGATACCGAGTCTTTCAAGACAGATCCTACACAAAGCAGAGAGATTTGGGCCTACTCTCATCTGATGCAATGCTGACACTCACAGCCAACACAAAAAATTGAGCTCCATCCCACTCCCATAATCGATCCGTTCGCGGCTTCCCCATGCATTGATTAAGTACACTGATACCTCGGGAAAAGCGTCTTCAGGAAAGTCGGGAAGTGCGGTATGGAGAGAAGGCGCAAGCTGTAAAGGAGTGCACTGCGATCAACAGCGCAACAACCCACCCCAGAAGAAACTCACCTCCTGGACCTTGTCGTAGAACGTCCTGAATGCAGGGTTACCAAATCGCGATGCCTTGTTCTCGACTGGTGGTGTGTCTTTAGCTATGCCTTCGATTTTCGCTAGTATGTCTAGTATGCTGGTCACTCCCTATTCTTCCGCAATGTGAGGTGCTTTCCCTCGCGTACACTCAACCAATGGCAGAGAGACGTACGGGCGAAGGGGTCACCTCGTCTGTGAGCTTGACTCCGATAACAGAGTTGTTTAACACTTCGATATAGGAAACTATCGCATTATGAGTATTTGACGATTGAAAGGCTGTCAGTTGTGCGTTGGAGAGAATGCGTTTCCTGGGTACTTCAAAGCCCATTTCTCCAACTATGTTGAGATACCAGGCAAAGGTAGGGAAAGCGTCACTGATGATGTCGGAGCCAAATAAGTATATAAGGCTTAGATAACTAGTGACGTAGACAAGTTGCTCTGTTCTCTCTACCACTTCCGGTTTGGCGTATGCTTGCGCCCACGTATTCAAATTTGGTGCTCACTATGGTTCGTGGTACGTGGGTCTGTGTAGACCCCGGCCCGGATTGAAAGGGTGTCAGTAATCGTTGTAGAAAGCCAGATTTTGGTGGTGTTTCTCACCAAAGCTCTAAGGTGTGTAATACAATGTGCAACTCGGATGTGCTGTGGGCCACAGAGACTTATATGGCGGAAAATAACTTCGGGTGACAACCTTTTCTAGTTGAACCCATCACCTGTGCTCGTCAAGAGGTAATAACCTTTCGTAATACCGCTGAGTCCTGACGTTCATGGCGAGGTGGCAAACCTGTCAACAACCCGAAAGTAAAGTCCCAGACGTCCAGACCATGACCTACCATGGCTGCTGGCGACTTATTGCATTACCATACTCCCTTGAGGGAAATCTTTACGCCAGAATATCCACCAGACGTGGAATGCTTCATGAGCTCATTACATGTCATGCAGTTCACCAACTGACGTATCATCCATCTAGTGAGCACATGTGCTCCACGGAGCTACCAATGATTTGAACTATTTACCAGGTGCCAGGTTCATAGGCTCTGCAATCTCCGCCAAGACGATTACTATTAAATACCTCTTGACATATTTGGCTGGCGTCGACATGGGCTTCGTCACGCTGTATTGGCCAGTGTTGGGACACACAATTCCGATCAACTCGAGATGTAATGACCATGCGTTTTGCTGAGAATTCGCATGTATTCGTGCTCAAATCGACTTCAATGTAAGTCAAGAACCAGAATCAACGTAGCATGACAGGGTAGGGCTGATGTTCGTGCAACGGAGTAATCGATAGAAGGTAGGACGTCCAGGAAATGCAAGAGTCAAGGCTCAGCAGATGTGCTGTTAGGTGATTCAAGAGAAACCTTCAGATCGGTTGTCAGGAATTGTTGATCGGCTGCCGTGTGGATAACCTAACTCCCAGTTCTACCACCCAGGGTACCCCGGTTTCGGTTTTCTTAGTCCACTTATCGATCTCGTACGGGAAGTGGTCCAACAGAGCCACGGTGTGCTCGGTATGCTGCTTCAATTTTCCGAATAACTTCCGGTTCTTTAGAGACCGATCCCTCAACTTCGGACAACGTTCATTTGGAAGTTTGATGATATAAATCGTCTTGATGTAAAAGGTCTGTGAGCTCCAGCAGTCTCTGATTATAGTTGGCCCTTACATAACGGTGGTGAACTTTGTGATCCGTGGCACTAAGTCGACTTGTTAGGCACTCTCGCTCAAGCTGGGTCTGCGCGATGAGATGGCTGTTCGCTAAATCGGTCATTTACTAACCAATGCCTTGACCAGTGGCCCAGGCAGATGTCTTCTCAAGTCCAAGGAATACATTCAAGCCTTGCTATGCACTTTTGCAACGCTTTGCAATCATCCCTGTGGGTAACATGTACTATTGGCTTGGAATGGCCTCATACGCATACAAGGTGGCAAATCAGGATCGTCGTACAGGAACCTGATCAGCCCAGAAAAGAACTGCAGCACCAAATCTCTCAAGGTCCCAGAACAGCATCGTCCACATGTAACCGCCGTCTCCGGTTGCGGCATCCCGATCGGTGCACGCGTTAGCTGTGGACCTCAGTAACGGATGTTCTCTTCGATCCAGCTTGTGAGAATAGACAAGGCAATTATTTTCTTTTTCGTGAACAAGGATAGGTTCCTCCGATGGGATATAGTTCTTATACCGGTAATACGACTCGCTCTGGCCTATGATGTGTCCCCAAGGTACGCCAATCAATGTGCAGCGTTACTGATTGCCAAGGTAGCCAGAGTATGCAGACATTTACCTCGTAATAGGGGAAATATTCAACAATAGAGGCCTATAACGGCAGCATTGGACAAGGCGCTAATGATTCTGAAAGCACCGAGGGTGAAGCGACCCTGGTATTATACATGGTGCGGATATCCTCGGGATTGTGGGATTGCGTGTCGAACGCAAGAATTCGCCCAGAAAGGACGGCTTCGAAGCCATGAACAAATTGGCCAAGTTCATTTAGAGCTATTTGCCACCTTATGACGATGAGTGTTGATGGAGGAATCTAACCATAGGATAGCTCTGGAAATTGAACTGCTTCAATCAAACACAGCCATCATTGTAGATGCCCTACATAAACCAAAGCTGTCGAAGTTATAATGATCATGCGGATTGCTACAAGTTGAAGCATTGTGCGGTGTACATTAGACATAGTAGAAGACGACTGTGGTATACGCCACGGTACAGGTCACCTCTTCCCCGACGTTTTGTTCTTTCCCTTCGCATACGACTTACCCTCGAACCCTGGCCGGGCCTTTGCTTTCCCTTTCGATTTCCGTTTTTCATTCCGCCTCTCATTCCGCGTAGCAATGTTATCAGCTCTCTTCTTCTGTCTAGCAGCCATCTGTGCCGTTACTTGTTCCTTCCGCTCCTCCCTGGTTCACCGAACAATGATAAGACACGACACTGTTAGAGTCAGAAAATTTTGACCCACCATTTCTTTTTACCCCTCGCCTTTTCTTTGTCTTTCCGTTTGATGGCCTTCTTGAGAAGAGCTTCGTTGTCCTTGACCTTCACACCCTCAATCCGCGCTTCAGCCTTTGCCCATCGTTCCCTCTCCTCAGCTGCCTTACGTTTCTCTCCGGGCAAAGCCGCGAGTTTTTCTTTCCGAGACGACAGTTGTGAAAGTGCCTGTGTAGGGTTGTTCGACGACTTGAGATGTGCGACTTTTTTGCTCGTCGTGCCTGATATGGAGGAGAATGCAACGCTGGTGAGTGGACCATCGTGATTACTTGAGGGTCCAGAAGACGAGGCGTGTCCATCTTGTACGAGGAGCTGATTCTATGTTTATGTTACTATATGCTCAACGCCACCACGGGCTAGCTCCACACATCTAGAAAACTCACCTTGATCGATGTGGTCTTCGTATTCTTGTTTTTGTCATTCGCCTTCTCCGCTCTTTTTCTCTCCTTGGTCTCTCTCCTACGTTTCTCCCGAAGTGCCGCACGTTGCTCCCTCCGTTCTTCCAACAATGCGTCCTTGTTGCCTGGTTCATCACCACCCCCTCCGCGACGCAACGCTGCCATGCGCGCATGGAGTTTTTGACGTAGAGCAGTTATGCTCTCATTTCGAGGCATCGGAACCATTTCGGGCTCATTGTCATTCTGCACGTCCATCGCATCATCCCCTTCATCTTCCCCGTCCTCATGTTCAGAGCGAGAGTCCGACGAATCAGAGTGGGACGAAGGCGGTGGAGGGGCTTTCCGTTTGCCCTTGTCTTTTTTGTTTAGTTGCTCGTGCTGAAGGGCGGCTTCATTTTGGAGGTCGACGATGGATTTTTGGTTTGCGGGATCAAACTAGGCGAGAAGATGAGTCTATTACGACGTAGCCACTGCGAACCGCGTAACATGCCTTTTCGCGACGTGCATTTTTCACGTCTTGTTTTGGAGTCTTCTGATTCTTGCTGTGTTTCATATATTTATTCGATGTCTGTACCGAGACGGGTGATTTGAATGTCGTATGAAACATAGGTGATATGCGAGGGTGCTCACGTGTGGCCCTTCTGTATCATCATCCTTAATAAGATAGTACTTTGGAGGTATCAGACGGAGGAGTGATTCGAAAATGTCGTTGTGTGCTTCGATAGATGTGCGAAGGTCATCCGTTGACGTTGGCATTGCCCAAGAAACGAAAGAGTGCAGACTGAAAGTTGGGTTGCTTATGTCAGCGTTGGTAGCAGCCAAATGGCCCGTCAGAGTGTTCGACCTTCTCCCACCACTGTCTTGTAGATCCTTCAGATGCTCATCGCCTTCAAGTGTTAATGTCGCACAACATGCATATACTGTTTCGAGATAACGCACCATATAGATTGAACAAACTGAAGTCATACCACCGGTTGGTCGTGTTGCCAAGCATGGGATCCCAATTTATTTTACACGATCAATTCAGACATGTGATGGTATGATAACATTGTGACTGAATGATTCAGGTGATATAACGAAAACGCTTATCATGGAGGACGATGTAGGCGTCGCCATAGGCATCAGCTTTAAGCCACCCTATTGACAGAACCCAACTCCCAATAGTAGCATCCGGGCCCCTTTGGATTTCGACATCCATGCCAACGACGTCAATGATGCCAAGAGTGAGTATGATGAATACCCACAGCAGGTACTAGGATGGCGACGAGAATTGGATATGAATGTATTATACTCGGGGTACGTCCACATGGTGCACTTTCCTCCAAGTGACCATGCGTATCTTCTGCTTGAAAGCGGATCCCGCATTTCATGCGATCCTCTTGTCATAATGTCACTACTGAACAAACTGACCAAGAGCGGGCTGTGGTCCGTTTTCCATCCTCCACTGAAGGTGCAAGTAACTCCCTTATCCCGTTGCGTCCAAAACGAACTGGGGACCCCCATCGTTTAAGTGGCTTCTATTTAATATGAGTGAGTATGGTTGGTGGTGACATTGCTAAACAATAGAAGATAGCGAGTCGGACACCGGCAGGAGGTGGCACGAAAGGAGGTTACTGTCACCAATGGGGGTTTATTTGTGGGTGTGGACATTCTGCAGGAGAATGTGACTAGTTGGTGTCCAGATGAAAAGGAAACTGGCTGAGACGTGGAGGACACAGGAAGGGAAAGTTTCCATTTCTCCTGTAGATTTCACTCGCCGATAATGCCTTACATTGCTGGGCGATGTCCTTGCCATCACAAGGGCTTGATCACGTCTTGGGAAATGACCCCATCATTGACCGCACAACGGCCCATTGGGTACGTGGATGGGGTGTTCAAATCTGCAGTCTGGTGACATACCTAGTGTTGGGATAGGTGTCCCAGAGTTATCACGATATTCAGCGCCGCGGCCTGCAGGTTATGCGGGGATAACTTGTGTAATGAGGGACTCACAAGTCTAAACTAAGCCAGTTACTACTTGGAACGTGGCCGAACTAATACCTCTTCTACCAATGATGTGCGATACCAATAGTAGGGACGGCAGTAGTGACCACAAGTACTATCAGCAACACGTCGTTAATTTGATGCCTGCTGACATTCTGCAGTCTGGAAGTCAATCGAATACACGGGTCAGTGTGGCTGTGTCACATAATAGCGACCTGGCAAACACTCGTCTTGCTCGGGAGCCTTTCACTGACATCAAGCCAGGAATTTTGCTTTAGAAGGTACTCAAGTCGATGGGAACGTTCCGTGTCAGCTCTCGTTGAACATTTGTTGTTGACACTTCGATACACGCGTCGTGCCTCGCCCTTGGCTGGCGATATCATCTGCCCTATAGCTGACTAGCATATCCTTCAATGTCTTCGTTGCACCGGCGCAAATCCAGCAAAGAAGAGTCTGAAGACTCTTCGGTGCAGAACCAAGAGGTTCCCAACATCGCCCCAATCCCGTCACCAGTGGTTCCTACTAGTCTCGTAACCCCCCCATCTCCATCCAGAAGCCGCGTGCACTCCTCTCCCAGTGCGAACCTCCCACCGTTAGGTCCAGGCATCGCATCGCGCAATAAACCCCAGCCTGCGCCTCTCGGAGCAGGCATACCCGCGCGTCGTCCTCCAAGTGTGAGCCTAAATACCCCCCCTACTTCTCCACTTCGCACTTCCTTTACTGCAGCGCATGCGCGTGCACATTCTCGTACGCGGTCCATCTCCTCGGGCCCGTTTGTGCCTTCTTCGTTACCCTCTCCTTTGCAAACGTCCTTCCAACCTCTCCACGTCCCTCTCTTTCCATTCCCAACTTCAAACACTTCCCCTGACTTAAATGTCGGTGATGCCGGTACCACTGATGCGCGTGTTCCGCCGCCCGGCCACACGAGGAGACATTCCCGGCTCCACTCACGTAACCTTTCGATATTCTTCCCGCGTCCACATGCTACTATCTCCGAGGACGACAGACCCGAGGACGAGGAAGCACCTGCACCCCCTCCACCAGAGTCTTTCCTCATCCCAACTGCCTTGTCCGAGCCAGCTCTCGCCCCTAACCATAGTCGTGGCGAACTGGACGCATCCTTCACGTTCGGTGGTATACCAAAATCGGAGTCCGCACCCGATGGTCTAGAAGCATCAGAACCTAGAGGAATCAAAACTCGGAGAGGACATCATCACAAACATTCGATGTCCCATAATTTCTTTTCATTTCTCGACCCTGGTCAGGCGGGTGCCCCTCCCACCGCTCCAAGCAAATCGGAAGGCCTGCAAACGGCTCCAACGCCAACACCGTTATCTCCCTGGAGTCCAATATCCAACACATCACTCTTTTCCTCGTCGAATCTCTCCGTCCCAGATCTCATTCCACGTTCCAACTCCAAATCACCAGGAGGCTCTTCTTCTTGGTCTGATTCGCAGTCTGTCATTAGTCCTTCCCGGCCAGATCAGGGACAGGGAGTACCTCGTTCCGGAGGAGCTGCTGCAGCGACCGCACTTCTACAGCTCATCCTCGGTGCATTCTTGTGGGCACGCGGCCAGAGCATCGGGTCGTTGGCATGTACGGGCCTTGGCTATTGGGTGGTGTTTGATGCAGTTGGTGTTGCCGGTCCTGTTCTCGTTTCGTATCAGCATGGCAATGGGAGTGGCACGTATGGGTGAGTCTTCAGCTCTGGTAATGGACGAAGTTGAAGGACCTTCGATTAGGCCTGCACGGCGCGGAACGACACTATTGTTCGCTCAATGCGTGTACCTGATGTTCTCAGGCATCTATGTCGCCAAGGAGGCTGTCGAGCATATCTTGTTGGCTGCTGGAAACGGGGCGCATGGCCATGGTCATGGTGGTAATGCAAATGCTGATGGGGGTACGTTATGACGCCTCTGGGGGAGACTCTGCGTTGACATTTGCGCAGGCGACGGACACCACCACCACTGGGGCGACGAAAAGCCTGAACTGCTTGGGTAAGTTGGCATTGCCAAGTTCACCTGGTTGTAGTGTTCACATTCCCTTGTACAGCCTTCGGTTCCCGGTCTTCCTCATATTCCTCGTCCTGCTATCCCTCGTGGGCACCTCCATCGTGTTTGAGCAACACAATGTACTTGCCAACAGTATGTACTGGCACATGTTAGAATTTTGTTCGTTGGATGATTCCTATATTACAGTCACAAATAAGCACATACCCTCACCTGGCGACTTTTTCCGCCGCCATCGTCATGCAATGACTTCCCCTCAATTGGAGCCAACCTCGTCGGCTATGATGCGTCTCATCCGAAATCCGTACGCGTTACCTCCTATCCTGTTTTGCACGGCAATCCTGGGTGCCGAGCTTATTTTGGATGTGTGCGTTGCTTATTCTCCTTTTTCGGTTCATGTCCTTGTCGTGTGCCATCTGAATTTCGTACTAACCTATTTTATCTCTGGGCTGAATTTAGTTCCCATTACGCCCCATTTGATCTAGGGCTTGCGGCAATGCAGGTGGCGATTACGATCCATGTTGCGTATGCCGCATGTGTAGTTCTTGGAGGTGTATTATTACAAACTGCGCCCCCCATGACTGTGTTGGGGCCCAGCGGCATCAGAGGGTCAGGCAGGATGGAAGCGTTTTGGAGAATCGTGAGGGAGGTAAGTCCTCGAGATGACATTCCAGTGACTATGTTCCAATGAAAATCTCGTCTATACTCCTATCTAGATCGAACGGCACGAACACGTCGTACACCTCCCGGCGCCACATGTATGGCAAGTCGTTCCTCCGGGCCAGCCCCGCTCCGTCGAAAGCTCCCAGGAACCCCATACGTATACTAATGGCAACGCGCACCACGATCACGATCACAGTCACGACCCCCGTAACTACAGCCTCGAACATGAACACGATCACAAACATCGTCACTGGGTGCACTCAAGTGACACATCTCCCACACTAATAATCACACTGTCACCTCAAGTGCGCAAGGATTTGTCTGATTCGGACGTATTGGCATTGACGCAATGGGCGTGTGCACGTGTGCATGGAGCATTTGGGTCTGGTCCTGGTTCTTTTGATTGCGGCAAAGGCGAGATTGGCGAAGTCGAGGTCACGGTAGGGGTCGTGCGGGGGTGATCATCATCAGCATCATATCACTTACTGAAAGTCTTGGAGAAACTTGGCACTGGACTTTAGATCTGAGCTGGTTATCGTGGTCATGCCAGCAAGTTAGGGTTTTTTTGGCTAATCTCGTGATTTTGGGTTGTCTCACGACTTGCTTGTGTTTATACCCCGCGTCCTTATTCTACAATTTAACAGATTTTTTCCGCCGTCATCGTTATTGGCTTGTCTGATGTGATATATCCGTGTGCGGTCTGGACAGGAGAGAACTCCGTTCCAAATCGTCATAGGCAGAGCTCTATTCCGAATTAGGAAAGGCTTGGTGTTCAGCAGATCGTCACTCTGCCGATCCCAATTTCCAAGGTGTCGAGGAAGTATACCCCAAAGATGAATTCGAACACGTATAAGACACTTCCCCCCCTGCGTAATGAGATTTTTTACTAGCAATCCCTTTGCTCTCATCCGACAACCTCGCAGACCAGAACTCGAAACTTTTCGTTATCCATCGCTGCTAAAATGTCCAGTTCTCAGGGTCTCCCTATCAAGCTTAAAGGTGAGTGCTTTCCGTACGCTCGACGTGAGCGCTGAGCCCTTTGCACTCTGTACCCTTACGTGCACTTAGGTTGTGTCATTATCACTGGTGGTACCCGTGGCATTGGCTTGTGCTACAGCCATGCTGTCGCCCAGGCGGGTGCGAACCTTGCTCTGATCTTCAGGTAAGTGCTTCCCGGTCCTCGCCATAGGAGGACCTCTTACTGACTGATCTTCCTACACAGGGAGCGCCGTGACGACGCCAACAAGGCCGTCGACGAGATTCAGAAGAAGTACAGGAATATTAAAGTCAAGGTTCGTCTCCTAGCTTCTTCAGACTGATTCATTCTTGACGTTTTCTGGGTGGTTGTTTCTGGAACGTGTGTCCAGGCATACCAGTGCGACGTCTCCGATCTGGAGGGGACTACCAAGACTTTCCGCGAGATCGAAGAGGACCGCGAGATGGGCGGCGTGACGGGTCTCATGGCTGTATGTGGCTCGTTCCAATCTATTCATTTCTTACGCCTGACTCGCCGATCTGCAGAACGCCGGTCGATCCGTCGTCAAGCCCGCGCTTGAGCTCAGTCCGGAAGACTTCCACCTGGTGTACAACACCAACGTTCTGGGCGTTTTCAACACTGCGCGCGCTGCTGCCAAGTCAGTTTTCTGTTACTCGCATCTTCGACCTAACTGAGGTTACCACATAGGATTTTCCAGGACCACAATCGTCCGGGCGCGATCGTCATTACGGGTTCGATGAGCGCCAAGATCATCAACCAATCGGGGCCGAACAAGCCTCTCACTCAGGTGACGTACCATCGAGATTTAGTGACGTGTGTATCAGCCCCTAACAATCCCAATGCTTCATATTAGGTCTTCTACAACTCGTCCAAGGCTGCGGTTATCAACTTGACCAAAGGTCTTGCTGCCGAGTGGGCCCCGAAGATCCGCGTCAACAGTGTCTCACCTGGCTACGGTGCGTAACCCCATTTTCAACGTCTCACAACTAGTTGCTCACGTGACCCTTGTATCGTCAGTCGACACCGAGCAGACACGCCATATGAACAAGGACATTATCAAGCACCAGGAGCATAACGTCCCTTTGAGGCGCTTCGCTGAGGCAAGTATTGTGTCCTGACCGCTTGACTTGTTTGACGGGCTGGTTGTCGGGTTTATTTAGCCTCATGAGATCGCTGGCCAAGCCGTCTTCCTCCTATCTGACCATGCTAGCTACATGACCGGCTCAGACGTCATTCTTGACGGGTGGGTGACCTTTCCTCTGGTATAATACGAGATGGATTGCTGATGGCCATCGGACAGTGGTCAACTCATTTGGTAAATTGGTGCACCAGTCAAACTAAGTCTCGTTCAAAATGTGGTGCGTAGAAGTTAAAAGGTGTGTGCAACCAATGTAAGATTAGATAGGGCGAAACAAAGTGTATCCGTAAAGTTTATTTTCTAAGTTAAAAATGTATTTATAGCAAATAGACAATGTATTCCTGTGTTTTCTGAGTGAAGTGGAGGCCGATGATGACAAGTCCCACACGAAACTGCAACGAAAACATCCAGCGAAGAGCAAAAAGTGTGGACAAATCCGGACTCGAACCGGAGACCCCCCGCAATCAGCGTCATGCTAAGCGGATGTGATAACCAGCTACACCATATGCCCGACATGTATCAATTCCCTTTTAGTCTACTAGTAATCACAGATCTCTTCTTACTACCTAAATCTTATCTTTTCCGGCTGTGCGTCGACGATCTATCATGTCAACTATTACCCTCAAGGTCGAGTTCGCAGGCGGATTAGAGCTGCTGTTCGATAATAAACGCACACATTCTATCTCGTTACCTTCGCTCGTACCCTCGGACAACTCGATCCCCCCAGCATCGTCTTCATCGGCACCTGAATCTGGCAGTTATCCACCTCCTTTGAAATCTGACGATACCCTAGCTTCACGCGAGGGGAAGCCGGATGGTTTGAATCAGAGACAGAGAGTGGGGACGACGAAGCAGTTGGATGTCCAGTACCTCATGTTTTACCTCCGAGCCAAGGTCCTCAAAGAACGACCGGAATTATTCATGGATGGCAACAATGTGTGAGTAGTCCCACTGCCTCGTTACATGGAGTTTCGCACACTCCAAGATCACTTTTGAAGCTAATGCTCTTGTTATGTTCCCGCTGTTGTCCTGTGCATTACGACACGACGAACTATGGTGTCCCGGAATTCCATAATCCAGGCGTCCAGGCATCCTCGTCCTGATCAACGACACAGACTGGGAACTTGAAGAAGAGGAAAGATACCAAATACAACAGGGTGACGAAATTGTATTCATTTCAACGCTTCATGGGGGGTAGACTATCGGAAACGGGAAAGGGACGCATATCTCTTGACGCGAATAACCAGTGTCCAACGTTGCTGAGAGCAATGATGGAAGGTGTCTTTTACTGAATGAGTGGTGCGTTGATAATCGAATAATAGTCCCCAGCTCTAGAGGTGCGCATCCCCTTATCACAGGATGGATATGTTCAACGTTGCAACGTTCCATTGTCAGAGCAGGCTAGAAGTCAACCATCTCAAATAACTGGACGGTAATAAAACGTAAAACTCTGGTCTTCATGGGCCGCTACATCAGTCGAAGAGAGTACATATGCACTTTCCTGTGTTTGAAGGCAGTTTTTTTTTGTAAGCATCGACTTCGAAGTATTCGTACAAGATCAGTGTTTGATCCATTTACGCAATTCTCTTAATCATCTCCGAACAGTCAGTGCACCTCTAGGCTTCCTCAAACTCTCAGCGATCCCAAGGAAGGTCTCGGAGAGTTGCACCTGTATTGGACTGGTCAGCACAAAGGTATCATAGATGGGAGAGCTGTACCGTGTCAAGCGCTTCCGTGTACGATGATAAGACGGTAGCGGCGGCAGGAAGTGCACCTGTACCATTCGGTGCATTATTCTGAGCAGTTCGGGCGACGTCCACCATTCGACGCAAGTAGTGCGAGTATGCATTAGAGCCAAACGAGACGGCGTGGAACGAGATAGCTTTTCTTTAAAAGTCGATCATCAATAACGGTCAACATAAACAATCCATGTATGTACGTACCCAAGCCGAACGGATGCGCGACACAAGTCGTCCATGGTCACATCGGCAATATCGCATTCTCCATCGGAAAGGAAAATAATAACAGGAGACCTTTGGAGCGGGATGTCCCCGGGTCAGCTCGCAACAAAGTGCGGAAATTTACCTACCTCTCGGTGCTCCAGTTCCTCTCCATGACAGTTTGCGCTTCGGTGATGGCAGCTGTGAAGTTGGTACCTCCTGACCCTGTGTAAGGCAAGAGTTCATCGAGTAATTGATCTGGATTCCTTGCAAAGTCGTGTTCGATAGCAGTAATGGCACGGGAATTGAATAAGATCACGCTGTAAGCATCTTTGCGAGCCCCATGGGAGCTTGATACAGTTGCCACTGCGCGGGCAGACCAAAAATCGATGAGAGATGAGAGCACAGCACCAAACCTATTGTTGGAACGAGCAGCAATTCTAGCTGAAGCTGGCCTGTTCGGCAATGGTCGTCGATCAGTATATGTCATAGAACTAGATCTGTTGACGGATTCAGGATGATAACACTAGACGACTTTCAAGAGAGTATTCACTGGTCTGCGACAAAAATTCTATAGCGTTTTGGAGTCAAACCATACACTATACACAACACCATCTTAGACTTACACATGGTATGCTTGTTGCATCATAACAGGATTGCGACAAGCAAATTGATGTCCATCATTGGATATGTACCCCACAGCTGGGGCGCCACCAGAAGGATCGCACGGCGGATGAAACATGGGAAGGACGCAGTATGAAGGCTGAGCAATATTTCCAGCATCACCAGCATGTTCTGGACCTGCTCGCCGGCTATCAGGACGTTCTTGCTCAGAAAGAGTAACTTACCACGGCACATAGAATCACTGTTTAGGAAGTCGGTATTCGCCACGATTAGATATGTTTGAGTACTTACCATTTGGAAAACATCGCTTGCTCCTCCTTCGAATAAGGGTCCTTAAAACCTAGGAAGTCCCGTGTCAACGATACGTTATGAGAAACAGTGTCCATCCTTACCGCTTCTCTTCCAGAACAAATGGTGGGTGATAAAATCCTTAGGGCAATCTGCAGCAGGTAGGAATCGTGCGTTGATGTGTTGAATCTCGTCATTCCCAGCACAAGCGGTAGCATCCTCGGCACGGCAATCTTCGACATGTATATGACGGCCCATCGCCACACAAACAAGGTTGCACATCATTGGAGCACCTTCGTCATTGGTAGAGAATCGTCTGCCTTCGATCTCGAGGGCAGTATCGTCAGGACCCTCTACCATCCAACGTGTGCGGGACATGGAACCATGGCGTGTCTCGTGTTCTTGTTGAGGGTGACCTACGGAACGGCACATGAGCAACCGGCGATACAAAAGTATGGAATGTCGAACGTAGGGGTAACGTGCAGAAATAACCACAATCTTCACATCTAAAAATCCTATTCAAAAGAGGAAACGATTGAGGGTCGCGGTGCTGACCTATTTTCACAGAAGTGAACGACTTTCTTATCAAGGCTATGACAGTGAGGACCCTGGTGATTCGTCAAACCAGGGGGAATCGCCCTGATGCATTTCAATCGTTTGGCAACTTCCCTAGAGCATTAGCACATGGCGGGTACATATTCCCACACAACGAACCTTGCGAATACTGGCAAGAACCAGTGAGCAAACATAGGATACAACCTAGGATGGCCTCACCTTAGTGTACATGAACGTCTCGTGTTTACCTGTGAAGGTGGCTTGGATGGAAAGCGGCGCTGTCTCAATTTCACATATTCCAGAAGAATCACAGTCAGCGGTGCACGGGTGCTCTTGCCTACGCTATCCATCAGATTAACTCGGGTTAAACATAGATAAAACCCACCCGCAAAGGTGAATTGCACCAACTTCCAAGCCGTGCATATGATCCTGGTTGGAACAAAGGCGCTTACATAACTGACATCGGATCGAACAGAGGCGAGCCTCGCATTCATGCCGCATATGAGTAGCGTCACTGTGAAATGACCAGGTTCGTTGTCTTATAGGATCTATATGATGAACGTTACCTTGGAAGACGGCACGTTTCTGGACACGAATAGATTGTCCCGTCACTGAGGACGACCCCAGATAGCTCACACGGCTAATAAGTAGAATTTAGTTAACTCCTGGAATAGACAACAGAAAAGCTCACCTCGCCACATGTATGCACTGGAGCAGCACATATATGCTCATCATCTACATGATCAGCGACCTACGAGGTTTTAGAGTTGATCCAAGAGCTTGATATATAAATTACCTTCGTACACTCGCCGAGACAACCAGCCCTTCCTTGCAGCTTACATGGCTCTCCACAAAGGTGAGCATTGACAACACATCTACAGTCATGAGCCATCTGACAATTAAAGAAACCGTGAAGCGACTAACATATGTTTGCCAGCATGGCCAGCCCTATGTAGTGAGACAATCAACTGGGCAAGTTCAGAAGGCCAGGAAGCCAGGGACATACATCATTGTACAATCCTTGTGTTGACCACTTTCTTGACAAAAAACGCACTGGTTAACACAGCGGTGATCGGTCTGGCAATCATGTTGTCCATCATGGAAGCGATTTTGAATGCAAAATAACTGGCAGTTGGCGCATTGCACTTTACAAAGCTGGACATTGCCTTTCAGGTCGACGACTGCACTTTCGAACGTCCTGCGGAGCTCCTCGATGCTTGCATGACCTGTTTGGAAGCGTGAAAGGTTCTGGGTAAGCCATTCTTGCACGTGGTTGATGCGTAAATTAACGATGTGTTCGAGGTATTCCGACAGGCCTTCTATCCACTCTGAGTCAGGTGTATGCTGACGGTACGGGAACTGATTCCAGGAGCTGCAGAGGGCCGCTAATGTACGTTGACGGTCTTCAGGTTGTGAACCAACCACTAGGAACTGTGACGGCGTGTCGGACGACTCCACCGGCACATCAGTGTCAATGTTCTGTAAACGACAGTAAGGAATTAGTAACAATATTGAGTACATAAACTTCACCTTGAGAGGCTCCCATTCAGGATGGATCTCTTGGAAGCCAAATGTCAGTGCGTTGGGCAACAAAGCTGATAAAAGCTGAGTTCTGTGAGACGCCATAGTCTCTGTACGCAGATGAGTGCCATGTAGTTATAGTGTACAGCATCACTTACGAGACATGGCCCCCCAATCGTTTGCCTTGTACACTGTTAGCTAGACAGTAATTCCCTGCAGGTGCTAACATACCTTGAGTTTCGCCATCAATGTCTTCATCACGTGAAGGAATTCTCCTGCAGCCCGGTGGGTGACGACTTGTTGGTCAAGACATTTCTTCAATGCCGGAAAGAGTTGGTAAAATTCTCTGGATTCAATGACAGGCCTGCAAAGAAAATGAGCCTCGTATTTCCTACATATTGTTTCCAGAGCATACCAAGGGATGATGGACAGTCTTCCAGCGTGAAGACAGCTGATGAAATTCGCCTCTTGTTCATCCTGCACAATCTTCTGGAATTTTAGAGAGAACCTAGGAGTCAGATAAGCCATCGACGAATAAATCATGAACAGGTGATAACTTGCTCTCTGCCTATTTCGTCCTGATCAGCTTCCACAACATCCTAGTAACGGCCGTCAAAACTTTGAATGCTTTAGAGCATACTTTCCATATACCTTGATAATGATCACCAGTGTTGACTGGAACAACGATGGGTTTGCTTTTGGGTCTAAGACAGTTGCACTAGACTGGAACGATTGGAAGAGGCCCGTGATGTCACGACTGAGTGCGAAGTTGTTCCGAAACAGAACCTGCAACGAGGGTCACAGATGTGGACACCTGAAAAGCTACGAACAAACCAGATTCGAGATCGCTGTGTTGAACAGCACCAGTAATGTGTCTTCTTGTGCTGATCGCTCAATGCTATGAACACCTAGACAGAAATCAACAAACAGCTTATCCTAACATCAGTTAGGTGTGACTACCTTCGAAGTCAAGAGCTACAATTAGCTCCTTCTCTGTTGGGGTGACTGACATCCATACGCCCTCAGTTGTGCGCATCGCTGACCCTGCAAATGATGTATCCACAAGATGATTCAATGCATAGCTCTTGCCAACAGATTGCTCTCCCATGGACGACACCACCTTGACAGGCTTAATGCATTGTGAGCCCAGCACTAGTAACTTCGCAATGCACAAAAATTTACCTTGGTAGACATATAGGACTGGAAGAGTGATTCATACCATCCGAATGAAATGCTATCGACAATACGGTTTACATCTGCACCCAATAGTGACTTCTCCAATTCCGGCGAATCCATACCATCTTTGAGAGGGATAAAGCGATTATCTCTTGTCACTGCGATATGAATCGGGATGAGGCACAGCAGATCCACTATCCATTCGCCTGCACGGTACTGCGAGGCATTCCATTGCCTAGCGCCGCATAGGTCCTGCACGAAAACAGAAAATCTATTAGCAGAGACTTTGATGGACTTGAGGACGTTGCTAGTGGGTTTTTTAGATGTGCGCTCGAAATTGCGGATCATCCGGGTAAAGTACGGGGCGAACTTGTCAAAGTCACGGTCTGTGACAAACATGAGACCCTTTTGGCTTCGGAGACTGGCAGAGGATATTGTTTCTCGTTGTACCGCCGCAAGAACCGGGAAGCGGATCCACACATCCGAATGACAGTCGATTAAACAATTATTTGCTGTTGTGTTTTTTGTGCGCTTGTTGCCACTGTTAAACTTTTCTCGGAAGGTGAATTCCGTCATTCGTCGAGTGATGTCGAGTGCATAAGACTGCAAACAATGATCTGAGAAGTCCAAGCTTAACAGGTGGACTGCGGTCCGCAGGATTAGTGACGTAACCACGAAGGGTTCACCGACAAGGTGAGGCAAGTCTAGCTCGATACCGTCCGTCGATCCGAAGGATGTCCAGTGGTATGCAATTATCTTAAGGTTTGGCCCATGCTCATATGAGACCAATAGGCACGACCCATCAGGTGTAGAGTGGACGCTGGATGGAATTTGATCAAGGTCCAGTGTGGCGGGTCTGTTCCAAGTGAAGAACTATTCATCGACAAAGAAAAGATGAACCAACCGAAACTGTAGAGTAACCAGAGAAAATATCCTGGCTTGTAGGTGGGAATCCACAAGGAGAATTTCTTCGGTTCCAGAAATGGAACATGCGTGATGGATGAAAGGTCTTTCGGGGTACCATGAATTCAGAGGGATTGAACTCCCCACAGCTCGAAAACGTAGTGTATCATCGAATTCGAAAACATTCAAGACAAGCTGTGCGCGAGCCGTATTATCATTATCTTCTGAGTCGAAGAAACGGGCTTACTTTATCCGACGACACGACAACCAGCATCTTCCGTAATTCGTCGAAGACCAGGATAAATTCGCGACCAATTTTGTCCCGCCGGAGTTTCTTATAGTGGTTACGTTTGATAGCACTATCTATTGCAGGGAGACGATCCAGAACCACAAATAGATCACCAGATGGGTTCATAACAACCAAAAGGAGTTTCTCTTCTTGCAACAACTGTGCTCGACTGCGCAATATAAGTGTGAATGGATCATCAAGAAAATATTGACAACACCTACATGATCGACAACCCCAGCGGTAAACAAAACGAATGTGTGGATGTAAAACGAGGTGAAGGGATGGAGGACGGATCAAGGCGCAAGTTATGCGTGTCTTGTTCGCTAAGTCTCATAGGATAAATGGTGAAGCGCATCATGGGATCCGTTTGAGTTTCCTGAAAGCCCTTGAGTCGATAAGATGGCCGATGGCTTTGAAATGATTCCACAGCATCGATACCTAGCGTATTCCTATAGCCAGTTACGTTTAACTGGTTTTGTCGTTGATTTGATTCACTTACACATAGCCATCTTGGTTTGATGCGTGATTGACTTTGTGGATGAACTGCGACCGTAGTTTACGTTGCTGTTCCTCCTCGAAACTCCTGATCTCAGCGTCGATCTCGGCTATCTTCTGTTCTTCTTGCTTGCGTCTGGCAATTGACACTATTTTTTTCACCAGATGCGAAATGGTGGACTCCAGAGAAGACATAGCCATCTTCTCAGCCTCCTCCGCAAGTGGGCTTAATACGGAACTCTGCACAATTTCCCTCTTAACGATGTCTGATAAGAATTGGCTGTCGGTGATGTTTCGGGTTGCCTTCTGAGATTCTCTGATGGCCTCTTGCATAGTGGTAACAACGTAGCCGTCATCTTTACCTTTGGGGATGAAGCGAGACACCAAGGACGAGGCCAATTGAAAAAGACCCCCCGTTGTCTTTTTCGATGCACCACCACCTTGGAGAATCGCGTCAAGAAATGCTCTCGCCCCTTGAAGGTCTCCCTCAACCACAGCACTTAAGAGCTGTTCGCGGATTGGACTGTCCAAATACGTCGTTCTGGATGCGAGCATCACGAAATGGCAAATTTTATCTTTTGCATTTCGAAACTTTGGATCCAAATTCGAAGTGCACTTCTTTAAGCCCTGCTCCAAGTCTCGAGCAGCGTTGGGGTATAGCAAAGCGACTGGCTGACAAGGCGCTGCAGACAATTGATAATGCTATCTTCCACATGTATACAGAATTCTCCATACCTGCAGTGTCTTCAGGTTGTGTATCAGTATATGGAAAAGCAGCTTGGTCGAGGGAACTATTGAAGGGGTAGTATTAAGGCTGGAAGCACTCTAATCCAGACAAGAACCTACGGATATAGCTGCAGAATTTCTTTGACGACAGCCTCATGAACGGTACACTGAATGCCTGTGGAATCGTGAGCTACTTTGGCCTTGGCCTTGCTCTGCTCTGCTTCAAACTGTTCCGTGTACGACACATGAATGTCTTTTGACTGACGCTCCCAGCCATTACATAGCTCGGGAAAGCGCTTCTTGAGGCCAACACGAACAAGGATCTTCAATTCCTCAGCACTAAGCGATTCACTGATACGTAGACGATGGGTTTTTCTGGAACAGTAGATAGATTAGGGTCAACGAAAACCGCAACCAAAAGGAAGAAGGCACATACAGGTGGTCCGCTAGGCTCAATTCACTAAAAGAGTACTGCAGATCAGTCTTACGCTGCCCAGCCACGAACTTCGCGGTCATGAAGCCTTGCGTCGTTTCCCCCCAAAGTGGAAGTGACTTCGGTGGGACCTGGTGGGGCACACTCTCTTCTGCTGATTCTAGGAGAATGATATACTCGGAAGAAGCCTGCGTCAAAGATGATGCTCAACATTGGTCCGGAAGAAAGTGCTACACGTACTTTGAATCCCTTGCGAACCTTGATTGACTCTTCTTGATCAGTCGTTCTGTCCACGACACAGTTGATAATTCGGGTGTTACCAACGTCTCTATCGAGAGCACTATCGTCGTCGTCTCCATCTTGCTGTTTCCACACGATAGATTGTGCATGTTCCGGTGACATCAAGGCAACCACTTGATCGCACAACTTCGTTAAGTACCTGATATGTGCATTAAAACCCAAGAAAAGCTGCACTTGAACAATACACGCACCGCATGAACGTTGTACGATTGCGACTGACGGCGGATGGGGCCGAGTCACTCCATGTGTCTTGTTCTGGCCAATATATAAGAAAGATTTGTTCCGTCGGTCCAGTATGCTCTTCTGGTCGAAGAATGTATAGCCCAGAACGAAGAATTTTCTGCGTGTGGGGATCATTGTTATCTGCAAGAAGCTGTACTGCTCTAGAGTGAAATGTCTCAGAAGTAGGAATGCTGTAAACGACAATGGAACTAACATCATCTCATCAACAACATGGAGTTGCGACAGAAGGCGGACAATTTGCGACTTGCTACCATAGATCCCAATTGGCTTGATTCCGAGCTCGTCCAGCGCCTTAAAGTTTACCCTTGTGACGGATGAGTAAGCGCCGGGACAAATGCCATTGATAAACGCCTGAAATGGTGATTCAGAGATAACGACTTTGTCCACTGTTGCAGATTAATAGTCAACTCGAATTATCGAACGTGAGTGTAAGGCACTACCTAGTCCACCGCTACCTTGCTCGGCGATCAAATCGAGGATTCTGTAAAATCCTTTGATAGACCGGGCTAAATCGCTATCATCGCCATCGTCGAGATGCTCAATAGTTTCCCCCTGTCCAATACATAAGAATATAGGCAGTTTTTTTTTTACGAATGTACTCACCTCATAGCCAACCTGCACCTCAGTTTGCGGAGCCGATTCATATACACTTTCATCCGAAGAGATGACATCCTCGGCGCTCGGCATGGAGACGTCAAGACCACTAGGATTAGTTTGTTGAATCACACCCGTCGGTACTGTCGATACTATTTCTTCAGAAACGTTCACAATAGGAGTACTTGTGGTGCTCGTATCGGTTGAAAACCCGTCATCCATGTAAGGACTGTATGAGCGTATATAGCGTTCGAGCGCGGCATCCGACCTAGTATCCATAGTGGATGTCCTCATAGATAATGAGTCTGGACAACGTGTCAGTGGACAGCTACCAAATAACCCAGAGCATGAATATACCATCGACTCTACGATTCCCCCTGTCCTGAATGTTTGGAATGTACGATTTATCGTTCTCTTTGTCGAGCGAGTTAGGAGGCTCGAATAGGTCGTCCATACCATCAGCCTTGCGTTTTCCCTTGTCCCGAGTGCTTGGAGGGTTGTTTTCTATATCGAAGAGGTTAGGTGGCTTGAACGAGTCGTCCATGATGGTGATGGTAGCTGAGCGCTGAGGAAGACCCTTTATATAATTTCAATAAGTAACAAGGAGACAAAGATCACAGCAACTTCGTCCTATATTGGACGAGCTGTATAGGTTTGATATCAATGGCAACACCACGTGTTCGTCTTATCCCCAACAGACCAGGCTGGAATGGGCGACGTGGGGAGTTCCCCTGAGCTGTGATCCTTGTGACTCCTTTTCACTATATCCTTTCGAAGAACTTCAATTAATCTTCACAGGGGGTCTTCCGATCGATAAGGGATCAGTAAGCGCTCATCATGATGTGGCAGGCTGAGGCCTATCAAATACCATAGACCGTAGTCGTGCCAGTAACGGGCAGTCAACCAATAGCACGGGCGATCGTCACCTTTTGAACTTCACCGTTTGACGATGGCCACAAACTTTGAATTCGAGCCTCGTGGTTCACCCTTAACAACGATGTCGACGCCTCGGTCTCCATCCACCAAGCACGAGTCGGACATGGCTCGTAACGGATCCCAAGGCTCGTACACCCACACAAATCCACTAGCTGTGGAAGTCTTGCAGGGAAAAGAACGAGTCGTCTGCTTCCCTGGAACCAGTCAGTTCAGAGTACAAGGTGTCTCTGCATGTGGTCTTGCAGCTTTGAATTTTGCCCGGATTTCATTCCGGATAGCAGATAGTTGTCGCAGTCTGTTAGAAGCTCTGGACAGGATCGCATCGAGAGAGACAGTCGAGGTGAGTTTTCGAAGGGCTCGGCTACGAGCTTGCTCTCCCATTCTCACGAACATATACTGACTCATTGCACAGGAGGTCATTGCAATATGCGCAGGATGGTCGAGCGAACTACATCTCGAGGTCGAGGAGATCACCCAAATACCCCTTTTCGAACACACTTTGAAACACAGAAATACATCGTATGGCGAACCAAGGGCTAGCTATTTCAGGCAGATCTTACGGTAAGTATACTTCCCCCTTGTTACTTCTGGATTATGTACATTTATTCCTTAGAACCATGGAATTATTGCGGAAATCTGCAGCGGTGATCATCACTCGCCCACCCGAAATCATCGCCTGTGTTAAAGTCACAGACGCTAGCTCTGGGCAGAATGCCTACATTGTATTTGATTCCCATCCACGTCCATCACATCCCCAGGGTGCTGGCCTCATACTCAGCTCATCTCTGGAAAATACTGCAAAAATTCTGAGGGGTATTCTTCATGTCGATAAGGATTTGATATCATCGCCCGATTTACAATGGGAAGCCCAGCTACTCACAAACTGCTCGGGACATGTCTTCGTCGCAAAGAGAGAGACATTTGATGCAGACAAATCCACCCTCGAGTCTAGCCTGGCTGTCTTGGCTCTCTGTTCGGAAGTAAAGGAACTGAAACGACAGAACGATGCCCTCGCTTGCCAGAATGGAAAACTTGAGGAAGAAGTCGCTTCGCTCGAGAATGCCGTTCAACAAGAGAAACTTAAGTCCATAAGAGCAGCGACCTATACTACTCCATTAACCAGACATGACAATAAGCAAGATCGCCGTGGTTATACACAACCAAACGCCGTTGCTGGTCCGTCACGACTCCCCATCAATAGTCATGTCCCATCGTATAACGGCGCCAAGAGCATCTTTGCCGATAATCCACCTCCAGTGCCTACTACGAAGCCTACCACGTACGAGTTTGAAGATGATCTATTGGAGAAAATGCAATTCGATCTCCTCAAAGAAGAAAGCGAGGAGTCGACGATACAAAATTTAAACGCTGCATTGAAGTTGCAAAGGACCTTTGATGCCGAGGACGCAGCACTGCGTTATCAACAAGCAGAACTCACCACCTATTCGCGTGCCAAGGGCGTCTTCACTGGTAATCCACCTCCAGTGTTTGCTACAAGGTCTAGCATGTACGAGTCTGAAGACGATAGGCTGAAGAAAATGCAAATCAATCTGCTCAAAGAAGAAAGCAAGGAGATACGAAATTTACACGCTGCATTGAAGTTTCAGAGGACCTTTGATGCCGAGGACGCAGTGCTGCGTTCTCAACAAGCAGAGCTCGCAACCCATTTGCAGAGGAAGTTCGATTGTGGCATATGTCTCGAGGAACTTCCCGAGGATGACTCTGCAAGGGTGGATGGCTGTGGTCACATGATGTGCCGGAGTTGTATGAGAGGCTTTATTACCGCCAAGATCGCAGAGCACCGTTTTCCTATTCTTTGCCCGATTTGCACAGCGGGTGATGGTGGTCGTCCGGCGGCAGGTAAGCATCGCCCAGTTTGAAATGTGATCAACACGTAATGAAGGTACTCTACAGAAATTTCGGGTCTGCTCGTCGAACAGATTGGGGTCACGGAGGAAGAATACGGAATTTGGATAGAAATGGAACTTGCTCAATTTTCCATCTTATTGCACTGCCGAAAGTATGTGATCATATCGAGTCGATGCATTCGGGCACTAATGATAGATAGGTGCAACCGTTCCACATTTGTGGACCGAGATGATCACAACGATATGCCCAACCTCGTGTGCCCCTTACCTGATTGCGACCACATATGGTGCAAATCGTGTCACAGCAGCATCGAAATTGGAGGGCCAAAGCATTCTTGTGACGGGTCTTCTGAGCTGGATCACCTGATGAAGGAACAAGGATGGAAGTACTGTCCTAGTATGTCACTTTTCCGTTCTAGAAAACTTGTGCATGCTCACCAACTGTTTCCAAGACTGCAAAACTCCGATTCTAAAGGATCATGGGTGTAACCACATGACAGTATGTTCGCGGCATTCCATGTACCATATGCCATACTTATTCACGTCATTAGTGCATCGCTACGGGCTGCAACACTCACTTTTGCTATGTCTGTGGGGACCTTATCGTCCGCTCTGCCCTGAGGGACGAAATTAACAAGGCGGTCAGCGAACATTATTCATCGAAATGCCAGCTATTCTATGTGCCCGAGTAGAATATTAGACTTCCACCTAACATCGGGCCATACACAGCGCTAGTGAATCTGAATGTAGCGGGCTGTGGTACGAGAGCCATTGATGACTTGCTCCAATATATCTGCGTTGAATAGTACTTCCTATCTGAAGATCGATGACGAACACAACTCACAGATGAACCTTTCTTGCAACTTGTCCTTGCCAAAGAGTTGTGGGCGAATGTATGCCATGAGGACAGTTGTCACCTATAAATATCTCTAAAGGCCTCGACGCCCACACAACGCCTCAGCTATTATTCCGGACTCCCTAGGTACAGCACCCATACCTACAGTTCCCACCACACGGACTATTCAATACCCCATCTTTTACTTTTCTACAACACTACTTCAGACCCTCTCATCCATACCAGATCGCCGGGTGACAAACGTATGTACAAGAATCCCACGCTTTGCCTCAAGAGTCTCGTGCTAACCACTTTAGTATAAGGATCCTCGCTTAGTACCACAGAGTCCGAGTTGCATACTTGAAAATGTTTGGATACAACCAAACCATCATACCACCCTTTCACGTTCCTTGTCATGTTTGTCCCTCGTTTGAATCCCGGTGAGTGTTCCAGTCTCTTTCATCAACATACCTCTACGCACTTAACTTCGAGGTCCTTTTATGCAATGTTTCACTGATTTGTATCCCCCCTTCTTACCTGCAGTGTTGTGCATATGTACTAAAACTTACCCCCATTCTCCAAAGGTCCCTACCAGTCCGAAGTGCATCTTGCTGTCCACCCTCGTTGCGGGCCTCTCTTTGGGAACTATTCCGATGTGAATGCAGGTCTTGATATGGCAATGTATTCAACTATCGTCTCTTTTGGAGTGAGTTAACCTTTTACGGAATGTTCCGCTGTGAAAAGAGATTCTATTCGACTGAACTATACCACAGGACTCCTACACGGATGGTGGTAGACATGACGGAGGAAATCTCGCTCCAGCGGTGGTCGACCCACCGAACCCCTTTGCAGGTGGGCGCTCCACAAATGGTAAGCTTTGGGTCGAGCACCTCGCAGATAGTGTCGGAGCTCAGCTTATGGACTATGCGGTGGGTTCGACTTCAGTGCATTGCATTTTCAGTTCGGAAGTAGCTTGAATCAAATTCTAGTGGTCGAGTGCTGTGACCAACATTACCTTGTGGCCGGATAACCCCCTTCCGAGGGACTTTAGCATGCAAAGTGAGGGATAGGACTCTCTGCATGTGATGATATTCATAGGATGGCATGGCATTTAGCGACACTATTCCTTGAGCAGTCACACCAGCTTGACCCAGAAACGACTCTTTACACCGTATTTTTTGGGATAAAGTCAGCTATTTGTCTGCTTATACATACTATTCGCTAACGGACTTCACAGTGACTGGGAAGACTCATTCAGTACATGTCCAGTACTATCGTTGTCACGTATGTATGACTGATGTACCTCGAAACAGTTGATGGAGATCACCTTCCACAAGCAGCCGAAGACCTTCTCGATCAAATAACCCTTCTCTCCCAACCCCCAACAAACGCTCGCAACTTTCTTGTGACTGACGTCTATGGACGCGGCGAGCATAATGAATGGGGCGAAGCATGGGTACAAACTATCTTTGACGGGCTTGCGGAGCTCCATCGGTCACTCCCTCTTTTGAATGTTGCATTTGCCAACTTTGCAACGATCTGGGATGGTGTACTTGGTCCTGATCCTGGTTATAAGGCCTTCGGCTACGTTAGTACGGATGCCTGTAGCCCGGGGCCTACGACTGCTACTGAATGTTCAGACCCTGACCATTATTTCTATTGGTTTTATGGGTGAGTTTGGCATTTTTGCCTGCTAGTCGTGGGAGTGATTCTAACAGCTCCGGAACGCAGTCACCCATCTGCAGTGACACACCGGATTATGGCCGATTATGTCAATGAGGTCTTGGAATGGTGCCGCGTCCTCTAACATCTTGTATACCCCCGGAACCAAGCTGGGGCAAATAATAAGTACCTTGGGCCTACATCTATAGCAACATTACGATACTCAATACTTACAAAACCGTCTCTTCACTTCATTGAACCCTAGATCGGTGTCCGTGCTCCTCTCAACCACCTTACCCAAATGCGATCCAACTTGCTACATACAATATCTGCCGATCCATGCGGTTTGTCGAAGAACTATGCCTTTTGGAGTGAGTTGGTATGAATTTTAATATCCCTAGCATAAGGAGGCAAGCGCTGGTTTCAGCATACAGCATGGATTTGGGAGAACATCATAATGCATTAATTCTAAAGCGTACCCCAAGGTGTTCACTTGGTTGCCCACTAGCTAATACCTTGGGATAGCTAAATATAGTAGACAGTTTCAACCGAGGGTATTATGATCTTATCGGCGTCAGCGCTAGTCCTTGTACATCGTGCGATAATTCCGAGAAACCTTGGAAGGTACGACTTTTAGAAGAAGAGTGAGGGGTTACAGTTACAGTTACACGAAAGACATTATCATGAATGCACCCACAAATGAGCTATTAGTGCAGATGAGAAAATGGACCGTAAGCAGCCAGTGACTATTGTGCGATCAATTAGAGCAGAACAACTCAGTAAGAGGGCGCGCTCAAGGAGAGTATAAATACATGGAGGGCATTATCCAGAGAATACTCATGACAAGTAGTCATCTATTGCAGTAGCCGCTTTCCCAGTCTAGAATACCTTTGATTACTTACCATCAACTGCACAACTGCGATTCTGAAGAAACACGGATGTAACCCACATGACAGTACGTTTGCGGCATTTCGTGTACCATGTGCTGTGCTTATTCACGTCGTTAGTGCATCACTCCGGGCTGCAACACTCACCTTTGTTATGTCTGTGGGGTCCTCATCGTCCATTCGGCCCTGAGGGACGTAGGGCGATCACTGAACACTATTAGACGAGATGCCAATTGTTCCAAATACCCAAGTCAGATATTAGACTTCTTCCACCTCATGGCATCGGCCCATACATAGCAGTGGTGTCGGATCTCAACGTGGAGGACTTCACAACGGGTTGTTGTAATGAGAATGGTTAATGACTTGCTTTGATATATTTGTATCGAAATCGCTGTCTGAAGAGATACGGTTGCCAGGAACAGTCCTTACAACTCGTCCGATAGTATTCCCAAGGATCCGAGGGCCAATGTATGCGAACACGCCAAGAGTATTGCATAGAGATGCATTCATCTTCAGGAAGACAGTGTCATCTTTGTTTTCTAAGTATCTCCGATGAAGGGTTGAGGCCTCAAGGAGGAACAAACGTGTTGTTATGTTATAACAACCTACAGGTGGTAATCCCCACATTAAGTTGCACTACTTGCCCTTTAGCCTCGTGCGTGCAACCGAGTCAAAGTTCAAGCGTTGCTAGCCTCTTGTTCCTTAAATTGTTTCGCCCACTGTAGTTCAAGTGAGTAGAGAACCAGAAGGACAATGAAAATCGTACCATCATGGAGGGAATTGGCCGGTCTGGTTTAATATACCTCACCTGGGGGGTACACATTTCATATCAACCAATCGTTTACAAAGGGAATCGATGGGACAACCCACCTCCCGTTCAGCACTGACGTTCCACACCCCATACGCAATGGCAAGTATGCCCATGAACGCGATAGCGGTGTTGCTCCGCCAGTTAGCAGGACGCGACCACCAGCCACCTGCAATTCCATTTGATGTCGGCGTTCATAACGGAAGAAAACGGTTCAGCACAGACGAACCTGCTGGTGACCAGACGTGCTTTGGATAGGGATAGCGTGCTCCACCGCCCTAAGAAACAATAATCAGCTTTGAGTGCCAACAATGTCACACCGATACGTACCATTATGTTTGTGTTCTGCAGCTCGGAAGTCGTGGTGGCAAGGCTTGGAAGAAACCCTAACCTTAGGCCGTGGGAGAGGCTGCACCGCCACTTGACTTCAGTATTAATGTGATTATCTGGCATCAGGAGAGGAGGGTTGATCCGGATTGTTAATTCTTGCTATCGTTGGCGTTGTCATCTACCTCACGGTAACTCAGCTGTGGCAAAGCCGGTAGTTGAATTCCGCTGGTAACACTTTTATTGCCTTCCTGAACTCTGAAGCCTTGAAGACGACTAGTAACCAGTAGGCTCTAGCAGCGCATCGCACTCCTTGACGTGGATGTCGGAGAAATCCAAGTTCCATTCACAGATTTGCAGAGAGTTATACTAAGCACACGGACAGACAACGCTACCTCTGGAGCGGACAGAGACTTCTGAGGCTGCCTTCACACCCACACCTCGCAATCGGACGTCCTCGGGCCAGGACGATATATAAGACGAGCCCTCGCTACCCACATCCAAGTATTCCCAAGCCTATCTCTTGTAGCTAATTCTCGCGGATGTACATCCCTGTCACCTTGCTCTACCCTCTTCTTACATTTTATGGTTTTCACTCCCTGCTCTTCGAGGTGCTTCGGCACTTCCTTCCTCTGTTGTATCCTGGTGAGTGGTCCAGTCTCCCCAATCAGCACATTTCTGCGCATCTCCGGGAGATCCTTTCATACAACCCCTCACTGATTTGTGTCCCAACACCTTGTTCCCCGCACTTGTTGTTTGTATGTACTGAAACCTACCCCTTTTCACCAAAGGCACGTACAAGCCCGAAGTACATCTTGCTATCCAACCTCACTGTGGACCTCTCTCTGGGAACTTTTCCGATGTAAATGCAGGTCTTGATATGACTAAGTACAGAACGATCGTCTCTTTTGGGGTGCGTTAACCTTTCCCAGGATGTTCGCCTGTGGAAGAGTTCTACTAGACCTTTCTGTACTGCAGGACTCCTACACGGATGGTGGTAGGCATGATGGGGGATACCTTTCTCCAGCGGTAGTTATTCCGCCGAACGCCTTTGCAGGCGGGCGCTCCACAAATGGTAAGGTTTGGGTCGAGCATCTCGCGGATAGAATCGGAGCTAGGCTTATGGACTATGCGGTGAGCTCAACTTCAGTACGTTACATTTCGAGTGTGGTAGCTTGAATCACATTCTAGTGGTCGAGTGCTGTGACCAACATTACCCTGTGGCCAGATAATCCCTTTCCGAGGGACTTCATCATGCAAAGTAAGCGATAGGACTCTTCGCATGTGATGATATTCATAGGATAATATCGCATCTAGCGACACTATTCCTCGAGCAGTCGCATCATCTTGACCCAGAGACGACTCTTTATACCATATTTTTTGGAATAAAGTGGGCCACCTTTATCTATCTGCTTATACAAGTCGCTGACTGGCTTACAGTGACTGGGAAGATTCATTCAGTACACGCCCTTTCCTGCCATTATAGCGCACGCATGACTGATGTATCTCAAAACAGTCGATGGGAATAATCTCCTACAAGCAGCTGCAAGCCTACTCAGCCAAATAGCCCTACTCTCTCAACCCCCGACCAACGCTCGCAACTTTCTCGTGACTGACGTTTATGGACGTGGCAGGCACAACGACTGGGGCGAAGCATGGGTCCAAGCTATCTTTGACGGGCTAGTCGAGTTCCATACTCGATCATCGCCCCGCTTGAACGTAGCCTTCGCCAACTTTGCAACGATCTGGGATGGTGTGCTTGGTCCTGATCCGGGTTATGATGCTTTTGGGTACGTTAGTACGGAAGCCTGTAACCCGGGGATTACGACTGCAAATACGTGTTCAGACCCTGATCATTCTTTCTATTGGTTTTATGGGTGAGTATGGCACATTTACCCGCTGGCTGTGCGGGTGATTCTGACAGATTTGGCACGCCAGACACCCATCCGCAGTGACGAACCGGATTATGGCCGACTATGTGAATGAAGTCTTGGAGTGGTGTCGTGTCCCATAGCATCTTCTGTACCCGTCGAATCGGGCTGTGAGTTAAGACAGGACTTGTATTCCCTAGTTTTTGGTAAACATAATGCTGTCACGGGCTTACAGTGTTGATTGATCTAAATAGCTACCTGCTCTGATATCAGTGATCGCATTCACGCCTACGTGTATAGCGGCGTACTATGATGACAATACCAAACGATGCATTCATGTTGAAGGCTACTTAAATTTGAATCCTACACGCTTTTCTCGACTACCTGCCCACCTAACAACACCCAAATACAACCCACCACGGGCGCTATCTCCTAATTCGTGTACTTCCAACAAAGATATAAGTACCTCCCTCCCCTGTCCCTGTTGAGATCCGCCGTGTGCCCATCACCATCCTCGATCGTGCTAAGATACACTTGACCAATAGGTCTCCCATCGCCGTTGGGACGATAATGCGCATGGATATACCGATACAGGTCTTTCCCATCTCCCTTGGACAGATCATTCGCGCACAAATCCTCGACGTAGGTAGTGTGGAACGAAAAACCCCGCGCGGCGTCGTTGCGGCTGAACGTGTACTTCGGCTTTAAATAGACATATTGACCTTGTGGGATGTTAACAGTGCACGCAGTTTGGGCATGAACGTTTCGTGGAAAGACTTACCACCAAAGCCCTTGTTGATGTCTTCTTCACCGAGTGAACCGCTGGAATCACCATAGACAACTTCAACGGTGCGAACATAGTTAACCATGGTTGATGGATGGCGGGTTTGCTGAAGCACCCGATAACACAAGTGGATGTTTATAAAACAAGGATGTCTGCGTCTCGGTACTTTCCAGTACAGGCCAGTGGTAAACATATCATCCGAGGAAGCGGATAGGTATGACTATTGTCAGTACTCAGCATACGCCCCGGCACACGGCGATGATCGTAGTCCGAGAGCGCATCATTACACGTGCATGCAATCGTCCACTTGGAAAATGCAGAGGTCAGCTGTTGCAAAACGGAGAAATGTTGTGCGCCTGTAACATAGAAAAAGGGAGTGAGCGCTGATTCCAGCGTACATCGTGAATGGAGAGAACACCGCAATATGATAATACCCCTAGATGTTCTCCCGGTTGTCCACTAGCAAATAGCTTGGGGCTGTGAACTGTTGTCAAACGGGAAGTTTCAACCATAGGTACATCATAGTCTCATCAGCTTCTGCAATGGAAGAAGTCAAGGCTGGTACCTGTACAATGTGCTCTCATCAGCTTCTGTATCAGCGCTGGTCCTGAGGCATCCTGCGATCAATCGGACCAGAACAACTTGGAAGGGGCGCACGCCTCAGGGGAGAGTGAGGGGATATAAGTACACGGAAGACAGTGTCTAGAGAGCACCCACAAAGCAGTTATTTGTTAGGAGAAAACACATCGTAAGTGGCCAGTACCTCAGCTCAGTTCATACATATAGACATTATACAAACCCCAGGGCATGACCAATCCAGGCGAAGAGTGCAATGTAGAAGTTGACCAAATCGGATGGTCACAGGACTCCATCAGCGACACCTTCCAAGATGGGAGGGATGTCCAACAGGCCATCAACGCACTTCGTCGCCTCACCCACGAAGAGCGTGTAGCCATCGTCGCAACGTATCCACCTATCAGAGTGGTGCAGTTTGTAGACCAGGGATGGATTACGTTGGATAATCGGCGTCTCTTCTTGTTCAGAGCGGTCCTACTCCCTGGCACGCCAATTCGCGTGAGGGTTGCGACGTTACAAGAAGCAGAAGAGTTGAAGCGTAAGTTGACGACTGGAGACGAAGGTGCCACTATAGTTGTTCGTTCTAATCGACGAAACTGGCGATGAATCTGTGATGGGGTGGTGGAAAGATAAATCGGAACTCGGGTTGATTTGTATTTTGACCACTTACCAGTGTTGCTTCGAATGGCGATTTGAAACCCTCGAAAGTCAGTATGCCAGAGTATGTATAGTAGGTTATTGTGCCGTGTGTTGGATGCAACTTGTGATCGACTGGAATAGGGACGTACTCAGCACTGTAAGAGATGAACCACTTACCTAGGATGCATATTCACGAACCTCGGTAGTATCCACGAGAAGGTCAGCAACCAGCGAAGTATAGGTGGGAAAGCAAAAGGTCATAAATTAATGTCTTGCCCAACATTCGAGGGACTACGTAACAGCCTTCCCCATTCCCTTAACTATTATCATGATTCTATTATCCAGCCGCCCTCTGCATGCAAAATAAAAGGTCATTGGACCGTGTCGTCTGCGATATCTTGCATTCCGTAGATTGGTGGTATGCCATAGGGGTAATCGAAAGTCTTTTATTACATGAGGTCTCCAAATGCAGCAGCCAACTCGGGTCCACCTGATTCGCGGATACCCATCTCCCAATCTGAACAGTCATGAATAAAACGAATACGATGAGTCTGGTAGGGGAAGACGTACAGCTATAGATGATCGTAACCGCCATGAGAATTCCAGTTCCGCTACCAATTGCACCCATCATGTCTGCTGCTACAGAGAGGAGGCCAAGGATGGCACCACCAAATGCAGCAGCGGTCGGAATGATACGTTTGAGTTCTTTGTACATGGATCCTTCGCGGTGACCAGCCATAACCTGTTAATCCATTCAATCATTAGCACTCATCCTTTGCCAACAGCAAAGAGGAAACTTCGAACCATCTGTTGGTCCTTAAGTTGCTTGGCAACTTCTCTGGGGCCACTTCCAGAAACTTCGATCCAGGTCTTTGAGAAAAGAGCACAGGCTATTACGACGAACGCGACGTAGAGCAGTGTGTGGATGGGGTCGAGAAGAGCCTCTTTGATAGTATGGGGTGGAGACATGTAATATGCGATACCACTGACAGCACGGAGCTGAGGCGAGTCATCCAATGGCTGAGACATCGGTCACAATTGAGTAAGATAGTATAGATGACATTCACTAGAACCTACCTCCCAAATGCCCAGAAGCTTGACGAAGAAGTTGGACGGGAAGCGGCTCGCAAGCATTTGAGAGACGATGAATACGTTAGATGTGAGAGCAGATTGGAGCATGATGGGCATGTTGGACGTGTAGAACAGTTTGATAGGATATGAGCCTCGTTGGCCACGGAAGCGGTTGCTCTTGACAGGGATTTCGATGCGGAAGCCCTGCAAGTAGATGACCGCGGCGAATATGACAGCCGTCGCGAGCAAGTTCATGATGTTGGGCAGACGATCGCGCCAGAAAGCCTCACGGAGTGCGCGTCCTTTGTCGTTCCATGTGAAGAGAAGGTGGAAGAGTGCGACAATAGCACCTTCGAACTCGGGACCACGGCCAGTGTTGACGGTGGTGGGAGAGAATGCCTTCCAAATGATTGACTCGCAGATGTTGGTGGCAATGAAGAGTGAGATTCCAGAACCGAGACCATAACCCTTTTGCAACAACTCGTCGAGAAGGATGACGATGAGGGCAGCAGCCACCAACTGAATGATGAGCAAGAGACAGACACCAGCACCCAGTTCACTTGGTTGACCATATAAACCTGTGAGGACATGGGCAGTCGCCTGACCAAGAGAAATAATGAGTGCAAAAACTGCAAGGAGCGTTAGGGCAAAATATATTGGAATAAACATAGAACTCACGTTTTTGGGCTGCACCAAAGAGAGCACGATCCTCCTTCAAGCTAAAGTCAACTTCTATCAAGTTTGCACCGGCGAGGAGTTGCATGATCATTCCACTCGTGACAATTGGACTGATACCGAGTTCCATGAGTGTACCACGATTGGACGCGAGGATGACACGCATCCAGTAGAGTGGATCAGACGAATCGGAGGACATGATGCCATAGAGTGGGACTTGTGAGCAGACCAAGAAAATGAGAAGGGTAACTGCTGTCCATAGTAGTTTTTGGTTGAAGGGGACCTTTGCAGGACATGGATGAGCTGTGGGCGTGTCAAGTTGTGAGTGGGGACACACCTTGCGGTCTGGTGAAGACACCTCGGGGAGTAAGGGAAGGAATGGTCGGACAAGGTTCAAAAACCGGACTGAGTTGGACGCGTCAGAGACTTGCAAATGAACCAAGTGAAACAACTTACACCCGCTCATTTTTGTCTGAGACGAAAGAAGCGTTGGATTTGTGTTTTCAAGTTGCAAGCGGACAAGACGTGGCCAGTTGACAAACACGCACAAACATGGGCATAGCCACAGCATATGCTTCTCTGTACGCTGCCACCTGGCAATAGGCTCTTGTGTGGATTGGCTTAGGGAGATCACCTTGTAGCATTCGTCTCACTCTTACAAGTACTGCTAAAATGACGATCCCTAGACACTTTGATCTCGATGCCTATGTTATCCCCTGTGAGGACTATTGGCTACACTCCATCGTCTTTTGGATTCCCGAAACGTGGCGTGGATGACAGTCTGGCTGTACCAGAAAAGCAGTGGACAGGCCAATCATTATTCTTCGATGACACCACAGAACCTGCAGCATACCCTCGTTCACGTCCCCCGTCTACGGGACCCCTCTCTGGTCTTGTCAGTGGCATCGGCAGTGGGTCCCAGGGGATCAGCTGATAGTGGTTGTGGCTCTTTTTTGTTCAACTTGTTTCGCTTTTACTGAAGCGTTGCACGAGGGTTCTTCTCTATAACTGTGCATTTCTCGACACATGTCTCTCTGTGCACAAGATACGCCTATTTTCTTGTCTCGGTGTCGTCCATCCTACTAAACACCTCGGCATTGCGCAACGAAGCTACGACCAACGTACCTATACGTCCACGAAGCCACAGGGGTACTCCAGTTTGTATCAACGACTGTTGCCGCCCGGGAAACGGGCCACAGCAGAGCCCCAGCCATTCGGAGGAAGGGCTTAAAGTGTGCGCGAGCCTGGTATAGAAAAACGTCGACTTTACACGCGTGCTTTTGCAACCTTGGTGCCCGCGCACATGGTGAAGTCGCTACTGTATTCCTAAAAACTGCGCCTTTCCGACCAACTAGACGACTATATCTTCATCTCGCAGGCAGTATGACACGTACATCGATAAGAGTACTCGCATCGAATCTTCGGGATCCTTTGTTGGCTCCTGAACATCTTGTGTTTCTCTGTCAAATCACATACCCGTATGCCCTGTTCTTGCGGCTTACATCGAACAACATACATATGTGCACGACCTCGACCTCATGCAGGCATCTTAGGTGGTGCTGTACTTCGAACCGTCCAAGATGATCTATCTGGCTTGCACACAGCCGGGTTTAAGTGTCAAGTTGACGAGGACAAGCAGAACTTCTTCACGGTGGAGAACAATGTGAGGTTTCGTACTGATTCCTCGATGCGCATGCTTCCAGGATTGTTGATGGATCTTGAGATCTTGATCACTCGAAGGACAAATTGCTGACTAGAATATTCTCTGAGGGAGATCAACTGGGAGACATGATGGTTGGTCAGCTGTGTTTTATCTTAGATAAGAGTTCACAACACACTCAGAATGGACATCTAGTGCATACCATCTCTCCCAATCTTATGTATGAAATCTGTTGTAATCAGGTTAGAAGTACATGCCACTACTTGAGACATTAAGCAGAGGAAGACTGGTTAACAAAAATTCATAGAACATTTCTCAATTGCATACTGGTACAGTAATATCATGAGACATATGATTTCCACTACTTTCCTAAATAACACTGCTGCCACACATCTCCATGAACCATCTGACTTAGGTCAAACTCTGGACCACCCCTTGGTATCACCAGTACATTTCTGGGAGAGTAACATCCTGTTTGGAAGGATGCTGGAATCCAGAACAATAGTTGTTCACATGGCCCTACAACCCAACCATGGCAGTCTAAGCTGATCAGGTCTCTTGGGTCACATGATTTAGTAGCAATTTCCACCCCTTCAAATAACCTGTCCACATTGCACAAGGCATGAGACTCTGTGGATGAAAAGCAGATCAAGGGCATGGCTGAAGAATTATCTGGACAAAGATAGAAAATAAGTTTCAATGAAATTGGACAAAAACTAGTTTACTTACCATCATGACTGACATCCCAGACTCGAATCATATTATCCAGTGACCCTGAAGCCACTTTCTGGCTATCTGGTGAGAATACAACTGATAAGACTGGACCAGTATGGCCTTGCAATATACAGTATGCTTGAAACTGAGTGTGTATATCCCAAAGGCAGATGGTGAAGTCAATAGAGCCTGACATGATCCATCTGCCATCAGGAGAGAATGCAACTGAAGAAATGCTATTGTCATGCACTCTGAATGGTCCATCTATTTGGGAGCCTGTTACTATATCCCAAAGACAGACAGACTTGTCATCTGATCCTGACACAATCCACCTATTGTCAGGGGAGACAGCAACTGAAGACACTTGATCAGTGTGCCCTGTGAGAGGACTCCCAATCTGAGAGCCAGAATCTGCACTCCACATACAGACAGTATTGTCCTTTGATCCTGACACAATCAACCTCCCATCAGGAGAGAAGGCAACTGAATTAACAGCAGCAGTGTGCCCTGAAAAAAGACATATCTGTGACCCATCATGTGCATCCCAAAGTTGTAATGTCTGATCTTCTGATCCAGAAATAATCCACCTTCCATCAGGAGAGTAGGCAACTGAGTAAACACTCCCAGTGTGTCCAGAAATGACATGCATCTGAGAGACAGTGTGTTCATCCCAAATGCAAACACTCCTATCCCTTGAGCCTGACACAATGTGCCTTCCATCTGGGGAGAATGCTACTGACTGCACTATGTCAGTGTGCCCTTTGAATGGTTCACCAACCTGAACACCATTTTTTGCATCCCAAAGATAGATAAGATGATTCATTGAGGCTGACACAATCCTTGTTCCATCAGGAGAGAAAGCAACTGATGTAACAGCACTGATGTCTTCCTCAAGAGGGGTGGTGGTCAATGAAGTAGCATGTGCATCCCAAAGATAGACAGTTTTGTCTACTGATCCTGATGCAATCCATCTTCCATCAGGAGAGAAGGCCACTGAAAAAACACTGTTGCTATGACCTTTCATAAGATGAATCTGAGAGCCAGATTGAATATCTAAAAGATGAATAGTAGGGTCACCAGAACCTGCTGCAATCAATTTTCCATCTGGGGAGAAGGCAACAGAAAAAACATCATGAAGATGCCCTTTGTAGAGGCTACCAATCTGAGAGCCCAGATGGACATCCCAAAGACAAACAGTTTTATCACTTGAACCTGAGACAATCTGCCTGCCATCAGGAGAGAAGGCAACTGAAAAAACTCTACCAGTGTGTCCTTCAAAGGGACTGCCTATCTGTAAACTAGTATGTGCATCCCACAGGCAGAGAGTCATGTCATCAGAGCCTGACACAATCAACTTGCCATCAGGGGAGAAGGCAACTGATGAAACACCACCAGTGTGCCCTCTAAGTGGACTCCCTATCAGTGCACTAGTATGTGCATCCCAGAGGCAGACAGTTTTGTCACCTGACCCTGACACAATCCACTTGCCATCAGGGGAAAAGGCAACTGAACTAACATAATCAGAATGTCCATCAATGCAATAAATCTGAGAACCAGTGAGTGCTTCCCAGACACAGATAGTATTATCTCCTGATCCTGACACAATCCACTTTCCATCTGGAGAGAAGCCAACTGAGAGAACAGCTGAAGTGTGACCTTTCAAAGGACTCCCTAGCTTGGTACCAGTGTGCACATCCCAAAGACAAATAGTACTGTCCCATGAACAAGATGCAAGCAACTTGCCATCAGGGGAGAATGCAACTGATGTGACAGGCCCATTGTGTCCTATAAGAGCCTGATATATTGGCCAGTCCTGCTGTTGACCAGACACAACTTGGGGGAGGTTTGAGAACTTGTGGATAAACTTGGTTGACATCACTGATTTCATGGGAGAGAATGGTAGTGCAGACAGATATAAATGAGGTGTGCTTGTGGAGATTGCACCTCCAAACATCTGAATGAACTTGATACCATCAATTGCAATAACACACAAATCCTCATATCCCTCTTGATTCTGAAAAATTACAAAGTTAGATGTAGAGTATGAGTGACCATACTATATCTACTTACCTGGGCCCATTTTTCCATGCCCTCAAGAGAAGTGAGGACAGTACCAACAGACTTGAGAAGGCTAAGTGCCTCAATCCAGAAGAGTATATGTTCACTCCCACAAAATGCTCTCAGCTCCTCTGCAAGGCCAGTATTGAATGGTGTCTTCTGCATGTGGTTGGCCCAAAACTGACATGCATATGACAAGTGAGGCGGGATGCATGCTTTCACCCGTTCCTCCAGGTTGACCACATCGGAATCTCGCCAGTATGAACTCTCCAAACCACAGATGTTAAACCGGAGGTCTTGACGCATGACCCGGATGGAGGCAAGTGACAAGTCAAGTTCAGCCTCGGCCTTGGCAATATAGAAGTCTCCGCTCAGAGAGGGATTAGTGAGAAAGTCGTAGAACGATGCGTGCAGTGGGAAAATAGGGGTTTTTTGATCAGTTGTCCCACTTAGCAGTGCACCCATAAACTCCAGGACTTCTTCAACATCAGAAGGCTCCTCTCCGCTTTGGAAATGTCGGCGCATCGCATTCAGTGATCCTATGGGAAGTGGTTCCGCTGTCCACATAACTTGTCGCATGACAGACCGGAATTGCGCACGAGCATCCTCCGAGTCGTGAACTATATCGCTCAGTATGTCGTAATACATGTCGTCCAAGAGGGCAGAGCCTTTGCCTTGACGATGGGTGACGAGCATGTTGAAGCGCTGCTTGGCATTGACCCCATCTTGGCGGGGCTTGATGAACTCGCATGCTAGACGAGCCCACTCAAAAAGCCCATCAGACATAACCGCAAGTTGTGAGACTTCTGTGTCGTTGAAAGCGGAACGTAAGACTCGTAGTTCGTTCCTGGTATACAAACTAATATCCCGCTCAGTGGTTGAAGCGTCGAGATCATCAAGGGACCTGGCCTTGATATGTGCGACACCATGAAGTGCATCACAGATGTCAGGTAGGGGTCGGGAAGTAAGGAATATGCGCAAGTTTTGAGGACGGCCGAGATCCTTTGATGCGAGGATGCGAAGGATATCCTTACGACTGTTGTCATTGCCGCTTTCATCCAAGGCATCGATGACAATTACGAGATTCCCGACAACGTCCCCAGCGACTTTCAACAAAGGTTCTAGGATGAACATGCGCCACTGCAACTCGATGTCGACCGTATTCGTCAGCGAAAGATCCTTAGAAACGATATCAATTAATACTTGTCGCAATAACGGGTTACAGCTGGCCAGGTCGCCCGCGATAGTGATGAACATCTTCTCATGTCGGCGCTCGGCTTGACGGTCACGAGTGAAACAGAAACAGGACCCGAGCCCACCGAGGTCCTTGGCCCATGCAGCGACGGTGTGCGCAATGGCCGATTTCCCCTTCCCTGCTTGGCCAGACAGCCAGAACACACGTGGCGCATCAACATCCCGGTTATTAATCCAGTCCACAACCTCATTGAGGATTTCTACTCTCGTGCCTTCCAAACATTTCTTCGACGTGTCGAGTCCAGCACTGGCAGCGTATGGCATGTCATCGAGCGCCATAGTATCTTCTATATCAAGCGTAGTGAAATTCATATCTGTAGTAATCTGTAATCAGAAAGCGGGCTTACCAAATTCCTCCAAGTCTTTGATGATTTGATGGGCGGCAATGTAAGTTTGGTGGATAGAAGCAGGGATTTCTTTGAGACGGCTATCCTGAAGACGATCACGAAAGTGCTGCATAAGCCCGTCCAGCACTTCGGTGTACTTAGTTACAGTAGCGTCCGTTTCCAACTCGACGTCCTTGCATATTCTGAGCCCTGCGACGAAATCCTGAGTCAAAAGTGATGAAGTAGGATCAGCTGACATACAGAAGACCTTCATTTGGGAATAGTTGTTGATAAAACGCCCACAGTCGAGGATCTGGTCTGCCATGGCCTGCATGATGTCCTGCATCGAAACAAGTTTAGACAACCTGCCACCCTCCGTGATGAAGTTGTAGAATCCGCTAATCTTGACGAGGAGAGCATCGATGGATGCATCTCGATTGACTTGTGTAATTATGACCTGTCCGCAGACACATCAATCACTGCGCACCGTCAAAAAGTGGTATACGCATTACCTGAGAAGCCCAGGACAGCACTCCTAGGGCCATCTTAGCGTATGGGTGAACCTACGATACGTATGAGTATTACATCCTCTGCAGTCGACAAGACCCACATCAGAAATGGTAGTTGCAACTATACTGAAAGCCTTGAGCGTATGCAAATGAGTAGCATTAAAAGCACCGATCTGGTCTAGAGCGGCGTTCGCCTTGTCGACAACGCCAGTGTACGTGGCTGTGGTATCTGGTGCGCTATGGAGTTGTACGCTCCCCTGTGCTTCCTTCAATGTTTTAGAAGTGGTCAATTGTTCTCCTATTTCATCCTGTCACCACCTGAAGTCAACCAGCGATGCGATGCATCCACTAAATACATACCGTCCCAGTCGGTCCTGCCTTATCTCCCTGTTGGACACAATGAGAAAGTGAAATTCCAAAAAATAGACCTTTTCCCGAACCATGTTATGCTTGTGAGTGCCATCAGCAGCGATAACGGGCACTCCGGTAATTTGGATCTCGGCCTCCTTCCCTCCACTGGTTTGCTCGATCCTGTCCGCTTGTCCAACCTGCCCAGAGCGCGGCAGATGGTCAGTATACTGTATCCCCGATCCAAAACTCCCCAAAGGATATACCTCTGCTTGCAAAGTAGGTGATCCACTCGGGTTTCCATGCTAATCAAGGAGATTAGATAGGCAGGATGAATAACTTGACAACAGCATACTACATTTTCCTTCTTTTTATCCTTTCTCTCTGAGGGTGATGTAAGGGAAGAGTCGTGAAGCTGTCATACTGTCAATATCAGATTCTGTGGTGTATTGATTCCAACATGCCTCTTGGTTAAACTGATTCGATATATCTCCTGTGACAGGCTGTCCACGAGAAAGCCCTTGAGAAGTCTCTGGTTGAACTGTGTCCTGACAAAGGGGGAATGCATCAGCAGCACGCTGTGCAGTAGAAGCGCCCACATACTTGGGTGCCAGCCACGGAAGATGGCGTTGTAGCAGGTGGAGATTCACTGTTCTGTTACAAGTAAGAAGTATTTGTGGCTTTTCGAACAAAGTCCCACCATATTGACTCTGAGTGTGTTGCGATCTTGTCAAAGTCTTGTTCTAAGTCGCCACAGGACAGGAGTTTGCGGGGTGATCATGTCAGTATGTACTTATTTGTCTCTTGTTACCATGCGCCACCATGTACTCGACTTCCGTGCATAAATATGGTACATACGTCTCGCGTTCTTCCTCCTTATGCTAATATTTACTTTGGATGCCCAGCATATCATGCTACAGAACTCGAGATATGTAAGTTACTCCATGATAATCACATAGAACAATGACGATAGTGTGCTGTAATCGCAGATGAAACAACGAATGGTATTGGGGATCTTGCAATCTGTTTACCACACTTGTAACAGAAGTGCGAGTTGCATCCAGGCGTCACACACTGATCACCGCATCAATCAACCTCAGTCACTACTCCCGACGTGCAAATGAAACAACTTACTGTCATGTGGTTGCATCCTCCCGTTTTCTGCACAGGAGTCTTGCATCCTGCTCATCATGATTGTCAGCTACACCACTATCCAACAGACCTCATCACGTACTTGGACAGTGCTTCCAACCCATCTGCTTCACCAGGTGTTTCAGTTCCGACGAGCCATCGCATGTGTGCTTGGGTCCATTTGACGTAATCTCTTGCTGGCAGTTTTTGCACCAGGTATGAAAACAACCCGGGAAGGGACACGTCATCTTGTCCAGGTTATCATAATCGCTCTTGTCTACAAATGCTGACCGACTACACCTATGTAGTAGTCATGTGAGCACTGTCCGCGGTCATGTGTAAGTGCGCTCACTTGCGACAATGTACTTGGATGGATAACTGTGCCATCTCCAACTCTGTCCAAACAGCATGCTCACCCTCCGTCATATCCAATTGCTGCACCAAGGCACCCGAAATTGCTGGAAAGAGCTATGTTAGGTATCTTGAAACTAATACGGGAATACATACGCGAGGGGTTCGCATTCTTTCGATCGGTCATACACAACGGGCAAAACACGGGAAACCGCCGTTCATTAATCTTGGCACAAACGTGTCCTGTGATACAGGTCATACAAAACCCATGTTGGCATGGGTCAAGATGAACGCCGAGAAGGACTGGCACGTTGTCGAAGCAGACACCGCATTCGAACTCCTCTTCTTCATTCTTGTCATCACTACTATCTTCGCCCTCATCTTCGTCGCTATCGGAATTCTCGATCAAAGTAAGCGATGTGTTGGAATGGTTATCAAGGAAGAATATCCGCGCGTGTCTCTTCGTCTGCTCATATGGTATGAAGCTTGCTGCGCGGGCTAGGAATGACCGGGGGCCAGAAAACGCCCTTGAAGGACCCGCCTCTGTCTGATTACCGTTTTCCTTGCGTCTTCCCAATCTACTTGATCGTCCTTTGTACCCTTGGTCTCCGACGGAAGATGTACCTGAGTTCTGGTCACCTTCATCACGCGTAGGGTGCGCCGCATCGACCCAAGACCTTAGCAACGCCATGCTCTCCGCAACACCAGCCCTTACACCTTCCTTGGAAGAGTTCGCAGATACGCCTGGCGAAAGCATGTGGATCGCACAACTCGACGTCAGTTGCGCTTGCCATTGCAGGTCGCGCGAAAGGAGACGATTGTCTATGGGCAATATCCCAGACATACGGCCGACCGTCTCTTCAAAGGAGGTGTTCAGGACGAGGTTAAGGTCCGATGTGGGACTTTGGTCTGGTCGGAGGTCCATAACGAGGAAGATGTTGGTGGTCCATGTAGGTATCTTCATACACAAGGTTATGTTTGGTGTGCGATTGACGATCATGGCTGTCGCGCTTTTGCAGCTTTGCATCTCTCTATTCAAAAGTCGTGTTCAGCAGTGACCTACCATCATGTTTTCTGCCGTACCGGAGAGCCAATTTGAGCTGCATGACGCTAGGTGGACCATACTTGGTCTTGTCAAGTTTGAAGTTGTTCTTGAACACAGGCAAGTGGTATAGTTCAGTAATGTCAAGTTGCGCGTCACTTGTCCACTGGTCGCAGATCGAGACCACGTCCTGAAATGATTGGCTTAGAAGATCACTTCTAGTGCATATAGTTATGACTGCCTACCTCGACAAAAGTGCGCTTTGCAATTCGTTCGAAAAAGGTGTCTATGCGCCCTTTGGCTGCTCGTTCTTGCTGAAACGCTGCCTTTGCGAAGTTTAGCGCAAACAGAGAACGGGCAGTCGTGTTTCCTCCAATGGGACCGTGTAAGCTAGCCAAAGGGATGATCTGCTCTTTTCCAGAAAGAACGTCGTTGATGAATCCGTTAGCACCAGGTGCTAGTGGATGAAAAGCCCGCATTGAATACGAGGACAAGATACACAAACACTGAAAGACGTGTTGTAGGGTGTCGAATAAGCTCAGCGCCATTCGTCAATGAAGCAGTCGTGCGATTGCAGCGTGGCTGGCTGGAATTGTGGTACCAATGGAACTTGTCCACTGTAACGGAACATTTACTACAGCTTTTTTACAGTTAGACATATTACACGGAGGTTCCCCTTTCGGACGCCTCGAGGTATGCAGCCATCAACACGTCTGCTGAAACCCTATGGATATCCATTGCAGTGACCGACACTGTAAGAGTACAAGAACACCAAAAATATCAAATTTCCTCCAGATCTAGGTTCGCTCCTAATGACATGTATGTGGGGCAGAGTGGCGGCTACCAGATACGACAGTTGCGAAAATGTTCCGCCTTTCCGGCTGCAATCTCGCTGGGGATGGCTGTCCTATTAATCGTGACACCACACCCATAACAGAAATGAGTGTTGCATCCGGGCGCAACGCACTAGGGGCAGTCCACTAGTAGTAAGAGAGAAGCCGTCGCAACGTGTTCATCTCGACTCACCGACATATGATTGCAGCCACTCAGTTTTTGGATAGGGGTCTTGCAATCTGACGATGTTAAAGGATGCCAAAATACATTTGAGGAGATGGCGTACTTGGACAAAATTTCCATCCTTCTTGTTGTACGAGATGGTCGAGTTCTTTTGATCCGTCACAAGAATGTTCGGGACCACCGGGCTCCACGGACTGTTGACACTTCCTGCACCACACGTGGTCACAGCCAAGGACGGGACATTGTATGCGTTCCGTCGCTTCTATATCATTTCTGTCGACGAAAGCGGTCTGGTTGCATCTATGTATCGTGGACATCAGTTTCTAACCTAGTGAGTTAGCATGAACTTAACTTGCGACACTGTATCAAGGTAGAGAATTGGGCCATTTCCATCTCAACCCATGTTTCATATTGTTCCTCGGAGACTCCGAGAAGCTGAACAAGGAGTCCCGTAATCACTAGTGACATCATCATGTATTAGTGTATTCGAAAAGGATAGGGGATGATACACACTGCTGGGATTGGGGTTTCCATGGTCTGCCATGCAAACTGGGCAAAGCACAGGGAAGCGATGCTCATTGATCTTCGCAGACACGTGGCCGCGTGCGCAATCTCTGCATATTTCATGTCCACACGGGTCGATGCGTACAACATCGTCCTCCGGGAAGTCGTCCAAGCAGACGCCACAATGATACTGGCGTTGAGCAGTTTTAAGGAGTACATCCCTCTGTGCGATGAGCTCGCGGTTTTCGAGATCAAAACCTCGTTGCAGCTCAAGTGCAAGATTGAGATTCGGGTCACTATCCTTGGGAGTGGAAGTGACGCCTAGGTCAGTTCGCTTCGTGGATGACTGTGTGTTACGGGGGCGGTTAGACGATTGTACAGCTTCACTGTACAAGGGTCTGGATGCAATGGGCCTGCCGTTTTGGGGATCATAGTTTCGTTGCGGCTCAAGTGCAAGACTGAAATTGGGGTACCTGTCCTTGGAAGGGAAAGTAGCACCGGGGTTAATTTGCTTCATGGGTGACTGTACTAGGTGACGGGGACGACTAGACGGCTGTGCAGCTTCACTGTAGGAGGGCCTGGATGTAATAATCCTGCGATTTTCGAGATCATACGTCCGTTGCAGCTCAAGTGCAAGATTGAAATTGGGGTCATCATCGTTGGGAGTGGAAGTGGCACCAAGATCAGCTTTCTTCGTGGTCGACTGTGGGTAACGGGAGCGACTAAGTGGTTGTGCGGCTTCACTGTACAAGGGCCTGGTTGCAATGAGACTGCGGTTTTCATCGTATGTCCGTTGCAGTTCAAGTGCAAGATTGAAATTAGGGTCACTGCCCTTGGGAGTGAAAATGACACTAAGATCAGTCTGCTTCGTGGACGACTCTGAGTGATGGCGGCGATTAGACGGTTGTTCGGCTTCGTTGTACGAGGGCCTGGATGCACGACGACTCTGATGTTCGAGGTACCTTTGGGCGGCCTTTTCCTGCTCCTCTTGAAAGACTCCCTGTAGTTCTGTCACCCTTCTCTCTAGGTTTTGGCTCTTCGTTAGGAGAGAGCGGTTCTGCTGTTGCAGTTCTGCACGTTCAGCTTGCAGCTTAAGAAGGGACATGCTGGAAAAAAGGATGGAGCCTTCCGGATCACTGATGGCAGATGATTTAGGCACAAATACATAGCTAGAGCAATTCGACAGTAGTCTGGCTTGCCACTGGAGACTATCATTTTGAAGCGCCCGTTTGTCGGAAGGCATCAAGATACTAAGACGACGTGCTGTTTGTTCTATCGATTTGCTAAACGTCATGGCCAGCCCTTTAGGGTGGTCTGGTGAAGAACGGGGGTTAAAGACGACAAAGACGACATTGTTCTCGGGTTCAAAGAGTTTTAAGCACACTATGCTGTCGGGAGCACGGACGATTATGACCGCCACTGATGAATTTGTGTGCTGCATTTCTCTGCGGAAACGCATCAACACCTTAAAGATGGTCTACCAATCGAAGGGCGACTCACTGTAGCGTATCTCGAAAGTGCTGGACGGTGGGTTGTCCATATTTCGTGGACACTTGTTTGAGTGACCTTTCGAACATGGGTACTTGATATATGTCCTCGAAGTCAAGATGAAGCGTATCGCGCCACCGTCTGCAGATGGCTAATGATTCCTACAACCCAGATATCTCGATCGGATAGATACTCTGGATTGCAGGACGAGAAACGAACCTCGATTGTCTGGTTGGAAGCTAGTTTAGGAACGACATCCGCCAATACTGACTCTTTGGATTGTTCCACGATAGAAAATGCTGTCCGGATAAAAGTCAGTGCTGCCAAGTTGCAGATCGTAAGGTTCCTCTGAGGGACGATATCAGTGTCGGGGAACGAGATCGTATGTTCCATTCCGAGCCTCATATTATCCATGAGTCGGACGATGCTCGATTTCTCGGTGGCCATCTCTGGTTATCCGTGAGGGATGAGAAGAATGAGCCAAGTAGTCGAGCTCAGCCGCAGTCCTGCAGGGAGTGCGCCGGTAGCCCACAAGCTATCCTACGACCACGTTGTAATTTCTGTGAAGCTGCCATTCATCAATGTCTTACTTGCTTTCTTTTAAGCCACGTCCGGTACAAATACAAGGGCAAAGGGGTGGTTGTCGACTCGCGAGTAAGACTCCAATGGATTCCCACGCCGTTTGGCTGTGATACTCAAACGAGCATACCAGGAAAATCGCATGGCGTATACAAGTCAGGGTGGGTCGTTCCATGGGATATCAGTCACAGACCATCTACCTCGTGACCGACAAGTTTTTTGGTCCATTCCTGGGTATCTCCTCTCCGAAAGATGTCTTCTATCACAGTATGTACACGGAAGAAACCCAAGTGCAGAGCGACTGCGCACAAAGCATTCACGAGGATTCCTGCCACAAAACATCTCTCATCATATGGTGATGTTCAATGGTGATCACTTCGTACATTCACCGTTGGCGGCCTCACTAGCAGCTGCGTGGCTTTACGGTATGTTTTGAAGTAAGAAAACGTGTTCGTGGTGCCACGGCAGTGCGTATACCCTCATGTTATATATCGTAGCACCTGACAGCCTTGCGGTATCCGAATTGTGCTTCTACCGTCAATCGGACTCCCTTATAAGTACCACTGACGCCCATTTCTTTGTACGACACGCGTGCGCCGCAATTCATCCGCACCCTATTTGAGCCTGGAGTGGTGTATGGATCCATCACTCTACTTACAGGTCGTCTCCCTCTCAGAACCGTGTACTCGTCCATCAAGGTAAGTACAATACTCCCCCTTGCTCCCTCTCCCCCCTTCTCTTTCTACAGAGCCTATGCATCACCTGATCCCATGCACAGATTACGCGATCGACACCATGAGCCGCGGTGCACAACACAGAATCCTTTCACAACTGGCGTCGTCTCCAAACGAGCTTGCCTCGGGGATGGCTCAATGCATCGAGGCACTCCGCCTCATTTCAGCACTTCCTAGGGCCTATCCACTCATGGTCGAATACGCCGCCAACCCCAAATCATCTGTGACCAAGGCATTCGGAAGGGCACAGCTTGCCAGGCTACCTCTTCGAGTGCGTTTCGAACGCCATCGTCTCTGATGCTGTTGCACTAACCAGCCCTGGGCCAACTGTCGACCGCAGTCTGTTGTTGCCTTAATTAAAACGTCCATGAGTCTCCCTGACAACGTCCGTGTCGTCTCTGCAACGTTCTACCGTGAAGATGGGTCTATCGATCCAAACCAAGTCCTCCTCGATGAAGACTCCTGGAAAGAGCTTGTGCCGTATGTTCACACGCTCCGTGTAGAGGACGATCGCCCTTCTACTTTCGTCTCCCCCTCGCCGAGTGTAGGATCCCCGGGCAAGGGACTTAATACGGGCGCGTCTACTTTTGTGCCAAGTTCCAGCTCTATTTCGATCAGGACATTGGAAGGCACTCAGGTTAGCTTGCAGAACCTGCGCAACATGTACTCACCGAACTGTGGGTTATCTGCTGCTCCATCATATTATAGGCTGTACGCTGATCAAGGATCAGCACCACCACTATCATCACCCTTTGCTATGCTGGACAACAATTCTGTGTGAATTCTAATCGAAGGAACATAATACACAACATCTAGTAGCGAGACAGGCGGAAAGTAGGTGGAAAAAGGATGTCCATGAACATCTAAGTATGTATCAACGAACGCTACAGAACAAATAGAGCATGACAGCACGGAGGGTATGAGTTGAGGATTAGATAGATGACACCGCCGCTTCAAACTTGGCGCGCAGTGAAGCTGAATAACTCCTGAGTATTTACGAAACAAAGTGTTGGAGCACTTGGACTTACCCTGCAGTGGGTACTGGCCAGGCAGTGTCCTGAATACTGAAACCAGCTTCTGGAGAGCATGTATAATGTTAGCTTCACCCCCTTGATCGGAGCCTTGAGCTGGGGGGAAACTAGCCGAATGTGGCAAGCCCGGATTGTAGTTCAGATTCCCGCGAGACCTTTGCACACGAAGCCGCACGAGTTCGTCATGGAGTACGAAAAACAGCGCACCCCAAGACGCCTTGGTGATGTGTCATCATCCGGTTGTTGATGAGTCATTGTTACTCACTGTGCACACTGGATTCACGATCACAAGATCACCTAATCCATTTAAGCCCTGCGCTGCACGAAGCGCACTGTCAATACACCTTCTGTGAGATGATGCACTTGATGACACAAACGGCCGATGGAGGGTGATCTGGGCAAGAGCGATAAGGTTTACTGTGAGAAGTAGCTGTCGCACGCTGTACTGATTCCCGGTGCCTGCCGAAGTAGAAAGGGTTGCGGGGTGCGGGAGTCCAGCGAAGACGTTTTGTGTTGTGCTATCCAATGAGCAGAAGCGGTTCCGAAAATCAGCTGTCTGGGAAATCGAAGGATCTGGACGATTACGAATTGTTAGCAAGACGACTATGCCTGGACGAATCAACGTGGACCTGCTCACCTCGGATATACGAGGCAATAAGAGACTGTGCTTCTCCGAGGAGAGCACCCGCTCTCGCCTGTAAACCAAGCCCCGTTCCTAGAGAGGGGGTGAAATTCGGAGTCGCCAAAAAGAGAGCAATCGTGTCTCCACGTGTCCCATTTTGCCCTGTTTGCTCGAAGTTGCTTTGGTCCTGAAATGCATTATGAAAATGTGTCCAGAACAATGTATTAATATCACAAACATCATTTCCCCGACCTGATCCTGGCCAGGCTACGGTAATCTTCACCGCAGTGGTGACCACTGGGGGTCCAGGATGGATCATTTCTAAAAACTTGACCAGTAAATATATCGTCCACCACGCATCTACTCGTTCCTTCTCTTCGACTGCATCGGATGGCCGCGGTAGGCGAGGGTGAGAACTCGCAATAAAGTTGAACAAACCAGCGGTGGGCACATCACCAGATCGCATATGAAGCCCGAGGCCAACAGCCAGTGCAATTGCTCCATTGGCTTGACTCTGAGCGACGGTTATCTGACACACACGATGTAAATAGTAAGCTAGAAGAACTTGTGCTTGTAAGATCTGCATGTAGAAATGTGGACCAAGTCTCGGATGAGCTGTCGAAAGGCCCTCAGTGAGTGAATGGAGCACGCGTGATAGAAGAGCCGGCTCCGATGGGGAAACCTGTTGCGAGACCGCGGATGCCTGAGTTAAGTGAGAAGAGCATAACGCTATAGTGCTACGCAGTGCAGGGATGATGTTCGTTGGGTGTGCACGAAGTCGTGCGAGGCTAAGAAAAACTCCGAAATCAAGTGCGTATGGGGATATGATATCTATCCTATAACAAACATCTTGTCAATATTTTCTCAAACGGGATTCTTGTGAAAAAAAGTGCTCACGCGCGTTGTAAGCCTAAAGCAGTTTCCTCTTGCGGAACTCGAGAACCCTGATCGAAACCATACCCATGATAGCTACTAGGCCCCGCAAATTCATGTGTAGCTACCACTAAAATTAGATCGTGCGGGGGAATAAGGTTGTCTATACTTACACAGCAAGAGATCTGCACTAGTAGACGAGGTATGATGTGGTGTGGGCGACCGCAGCCTCTGTTCGTAAGGATCATGCAGAGTGAGAGAGGGAGTAGTGCTGTCAGGGTTCTCTAACTCCTGTACGCGGGCTTGTAGGCGAGCAATGTCCTCTTCTAAAGCGATGGTACGTGGCCGACGATTGCCATCGGTGTATTCGCAATCTATGGCTCGATCACCTCTGATGCATTGTGTGCATGTTGGTCGAGCACCGTCACACCGCTAATGTGCATATGTTGAAGTGAGGTGACAAAGCCAAGGGAAGGACCAAGCTTACCATCTTCCTACGGCTACGATGCGTCAGATCCCAGTCATCGTATCCAGTTAGATAATGATACTGACCGACAAGAAAGACAAGCCTTTCCTCGCTGAAGAGGCGGGCTCGGAGTATCTGCTCCTCTGGAATGGTCAGTTGTGTTCATGCTTGGTCTATGACTCGACGCGTTGTGAGACGACCTCGCAGTCTGCAATGGGACTCATTATATAGTACTTTCCGGGTACACGCAACCACCCATAGCATTATAGTGTGATTCATCTCAGAGGGCATTACACTGGTGGGACGGTCCTCAACAGGATACGCTGACGAAGGAAAACATAGCATCCCTGACGTGAGTCAATCATACCGGAGCTATGAGCCCCGGAGGGGTGCCTTTCAAAAGTCAGTGATGTAGGCAACGAAAGCTAATGACACAAACGATAGTTCATACCATGGTGATAGCGAGGAGTAGCGTATTACGTTGCCGTTCGTAGATGAATTCAGTAGTCTTTGTCATCCGAGCTGTGCTTTGGAGTCGTCACGTGCAATCCATTAATTTCCGATTTCGATTATCCCCTGTCCTGGTAACCTTCTGGTCTTTTCTTCGTTCCTCTCTCGTGTCGACGCGTCATATACCATGGCGCAACCTATTAGTTATCTTTGCAGAATGTAGCCTTTGTCATCCATTAGAACTCTGTTTGTCACGATCAAACCCCGAAGGGCTATGTCAACTAACCTAAGCGTTTAATACGTCACGTTTGAAAGCTTGATGTCGGTGCCTTTCCAGTACATATTACCATGAAACGCCAACTCGGAGCGCCAATCATGTCAACCGAGTATATCACAAGCCTCTCGCAGCCAGGCCAACCAAAGCCCTCGATATAACGAGCCTATCTGTCACGGAGATCGAAAAGTGTTGACGAGTGCCATTAGTCTGTACTCAACAAGCACTGATCCTCGTCCAATATGCGGTGGCCACGTTTTAATAGTGTTATACATTCTGTCATGCTGACTAGAACCCTCCTTCACCGGGATACGTACTATCGAAATCAGCTGGTTACCTCTGTCGCTATGTCGTTCTGCGATAGCCAATAGAATGCGACCCACCTGGACCGCCGTGCGCAGTTGCGCTACACGTTACCAAGAACAATCTAGTACTGGCGCACAGCGTCAAGGCCCGTTTCTGAGCTTGAGCAATGCTAATGGCTGGGTTAGAAGCGACTTCGTTTTCTAACAAGCGTGGGGTCACGGCGTGGCGGTCATTGCTGCAGTGCGGTCACCCGGTGTCACTAGTGACAGCGAGCATCACTACTGATCCACAGCAGGCATCGCCACTTTCCGGCGTAAGTGCCGCCGATAGACACTCCTGACATTTTTCTAGAAAGACTTGAATAAGGGGCCACGTCCACTTTGTACCTGTATCAAGATGGTGGAGGCGGTCTTCCCTTGGTCTTGGGTTCAATGTGCGATCATCCTGGAGTTCATCTGTATAACCATCACCAGCCACTCTCGGAGGTACCTCTTCCGGATACAGCGTTAACTTGGAAGTGTTGCATAATGTATGATGGTGCCATCGATGATTCGTCGACACGCGAAGGATGTGTATTCCGTTCAGCCACGATAGCCGCACCATATCGGCCATCCCTCTATACATCCGACGTCGTGTTCCTCCAGCAGGGAGACACACGAAACGCGCATTTACGACCGCCGTATGCAAGTGCACAACATCGCATGGCTAGCTGAGTGTACCGGCTTCGCGACCACCCCCGTGCCTCGTGTTCACGGAGCTTAAGGCTATAACAGTGAGGATAGTCTGGGCTGTTGCCTGCGTCTGCCAAATGCACCACTGCTGTGCCTTATAAGTGTTTACGCACTCCATCCTCTACTTCCTTCATAACATCATCTCTTTCATTCTACGACACAGCTACTTCCAAAGGTCAAAATATGTCGGATTACCCTGACTTCAATTATTCGCAGCCAAACTCAAGGGGTGACATTCGAGTCGACACGAGCTTTACCCACCCACACAGTATTGGGCGGGAATTCCCCGGAGAGACCTCTCGAGATCACTACTCTCGTCATAGCTCCCAGATGCAACCGCGCGTACGAGACGTCACATGGATATCGACATCCCAGTCTCAAGTCCCCTCAACCCACACGCACACTCCACAGACGCCGCGGTACATACCACCGCCTGCATTTCAGCAGGTGCGAACACCTACCCCTGTGCTACCCCGGTCAGCACCAACGTTGTCAGACTCTGACGTGGATTACTTTACCGTGACGGTAGAGGAGGCGCGCGATGACTGCGACTACGAGGGTCATGGGTATGGGTTCAGTGAAGTGGCGCCGACAGACACCCATGTCAAGAGTGAGAAGAGAAATCTAGTAGGAGGGTTTGTCAGTGGATTGAGGCGGCTTCCCAAGGTGATGTCGAGGAGTCGGCTAAAGGATTATGGAGGAAAGATAGGACGACATGGGACCCCGAGTACAGCGAGTACCGCAGACACTGGAAGAGCGACCCTGGGGCGGTATCAACCCCCTTTGGCGCCTATTCCCAAGGTGGGCTCGGATGACATCCCAGTCGTCGAACGGATCGAAACTCCTACGCGGGCTGCATCTGCCTCCCCGCAGCGCTTAATCCTTTCTGCGGTGGACGAACACTCCTATGAACAGGATCGCAGCCAATCCTCGGGTGTCCTTTCATCAGGCGAGCCTCGAACACATTCCGACATTAATACATCCATATCTAGCCAGGGATTTGAGCACAACATATCTGATCCCATCGCGATATCCACTCCTATACTTGCAGAGCCACGTCCATCTGCAGATTTTGTGAAGATGGAACCACCGCCTCGTCCCCCTCCAGAAGAATCGGTTGCTTCACAGCTCGCTCGGATACGCAGGTTTTTCCGTGATTTAAATGGCCTTCCCTGGATCGCCCCCAGAGATATTTCAGAGGTGTATGTCCCTGGCCAATCGCCATCCCGACGGAGATACAGCCGGCAAAGACAGTCTAAGCCGCCTGCATCTTGGTATACTCCACGCAACAATCGTCCCCTAGACCTCCTTGCGGGACCCTCGACAACAGGACTTCTTCCTTCGCATCACTCTACCCCACAACAGCCACCGCCTCAGACACCTCAGTTTGTTCTTGGGTCTAGTGCAAATCTCATTTTCGCGCACCACCCTCCAGGAGGAGGCGGGGGAGGCAGTGGGGGAGGAGGTTCGCGTTCGCCCACGCATGAGGGGCCACTCTCTACCGATAGCCACGGAAGCCAGGGCTCTCCCGGGGTGTGGGGTCCTGCATATGTTGCAACACCATTGTTCGTTTACCCGTCTGGTCTCCCGCAACCGGGAACAAACGCTTCAGGGGGGAGCAACGGGTCACCAGAATCACAGATGCCTCGCCCTGTCTACATGGTAGCTTCCTCGGTGCCGCAGTTCATGGATCCAGGGCAGGCTTCGCGGACATTCGTACCGCAGCAACCCTCTGGTCTGCGGACAGCAGTGATGTGATACATGTCTCGGTTTTGAGATGAAGGTGTTTCTCTTACCACGTCTATGCAGTCAATACTGATCCCAAAAGAAAGGTCAATCATCTGTATTCCGATGGTATTATTAAGTGGGGGTTTCGTACCTGCATGATTTTCGAAGAGGTAGGGACTCTCATATGTAGCATCACGATTAAAATATGTGCTTTAGTTATTACATAATCCAACATGCAGTTCAACGGCGCTGTCGGTGGAACCAACACAACTCCAGCTTTCACGTTGAAATGTTCGACTCATTGAAACGCTATGTGTACGACCGGCGATTGGGTCTGCTTGATGCCACTCTAACTATGGGCACTACATATGCAGCCAGTGCATATGTACGTGCAAGGCTGGAAGATATGAAGGAGAAAGTCGTGAGGCAAAGGATGGCGAAAGACAGGTTAGCTCCCCTTTCAGATCCTGTTATGCGCATTTTCCACACGGAAGGAAGAATGGCTGATAACTCTGGATGGTGCGAATATCCAGCCTCCGGCGACGCTTTCAAGCGACTCATGATGATGCCTGCTACACAATTATGGCACTCATACCCACCCTCGCCACTCAAATTCTTGAAGAAATGGACGTAGAGTCCCTCACCAATGAGCTTCAGTCACTTTCCGGCGCTTCAGGCCCACGCTCACCTTCCCGTCCACCTCCACCTTCACAGTATCTGCAGTCGGCGTCAGAGACAAGTTCGGTCTCGGATGCACAATCAGAAGCCGGGTCTATGTCCCTGTCATCTTACTCTGGCTCGGGACATGAGGGAGAACGCACATCTGGACTGGGTTCGGGCAGCTGGGTAGAACGTATGTCCACTTCGGAAAGTTCTCAGGCTCCACGGGACTTGCTCGCATCATCCGGTAGACAACTTTCTGATTCAATAGTATCCACAAGTTCATCGTTGAGTCACAATGGACAAAATACCCATTCCGATGCAAGTTCTGCCTCTTCCTCGAGTAAAAAGAGGAAAGCCCAGTTATGGAAGGAGGTGAAGAACCTCAGTAGGCACCTCTGCATAACCGTCTGATTGATTCCGTTAATCACCCCATTCCAGCACTGACGCGTGCACTGACAACACTTTATACGACTACTTTACTCAGCCTTCTGACCGCGGCACAAGTCACTCTCCTTGCTCGGAGTCGGTATATTGCCTCAGTCCGCGCTTCGGAGCGTGCTGAGCGTGCCCATGATCAGATACCACGATTCTCCATGACTGGCATCCTCGCCAGGGAAGCAATCGCACGGATCGTTGACATCGAAGCATTATGTCCGAAATGGCTCACCGATGAAGAGGAAGACCTCGACGTTGAAGACATAAACGAGGATGTTTCGGAACTAACACAAATGCGATTTTTAACACTGTCTTGGTGGATACTACATGTAGGGTGGAAAGATGTTGCTTCCAGGGTTAGGGGCGTTGTGGAAAATGTATTCGATGGGTGAGTTAACGGTCTCTTACGTTTTTGTGTCGAAAAGCGCTCGAAAGGGATGGGACCTATTCGGGGCATATTGTTATGCAAATTCGAGCACGTAGGATTGCCGTGTTGCGCGGATGCATGTATCACTCAACGTGTCGTGCCTTTCTACACGTCTTTGCGGTGATGCTTGTTCGGTTTCGCATCGCTTCCTACCTTTTTCGCCTTTGATGATCAATCATGCTGACCAAGGACATCGGTCATATCCATGATTCCCGATGGGCGTTCATGCACGATCAGTGTGTCTCTCCGAACAAAACTTTCATGTCAAGAATTACGTGATCTTATCCTGGATGTACGGAGGCACGTAGAACTGGTTGGGGCGACAGAACGCCCTCATTCTAGGTATGTCATTGATTGTACTCTCCCGAATACAAGTTCTGCTCATCATGCGTTGGTCCCTGTTGTGCATCAAATCAGGTTCATGTCGTCACTACTTCCTCCAACGCCGGAAACAACTGCCCATGTCTTGACACAAGGAGGGGCATTCCCTATGCCTGCTTTTGAACTTCAGCATGACCGTCGAAGGGTACACGCAAAGGAACCAGCACAAGCTGATGTATCAGATTCGATGATCATTCAGGATGGCATATCTCCTGCAACAGCGATTGACATAACGAGCCCCAAACCCAGAGTGATTGGCTACGATCAGAGACCCTCGCACAAATCATCAACCCCATCATCGCCTCCATCATCACATTCGGATGCCAGACATTCTTCTGCCGATGTCCCCCAACAAGAGACAGCACTACTTAGTTCGCTGGGGTCTGACCCCCGGTTTATGTCTTTACTTGTTGAAACACAAGCCTACCTCTCTGGACCTGACTTTGCGTACGCGCTCACGTGCGCACTAGATCGCGCTACGAGTGTGCTGATGGACGGCTTACGAGCACGTGTGTTTGTGGACACCGGAAACGCTGTCAATCCCACCGAAGGGGATGAAAATGAGCATCAAGATAAAGATAGACAAGGTAGTGAAAATCCCCATGTTGATGTTGAGGTGCCTAAGGAGGAAATGAAAATCCGACTGGTGGGCTTACTACCTGGTCTCGCACGGTGGAGCCAGCTCGCTCTGAATGCGACACCCAACGAACTAGTTGACGTGAGTCCCATTGTTCACCGACGGTGTCCTTCCCTGATTTTCCCTGGGACTTTCCTTTCGTATAGAACATCATGGCGGTTCGGGAGGTATCTGCACTGGAAGCCATCATTATTTCTGATTACCAGGACTGCTATCCTCCGATTGTCTGAGTGCCTTTCAATGATTGTGCTCTTGAAATATGAATTATGGTTGTAGTATTTCGGGGCCTGTAACCTTGGTATTCAAAATTGAAACATTAATACCAACGCAGAGTGTAACATCACTGAAGTTCAACTATTGGATGATCAAACTCCGTTCTATCTCAAACTGCAACCACGGATACTGAAGGCCTTTAATCCTGGATGACAGATGTCTGCATAGTCACATGAAGTCCAGTTGAAGCTGCAAGACACCACCATATATACTAGTACAATGAAGCTATCATATAACAAAGTTTGCATAGTACATCACCCTCCATACAACGGCAAGATCAAAGTGTATACCTAAATGTGCTTTCTCTGTTCAACTCTTCCCCTTCTCCTCCTACCCCGCCAGTCTCCTCCTTCTGCTGCTCAAGTTCATCTTTCCGGGCGTTCAAGCGCTTATACGTCAACGCTACAATAGGGACGATTAGCATTCCCATCGTTATAAACATGATTTCAATGCCGACTATGAGACAGGTCAGTAAGTATTATTCTTGAGGCATGGGTGGAATAGCACACACATCCCAGAAGATAACGCGGTGCATCCTGGGTACGGAAGATATTTGACGCAATTGCTCCGCCAAAGTTACCCATGGTGATCACTAGTGCCATGCCCACCGCACGCTTATATTTCCCTTCGAGATTGTTCGCGGCCCTTCAACGTAAACAACGTTAGATGCTTGATCATATCTGTTTTAGTATGCAGGATGATGACGACTCACCATATTATAGGACCTGTCGCTGCAGTGTAGCTCCCGGCCACACACCAAAACGTCCCAAAGTACTTGACGCCAGATGAAGCATTTGTAATGTTAATTATATATCCAATTAGAGAAATTAACTGCGCAGCGAATATGAATGGCGAGCGCAGCTTCTTTCTATCGGAAAAGTATGCGAAGACCCCAAGGACCATGACTAAGTAAGCTGTGAAGTTGATGGGCCTGGAAGCGGTGATAAGCGACTCACCACCTAGTACATATGGCGGAATACTGAGTAGCTGAGTCGTTGAAGTGCTGTACCCAAAACTTCAAGATTTAGTCAGGATGAACAATATGACCAGAGTAGCCGGCATACTTGTTTATAATAGTCCTATCACGTAGTTAGCTGTCAGTCAGCGGGATCAGAGTAGGAATGCTCACGGAAGAAAGTATGTAATCCCATATACTTTTGTTTCGGTCAGAATCGATCCAAGGGTGTTCGTCAAAACTGCTTACAGGGCGCCCCAGCCGACATTTGTATAAGGGACAACGCCCAGACCTTCGTCATGGGATCAGTTCAACTACGGCTAGTTATGAGATTACAACCTACCTGCCAGTCCGTAACTGCAGCTCGTACTTGTGTGCCTATGTCACCTTCCTCATCGATTTCTGAAAATTCTGCAATAAAAGTTTATAATCAAGCGACTTGGATATATCAAAGCGCAGATCAGATAGCTACCACGCCGCTGGATGATGAACTGTCGCTCTTCTGGTGTCAGGAATCCGGCGGAGGTTGGATAATCGACCATAACTATGTTACTGGTCTCAAGACTGTTTCGTTCACAGAGGACTAGCGTACCGAATAGAGCTATGAATCCCACCAGGACTGTGGCTAAGCCTTCAAGAATCTGAGGCCAATTCGGTATGTGAGTTGATTCGAAGGAACCCGGAGACGTACAAAGATCCAAGACCAGCCCTGAAGGCCACCAAGCCCGTTCATAAAATTGATACCGTATGCCAACAAGCCCGAGAAGGCGCCTTTCCAGAAAGTGAGCACTATGCTGAGTTGGTATTTAGTGGGGGGTGTCACCTGAAGAGGTAGCCGCTCCAAGAAAAATAGCGAAGCGGCGCTGCAACATGTATTTCGGATACCACATTGTAAGGCTTAACGATGAATATTAGGGGAAAAGAAGATAACTTGTGAGAGACACGCTTACTAGTATGCAATCCCCGGATAAAAGCCACTTTCTGCAACGCCGAGACAAAAGCGTACAGCAGCCAATTGAGGATATCTGGAGCATCATAAGCGAAAGTTGCGCGGACTTCGTACTGCTCACGTCTTGACAAAACCCATAAGCGTCCTTGACCGAGGATGATGAGCCGCAAATTTGTAATACGAGACGTTCCACCTACATAACAATACCCCAGAGGATCTGCCAGCGGCAAAGTATTCAAGCTACAGCGACCGACTTAACTGAGCAACGACTTACCATAATTCCGGCGAGCCACCTTTGGTGCAATTCAATAGGTTACCTTGTGAAGGCAAGATGCCAACTCACTTAGATGGAGAAACAAATTGCATGGCAAGGCTTGTGATGTCAGGACAGTCATTATAATTAGTTGTTAGGAAACCTACTTGCATGGGAACTCAAAGATCGCAAAGGACTGGAAAATAAATGAGAATCCTGAACCGTTCTTGGGATGATAAATAATTCACTATAAAAAAAACCGTCTGTAAAGGTGATACTGTCATAAAACGGAGGATTTAAATTGGTTTATAAACCCACTAAAGCAATATTGTACTCGTTTCCAACAAGCTTGAGCTGCGTCGTCAACCCATCAAGCTTAGCGTTTCCTAAGAAAAACTAGAATCTACACCGAGATGCACTAGGGTATCCGATTCTCACCAATATTCCCTGTACGTCGCCCCCAAAGTAAGTGACTACCTCTCTCAAAGTTAGCAGATAAGCGACTTGCCGCGGTCCATAAAACAAAGCAAGTACATCAGAGCTATCATAGGCATGAGTCGGAGATCAACATTGCGCCATAGACGAGATTCTTGTTTGGGATCGAAGACAACACGAGGTGGGACTTCAAGAGGTGCGCTATGCCCATCCTTAGGCGTTCCCGCAGTAGTCTCATGCTGGAACTTGCCAATGTATGACCCCTTCTCTGGAAAAGATAATCGGGGCATGACTAGTAGGAGAGATAGGTTGCACGAGCATGAACACCACTCTAAAACCCATTCAACGGACGGCTCTCGCCATAGGCTAGAGACAACATAACACCGCAGGTTGCCGTCTAAAAGGAGACCTTCCAATTCCCTTGTAGGCAGGTAACCATCAGCGCAGTCGAAATACCATGTGGATGGTAGGCTATGCACCTTGGCTTTGGATGGCAAAATGGCCAATAATACAGTGGTGGAAGTGGTCGCTGTCATCTCCGTTCGTGCAAGTGATCTCCTATCAGTGAGTATCATGCCCGGAGAGTGTGTCTCCGTGATTGTGGCTACTTGGTTGAATTATTTGGTACCTGGCAGCCCAGGTCGACACTGCAATATGCATATGTGGCAGTACCACTAGTAGTCTTGAGGGATCTGTCCAGGCCCTGATAATGTTATTTGTTGGAATTTGGTCGTAGTATAGTCCGTACCACTCGCGCGTTTATTAGTCACTGGCACGGTAAAATTTACTGTTCATACGGTAGCACTTCTCTTCGCGCGTTTGCAACGGGTTCACTGCTTACTTTGGACGGGTGAAGTTCCAACGGTACTAACCCCAGAAGACATTGTGGATCTCCTCGGTACTATGGAAGATATTCGATGCGATCGCCCCCTGATGTTACCCGCGGTGATCACCAAATTGCCAATGCCATGCTTACAGCACGTTCGTATTTCCCTTCGATGTTGTTCGCAATTTGATTAGTATGTTCTGGAGAGGGTTTCAGTCAATTATATATATTAACAGCGGTGGAGAACTTGAACGGTAAAGTCATACTCAATTGAAAGCGTGCACCTTCATGTACCTGTTGTATCATGAACAAGGTACTTCCGACTTCACAGTAGGTATCCAGTACTTAGATAACGTACAGGTCAGTACCTGGAGCAACCTCGTCATTATCTTCACCTCTCTCATGAATTAAGCCGTTAAGACAATGGTAGGTATACGCCGTAAAAACAGTCATGACCAGCCCCACACCTAAGAAACCCATCTCGATGGCATCTGTATTGCGTCCACCGCGTTAATACGAGGTTACTCTGACTGGCTCGGTAAAGATGACTCACGTCCAGTTATGTATCGTGGCTGCTCTTTGGTAAGGAAAATGTTGGATGCGACGATCCCTCCCAAATTGCCCATGCCTCCTTGCAGTGCAAGACCAACCGCACGTTTATATTTCCCATTCAGGTTGTTCGCGAGCCTGATTCGCAAGTGGCATCGAGTCATGTTCCAATCACTCAACTAGACAATGAAACGTACTTACCAACCAAGGGCACAAGGTACACCTGAGTAACTTCCAATCACACAAAGGAATGCGCCGAAATACTTGATACCCGATGGGGAATTTGAGATTTCAATTATATACCCAATAAGGGTGATGAATTGCAAGGCAAATATAAACAGTGAGCGTATTTTCAACTTGTCTGAAAAGTGCGCAACAGTAATCATGTTGATTGCTGTTGGGGAAGTTAGCTCTACAGATTGCGTGTAGAAGCGTACACCTGCTTGCGGCTACATAGATGGGAACAGTCAGTAGTTGACTGATTGGTGTGCTGTACCCAAAGCTTTTGGTATTGAATCAGTGTTGGCGTCTCCAGCGACAATCGATATACCTGTTCAAAATCGTTCTGGATGTCTGTCAGTACATGGCTGGCTTTCTGAGGGCAATCACTTCTTACGGTAAGAAGAATGTGATTCCATATGCTATCGACCTTTTGAGTTCATTACACCACCGACCTCAACTTAAGTACTGACCTGGAGTCATGAAAGACATAAGCACGAAGCCCAATGTCCACACCTGCGTTTAAATAACATGATTACAATATGGTTACACGGGAATAGAAATGTCCTACCTGCCAGTCTGCTCCAGCCGATAAAACACGTTGGAGAACAGTACCCTCTTCTTCGTCGTCAATATTCAGTGCTGTACACCAACATCACGAGTAAACGAGGAATGTCTGAACGAAAAGAGACAAACATACTCCTTTGTTCTTCCACAAATCGTCTCTCTTCAGTAGTGAGGAATATCGCCGTCGAGGGGTAATCCACCAGAACTGTGGAGGAATCAAGCATGGAAGAAGTGAAAACATGCAATGGACAACAGACCTAGTATTCCGATAAAGCCGATCAACATGGTTATGAGTCCTTCTATAATCTAGTCCAGCACTCTTAACCACATGGTTGCTTGGATAATTTGGACACATACAAAAATCCACGACCATCCTTGAAGACCGCCTAGTTTGTTCATAAACCCAATTCCATAAGCCAGAAGACCAGAAAACGCCCCTCCATATGACATGTAGGATCAATGGAATATGTACACATAGATAAGATGTGCACACACCTGCTGCGGCCGCCGCACCAGTGAAGAGAGCTATGCGATACATCAATTTATACTTGGGATACCACATAGTTAGACTGAAATGCATCCGTAAGCAGTGTTTGGAATCCATGAAGTGATGTACACACAAAAAGCCGATCCCAGGGAAGAAGCCTGCCTCCGCCACTCCAAGGCAAAAACGCACAGCAGCCAATTGTGGATACCTATAATCCATTACCATGTGCATAGCTTACAAATGTGTGTCGGGACGAACGTTTTCACGAAGCCCATAAGCATCCTTTTGGTCCACAATTCCACTCAGTAACAAGGAAGTGCACACTGGGATTTCACCTACATGATGAGCCCCCATACTAACTTGTATCGTTCCAATGAGATAATTTCAACGATAACAAAGATCATCACCCACCATCAAGCTAGGCAGCCACCTTAGGAATAATAAATCTCAGTTGAGATGTACATATCCGATTGGGTGACTTGCCTAGACGGGCGAACAACTTGAATGATTAGACTGTAGAATGCGGGTAAGTATTGTTGGAGGGTAGAACGAACGAGTTTCTTACTTTGCGGGAAATTCGAACAGAGCATATGACTACATAGCATCAGTTGCGGCGTTACGGCACACTCAAATGGAGGCATCCTACGATGAAAAACGTTGTCTATCATCACATTTCAGTAACCGAAACACCTCCGATGACCTTATTATCTGCCTCACCAACGTGACATTAAATTTATGTCCGGTGAGGTGAAGTTGGGTCATCAAACCCTCGAGTTTCGCATTGCCTAATTATATTAAATAAAGACTCCAGACAACGCTCAGTATATCTCACCAATATTTCCTGTCGTCGGAGGTAGGTGTATGCATTTTTGGATCCAGAGCCAGGGAGTTACTTACCTCTATCCATAAACGAGAATAAATACATTAATGAAATGATTGGCATGAGGCGGAGATCGATTTTCCTCCAAAGTTTCCGCTCCTCTTCGGGGCTAAGGACAACCTGGGACGTATTTCGAGGTTTCGACACGTCATCTTCACAGCCAGAGGATGGTTGGCCGTTGTTTTCCGGGACGATAGATTTCTCTGATAGTGGGGGCATGACGGGGATGGGATTTCAAGAAAGCCACACCTTCGCTAGTTGTTACAACCACCCTGGTTTAAGTATCCACCCGAAATTATGAAAGGATGTCGTTCGTAACGAACAGTATCATCCATATCCAGAACTCAGGGCATAAAGGCCGACATGCAAATAGTTGTGCATCGCCAAAAAGAAGTACCGGTTTTCGAATTCAACCAGCATCATAAGATAGCCCGACTCTCCCACCATACCCTATTGTTCTGCATACATGTGCTCGCCTTTAAATGGTTCGAATTGAAATAGGAAGAACATGCAGCAAGGGTGTCCAAAATGATTCCCGTGGAAGGTGAGTGAATGGATGGACCGAAAACGAGGAATAGTATTTTGATCATTCGAAATACATTCGAGGGAGAGAGATTCTGTGTTTATGTACCACAATAAATCCAAGTACAGTTGACTACACCAAAATCCATTGAATAAGAATACATAAAATAGGTAATGCATGGAATTTTGTGTGGCCCAAGTAGCAGCTCCCCTGCATTGTGACATACATCTTGTGCATAATTGACCTAATGCATCTACTTTCACTGGTCCCGTTGATATGCATTACGGTGTAGTCAACTGTAATAGTTAAGACACGGTCGCCTGGTGGTGCGGTATATCTAATATAATAGGACGTGAGCCGTGAAGCTCTCGAGACCTTGTGGCAACAGAGTTACTAAAGTAGTATGTACGGAGGTAATGATGTTTGCAATGAGGTGCTGAGCGAGTATTTGTTTTTTGAATGCGCTAGACGTTCCACTGGCAAATTATACAATGCCGCCCTGTGTGCCCAGCAGGTCTTGTTGGACACGTTTGTGAGGTGTTGACTGGCAGTGGCATGAAGATCGACAAGAACACGTGTCCAAGCTTGGATATTGATGCCGCAGGGCCAGGGACGAATTTAGCATAATATTTCCCAATGAACGCGTGGACAGTGCGACGATGGATGAATTCATTCGAGGGACCATGACAGCTGATTGCGGCTTGGTAATAACATAACTTGGATTCACATTCAAATTATAATTTGCAGTGCTGGCGATAATGATTTGACACGTCACATTTATTCATGCAGTCATGCAGGGATGTAGATGATATTTTGTGGAGAAAACTATCATCAATGTTTTGCAGCTAGCTTTGAGAAGGATCGTATGACCTGAAACCGCAAAAAAATACGCACTTCGAGTTGTGGAGAGAATAATTCACCCGGAGCCACTGAAGTTCGATAAAACACCTACCCTGCCAGGGAGGCGCCTGCTTCGGGCCGCTGACTAATGTGCTGGAGGTCCTGGGCCTTAACTATGACAGCCATTCTTGAGTCGAATCCAGATATTTCGTACCAAATGAACCCTCCAAACTGTCAGTCCAGAATTGGTATACAGGTTTATGGCAACATACTCGTTACATTGCAGAACCATTCATCACCGGGCATGAATCCCACTATCGTTCCCGTGATTATCCATTTCCACAACGACTTCGTGCCCTGTACGATAGTCACAGTAATGCCATCTCACACGGCCTAGTTCGGTTGGGTTGAGAATTATTTGCGGTTCTCTCGCGACCTTGCTTGCCAACGAGCGCAGCCCCAACATAAATCTTGATACAGCCACCGAATTAATTACCAGTGACATGCTATCCAAGTCATTGATCAATGGTTACTCAGCGTTGCAGACACAGGAAGCCTTACTTTGAGAAGTTCGCTGGATAATGCACCTATCAAATGAACTGTCAGTTTGATGTCTGAATAACAGCACTCGAAAAGCTAACGTCAGGGCGATTCATAGCTGCGCCTACTGCTGTGAAAATCGCTGATACTGGCAGAGTCCGTCAGCAGAAAAATAACGTAACAAGGTGTCCTAACTCCTTACCCGTAGCAATCAAGAAGATTAAGGCTCCACTGTAAGGCCCAGATTCAGCGGAATTGCACGGAAATTGAGACAAAGAACATACTCCCGGAGCAATCGCACGACCAGGGGCGTACGTAGAGGGACTGATCTCCATTTCTTGTCCATGGATTTTGCAACCGTGAAAGCGAACAGAATAACGTGCATAACAGCACTAGGGACGTACATCACCCACGTTGATGGTGGAAAGTTGACGCTAGAGCATCCAGGGACCGAACTGATAGGCATCCCGGTTTGTAGATGGTTCATAATCATCCCCATCGCAACGACTGTGCACAGTTTGCATATAATATAGCACAAGCACAATATGTATTGGGCCGTCGGCGAACGCCCAAACATGTACCAGACACGGAGGGCAAGTATTGCTGTAGAATAAGTTTAGTTAAGACATTTACTGATGAGAAACATAGTGGAACCTTGATTGACAGAGAGTGACAAGGCCGTGCATGCGATGGCAAAACAGATGGTAATGAAGCAACTGCGCAGTGGAAAGGACTCGTCGATATCCGATGCCATGAAGATTAGCAGGAGCTTACAACTAAACGAAGAAGTCCACTTAGTCAACCATACTTTGGGTATCACAACAGCAATTACATACTTGTTGGCCAGGATTTGAGACGAAAAAAGCTATTAAGTATAAGTGTCTTTGGCAGAACAACTGAATTCAATTGGCGGGCATACCAATAGAGACATGACTGTTCAAGAACCAATAAATTAATGGTCGTTCATGAACACTAGCTATACATACGTCATTATTATCAAGGGCAGATATCGGTTCTAGTTTGTTGATGTTAGTCATTGTGCACGAATGCTGGTCTATCAGATATCCAGAGGCATACCATGAAGAAGAGAACCCGCGATAGTGTCCATTTTCCATTCCAGAACAATTCAACCTACAAATGGTCCAGTGAGTGCCACAAGCCGTTACCACAAAGACATGCGTACCTCCTGCCCTAGTGTTAAGAGATGGTCGTAAATCATGAACGTAAAGCAAGAGATTTCCAAATAGTGGGCATCATAGATACCGCCGAGCAGTACATTGTCCGACATTTGTGGAGAAAATTGTACGAGTCTGAGCAAACTGGGTTGCAGAAGGCGTCGAAAGACAGGACAAGTGGCATATCTATCCGTATGTTTAAATTTTGCCGAGTCTGGGATTGATAGATATGTAGTGGATATTCTGTCATCAACAGCTATTCATCCCCTTACCACTGTCGTTGCATGATTGGTCCAACATATCTTGAGATTGGCATTGAAATTCATCCAGTTAGCATCATCGTCACACATTTGTAACTTGAAGTCCCCATTTATACGGAATGGCCTTTTGATGATCCGCGGATATCGACGTGGCAAGACAAGCTGTGTGATGTACCGTGACAAGCTGGTGCCACTGAATGGCGGTCTTGGGACTTGGCAGCATAAGCCATAATTTCATACGTATGGCACCCGCCGATGGGCCTATGCGGGCAATCAAACCACCTGTAAATTGTTCCAGCTAGATCCAAGACGTTAGACCGCTTGCGACTGTGTTCACCTTCGTTTTTGGTTTGCGAGTGGAGTAAAACAAATATGATCAAACAGTACTTAGTGATCGATAGTGCACCACACGTTATAACAGATAATCTGGTATATGCGAATCGTCAACATCTCCCTCGGGCAGCCATATCGTGTATCGAACGCACACCAAACATTTGCATCTGAGCTGCAACAAGAACTTCATGATTGTGAAATCAGTGTTTCGCAACTAACAGTTTTGCATGCATGACACAAGGGGAGTTTCATGGGAAACAAGTAGGATTTAGAGTAAATACTACGATTCACTACCGTCTACAATGAATGCACTAGCAAGAAAGGAGGGGTGATGCGGTCATCCAAGATAGTGAACAAGCTTTGCACCAACTTCAATGTGGACAGAACTTGTCTGATGTGGTAGTTAACTGTTGCTGGAGAGGGTGCTGCAAGCCAGTATAAAATTGCTGAGGGAGTGCTCACTGCCAATGAGATGCGTGGAGACACTGGGTAGGGGACTGACACGACAAACGTTGAATGACAGTCAACGAGCAATAAGGTTGCGGCAATCAGCCTGGTTTGGTTGTATTTGTTTTACTCCACTCGTAAACCAAAGACAAAGGCGAACACAGTCGCAAGCGGTCTAACGTTTTGGATCTAGCTGTCGGTGACGACGCTGTAACTGACAGGGATCACCGAAAGTTCTTTTATTGGCCACAGCATCACCGGACTTCCAGACGCCCGTGCTTAGAACAGGACTCCACGTGTCAGTAAAAGGCAATAGAACAGAACCTTTTGGTGCATACCAATTCTAAGAGACATGCACTTCCGCTGTCCGTTCTCGTGTACAGAAGACCCATGTTATATTGTGGGTGCGCTCTGTCATTGAGGTATGACTTACCAACCGTTTATCTCACACGTTACTTCCGCCCTGAACATTCTAAAACGTGTCGAGACCATATGACGAGAGTGTACGATTAATGACCAGGGATTGTTCTCCATACAGATTTTCCATGAGTTTCGAAATGATTTATACTCTACTTTGCATCAAAAGATTGGTGTTTCCTAAAGGAATTACAGCGTACCGGTGTGGGAATAACACTTACTTGAGGATAAAAGGCGTATGGAGGATAATCCAAGTAGTGTGGTCTAGACTTCAAAAAACCCGCTGATCTCTCGCCTGCAACGTTGACATAATCTTTGACATGTACCTAGTCTCCTCTAAATGGATCAAAGGGGAGTATCGTCAAGCAGCTTGGAAGGCACGTCTCGAGTGACCAACAAGATGGCAGTTTACATAATAAACGACCGCACGCATTTGTTCATTATTATTGTCTCACTGTCTCAGGAATAGCGTGTTCATTGACGCACCCAACCAATACAACAATGTGAGGATACAGGGAGACTCAATTGTAAGCTGACGCCACAGAAAGAAAATCCATCTACATGAGATTGGCAAACGCACACAACCACAGAGCTTGGACGGCTCCGAGATTCCTACGTGGATAATTCCAGCTGACTTTCTGGAGGAAGTGCCGCAGCCGTAGGCCGATACGCAGACCTGGGGTGAAGATGTGCAAACTAGTTACTTATTAAGAGGCGCTTGTGCAAATTCAATAACAAACGCCTTCGATTGAATGGGTGCATGAGATCGATGCTGGTAAACTTTGCGCTCGGCTTGGCACCTTGGACATATTTGGCTATGAGAGTAATAGACCCTGCTGGACTGAGGGAGTAAGTGTTGTATTTTGCCAAGACTCGTGTCAACTGCAGACGTCCAAACACCGTAAATTACACCCCAGCTGACACAGAACACCTTCGCAGGCATAGTATTAGGTCATTTTCCAGATCTATTAACTGTGATGTACCACGACCAGTTGCGCAGGACAGGAAGGTACAACTTTGCCTTAGGGGTGCTGGCCGAATTATTCGCTTCTGAATTCGTGGACTTTCACATATAGCTCGTCTGATAGACTGAACCTGGCTGACCATACGCCACTATATGTAATATTAGTATATCGTTGACCGCATCAGGTAAATTCGGACATGCGTTAGTAAGTGCATGGAGGTTGGATCAATCTCCGAACGGCAGCTCTGATTGGTTAGCTGGTCTGACAGCGGTGTGAGGCAGGAGAAACTAGCCAAGTTTGACTAGCTTTGATCTGCCCATTTCAAAAGCAGACGGAGGTATTTAAACTTTTCGAGCGAAGCGCTTGAAGAAGGACAGTTCTTTGTGCAATAAAAGGCTAACGTAGAAGTGGAAAGGACAGCGAACGGAACAGCGAGGAGAAAGAACGGGCTCAAGGATGAAACCTGCGTGGGGCGCCGAAAAAATTGATGCACCAATGAAGAGGGGGAGGGTAGGAGGGTACTATGTTGATGTATCTTTTTTTTTTCGGCACCCCACGCAGGGTTCGTCCTTTCGCCCGTTCTTTCTCCTCGCTGTTCCGTTCGCCGTCCTTTCCACTTCTAATAGCCGCTCTGACTCCGCACATGCCAAAGAGTAAGGTAGTAAAGTGTTGAGTAGAGAGTAATTAATCCCTATCACTGCTTGGGAGCCGCCTTCCGAATCGGGTCAAGCGCACCCCAAGTTGCTCGCTATATAACCGCTCAGGAGATTTCGATTCACTTTCTCATTCTTACCACTATGTCTGACAATCAACCAGTACCCGTGCATCCCATCGCTTCTCGGGTGAAGAATTGGTCCAAAGCACCCCACATCGGGCCCGATATCAATGCATACAGTGCTGCCCATTCCGAAACCATTGGCGACGAATCAGATGACTTCTGGACAAAGGTTCGCATCATCGGCGCTCATAGTCTTTACCGGATTGTAACAACTAGGTAGATCGCAGAGTCTACTTTGCACTGGGATCGTCCCTTCCGCTCAATCAGAGCAGGGGGATTCGAGACTGGTGACATTGTTTGGTTCCCAGAAGGGGCATTAAACGCATCCTACAACTGCGTGGATCGCCATGCTTTCAAGAACCCTGACAAGGTAGGCGCGTGGTTTTTCCATTATTTGAGTCGGTAACTTCATTCCGACCGGCTTGATTTGCCAGACGGCTATCATCTACGAAGCTGATGAACCCGGAGAAGGATGTCTCATCACCTATGCACAACTACTTCGAGAAGTGTGCTCTATTGCAAACGTCCTCAAAAGACTTGGCGTCAGAAAGGGCGATACCATTTCTATTTACTTGCCCATGACATGGCAATCCGTAGCCGCCTTCCTTGCTTGTGCGCGTATTGGAGCCGTACACTCTGTTGTTTTCGCCGGGTTTAGCTCGGAATCCCTCCGCGATCGCATTCTTGATTGTAAATCTCGCGTAGTTTTGACCACTGACGAAGGTCGCCGGGGTGGGAAAACGATCGCTACTAAGGCAATCGTCGATGCCGCTCTCAAAGAATGCCCCGGTGTAGAACATGTACTCATTCTCAGACGAACTGGAAACCCGGTCCCAATTACTGAGGGAAGGGATAAATGGCTGCACGAGGAGATTGCAAAAGTCCCTACATACTGCCCACCAGAGATCATGGCAGCAGAGGACCCCCTTTTCATTCTCTATGTAGGTACCTGTTGTTCGTGCCATTTCATATCACTTATATCTCTTTATAAAAGACCTCGGGATCTACAGGAAAACCCAAAGGTGTCGTCCATACCACCGCAGGATACCTACTGGGAGCGGCATTGACAGTGAAATATGTCTTCGATATCCACCCCGACGACAAGTTTGCTTGCATGGCTGATGTTGGTTGGATCACTGGCCACACATACATCGTGTACGGCCCGCTTTGCAACGGTGTCACCACTACCGTGTTCGAGTCAACTCCCGTATACCCCACTCCCTCCCGCTACTGGCAGACCGTGGAGAAGCATAAAATTACCCAATTCTACACTGCTCCTACAGCAATTCGACTACTGCGTAGGATGGGCGGTCAGCATGTAGAAGGTTACGACCTCAGTACCCTCCGCGTTTTGGGCAGTGTAGGGGAACCGATCAACCCTGAGGCTTGGCATTGGTACAATGAACACGTTGGAAAGAAGGAGTGTGCCATAGTGGACACTTTCTGGTGAGAACTTTAACTGCCACCATATGGCTAATGAATTCATCGTTTTCAAGGCAAACCGAAACCGGATCTATTGTGGTCACTCCATTCCCAGGAGCCATCGAGACCAAACCCGGATCAGCGACTGTTCCCTTCTTCGGAATCGAGCCCGCTATTTTGGATCCTACAACTGGAAAGGTGCAGGCGCTTTTATTCCTCGATGCATTCATATCGCTTATGCACGAACGAAGGAATTGGAAGGAAACAACGTTGAAGGGGTTTTAGTCATAAAACGACCCTGGCCTTCAATTGCCCGGACCGTATTTAATGATCATAACAGATACCTTGATACCTACATGAGGGTAGGTTTGAGGTCTGATGCGGCCTCTTCATTGGCTGAGTATCAATTTTCTAGCCTTACCCCGGATACTTCTATACTGGGGATGGTGCCGCTCGGGACGAACATGGCTACATTTGGATCAAGGGCCGTGTTGATGGTATTGATACGCCCTTTCGATGACGTGAATAGTCGCTCATGTGATAACCAGATGTGATCAACGTTTCTGGCCATCGTTTATCAACTGCAGAGATCGAATCTGCATTGATCTTGCACAGAGGCGTCGCCGAAGCTGCAGGTCCGTAGTCTGACCCACCTCTGGCAACTGGATTATTGACAGCGCCCAGTGATCGGTACTGCTGACGAACTGACTGGACAAGCTGTCTATGCTTTCGTAACCCTCAAACCGTAAGTTGCCGGACTTTCCTATTTAAGCGAAGTCTGACTATTGTTGCTGAGATAGGGAGTTCGCATATGATACAAACAACGAAGCTTCGCTCACAAAGGAGCTTGTTCTTCAAGTGCGCAAGGTCATCGGACCTTTTGCAGCACCCAAAAAAGTCATCATCGTCCCCGATCTTCCAAAGACACGTTCCGGAAAGGTTAGCCGCTCTGATGTCCTATGTGATGAGTGCTTATTCTCTTTTACTCTAGATCATGCGCCGTATCATGCGAAAGATTGTTGCTGGCGAGGGGGATCAGCTTGGCGATCTCAGTACCATCGCAGATCCCAGTGTCGTCGACCTCATCAAGAAGAAGGTTGCCGAATCTATCTGAAGGGATTAGAATGAATGTAGACATATCACGATACATTTTTGTAAAGCATAGGCTGAATCCTGTGCACTGTATGATAGAACTCGGATTCCGTGTGGAGTCGTTGGGCGTTTACTTGTAGCCGTCTTGTACATGTGTGTTTAATGTCGTCCAACGGAAATGATAGACTTGTTTGTGTTTGTTCAGCGCAGTTCAGCATGATTCTTTTATGTATTCAAACCTGCATCCCATACTAAGTTGTCAGCGTGTAAGGTTCCCGTTAGTTTGGGTGGATAGAGGGTTGGTACACATGTATGTGCGCTATGGATGCAGGGTTCCAGTTACTCTGATTTACATATTACAACTGGCTCATGTTTGACAGACGCATACCCATCCTATGGCAAGCGGAGAATAGTAAAACATAGTATAAAAAGCGACGGCGGCTGATACAAGGTTGGTCACAGGGTGCGCAAGGGGTGTCCCTGCCGGATATCACCACCACCTTTCCCACCTTGTACAAGAGCGTGCCTGTTGAGGTTGATGCGCCTGTAAATGAGCGCCGTTGACAATGCGGTTAGGAACCCTACGACAAGGAATCCTATGCTGACAACATCTGATCGTTATTACAATCCCACCGGGAAATGAACAGTTAGTTGGAGGGCATGTGAAGATGAACGACGTGACAAGCCACTTACGTCCAAGGATAAATCGTGGGTCGTCCTTCGCTCGATAGATGTTGGACGCAATTATCCCGCCTATGCCAGCTATACTATTCTGGAAAGCCAAGCCAATCGCACGTTTATACTTCCCCTCAAGGTTGTTCGCGAGCCTGTGCGACGCATGTAGTGGTCCGTGTTGTTCAAACTCCATAGTTTACGAGCACGGCTCACCAGCAGACAGCACAAGGCAGAGGAGCGAATACCCCTACCACACACAAGAATGTTCCAAAGTACTTGACCCCGGCAGAGGCGTCGGAGAGTTCAATGACATACCCTATGAGAGCGATCGATTGTAGGACGAGTATAAAAGGGGAACGCAGTTTCCTCTTGTCTGAGAAGTGCGCAGCTGTAAGCATGACAATGGCTTGCAAGATATCAGTTGTACGTCCCGGAAGGATTGGAAACGGCACTCACCCGCGGCTACGTAGATCGGAACAGTCAGCAACTGGCTAATTGCCGTACTATATCCGAACCTACTGGAGGTCAGCACGGACCACAAACGAGGATGAATGCATACGTGTTCAAAATCGTCCTGGCGGCTTTGTTAATGGTTTCTCTTACAACAAGTAGCTTAAGCCTTACGGTAAGAAGAATGCAATTCCGTATGCTGTCCAGCGCTTGTCAGAGACTCGGCCAACGAAGAATGAAAGCACTTGCCAGGTGTCACCACTGACATCAGCACGATAGACATCGCCCACACCTAAGTCTAAGTAGGAGTTACCTCACTCAGCTGGAAAAACGTACCCTCTTACCTGCCAGTCGGCCAAAGTCATCCATACACGTTGAAGAATTGTGCCCTCTTCATCATCCTCGACATCACGAACTAGATGCCGAACAGTTCTGATCATTTAAACATCATAGCAGAACACTGATACTCACGTCGCTCCTGTTCGACGAATAGTCGTTCTTCTGCACTTAGAAACTTTGCTGTTCCTGGGTAATCCACGAAAACTTGGACGGTGTTAAGTAGTAGTGCCCTATGAACGGTATAAGAACTTACTTATTGCCGCTATGCAACATATCACAACTGTTATAAGACCCTCGATGATCTGGGCCAGTAAGTTGATACAGGTCCTATATGGAAGGAGAGCGCAGCTTACAAATATCCATGACCACCCTTGCAGACCACCCACGTTATTCATAAAACCAATACCATAAGCTAGCAGCCCTGAGAATGCACCTAAAACTAGAGTAAAAACGTAGATGAAATCAGAAGCTGTCAGCTCACCAGCTGCAGTAGTCATTCCAAGGAAAAGAGCGAGCCGATACTGTAGCTTATACTTGGGGTACCACATGGTAAGGCTGAGTGATGGGACTGAGATAGTAAACATTGCAATATCAGAGTGACGCACTAGTAAGCAAGCCCTGGATAGAAACCTCCTTCTGCCAGACCCAGGCAAAAGCGCACAGCGGCCAGTTGTGGATAACTGGGGTTTGTAAGGTTGATGTGAGTTGTAGTACATGGAAAGTACAGTTTACGTTTGGACGAAACCCATCAACGTCCTGCCCACAGGGGGTTGTGGTGAGTGCAAAAGATAGCAATTAGCTAAACCTTACATAATAAGACCCCATATGAACTATGTCTGTGTCGAATACGCCAGTGCGCTAGCAAGCAGACCACTTACCATAAGAAACGGAAGCCACCTTCGATATCATGATTAACATTGTTGGCGTCCCAATCAATCGAGCCGTTCTTACCTGGATGGACGAACGCGATGGATTGCAACACTTGGAATCAAGGTAATGTATCGGTATGCTAAGGTACCAAAAGACACCTACTTGGCTGGGCACTCGAAAAGGATGTATGACTACATAACGTCAGTACGGACTGCGTACAAATCTGCAGGAATGTCTTACAATGAAAAAAGTCGTCTATAAACCTGTAGCGTCAGCATTTAACGATCGAACAGTTAAAGAATTCTCTGCACCAATGCGACGTTGAATCGATTTCCTGTGAGGTCAAGCTGTGTTACCAACCCTTCGAGTTTAGCATTACCTCGGCACAAGGTGAGCAAACGCATTACGTGAAAACAAGTCCAATGTAACACACCAATGTTCCCTGACAATCACAAAGTTGAGGTTGGTGTTCGAAAAGGTAGCTCATGGACATACCTCTGTCCATAAAGGCAAATAGATACATCAGGGATATGATTGGCATAAGTCGAAGGTCAATCTTTCGCCACAATTTTCGCTCTTGTTCAGGGGTAAACTCCACATGTTCGGCTTCGGGGACTTGAGACGTGGCATTTTTCAAGGAAGCGCGGAAGGACGACTCCTTTGGATGTTTGAGGCCTTCCGACATTAGGGACATAGGAAGTAGTTGTGGGGGGATAGTTGCAGACGCTCTGTCGAAGCCTCAGGGTTAAATACGTACATACACGTTGCTGTGACCTTGCCAAAGAAGATCTGTAAGAACCATCCTGCACAAACGTTCAACCGATGGGGAGCCCGAGGGTGGATACTTGGTCGGACACGTGGCGGACCATGCGAAAGTGGTTATTTGGCGTATTCATGGATTTGAATTAAGTGGAAGCTGGTGAGATAGTTGAATGAGACCAAAACCAGTGGAGTGATCGAAGTAAACAGTTAATAACACTTTGGTATGACATCCATTATAGCAGGAGCTTCTGCAAGACGATAAGCATGACAAAGAGCTTCTAGCTCCTTGCCAATCGCACATGCCGACAAGAGTGAACAATCAAATCATTACAGTACCTAGAACAGCACGGCGCCAAAACCAAGATTCCCGTCTCCATAGCGTAAATGGTGGGTAAGAGAGGTCCACATCAGCTCTTATATAGTTCCGTAACAGAGCTACCGCATTTGTCGTCGATTCAACGAGATGAGCGTACAACGTTGCAATGAAACCTGTGAAGAGCTGTCTGCGCAAAGGAGAATACGTATGAATCATGCGGTGTCTAATTAATAGAGCCGCATTTTCACGAATGGAGGATGAGGCTACGCCCATAATTCGCTGCAAAATCATTGGCTCGTGCACAATAGGGAGTTCGATTTCGCCGGTTGACTTCGTGGTCGATTTGGATTTGGACTTCCCCAGTTGAAATTGACCCTAACGACGATTTCGCTTGACTTTATGTGGCATGGTAGTCTCAATGAATCCATCCTTGTGGTGACCTGCGGACCTTCAAATTTCTTTGACCCCCGTCTGTTGCATTTCGTCCGACAAACCCTTCTGACGTCACGCTCCGTGAGCACGTTATGTCCCTTTTCAGAACATGAAACTAGAAAACCAATTCGACAGCCCTGACTTCAAGGGGAGTTCGAGCTTTGAGTACATAGGAACGTACACTTTAGTTATTCTCCAAGGACCGTGCGTGGTACCTACTTATCAACTGTGTACTTTAACCTTGTCACGTCACGTTTGATAACTACATCCGCCATGCAAGCACAAAGGAAGCGGCTCGGCTGACGAAGACTGGTCACAGTGTGCGCAGGGGGAGTCTACGCCGGGCATCGCCATCGCCTTTCTCTCCCTCTACAAGAGCATGCCTTTCGAGGTTGATCCGTCTGTATAGGAGCGCCGTTGACAATGTCGTCAGGAACCCCACGACCAAAAACCCCATGCTAATTGCGTCTAATTACAATTCCACTGAGCAGTGAAAGATGAACGACATGAAAAGTTACTCACGCCCGAATATGTATCGCGGCTCATCCTTCGCCCGATAGATATTGGATGCAATTATTCCGCTCACGGCAGCGATACTGGTCTGGAACGCCAGACCTAATGCACGCTTGTGCTTCCCTTCAAGGTTATTGGCAAGCCTGTGTGGGTGTTTCATGTCCAGCACCTGTAGTTCGTGGTAGGAAAGACTCACCAAGATATAACAGAAGGAGAAGCAGACAATCCTATCGCACAGAGGAATAATCCAAAGTACTTGATTCCAGTAGAGGCGTTGGAGAGTTCGATGATATACCCTACAAGGGCCATGAGCTGAAGGACCATTATGAAAGGAGAGCGTAGCTTCTTCTTGTCTGAGAAATGTGCAACTACGAGCGTACTCATGGCTGTTAAGAAATCGGTTGTACGCCCTGAAGAATATTGGGGACGGTACTTACCTGCTGCCACGTAGATGGGAACAGTCAATAACTGGCTAACTGGGGTGCTATATCCGAACCTGCCAGGAATCAATACGGAGAGCCAACGAGAACGAACACAACAATGTATACGTTGTCAATATCGTCCTGACAGCTTTTTAATAACCACTCTCTTAAACAATTAACTTGGATCTTACGGTAAGAAGAATGCGATTCCATATCCTATACAGCACTCATTGAAGACTCAAGCAAACGAAGAATAAAAGCACTCACCAGGTATGCCGAATGACAATAGTATGATGGCCAGCGCCCATACCTGAATCCTTGTGGCAGCTACCTCGCTTAACTGGAACGACATGCCCCTTACCTGCCAGTCTGTAATTGTCATCCACAGGTGGTGAACAATTGTGCCCTCTTCAGCATCCTGAACATCACGAACTGGCAGGCACGTAGTTCAACCAAGTTGCCACAATAAAATATTATATCGACACTTACGTCGCTCCTGTTCAACATATTGTCGCTCCTCAACACTTAAAAACTTTGCTGTCCCTGGGTAGTCCACAAAAACTGTTGAAAATCATAAGTGGTGCCTTACAATCGGACGAAGAAATCCACCTATTGCCCCTATGCAGCATATCACCACCGTTGCAAGGCCCTCAATGATCTGTCCCATTAGGTTAACACAAAAACAGGGTATCAACAGAATGAGACTTGCAAAAATCCATGACCATCCTTGAAGACCACCTAGATCGTTCATGAAACCGATGCCATAAGCCAGAAGACCCGAGAGTGCACCTAAACACCCAAGTGAACATACACAAACGAAATTGGCGTTGTCAGCTCACCAGCTACGCTAGCCATCCCAAGGAAAAGGGAGAAGCGATAATTTAACTTATACTTGGGGTACCACATGGTGAGGCTTAATATGGGACTAAGATAACGGACATTGCGATGTTAATGTAGCGCACTAGTATGCGATCCCGGGGTAGAAACCGGCCTCTGCCAAGCCTAGCAAAAAGCGCGCAGCGGCCAATTGCTGATACCTGAAGTTTATCAAACCAGGGTGACTTGTTGCATATATACCACACCTTACGTTCGGACGAAACCCATGAGGGTCCTGTAGGGGTGCGGTGAGTGCAAAAGAAAGTAGCTGACTGAACCTTACATGATGAGACCCCATATGAACTACGTGTCTCAGTGAAATTGTGTAGGATGCACTCGTGAGGGGATTGCTTACCATAAGGGTCGGAAGCCACCTTCAACATTGTGATTAGGATTGTTAACGTCCCAATTTATGTATTGAACCACTCTTACTTGGATGGACGAACATAATGAATTACCATGCTAGGTATGGAGGTTATATATCGATGTCAACACAAAATCCAAAAGACACCTACTTGGCTGGGCATTCGAAAAGGATATATGACTACACATCCTCAGTTAGAACTTGGACATATGTGTAGAAAGTCGTACAATGAAAAAAGTCGTCTACAATGTTGGGAATCAGCGTGTAATTATCGACAGCCAGAAAAGTTCCTCGTCACCAATGCCACATTGTATCGATCTCCGGTGAGATCGAGCTGTGTTACCATCCCTTCGAGCTTGGCATTACCTGGAAACAAGGTGAACAAGCACTTTACGTGAAAACAAATCCAATATGACCCACCGATGTTCCCTGGAAATGACAAAGCGGGTTCTTCATTCTGTAGTTTGGAAGTGATAGCTCGTCGACATACCTCGGTCCATGAAAGAAAAAAAATACATCAGTGACATGATTGGCATAAGTCGAAGGTCGATCTTTCTCCACAACTTTCGTGCTTGTTCAGGGGTAAACTCTAAATGAGCAACTTCGGGCACCTGAGAGGTGGCTCTTTTTGCGGAAGCGCTCAAAGACTGTTCCTTTGGATGTACTGGGCCTTCTGGAAATAGGGACATAGGAAGCAATGATGGGGAGACAATTGCTGATGCTCTTGAAGTTTCTGGGTTAAATGTGTACGCGTTACTGTGAGCCAGGGGGAGAGACCTGTGGGAAGGAACCGTCCCGCATGAACCGTTCAGCAGCTGTAGAGCCCGAGGGAGTATACAAATCCTCCATTAGACACATGGCGAGCGATGCAATAGTAGTTATTTGGCCTATTCATGGAGTTATCATTAGATAAATGTACCGGAGTGACTGAATGGGACCAGAGTCGGCGAAGCAACGAAGGAAAACAGTTAAGTAATAACAATTTGGGATGACCTCCGTTATCGCAAGAGTGGGTGACTTTCCGTGAGCTTCTAATCCGAGGTGTAGAATATTTCTATCTCAAAATGGAAGGTTGCCGGTGTGCTGGTTTTCAAACCCGACAAGTCCTTTTATTCTCAACTTGTGCTATGGTTTATTCGCATCCGAATATTTTGTCCTACTACTAGATTGAGCGCAAGTAAGTTCTGATTTACATATTATAATCTTGGATTAGAACCTCACCAGTGATAATTACGATTTCAAGGGGACAAGTATATGCTCTGAAACTCCATTCTCAATAGGGTGCTGTTGAGTGTTTACTTGAAACAGCTGTTCAAAATAACTGTTAACAACCCTGTTAGAATGTCGGACATAAATCAGGGCTGTGAAAATTGTGAAAAATTCCAGAAGGGCTAGGGCTGCTGGAGCGGCCGGATAGTACTTAGCGTGGCTGAGGAATAGGTGCAGCAAGGCTTCTGCTGCCCGTCGTCGACCCTCTGAGCTTCTATTCCTATCCTACACCTAGCCGCCGAGACTATTCTTCCAGCCGAGTTTCCTCACTTCTTACATCACCTACAGGGCCTTTTGTAAAATCGGCTAGATGCAATACTAATCAGGGATAAGTACTCCGCATCTCTTTTTCTTGTCGAAGCACGCAGCTGAAAGCATGATGACGGCTTGCAAGATGTCAGTTGTACGTCCCGGAAGGATTGGGAACAACACTCACCCGTGATCACGTAGATCAGAACAGTCAAGAGCTGTAGTACTATACTAGGGGTTAGCACGGAGCACCAACGAGGATAAATGCATACGTTTTCAAGACCGTCCTGGTGATTTTACTAATAGCTTCTCTTGCAATGAGTAGCTTAAGCCTTACGGTAAGAAGAATGCAATTTTGCATGTTGTCCAGCTCTTGTTGGAGACTCAAGCCAATGAAGAATGAAAGAACTTGCCAGGTGTCACCGACGACATCAGCATGATAGAAACCGCTCATACCTGAATCCAAGTAGGAGTTACCTCACTCAGCTGGAAAAATGTGCCTTCATACCTGCCAGTCCGCTAAAGCCATCCACACTCGTTGAACAATCGTGCCTTCTTCAGAATTCTCAATATCACGAACTAGATGCCAAATAGTTGGTAGGCATTACAGTAGGGCACTGGCACTCACGTCGCTCCTGTTCGACAAATAATCGTTCCATCTGCACTTAGAAATTTCGCCGTTCCTAGGTAACCCACGAAAACTTTGACGATGCTAAGTAGTGCCCCACAAACCGTATAAGAATTTGCTCATTGCTGCTATGCCACAGCATTTCACGACTGTTACAAGACCCTCGTACAAGTCCTATGTTTCCTTGCTTGCCAATGGTTCTAGGATATCGTCAAGCCTGCGACGAAACTTTTGCCTTTTTTTAGAATCAGGTGATGCTTTGGACCCTGCAGTGCGAAGAGAAAGCGTATCTCGTCGTCTCGGTCGTTGACTACAAGCCTTGCACTTTCGATGGCCCACCCAGCCTTTTCGTCGCTTCGAATTGACATTTCCCGCAAAGACACCACGTGGGAGGTCGAGTCTGCGCACGCAATTGACAACATACCATGACGGCCTCCACCACTCCAGCCACTACGATGTAGCCTTACTTGATGGAATAGACTAATGACCGATACAAGTCTTATGCGCAAAGACAACACAGCTTACAAATATCCATAACCATCTTTGCAGATCACCCACGTTCATAAAACAACATATCGTCGAACGACCATATGGTTACTCATATCGTGCTTGACAGATCCCCATGGGCATGACTCGGTAAAGTTTCAGCGACGGCGGTAGAGATACGTTAAGTGAGTGCGATTTGTACTAATGATCCCATCTCGTCCTAGGTCGCCCTCATTCCTGTGCGGTGATCCTGTGCAATTGCACGCTTGGCACCAGTTTTTGATTCCACCTTCCTGCGATGGCGCAATTGAGGCTGAGCACAGCAAGTCTTAAGTGTTCATCAACGTCGCTGCCAATTGGCAAGTCTACATAAAGCAATATTTCCTTCCAATCTAGTGCTGGCGTAGCGGGTAGTCCAACAGCATATGCAACCATATAAACCCATCAACTCCGAGGCTGTTTCACAGCGACTTGCCAGCCTCTTCTTCTCTTCATTCTTCAATGTCAAGTAGCGGTTTCAATGCAGACGTGACACTTGGTCCAGCTCTGATAGGGACAACGGTCGCTTCGTGCCTATTTGGATGCTCCGTGGTTCAGACGTATGGGTACTATAGGCGGTTCCCTTTAGACACCCTAATACTGAAATTACTGGTGAGTGATGATTAGCGTGCATCCTTCTGCGATAGTAAGTGAATCGTATCGTATAGGTGGCATTGGTCATGTAAGAGGCTTTACATGCTCTCTCGTTTTACATCCTCACTTTCCCTAGGCTGCTGACTTTGGCGCACTTGATATGCATCGTCTATTGGACGTGGACCATGACCGTCTCTTCCTTTGGACATCCAAACGAAATCACGATATTCGCCACTCCCAGAACAGTGAATCTCATTATCACTCCTTTCATATGTTATCTTGTACAGGTATGTATGATACTATAGATATTGACAGATTCTGGAAAACGACGCTTTCCACACCAGCTCTTTTTCGCGTATCGCTTGTTCAAATTCTCGGGAAGTTGGTTATTGGCAGCCGTGTGCATCATCTTGGGCGGCATCAGCTTCGTCGGTACGCTCATCGACGCTGCACGGGCACTCAACAGAAAGTCGATGCATGGGAACATGAATGCTCAATATTGGCTTACTGTTCTCTCTCTGGTCAGCGGTGCAGTGTGCGATCTTATTATCACCGCGGGTCTCGTTTTCTATCTGCGCAAAAGGCGGGCAGTGATAAAGGTATCAAGGTACGGAGGTGTTGTCAAGATGTTGTCAATCCTAAGTTCTCCCCAGGACTATTGATTTAATTGACAAATTAACCATATGGTCAATTGGTGCGAGCCACGTTTCCAACAAATCGATGTTGTGATGGCTTATTGGTGCTCCAGAAACTGGACTTGTCACGAGGTAATTTGGCTGTGCAGTCTTCAAATTTGTCCTGTGAATAAACCCCCTTGTAGTATAAACGCCGTCTTCGTCACCATATTTGTGAGTCAGACATATTTTATTATATCCGGAGCATGAGGAACTCATTCCATTACCCCTAGTTCTCAATACAGAGAACTACCTGTGAGCACGAGCTCAATATTATCACAAAGTAACTCGACTGACACCCTTGCAACCATAAGTTATATGGATCGGTCTGTACATGGTCTTGGGCGATGGTACGTTCCTCAATGATGTCTCAGTGGAATCTTATACTTATCACTGTGTATTACAGTTTACACAAACGTGTTTCTGGCTGCGTATGTACTTAAAATACCTATGTAGGACGCTTGGACTGATGGGGTATTGGCAGACTGAACAGCCGTACTCCTCATGTCCAGCACCACTTCGATCCAGAACCAATGCTTACGACCATGGTATTACAAGCAGCAATATCCAATACTTCTGCCAGTGATCGCAATGTGAGTCATCAAGTTTTGTGGGTCGTCCGTCCTCTTCGTTGACTGCGTACTTTGATCGCAGTTGGCGACAAGTAATACATCTATGGCATCTGTGTCAAACAAGCCCAGAGATCGAGCATTGGTATAAGTTGGGTGGTGGTACAAAATACAAAGCACAGGCTCGGTGCGGACATTTTGCAAACGTCCGTTTCCAAGAGCCGATATATGAGGATTCTGCAGACAGACGAAGAACACCATGTACAAATACAGATATCATAAATTGCATAAAAACGTCCGAGATCGTCACGTTCGTGAGCGGGTAGCTCTTGTAGTCCTGGGCTTAGCAGAGTCGTCCTTTTCTACCTCCCTCGGTTTGGAGACCGTTGCACTTCTCTTCCCCCGAGTCGTTTTTGGCGCGCTTCCAGCTGCGTCCTGCCCAGACGTATCATCATCTTCTCGGGAAGGTGTGTTTTCCTTGTCCATGCCGGACTCCGAGCTCGTTTCTGGCAGGGCTTTAGTGGTCACCACTGGCGGGGCTTTCTTCCGCGTAGCTGCCGAAGCCTTTCCACGTGTCGTGGGCGCAGAAACCGGAGGCTTAGATGTCGCAAGCGTCGCAGCACGCTTACGACCGGCTGGTCCCGCCGCAACTCCAGCTGCGGCAGAGTCACTCTCTTCCTGTTTAACCCTCGGAACCGCTGCCGTCCGCGTCTTTCTCTTCAGCGCAGGCACATCCTCGGTTTCACCAATCGAATCGAGCGGATCGTGGTCATCCTCGTCAGCGGTACGAACCGGTTGGCTCGGAGTCGTTCTGCCCGAAGCATCCCGCGGTGCCGAGGTCGTGACGCCCTTGCGAGCCGCTCGTGTGGACTTCGCAGGTGCATCACTAGTTCCAGTCTCGCCAGTTGATGGGGTAGACTTTGCGCTTGCGCGTGACCTTGCTTTCGAGGGTTCACTTCGTAGACTTCTCATCTCCACAGTAACTTCAGGTATTGGCGTAGCGCGGGCCCGGCTCGGAGGTCGTTTTGGCACGACCTACGGTCGCGGCATCAAACCTTTGTGCAGGATGAGAGAAGAGGAAACTTACAGGCTCAGATTCTGGTTCAGCCTTGATTTTCCTGGTTGCGCCAACTTTAGGCTCTGTGTTGGGCCTGGATGGCGCCCTCGCCCGCGTAGCTTCAGGCTGCGCAACTGGTTAGAGAGCCATCTCCATTCAGAAGTTGGGCGTACCTCATCATTAGCAGGCGTTGGTTTCCTGCCACGCAATAACCTCGCTTTCCGTGGTGCAGGTCCGGACGCATTCTTCTGCGCTGCTGCGGGGGGCTGAGTACGGGTAGAGGTACCCGCGGCAGTGCCCTCTTCAGCAAGGACCTCGAATTCAGGTGGGGGTTCGGTTGGCGGTGGTTTTGAAGTACTGACGTTCGCTCTGGGTGTTCGACGGCGGGTCGCAGTCGACGCAACAGCAACTGAGGTTTTCTGGGTCGTTGGCGGATCATTCTTTGCAGCGGGTTGGGCTGCATCTGCATCGGGAGTACCTGCGCGGTAGGCCAGAGGCGTTCGCATCATCTCACCAACACCTTCGAATGTCGGTGTCGCAATGACTTGACCACTTCGCTCTTCTCGTAAGAACATATTGCGCATGCCGTCCATGCGAGGCGTCTCCGTGTCAGTAGGTGGCGCGTTTTTGAAGAGATGGCGCATGCTTTGAACGGCAGGTGTAGCTGCTATGGTGTTGGGTTTTGGCTGAGAGAAGAGATGTTTGAGGGATTCGAGTTGGGGAGTTTGTGGATTCGTTGATTTTCGGGTTAAGGAGGGGAGGGGGAGGTCGGCTGGCGCATCTTCATCTTTCTCGTTAGCCACCACCTTCTCTTCATACACGGCATCAGGCTCAGCCTCGCCAGCGTCCTGCGCCGTCTGCTGCGTGTTTGCCATCTCGACATCATCTCCCGCACCATCATTTTCTTTATCGCTTTCGTCCATGTCTTCTTCCTGATTATTCACGGCGGAGGATTGCTCGAGATGCCCCACTTCTTGATCTAGTTTACCCTCGTCATCCCCACCCCAGAGGGAACCGACACTTCGTCTCCTCTTCATAACTTCTACAGTCTGTTTCATCTTATCCAAGAGCGAACGAGTATCCTCTTCTTCCTCGCTTCCGCTTTGCTCCCCTGCATGCACTGCAAGTTTAGTTGGCGAGAAAGGCTGCGATTTCACAGGGGAGATACTCCGTGTGGCTGTGGCTAAAAGGGATGGTAAGGGAGCTGGAGATGCTCCGGGAGCATTGGATAATCGATGTGCGCCAAGACCTGGCACCTGTCCTCCGAAGTAGGGATCAGGCGTGGTCAAAGCAGACCGACGCCGTTCTCGGATGGCCTGTGAATATCTCGTCAACATCTGCTTCAAGTGTACTGGCAAAGACATGATACCAACCTGACGCTCCTCTTCTGTGATTTGCATCCGGCAGCTAACGACCGGAATACTTGAGGCTTGTTCTTCTTGCTTGATTTCTTCTTCGTTCGGTAGCGGTACGATGATGTCAGTAACCTTCCATTTAGGCTCGATACGAACTCTCCTAGGACCGCCAAGTCCAGGAGAAGGTGCAACCACACCACTAAATGAGTTCTGTCCTGCACCTCGTCCGACGCCAATGCTCGTGGGTGCGTGGCCAGCTTGAGGCGTCAGGAAGCTACCCCACGAACGCGGTGCTGGAAGTATGGTTTCATCTTTTGCTACGGGGGTCGTAGGATCCGAATCCAAAGCGCTTTCCGGGACAGAGTCACTCGATGGCGGAAGCTCTTGGTCTACGTTCATCTGCGCCTGCAATGCTCAGTTCAAAGGAGTATCCAGAAACGCCTACGAGATATTTACCTCGTCGTAATCACCTTCAAGTCCAACCTCTTCATCTTCCTCTTTTTCTTCAGGAGCAGCGGAAGATGAGCGGAACGGCCAACTGAATCCTTTGACCAAACCCAAGCTTGTTCTCCATCCGCTAGGTTGATCTATGGTCTGTGGCACATGACCATTCTCTCCCTGATCTTCGCTCGTCGTCCCATCGTGTTGTTGATATTCTTCATCTTCTTCTATAAGGCCCTCTACCTCTTCGGCAATAAATTCTTCGACTTCCTTCTCCTCTTGTTCCTCCTCTTCTCTTTCAATGTCGTGTTTTAGGACTGCACGCTGAGCAGACCTGATGAGGACTGCGCGATGGAGTGACAGTCGGCCTAGTTTCCGTCGTGGTGTCTGGTATGGATTGGCACTGGACCCTTGTGAATTGGCTGGACGACCAAATGCGCCAAGACGAAGGGGCGTGGGAGGAGATGGGTGCAGAGGAGGGACTTCCACTTCGACCGACTCAAGAATGACAAGGTCTTTTTCTTCTTCTACTACATGTGGGCAATTTCCGTCAACAAGAACGATCTCCTCTTCTACCTCGTCATCTTCTCCTGTCGGTGCGGTGGGTTGGGTGTTGTATTGTTGTTTGAGGGGAGAGGGAGCTCTGCGTTTGAATGGACTTTGAAGAATACGCAGGTTCTCCATCGGGTCCTTGCTAGGCCGGGGTGTAAAGACCTCAGCGCTTTGTATCATAGACATACGCAGCATTTTCCTGCGTGTTCCCGGAGTCATGGGGATGTCCTTTTGGGGAGACATGTCAAGGGCGGCGCGCATTTCCTTCGGAGGATAAGTGAAGATGAAGCGTTTCGTGTGTATTTCGATTTCAGAGTTGTTGGATATGGGAACAGTCGTGGGGAGTGCTGGGTTTGAAGAAGGAAGAACAGGACATCCGTCGACGTGAACACCATCTAGTCCGAGGACGACAATAAATGCCTGGGGGAGTTTAGTCGTCAATCGCTCCAGTCCATTGCTTTGAGACATACCTTTCTGTCTTGGAATATAATTTTTGCATGCAAAGGACTTACAGAAGAGTAATACAGTCTGACACTGCAGGTCGGGTCTCGTCCAAACGTGACTGTTTCGTCGTCGATAGGGAAAGATGCGATCGAAGTGTCTGGTTCCAGTCTCTTCATGAGACGGAGCGTACCAAAGCGTCCGATTTCACTCGGTTCCATCTGTGTCGAGCAAGCCGAGTTCAACTCGACGCGACTCGGTCAACTCGCGTCATGTGACACGGAAGTCGTGACACGACGAAAAAGAGATGTCACGCAGATCGTAGACTCATGACGACAACAAAGCAGAAAACATCCAGCAGGGATGCAAAAAAGCCAGCCAGATCTGCTCTTGGGGCACCCACACAGCTAGCACAGTCGAGTAGAAAGGGGAAGCGAGCATGGAGGAAGAACATCGACATGCAAGATGTCGAGGAGGGCATGGAAAGTTTGAGAACAGAGGAACGTGTAATTGGGTACGATCTCACTTGCTTGTGCGCCTGTATCGTGTAACCTGGTGGTGTTCAGCTCAACACTACAGAAGCAAACAGACGACCAGCTGTTCGTCATAGATACAAAGGGCGACGAAGAACGTAAGTACTAGGAATTAAGAGTATTCCAACTCGCTGAAACATCCTGCAGTCCGCAAGTCATTACCACGATTTTCAAAGGACCAGCTCACGTCAAGTAAAATAATCTCGCAGCGATCCGCTATCCCTGCAGTTGCGTCGCGTACGACGAAGGTATCTAAAGATAAGCTCACCTCTGCGGACAAGGACCGTCTGTTGCGTATAGCCAAGAAACCGCGGAAAGGCCCCTTCAATGCAATCATGGACCCGACAGAATTCGGTGCTGGAAGTGCACGGATAGATGTTACCCATGCTGTTAAAAATAGCGGTACACATGATTTGTGGGCACCGACTGTAGAAGAGGTTTTACCCCACGGATTAGAAGCCACCCAGAAGCGGTCAATCAAGGTCTGTTATTACCTAGCGACATATCGCAACGAGCTGCATCACTGACAGACACTGTTTAGAAACCTGAGATTAGCCATCCCCGCGATATCATTGACGTCCCTGCTGTCCTCGTTCCTCCACAGGGAGCCTCATATAACCCCGCAGTACAAGCACACGGAGAACTCCTACTGGAAGCCTACCAAGTAGAGAAGCGCAAGCAAGATGAGGCAGATAGACTGGCGGAATACCGTAAACAGATCGACCAAGCCCGACAGACTTCCTTCGGCGATGTCGCAGACGATGTCCCCCCTGGAATGATTGTGGATGAAATTCAAGAGGATGCAGACGAACCAATACCTACCGATGAGGCAGTGGTTCCACGAAGACCTTTGGCTCGAAAGACGAAACAGCAGCGTACTCGAATGCTGAAGCAAAAGGCAGAGGTAAGCCATCTCGTGCAGAGTGGGCTTTCGAACTGCAGCTGATGCACGTCGAAAGAAACAAGCATTGGCCGAGAAGGCTCTACGAAAACGGATCTTGCATTCAATAACATCGGCTAAATCAATGAAGTCAGAACTCGACAAGACTCTGAAAGCTCAGGAGCAAGCTCGGCTTGCACGACAGTTGAGTATGAGGTTGAGACTGCGGAAGGGATTGGCTGGTCGACGACTTGGGAAACACAAGGTTCCTGAAAGCCATATCGACGTCCAGGTGGGCGAGGACCTCTGTGAGAATCTGAGAACGCTGAAGGTGTGTGAAATTGTTCTCTGCATGGATTTAATTCAAACACTCCCCGACAGCCGGAGGGAAACTTGTTCAGGGATCGATTCGTGAGTCTGCAGCAGCGAGCACTGATCGAGCCTCGTGCTCCTGTTCTGTACGTATATATCCACATTATCTTCTGATGTGTATCTGACGAAAAACCGATATAGGCCCACCAAACGAAGAGCGAAACCAGTATTATATGAGAAGCATACATACAAACGGTTCAATTGAGACTCCTAGGCTACTGTATTCTGTCTGCATTTACCTCCTAATTTTAGAGGAACGACTATCTTCCTCTCTCTTAGGGTCTACCTACGGGAGACTACATTTACCTGTACTTTGGGACGGTGACGGAACTATGCACATACTAGCTTCGTTGGTCATCCAATTTGGACCCATCCTAGAATTATTCTACAAACAATGTGCTATGAGTGCTTGAGTAAGGTGAGTTACAGCAAGTTTCATATTGATAGACCAGAATTGACCAAAACTCACACAAGTGCTTTCCTTTAGGGCCCAAACAGTACTCTAATTTTACATATTTCCCATATCCTTGTGCACAACATGTCCAAACCAAGTCTGTGCAGAGTTGGGTGGTCTTTCAAGTCAATAAGTTGGCTGTTGGCACATCAGTATCTATGGCCAAGAGTTGTTGCTTTGCCATGGAGGAGGATCCCATGGAGGATCAGGCCAAGAATGGAGAAGAGGGGAATTCCAGAGATTTTGTTTGAAAGGCACTAATCATGCAGCAGGTCTGGACCAACAGCACAATCAGTGCTGCACTTGCTTTATGCAGGCTTGGGATCACAATCACTTGAGACACTCCCAGCTGGGAACCCTATCACATGTCTGTGCTTTCAGGACAGGGTTGGATGGGTGAATTACTCAATGGACACCCCAAGCAGATCAGAAATGAGCTCAGTGTTCACAAACATGTCTTTTACAGGCTTATATCCATTCTTTGAGAAGGGAATCTTCAGGATTCAAAGAATGTTACATTAGAAGAGCAGCTTGCAGTTTTCTTATATGCAATTGTGACAGGCATGTCAGCTTGGCACATTGATGAGTGGTTCCAGCATTCAACAGATACTATATCATGGTGAGTGTATGGTAACTTAAATCCTCTCCCCTGCATTTATGCCAACTTTCCAGATATTTTAAACAAATGGTCTATGCTTTCTCAGAGGGCCCTATCTACACCACTTATGTTCACCTTCCCAAAGCTGATTCACTGATCCCCAGTCATATTGCCAACAATACCAAATTCTATCTGTTTTTCAAGGATGCCATAGGTGCTATCAACAGTACACATATTGTGTGTATGCCATCAGCAAGTGAACAGGATCTTATGTGCAACCACAAGGGTTTCTTATCCCAAAACTGTCTCATCACCTGCTCTTTCAATGGGCTTATTACTTACATTCTTGGAGGCTGGGAGGGATCAGCAGCTGATGCAACAGTCTACCACAATGCCTGCTTGTGGGACTTTGTGATCTCTGACAGTCAATTTTATCTTGCTGATGTAGGATTTCCATTGACTCTGCAGTTGCTTGTGCTGTATCATGGCCAACACTATCATCTGGCCAAGTGGGGGCAAGCAAATCTATTGTAAGTACCACTAGATTCTGTCTTTTGGCCCTCACTTATTCTCTACAGGCTGAAAACTGAAAAGAACTATTTAATCTTCATCATGCCATGCTTTGTAATGACATTGAGTGGAACTTTGGAATTATAAAGTGTCACTTTCATGTGCTTGTCCTCCTGCCCAAGTACAGCATGGCAATCCAATCACAGATACCTGTGGCTGCATGCTGCATCCACAACATCATCCACCTCCATGATCCCAATGACATTGATATATGTATCAGATCTGGATACAGCTGATGAAGATGATGAGCTGCTCCTAGCACCTGAAGAAGGTGATGTTAGAAGTCTGCAAGATGTTCCATTGAATGGTGAGTTGCACAGGCAGATGAATGCCTTGTGTGACACAATTGTGGTGCAGATGTGGCACAATTAATGTACTGAGCATGTGAGATGGGGTATGCCTCAGATCATTGAACAGTTGGACTAATATTACCATTACCATGCAATACTATCTCATATTTTTTTGTTGTACTGTAGTTTACTGCAATATGACACATCTTTTGTCCATGCTTCATGCTAGTTCAGAATACAAACTTGATTGTGGTGTGAATGGAAATACACATAATCTAGCTACCCTCCAAGTTTGCATACTCTGGAATGTCACAGCTGACTAATTCTAGCCTCATCTTAACCCACCACATCCTTTGAATGTCAGAGAAGGCAGCAGCAGTCTTGTAGCCCATGGCAATGGAGGGTTTCTCTTCAAACAGCATTTGTAAGCAAGCCAGGTTCTTTGGTGAAAGGTTCTTCTCAAGGGTGTACATCATTTCACACACCTCATTGAACTTCTGCTCCTAACTTGCTGTATCCCCCTCAAGTGTGGCTAGTGCTGCATTGTTAGTATCATTTAAATTAGACATAATACCTTGCACTGCATCTTCAAGGACATCCAACTGAGAGCATTGCTTCTATGAGGGGGTGGTGCCCTGGGCACTGGATGCTGCTGTGGACATCATGTCCAGCTCAGCAGTGGTGTTGCTCTTGTGCTTCTTGCCATGAGAGGATAAGCTAGATGAAGGTTTGATGGATGAGTTGACTGATGCCATTGCAGAAGATGGCAGGGAAACAGGGATAGACAATGGGGAAGATGTAGGAACAGGTAGAGATGCAGGTATAGCTTGAAAGTTAACAGCCAGCCATAGCTTTTGAGCCATCTGCATGATTTGGACCTCATTAGAAGACCTGGGTTGATATGGCACAAAGGCAAGCTGTGATGGTGGTTGATATGGCATGTGGGAATGTGTGGAAGGCAGTTGATACTGCATGCAAGGTGGCACAGATGGCAGTGTGAATGCTGGGACAGGTTGTGTGAATGCTGAGATGGGCTGTGTGAATGCTGGGAAGGGCTGTGTGAATGCTGGGATGGACTGTGCAGAACTGAAAGTGTTGGAAGACATGGACACAGAGGGCTGAGATTCTGGAGAAGTAGTGATGTGGAGGAGCACATGGACCAAGGCTACTGGGTCCTAACTTCTACTATGCAGTGGAAGTTCACTAGGTTGACACTTGTAAACTTACCTAGTTGTTCACTTGACAACTTCTGTAGATATGTTGAATCTTGATAAGAGCTTTGTAGGCTTGGGAGGAGTAGAATGCTGAAAGATAGAGATAGATGTAAAGACTATTCTACTTTACAGCAATATAAACATGGGGTTTATATAGGTAAGTGTGACCTGTCCTATAAAGGAACTAGTCTGTGCATAACTGCTTCAACTGGTGGGTTGAGCTGCATATGGTAAGTGTGCAGTTGCCATATAAGATATAGAGGGGATAAGGGTCTTCTTACTATTTGATATAAAGATAAGTAGATAAGAAGATAAAGAGATAGGGAGATAAGGTATGAGTTATTTGCAGTCATGCATTTTCTCATGACTCATCTGTTGAACAAACAAGGTACTAGCGCTGGTATTACATAACAGATGCTCACTGTTTGTTCTTAGGAGATTTGTCATGTGCATCACCACTGACAGCATCAACACTTGCATGTGTTTACCACTGCATGTGATTCTATGACTGGCTATTGGACATTACCTGTGTTCCACCAATATGGAGAAAAGTCTAGGTTCTATAATGTCATGATGACATGTCTACACCATCATTCCTTCTATAATGTTCCATGGCATTCTATGCTTACTCAGTATGATACCTGAGAGACACTTATATGGAAGGTCATACTTACTATATGTAGTTCAACCCACGAGTTGAACAAAACTCATGTACCACACACAGACCATGTCTGAGGCGTATATATACTGGACCTTCAGGTCCACCAAATAGTAACAGTTTAACATCCATTAAATTGTACTAAAGACTCAACTGAGTATTCAAACAACCCAACTAGAAAATCACCCCAAGTGAACACTTAGTAAGTCTTACAGTCATTACCTAAGAACTTCCACTGCATTGTAGAAGTAGAATATAGGCTTAGCCTGAGCCATATCTAAGTCTGGTAGTTCTCACCAGATTTAGTCTCCTGACTACGCTACTTTGCTTTATCATCCTATTGCATAATGGTCAGTTCTAGACTCATAGTTCTAGACTTTGACTGGTGTTCCAGCTATATTGGTATTCCTGAGCTGTATCACATGAGAGTGACTACCATATGCTTGTGCACATAACTAAAGCAAAGTAGTGTAGTTGGGAGACACAGCTCAGGCTAAGCCTAAAGTCTACTTTTACAATGCAGTGGAAGTTCTTAGGTAAGGACCTAAAGACTTACTTAAGTGTTTACTTGGGGTAACTTTCTGGTTGGGTACTTGAGTGCTTGTTAAGCCTTCAATACAAGAACAATGGATGTTGAACTGTTACTATTTGTGGACTCAGAGGTCCAGTATATATATGCTCAGACATGGTCTGTGCATGGTACATGGAGTTTTGTTCAACTTGTGGGTTGAACTACATATGGTAAGTAATACCTTCCATAAAAGAGTATCTCAGGTATCATACTGAGTAAGCATAGAATGCCATAGAACATGATAGAAGGAATGATGTCATAAACACATCATTCTGATGTCATAAAGCCTAGACCTATTTCCATATTGGTGAAACACTGGTAATGTCCAATAGCCAGTCATAGAATCACATGCAGTGGTAAACACGTGCAAGTGTTGTATCAGTGGCAAACGCACATGACAAATCTCCTGACAACAAATGGTGAGCATCTGTTACATAAGACCAGCACTAATACTTCATTTGTTCAACAATAACAAATCTCTTTCTAAGACAAATGGTGAGCATCTGATTATGTGATCAGGGGCTTTCACCTATTTGCTCAACAGAGATGGTTGAGAGTAGGAGTGAGTGTTGCTGGAGTAGTGCACATTGACATCCTTTGCCTTGCTAGGAGGGACAAACTGTTGCATATGCTTCAAGTACCTGAAGCCCTTGCTTTGGAACTGGGAAATATCTGGCTGTGTCTAGTGAATGGTTAAAAATATTGTATCAGGAGAGAAACTGAGACATACCTCCACAAGGTCATCTATCACAAGCTGCCCTGCCTCAGTTACAATGTCCACACCTTTCTCTGCCAAATATGCAAGTCTCAATCTGCTTACAATGGTTGATGCTGCATAGTATTCCCACTTCAGCTTTGTATGATATGAGTGATGTGAGTATGATGATAAGGTGAATAGATGCATGCTCTCCCACTTATCATGACAATTTTTTGATGTTTTATGGTGGCCATTGGGTTGGATGGGTAATTGGGGCAACAGATCATCAAAGTGCCCTTTTTGAAAGGACATATGATCACCTGCCTTGGATTGGCTTTCCTCCATGTAATCAATAAGCATACAAACATCTACCTCACTCCATGTTGCTTGCAACTTCAGATGCTCAGAAGGTGAGATGGTAGACAGGGCCTTTCCTTTCAACCCAGAACCCCTACCTACCATTCTATTGCAAAGTTGGGATGAGCAGCAGGTTGGGAGTTTGGAGTGAGCTAGCCTGTGAGAGTCATTGTGATGGGCTGTTCTTTGAGGTGGCATTGCATTTGGGTGACTGGTCAGTATATAATATCACCATGTATCACCTAATATCAGATCAATCTCTGAAAGTCTGTGAGTACAACTTCTGCAGACTTGGTTTGGACAAAGGATGTGGGAAATATGTAAAATTAGAGTACTGTTTGGGCCCTTAGTCTTGGAATGCAGCCAAACAATGGTGTGGGCTATATCTTGTTTGTGGTTGCCCACATGATCACTTTGTTATGCTTCTTTTCTTTTTCCAATCTTTTCCAATCAGATGACTTCCCACAGTCATATGCTTTCTTTCTTACATAATCCAACAGATGCTTCACAGACAAGTACCTTTTACCTACAGGGATACTCCCCTATCCATGGATGCACTCAGTGGACTTGAGCCCTCTGGCTCATGTATTAGTACATTTCCCCTTTCCTGTCCCACCCTACTATACCCCAATGTATGCACTGCTGCTCTCCCTTTCTTTTGAGCAGCAGAGGTTTCACTTTTGCATCACATGACTTTCATGTGACTGCAATGTGCCTCATCACAAAGACTCATAACTATGTGTGTACAAGTCAGATTGGCTCTGTTTCTTCACAGACATTGTTCCACTAATATGGACCTACCATTGTATGCCCATCTGGGCCATTTTACATTGTTCCCCTTTACCAGTACTGCTATTGTTCCATGTAGTATATAGAGTAGACAAAGATGTGGGATATGTTAATTGTGGTGATTGTTCACCCACATTCAGTCATTTCTCTCCTTTCATTGTTTCACTGACTTATACTTGATGTTAGTTTACTGTTCTCAGGCTTTGACACTTTAGTCCTTTTTGGTTGTTTCTTCTCAAATTTTGTTGTGTTGTGTTTACACCATTTGTGGACTTATAATGTTGTGTGCTCAGTGTCTTTCTCTTTAGTCACTTACACTGAGCACAAGGTCTGTATCACATTCATTACCATCAATATGGTCACTTACACTGAGCACAAGTGGGATCTTGTGTGGTCCTTTGCACAGGCAACTTAATAGAATATTCCCCATCTTTCATCTCCTTTGCATATCCTATGAATCTACTGGCTTGCTCCTAAAACTCTTATCAGTCATTTCCATCAGGACCAAGGATTCTTGCCATGCCAAGTGACACCTCATAAGGCCTAGGAGTTTGCTTAGTCAGCAGCTTGAGCATTGGGTCAGGCCCTTGTAAAAGTCTCCTTGCAGGTTGCTTAGTCAGCAAGCCTGGGGTTAGGGTTAGTGTGCATCAGTTTCAAAGGCATTCAAGGCTTGTGTATCTGCAAAGCCTTAACACACTTTTTGTTTAGATATGAAATGCAGCTGAACATTGGTGCATGCTATACCTTGTTTGTGTGGCTTGGGTGTACTGCTACAGTGTTGAATCATACATACTGGTAGTACTGTGCCTGTATGAATCCTCCCCCTCCTTGAGTCTGACCAGCAAAGAAAATGCCTGGAAATTGATGCCATATCCCAGAGGCTGTGAAGGAGCAATGGGTCAAAATGTCCACCCACATGAGCTCAAGAGAGGTTGCAAAGGTCACTGGTGCCAGTCAACAAACCATCAACTGTGTCTGTCACTTGTCATGCCTAACAGGTTCTGTAGTGAAGAAACCTCTTGAAAGTGGTCATCCTCACTCACTGACAGCACATGATGTTCTTGTAGGTCATTATTGTTGACAAAACAGAACTGATACATAATATTATTACTATAGTATTAACAAACAGAGGCAGGATATGCTATTGGAAGTATGGCTTACCTGGAGATGCTTGTGCATGACTTGTATGAAAGTAGAAGGCTTTGAGGTTCAAACTATCTAGTGTTAGACACTGGATAGTTTAGAGAATGAGTTGTTAAGAGTGAATTGACTAAGGGACTCTGCCCTCCATGACCTAGCATATATACAGAGTACAGGTGGTCTGTGCATAGAGGATAAACCTTGGAGCATTGTATCTACAACTACTATAATGAGGAGTACCTTCCTAATAGAGTGACTGTGAGATAACACATGTAGATAAGAAGATAAGGATACTGATAGAACAGTTCCATGTGATAACATCTGGGTAAGTAATAACTGGATCATGTGATATAAGGTAAACAGCAATGAAATATAACTGTACTGGTATGTGTCAGCATCTACTAATGCATGACAGTATGACACTGGATAGTGATCATGTCAACAAGTATCTCATCTCATGCATCAAGCACACACCAGACATCTACCTCTACAAGCTACAATATCACCTCCAAGAATCAAGAGGTATTGAGGTTTCTATACCTACAATTAGACATACTCTACATAGGCATGGATTCACTCACAAGAGGGTATGAGCATGCAACTATACTATATGTCCTGATGACTTGATAAGCTTATGGGTCTATTCTAGGTCTCACATGTTGCACTGGAAAGAAATGAGGATGCATAAGATCAATACCAAGCCTATGTTACAGAGAACTTCCACCCATTGCAGCTTGTCTTCATTGATGAGTCAGCATGTAATCAGATGACAACAATGTTAAAAGGGTTATGTTTGGGCACAGAGAAACTAGACAAAACCAATAAGCTCAGTGCTTTGAGTTTGAACACTACTGCACTTCAGGCAACCATTTTTGATAGGCAAATTGGCTGAATAGTTTGGTATCATGATTCAGCCAAAGAGCCCATGAGACCATGAGACCATGGTCATCCCAGAGATGGTCTTCTTCTCACCTGGGATTTCCCATTTTGTTTAGTATTGATTGTCATCCTGTCCCTAGGATGGGATGTTGTATTGGGATGGCCCATACATGCCTAGGGTGTTTGGGGTCCTTATTCAAACTTTTTCATCACCCCTCAGGCTACACAATAACCACTTTGAATAACTTGTAGTATATTATATGCTTGACTCATCATTGGATATACAGCCCTCATTGGTGATGGAAAAACATGCAGATGGGGGATCAGGGAATTCTTCAGACTCTGCCATTATGCATTGATGATCAATACTTCATGTTTAAAAGTTCAGTTGCTGGACCACAAAAGACCAGCAACTGAACTGGATTGAACTGACAAACCAGTCTAGGTCACTTGCAGGTTGCCTACCTTTGAGGATAAAAGGCTGCTAAAAGACCACTCTGATTGTGCTGGTTGCAACTGGTCTGCACTGGACTTTTAAACACTATCTTCAAATATCTGAATCAGTTTCTTTGTCTCTTAATGTGTTGGAATAAGAAAGGTGAATAAGTAATCTTCTCAACTGACTCACTATTCATAGCTGATAACACATTTTAAATTGTTTAAATGAGTTGTCATATGCTCAGTGTACATGCCTGCATTTTTAGCATCATTCTGTTCAATCAATGTAATAGTGATTCTTGTCAGCTCATTCAGGACATCTGCATTCTCAATCACATGGCTCCAGTTGCCACCAGTCTCATTGATTTATCAATGCATATTGTCAACCCATGCACTCCTATATTATTCTGATAGCCATCTGAACTCACTTTCATTAGTGTCTGTAAGTCATTGTCACTTGTATGAGCTGTCTGTACATCTTGTCCCTGTTTTTCACCTTCAGCAACCTTTTTGACAGTCTATTTGGCTCTTCTTGTGGTTGCTATGGGTGTATTGCTCTTTCAACTTTCTGAAAATTGTTTTGAATGCTTTTGCATAATGGCCTGGTTGTACCATCAAACATCATGTTGCCAACTGTCTTCTTCATGCTAGACTTAGGTTTCTTTGAATACATTGGTTGGAGGTGTGAGTGCTGACTAGACAGGCTTCAAGGATACTGGTTGGAAGATGAAGAATGATCCATATGGGGACTGGGCAGACTTTGGATGTTGTAGGGCAGGTACATACCAACAAACCAGGGAGCAGTGAGTTATTCTTTGTATTGGATTTTTTGTATCAATGAAAATATGGGTATGGGGTGCCAGAAATCTTGCAAGCAAGGTGACTGCATATTTGATGCTTTGCTGTACAGTTGGGTTACAAAGGGATTCAAGGATGTTTTGTCTTCATCACCACACCTCAAACATGGCTGTGACAATAACCATGAATTGTCAAGATCACCACACTGATGCTACCATGTACCTGTTGCAATGGAGTGGCCATAACCATGGTGATGGACTTCATTCATTGTCATGTACATCATGTAAATGGTTGTTGGTCATGATCACCCTTACTGTGCTTTTATCATGACATTTATGGCTTAGTGACCATTGCAAAAGCAGCTTCTTCAATGCCAACTGGACAGCCAGCTGCTTTAAACACCACCATCATATAGCTTGATCATCTCTTGTTCCTGGGCCTCTAGTACTTTCTGTCCTTACTGGCCCTCTGTTCCCCACAGTTCTTTCTCCTTTACCTATTGTTGAATTCTGGTCCTTGGGCCTTGTGCATCAAACCAGAAGGCATGTGTCTCAATGCTATTCCTTGTGAATTGCATGAGATTAATTACTTTGGTCCATGGTTTCAGCCTCTCACAATGTGTTGTGGATGATCATGCTCTTCCCTTGGGGAGGTCAGGTAGCCTGACCCTGAAGTGCTTAGTTTGTGACTCAGCCCATATCTTACCTTCTGTCAATCTTATTATTTCTGTGTCTGATACACTCTCATTTTACATCATGTACAATATGTTGATAACTTATCTCCCTAGTATTGTCTCTTGACTTGAATCACTGATATTTCTATGCATTGTCTCATGTGTTTTATTTTCACTTCCTCTACTTGAGTGTCTTGACCCAATAGGGCAGTGACTGTCTTGTTGACTGAGCAACTGAACATTCTATGTACCACCACTAGTTGAATGTTGACTGCACTACCTAAACCCTTGTTTGACTCAGAATCCTGAGTTAGAGAGGGAATTGGCATCAAGTTCACATAAAATCATAATCATGGAGTACAACCACTCATCCTATTTGATGTTTTCCTTGAACTCTAGTGTGTCTGAGATCACCAAGGTTTGAAAGCTGTTCCACCTATATACTAAGAGAGTAATGGGATTTGTTAGAGGCTATGAGGGAGTAACCCACCTATATAAAAAGAGAGAAATGAGATATCTAAAAGGTGGTTTGAAGAATGACCCACCTATATAAAAGAGAGCAGTGGGATGTCTCATAGGGTACATATTATTGGACATCTCACCTATATACAGAAAGAGCAATGAGATGTTCCATATGAAATTTGTCTATTATGGGACATTCCACCTATATATAAAAGAGCAATGGAATGTCCCATAGAAGATTTGGAGGCTATTTCACCTATATAAAAGAGAGCAATGGGATGTCCTGTGAGAGCTTTGAAGGCTATTATGGTACATCCCAACTATATAAAAAGAGAGCAATGAGATGTTCCATGGAAGCTTTGGAGGCTATTGTGGGACATCCAAACTATATAAAAGAGAGCAATGGGATGTCCCATAAGAGCTTTGAAGGCTATGATGGAACATCTCACCTACATAAAAAAAGAGCAATGGGATGTCCCATGAGAGCTTTGTAGGCTATTGTGGGACATCCCACCTATATAAAAAGAGAGCAATGGGATGTCCCATGAGAGCTTTGAAGGCTATTGTGGGACATCCCACCTATATAAAAAGAGAGCAGTGGGATGTCCCATGGAAGATTTGGAGGCTAATGTGGGACATCCCACCTATATAAAATGAGAGCAGTGAGATGTCCCATGAGAGCTTTGAAGGCTACCATGGGACATCCCAACTATATAAAAAGAGAGCAGTGGGATGTCCCATGGGAGCTTTGAAGGCTGTTATGGAACATCCCACCTATATATAAAAAGAGAAATGGGATGTCCCATGAGAGCTTTGAAGGCTATTATAGGACATCCAAGCCATATATTTAAAACCAATGGAATATCCTAAGGCAGGCTCTATATATACATTCACCACTGGTTTTGTGAGGACTGAATTTGAGACACTGGATGAGAAATAACTTCTTGCCTAATACAATGTATAATTCAAATATATTTTTCTCACACACTCAATGATAGCTGCAAGAAAATATCAGTCACAGTGACCAAACTAGCAGCCAGTTAAAATAAAGTCTGCTGGGGTTACAGTATTTCAAACAATATTGGCATTCTTCTCACAGTCCATGGCAGCATGGTCAGTGAATTCATTTAGTTTTGGTCAATTACAGAATCACAACAAGTTTCAAATATCAGAGAAATTATATGGCAGTGAGCAAGGTCAAATTAATTGATAATGAGATGATACACCTAAGCATAGGGGGATTCAAACAATACCTCAGCCAATAAGTTGTGTGATCATTTATAGTCATCTAGTAACAATAGAAATATGACCAGTTGACCCTTCTGATAGGCATCCTGCATACTTGACCACTCAATAGTCTGCACTCAGTGGTCAATATTTGTATTTCATAGGGAAAATCCACAAACATGGGCTAATCTACAATAGTACACATAATAGACCTTCCTGGGCCATGGTGATTATAGACAAAAGGTAGCAGTAGAAGGAATTATCATCACCAGAGAAGACAATGAACATGGTGATGGCAGGAGTCCTTGTCTTTGCTGTCATGTTGAAGGAGATAAAGAACATTAACACAATATATACATGAACTCTCACACACATTGACAAGCTTACATGTTGTATGGGTGTTGTTTTTCATCATTGTCATGGATGTGGTGATTATTATGTACATGAGGATGGTATGGTTGTTGTCATTGATGGTAATATTATGTATGTAACATGTAATGCAGCCATGTGTATGTATACAAGTGTAGTTGACTACTACAGTCTAGTTGATACATAATTTGAGTTCAAATCTTCAAATCTCCTTTGCATGTTAATTTTCACCAACTGTTCACTTGAGCCATATTGATTGTCTGACTGTGCTATTGTGGGCTGTGGAAAGCACACTAATACTATGGCTGACTCACAGTCATCACTGAGTGTGATGAAAATGAAATTATTATGTTGAATTATATCTAATTTCTCATTCAGCTCTCATACCAACAGCAACATGTGTGTGGAAATCTGGTCCCAAAGATGCATTGGAGGCTATGATGGGACATCCCATCTATATGAAAAGAGAGCAATGGAATGTCCAAAATGTGCTTTGGAGGCTCTGATGGGACATCCCATGAAAAGAGGGCAATGGGATGCTCCAAAGGTGCCTTTGAAGGCTATTATGAGACATCCCACCTATATAAAAAGACAGCAATGGGATGTCCCATAGAAGTTTCAGAGGCTACTATGGGACATCCTACATGTATACAAAGACAAATGGGATGTCTTGGAGGCTATTATGGGACATCCCACCTATATAAAAAGACAGCAATGGGATGTCCAATAGAAGCTTCAGAGGCTGCTATGGGACATCCCACATGTATACAAAGAGAAATGGGATGTCCCACAAAAGCTTTGGATGCTATTATGGGACATCTCACATATATACATACAGAGAGAAAATGGGATGTCCCAAAGGTGCTTTGGAGGCTATGATGGGACACCCTACTTATATAAAAAGAAGTAATGGGATGTCTCACAGGAGGCTTGGAAACTGCCATGGGACATCCCATATATATATATATATATATACATAAGAGCACTGCAATGTTTCATGAGCTTTGAAGACTATTATAGGGTATTTCCCCTATATAAAAAGATATCCCATTGGTTGCCATGAAACATTCCATTCATATAGCAGAACTGGTCGATTTTTTTCATTTATATAATGTAGCCCAAGACAGGATGACAAGTAGCAATCCAGCCACAACAACTCCACACAAATTAAACTAGAACTACTAGCTAAACATAGTCAGCATAGGCATCAAGGCTGTATATTGCAAAAATCTCAACTTCCCTGTATTGTCTAGGTCACTCATCAAGCTCTCCAAGAATATCTGTAGAGTTATAATACTCTAGCAGTAAATACATTTACACCAAAATATATTCTGTACAGAAAATGTGATTTGCTTGATCTAACACTATCAGATCATATCTTATCAATAAAATAAATACCAAAGCACAATCACACATAACTGTCAGAACTTGGGGTAGGAGGTGCAGGTTTACAAGATAGCAATAAACAAGGGTGGGTTAACAGGTACATAGCATGGTAGTAATCAGCTAGGTGCAAGCAAGGCTGTGCAATTTGAAGAGACTTCATCAAATGCCTGAAGAGCTGAAGCTATGGCTGTATGACAACAACTTACATTACTTAAGTTTCTATCTTGTTTGAACCATCACCCTTCTCCTGTTCCTCTACTCTTTTGCTTGCCATGCTTATAGTAGGTTGGCAAAGATCACAAATAGACATGAGCAGGTACTGATAATGAAACACAATCCATGAAGTATGATGAAGATGCTAGCACAGTGCTGTCTGCTACACAGAAACTGACAACAATGTCCAAGCATATAGCATGCTACAATCTCATCGTGGCCACAAAGTGACCTCCCATATGTAATAAATCAACTATAAGTGATAAGCACATTGCTTAATGTGCCAGCTTCACTGGCTGGACCATTATTCCACTTGTTAAAATAGACAAATCAATTGGTGATATATGGGGGCTAGATTATGCAGGTGCTAACTGACTGTGAGGGGGGCACCATCATGACCATGGTAACAATGGTCAGCCAACAAGAATGCATGCTCTGTGATAAATGGGGGTTGTGATTTGTATGATAATCAATTGATAACTAAAAGCAAGTGTATGATGTGTAGCCAGGGGAGTGATGAAAAAGTTTGAATAAGAACCCCTGATACCCTAGGCATGTATGGGCCATCCCAACACAACATCACATCCTAGGGATGGGATGACAATCAATACTAAACAGAATGGGAAATCCCAGATAAGAAGAAGACCATCCCTGGGATGACCATGGTCTCATGGGCTCCTTGGCTGAATTGCAATACCAAACTATTCAGCCAATTTGCCTATCAAAAATGGTTGCCTGAAGTGTCAACAAACCAGCAATATATGATGATGACCACCAGCAGTTTAATAGCTGGTTTATCTTGGTCAAGACATATGTCAGAATCAATAACAAAATCTACAACATGCATTCCATGAAGATTGGCTTCACCTTGATGTTTATGGAAGCAAGATTGGCTCTCTCTTTCAAAGAGTCATAGAAGGATACAGGCTCTACATCACTGACTCATTCTCACAGTTTGAAAAAACACTTAGAGTGGTTTTCCAAGTCAGAGACATAAAGTCAATGGCCCTAATCCATCTATTGGACATCAAGCAGGTTAGCCAACCCCTGGATGCCTATATCACCATGTTTATGAATGGTATGACCTGAGCTGGTCTCAAGGATAATGATGCAGCTGTGGCTACCTTCTTCACAAAGGGGCTAAACTCCTGACTATGTCAAAAAGTTCTCAACAGAACTGATGAAATGCCTAGCAGGGTTAGTGACTGGGTTGCAGGAGCCATAAAGGCTAGGGAATCAAACACTATGTTCTCTATCTTTAATGGAAAGGCTACTGAAAGTGATAGGAATTTCCTTTGGAAAGAAGAATGCTTCAAGCAGCCCAAAAAACAAGAATGCAACCTGTATGCTATGGATGTGGACAAGAGCAAGTTCAAGGCTCACCAGTCACAAGCAGACAGCAAGTGTTACCATTGTGGTGGAGACCACTTCAAACACAACTGCCCAGACCTCAACAGAGGTCAATTAACCAATCAAAAGAGCAACTCCCACAAACCCAAGATCAAGGAACTTAAAGCAGAAGTTGAGAAGCTCAAAAAAGAAGACAATGGAAATGGCAATGACACCACAGGTATGCCATCTTCAGAAAAGGATATTTGAATGCCCAAGCTGGCAACACAGCAGCTCATGGGCAATTTACTTACCAAACATGTACTAGTAGGATTGACAATCTAGAATGACATGTTGATGAGGCACAAGCCTATGATCATAAAAAAGGCTTATGCCTTACATCAATCTCTGGATCCACCTATCTACTAGACTACAGCAACTCACAAATCCATACCCTTATAGACTCTGGCATGGAAACTAACATTATCAATGAAAGAACCATCAAGGCTTTCAATATTCCCACAAGGAAGATCTGGTCACCATGGGATCTCTGAAGCATAACAGGAAAGACAGATCAAGGTATGGGGAAAAGAAGTGTGCATGCATGCATACATCACAAGAATGGGCAATGGGAAGTGGCTGCTTCTAGGGATGCCATGGCTACATGATTTCAATCCAATTATTAACTGGGCTACAAGAAAACTAATCAGATGGGGAACTGACAAAGACATTACAGTGCAAAGTACCTCCCTGTCAGTCAACAAAACCACTATCTTGAAGTCATCATCAAGAAAGAAGAAGTAATTCTTCTGGAAAGATACAGAAGGTACAGTGAGCAACAAAACCATTGCAATGTTTGCAATATTTTTATTGTGTGGCTTATAGCTTTGAATAGGCTGTGGCTATGCAGATGCCCTAGGGGGGACTTCAATAGCTCTCAGTCCTAGCTACATTCCATTCCTATATGTCAAGATCTGAAGTACAGTGGATACTATTCTATAAGTCAATTAATAAGGTATATACATTGCAACAGTTTTGTTGCTGACATTAAGATATAGTAAAGGTGGCAATTATTAGTAAGTAGTATATCCTCCTTTGGGCTTCATCACCTCCTGAACCCTTCTAGGCATGATTTCAATGAGATCCTGACATGTAGACACATCTATATCCTCCCACTCCTTCTGAACTCTCTCCCATAGCTCATGAATACCTTTGGGGGGTGTTGGGTAGAATGCCACCTTTCTTTTCAATACAACCCATAGATGTTCAATTGGGTTAAGGTCAGGGAATTGTGCAGGCCACTCCATGACCTCAAATTCATGCTTTTTAAACCACTCCTTGGCCTTTTTACTGATGTATTTGGGGTTATTATCCTGTTGAAAGATGACATCTGAAGGGGATTTGCCATAATACTGAATAGATCCTTGAAGTTCATCTTCCAAAATCTATGTGTAGAGGTCAGCATTCATCTTACCATTGACCTTGCAAGCCATTCCAACACCCTTCCAAGTCATACAGCCCCACATCATCAAGGAACCCTCACCAAAATTGACTGTCCCCTTGACCAGCCTATCAGTAAGCCTCTCTCCTGGCCTTTTCCACACCCATTTCCTTCCATCTGACCCTAGCCTATTGATTTTGATCTCATCTGACCAAATAACCCTCTTCCAGTCCTCCACAGTCCAGTCCTGATGACTCTGAGCAAAGTCTAGCCTGTTCTGTCTATGATGCTTGGAGAGTAAGGGTTGTTTTTGCTTCACCACAGCCTTCATACCAGCTTTTCTTAGGTGATGATGTACTGTCTGGGAGGAGATGGATGTGTTCTTGATGTCCTGAAGTGATTGAGTGATCTCCACAATATTTTCAACCTTTCCAGAACCAATTAGTCACATGGCATGTCAAATATCAGTGGGGGTAATGATGGATGAATGGCCACCAGAGGATTTTTCAAGGGTGGAACAGTGCTGAGAGCATATTCTTCTAATGGTGCTATAGTGAACACCAGTAGTGCTAGAGATTTCCCTAAGAGAGTGACCCTGATAAAGCAAAGAGACAATAACATCAGTTGTAGAGGATGAGACAGCTTTGGGCATGGTGGTGAGCTAAAAGTTCAACATTTGGCATTGTTTGTGACTGGTAAACCATTTAGGAGATCATGTGACACATTATATAAGCACTTCTACCAGAAATATAAGCACAACAACATATATTTCACTTCTCAGAACATCAGCAACAAAACTGTTACAATGTATATACCATCTTGATTGGTTTATAGAATAGCACTTACTGTATTTCAGATCTTGACATATATGAATGAAATATAGCCAAGACCAAGGGCTATCAGAGTCAGCCCTAGGGTATCTGCACAGCCACAGCCTATCCAAGGCTATCAGCCACACAATAAAAATGTTGCAAACAATGCAATGGTTTTGTTGCTCACTGTATGGAAAGGTCTTCTCTGAAGATGAGGTGCCTCTTCTAAAGCACTGAAGTTTCCTTGACCATACAATTGAACTCAAGAAAACATTCAAACCTTGGAAGAGCAAAATATACAAACTCAACCCAACTCAACAGGAAGAACTGGATAAATTCATTGACAAAAATTTACAGTGTGGAAAGATTCACCCATTGAAATCCCTGCAGGCTGCCCCCATCTTCTGTGTCCTGAAGAAGGACAGAAAACAACAACTTATCCAGGATTATTGGTACCTCAATTCCTTTATGGTAACCAACTTCTACCCCCTCTCTGACATCAAAGCACTGCTCAATGAACTCAGAGTCATGCTACTTTGCCAAGTTTGATGTGTGATGGGGTTTTACTAACATCAGAATAAAGGAAGGTGATGAATAGAAGGCCACCTTCATCACACCAAGAGGGCTCTTTGAGCCCCTGGTAATGTTCTTTTGCCAGATTAATGCTTCCCCTACTTTTCAGTGCTATATGGATACAATGTATGCCAACATGTGTGCCAAAAAGAAACTTGTAATATTCATGGACAACATCATGGTCCATGCAAAAACAAAAGAACTACTGTACAAAGGAATAGAAGAATTCCTGAAGATCACTGAAGATGAAGACTTGTGCCTCAAGCTCAGCAAGTGTGTTTTTAAGACCATGGAACTCAAATTCCTTGGATATATAATCAAAGATGGGAAGTATGAACCTTCACCAGTAAAAACTAATGCAATTGCAGAATGGAAGACCCCCAAGAATCTGCAGGATCTTTGATCCTTCCTCAGATTCTGCAACTTCTACCAGATGTTCATACATGGTTTCTCACAAATCACAAGGCTGTTACACAACCTCTTCAAAAAGGATATCCCCTATATGTGGGGAAGTCCTTAACAGGAAGCATTTGACAAATTACAAAGAATTTTGACATCATCACCAGTACTGGCACTCCCAGATATGTCTAAACCTTTTGTTATTCACACTGACACTTCAAAGTTAGGCACTGGAGGTGTACTGAATCAGAAGGATGCTAACAGGGTTCTCCTCCCCTGTGCATACTTATCCCAGTCACTCTCCAGGGCAGAACAAAATTACCAAGTCTATGACCTGGAATTATTAGTGGTAATCAGAGCCATAAAGGAGTGGAGATGCTACCTCCTCACTCCAATTTCCCCTATGCTCATGTATACCAACCACCAAAATCTCACATATTTTAGAGAATCTCAGGTGTTACATAACACCTAGACAGGCACACTGGCAAGCACACCTCCAGGAATATCCCTTGCAGTTCATCCATCTGTCCAGACAAGCTAATATCCCCTCCAACACCCTATCATGAATGTCTAATTTTGCTGCCAACCCCTTTCCCCTGAGCACCCTTCTCTTAGACTCTGTGGTTCCCACATAGAGAGGGGGTGAACAACTCAAAAACTGGGAATACAGCAACCTCACATCCCCTGACACCCCACAGGATTGGCCAAAAGCCTTGCCCTCCATGCAAGGCCTAGCAAACAGGCACTCAACTGAGGAAAATCAAAGACCATTGCTAGCACCAAGGGTGTCTACCAGCTTTCCATGGATCTGATGAGTAAAGTACTCTCTGATTCTCAAAGACTAAAAGACACTACAGAAAAGAAAAAGCAGATCAAAAAGAGAAGATATACATAAACCCCAAATGAAGAAAGGAGGTGCTCTATGAGTACCATGATATCCAACCCTCCAGACATCCCAGAGTAAAGGCAATGACAAAGAAGATGAACTGGCACATGTGGTGGTTTAGAATGCATGCTGACATCTGCACCTATGTCCAAGGCTGTACCATCTGTCAAGCAAACAAAGTCAATACCCACCCCACAACTCTGCCAATTACCCCTATTGACATTGCCAACTCCCCCTTCCCATTCAAACAAATCTCTATAGATCTCATCAGCATGCACCATCAGCACATACAAGCAACACCTTCATGGCAAGGTGGTCCTGCTCAATATGATTGTGTGTTTATTGAAAAGGATCCCACATTTCCAGGCTTTCAAGGATTACATGTTGCTCAAGTGGTGCTTTTCTTTTCTTTTGCTCATAGAGTCACTTACTATCCTTGTGCTCTTGTGTGCTGGTTTTCTCCTTTAGGGGATTCATGTTGCTCAGAAACTAGAATGTGACAAGTTAAACCAGATTTTGATGAGCAAGGTAATCACATAGTTTCAGTGATTCATTTGAATACTATTTTACATTCTGCTCATTTGATACCTATTTTTGGCTCCACACCCATTGACCATGACATACAGTTTACTAACTCACTAGCTGCTTTTGCTTCCTACTACATTCAAAAGTTCTGACTATCATGCTCATGAAATTACTTTCTAAATTCATATTTTTGTAGACTATAATATAACTGTAGTTTGGCTTCAGAATAAATGGCTCAACATTCAAAATGTAACATGTAAATGTACATCTCCTTGTTGGGAATTGATGATCACTTGGTCTATTTACCTTCATCATTCCCTACTACCTACCAGCTAGTTGGCAGGATAAATCTACTTAATCACTTCATTTACATTTGTTTGCATCTCAGCTGTTGTCCTACAAGCTGAGGTACATATATTGTGTCTTGCCCATTGTTTCTGTTATGTTAGATTGATAATAATATGACAGACACTGTTAGGTACATTTTCATGTATAGTAGTTGTTGTCCTACAATGCTGAGACACCATTAGCCTACACTCCTTCCCACCACCATACATCATGCCTGCTGTCTTCCAGAGAACATACAAATCCTGCTCTGCCTCCTGTGCCCAATCCAGCACAAGAAGCTGTCCAAGCAAATGGGTGTGCCTGAGCACAGCATATGTGTTCTCAGCCTCTTGCCTCATGAGGAAATTGAGGAATGCAAATTCACATGATCATGCATCAAATTGCTTCAGGAGGTGGACTGATTTGAACTGACCTTGTGCACTGTATTATTATAGAACACAAGGGAATTAAAACAAGTTGGGCATCAATGCAAATATGAATATCCACCTGAACAATTCACAAATATCCTTCTTTGTTGCCTCAAACAGTACATTTGTCACAATCATCTTGGTCATTCTTGCCTTGGAGACCACTTTATCCTCTGATTCTCCTCTTCCTTCTTTCTGCATCCTGCAAACTTCACATGCAGCACATGGCCATCCAGGACAAATCTCTGCATGCCCTTGAATATCTTCTTGGAAGCCTCAGGCATATTAAACCCAATGAAGCTATACCCCATACTGAGCCACAGTGCATCTGCACTGGACACAGCAGGTTGCTTTGGATCAGGCTTTGTCAGTATATGTGTGAACAAGAACCTAGGTAAAGTGCCAAATACTTGCCTGAGTCATACTGATGACATGCTAAATGCAAAAGTTTTAATGAAGAGGTGGCTCATTAATGGTATTGGATGTTTCTTGCTCAGGGATGGTGATTAGCTTGACTGTAGTGGATGTAGTTGTAAATGCATCACTGTGGTTGTTTGTTACTTGGAACATCCCCAATGGGCCTTTCTCTAATTGCCAAGTTGTCTGTATACCACTGCTCAGAAAGCTTTCTTGGCTTCATCTGCACACTCAAACTCTACAACTGCCATCATGCCTGCAGGGGATATAATAATGCAACTGAGCCTCCCATGCACTTTAAACATCTCATGAATCTGTTCAGAAGTGGTACCATAGGAGATGTTCTTGATGAGAATAGTTGTATCTGACCTTGCTTGGGAAGAAAACAATGAGAGAATAACATTTTGGGACTTGAGATATGTCTTATCTCTTGAATAATATGCATCTCTGCCAATGCAAGCTTCACAGCTTCATTATCAGACTCTGGGTTGAGAATGTTAGACTTGGTGATGTTCAGTTGGTCTGCAATAGAATGACATCACTCTAGAATATGACATGATGTATAGTAGACTACAGGACATACATAGATTGCATTGCAACAAAGGCTTGATGAACACCTGTATATAGCATGCTCCAGTTGAAGTTGCACCCTGGCACAGCTTTCCACTTACATTCATCCTTCAGCAACCTTTTCTTCCCATCAGGTTGTGTGTGGTCCTTATCATGGGAAGAATTGGGTGCAATTCCTTTGCTTCATTTGCCTGAGGGTTGTTCTTGGGGCTGTGACACCTCAAGGAAAGAGAAAAATGTGATGACAACTCACTCCATTGATGTCAAACCAGTCTCTTGCAGCTGTAGCTTCCTTGTCCATCTTGAATTTAACCAAACTGAATCAACAAGAAGTCTCATTGGGTTCATGTGAGATCTTGATGTCTGCAATGGTCTCTGATGGTGCACCATTCTGTGCAAAGTGCTTTCACAAACCAATACAATGGAATATTTTTAACAATCAAATGGGACATAATGCAGTAAAGGAAGCAAATTGTATATGGTGCATTTGTTGTCCCTCACATCTACTGATGCCTCCCTTCATTGCACAATAATTCTACTATAAGATATGTCCTGATAATTATCTTAGAATTCATCCCAGGTCATTGAAAACACAGATATCCACTGTGCATTGTTGATGGATAGACTACACACAAACAACAGAGGCAAATTCAGACATCATTTGTGGCCTGAACTTCAGAGGACCCTTGAGTGCATCAGATGCAGTGCAATGGCCAAGGTAAAAGAAAAGTGAGTTCATATTAGAACATCCTAAATATATGTATGTCAGTCTCCATCAGATGCCACATTGGCATGGGCTTAATCATTTTGAGGAAACTTTTTCTGCCTTGTACACAGATGGCCAAAAGTATGAAGATTTATCCAAGGTATGTGTCACCCCTTCTGACAAACTATTGTGTGAGCTTACCTTCTGCTACACTGTTTACAAGTGTATATTGAGTTTGACTTGTATGCAGCACTTGAAGTGCACACAACACACACTTGCTGTAGGACAGGATGTGCTATCTACATCAAACACATTAATTCAGGTAAGTTCTATGCTTTCTCTCATTTTCATGCTAACTTTTGTACTTGGTAGTTGTATGCTGAAAGGACACAGCAAGGACCTGAAAAAAATTGGGACTTCCCAAAAAACCATTTGCATACACATGTATTTGATGATATAGAAGCCAAGGGTGTTACCTGAAACTTTAACACAAAGCCAAATGAAAAGATGCATGGACCTCTGAAGGAAACATCAACTACAAATGAATTTCAAGAATGTTGCAGAGCAGATAAGCTAGTTTGTTGTTAATACCACTATCAGTATTCATTAAAGAATAGATTCTCCACATTGATCACCATCAATTAGTCACTGAGTACCTCTGCTGCAAGATAGAGGACTATGATACCTACAATTCAATGATAGGAAATGACCCAACAAGTGATGGGATCAATGATGAATACAATACAGAGGAATACTTTCATGTTGGGTTGGGTGGTGCTAAAAAACAGAACCATGTAAGGGATAATGTGTTTGAATAGTTTCAAATCAAACTGAACCAGTTCTGAAACAATTACTTCCAAACAGTGAGGGAGTCACTGCCGCAAGAAAGACCTGTTCAGTTCAATGCAGATGACACAGTGAGATAGGTCTCATTGATATATTATTAGCACCTTGAGATTATTTCAGGTTGTCAAGCATGGTTATATCAAAGCTAACTTCAGATCCAAATCAATACACAGACTACCTACAATGTAGTGGGTCTTTTCATGGGCAGCTCATCATGACTGCACAATCTTTAGAACTGAGCAACAAGACATCTTTGAGAGGCTAATTTTTTATTCAAGTGTTCTGTGGGCAATGAAAATTTTATGTTAGCTCTTGTGCAACCCTATGATGCAGCTCTGAAGGATGACTACTATCTAAAGACAAACATCTTGGCTTCTGGTGAGTGCACAAGCAATCACATACATCAGCTGAGATATTCTCTGTACATTCAATCATCCATGGAGCATTACTCTACCCCAACAACACAAGGCCCAGTGAACACCTGATGATTGCTATTGACACCATCTCCACATGCAAGAATGCACCAGCTTGCTGGACACAATTAAGGTATGTATCACACTTCCAGCCTTCCAAGTCTCAACCAAGGTTTCTTTTTTTCAACAGTCTATTATAAAGCTGAGGCTTATGGACAGGTGTGGAACATGTGTTGGCCCTGAAATGAGATGAACAATGCAGTGAAACCTTCTGGGGGAGGAGGGGGGATTCCATCAGCCTGCTTTAATGACATTAATGACATTATATGGCAAACACAAAGCAGTGGCTGCTAAATGATTTCAATGTAAGACCATGAACCCCCTAGAGGTATGTCTGTTTTCTCTGCATCATTCAAGGCTAACACTACAAAGCCCAAGGTGAATGGTGGAAAAAAGGAGGAGAATGAAGGTTGGTTGAAAGTCAAGATAGACAAGAATCAGAAGTGGTGGAAGTATTGGGAGGGGAAGGATTCTAAAAAGGAGGAGCAGGCCAAGTGTACATACATTGAATTATGCCAGGTACCCTCTGTTGCTAACACATTTATCAGCACCCATGCTGCTTGAGAAGCCACCAGGATTATGGAATAGCCTGCTCTATGCAGGCTGATGTTGGTGATACTAGTGATGACTCACACTTCTTTCTGAAAACTATCAATGGGCCATCATCATATGAACACTACCTGTCACATACCATGACACATGACCACTCTGCAACCATATCTGAGCAGTCCATGTGCCTTCCTGACCTGTCTAGACTACTCATAACCAATGTAGACCATTCCTGAACCAATGCACTTGCCCCTGAGCTCCCCTTTGTATATGCTAAGTTCCCATTTATCTCATCTGTGAATACATTATCATATTTAGTTCTCACTCCAGTTACCTTCTGATTCCCATTCCATTTCTGTTTGTATTACTAATACTGATTGCCTTTGTGATTACCAGACCATGACATCATGAATATGCTTAACCTTACTTTAGTCATCCTTGTGTTACCTTAGTAGACATTGGGCACCCAACTGTTCAACCACAGCCTTGCATACAGCTCTGCCAGTATATAAACTGTAGATATTCCCTGTTCTGTCTGCCCAGTTTGAATATTGAATAAGATACTTCTTGTCTCCTTGAGTCTCACCCCTTCAATCCCAAATCTTTGGGTAGTCCCTGCTAGCTATCCCAAGCTCATACAAGCCAGCACTAGACTGTGCCCTATCAGATGGATGCTAGAACCCTCAGACTCATTCCATGCCCCTCAGAAGAGTTGCTCACAGTTATGCAACCACCAAAGCCCCCTTTTCCCTTCCTACTTCAACTCCCAGACCTCAGGAAAGACTGAGAAGAACTGGTCTTGACACTATTGCTCATCTTATAATTATGATAATCCCTTGTCCATGCCATCCATGCCATCCTTGTTATTGAATGATTAGGACTGTAGCATTTAAGCCCCTCATTCTCCTCAACTCCCACCTTTCCCTCCCCAAAGTTGACAAAAACATTGATATACATAAGTATCTCATCAGAAGACTCATCCCTTTTCCAATCACCTATTCAGCATTTACTTAGTCTTTCAGGCACAGACACTGACAACAATCTTCTTCCTACCATATACACCACCAGTCATATCCAAACCAAACTATTTCAAATCACTCTTTGAGGTTAGGCTCACCTTCAACTCTGTGCCTCCCCTCATCACACATGAAATCTTGTCCTTCAGATGCCAGATTGAACAGGGACCTTAAATTCAGCAGGAGATCATCACCTATAACTATCAAAGAGGATTCCAGAGAAGGTGTGCCACTTACATTGTCAGATATCATTCCTCTCCTGGCCATAGTCCATTCCCTTTCTACAGGTACACTTGCTACAGATGAGAGCAAATTTTTGAAGTCAATATTTGCCATGGCCATTGAGATGCCATCACCACAGCCCCATTCTTGCCTCAAATTGAATATCAAGGTCCTGAGATATTACCCATAACTCAATGAATACTTGTCATCACAGCTTGTCTGCCCTCAGCTTCAGAGGGTTCAACTCATTTGGTGAGATATGTTGAGGCTTTGAGTTCAATGACAGTCATTCAGGCTTCTATCCCCCCCTAGAGCAACTTCAAGGCACAGAAACATGAATCAATCTTTGGCCATTGCATCTGTTTCTGCATATGACCATCTCATGCATGCTGGGTTGACATCTGACCCATTTGATTATGGGCCTCTTACTTTACCTTTGAAGCAATGGGCCTTGTCAGACAATTTCTTGTTCTCAATGTTGACAAGTGTCAACAATACCTTCTTGTTCATCCACAAATAGCCCTGCCATAAGCAATTTGATAGTGATGCATTGAGCTTCTATTTCTGTGCTCTAGTGCATTCACAGATTCACTCATCACAGGCACCATGAATCTGCTATCTCCATCACATCCCTTGGCCTGCCTATCAACCTCTGCAATTGCAGTTTTGTGCATCATCACCAAGGTGATTCTAGCATAAGCATCAGCAGCATGGCACAGTCCTATTAATATGCCACATGACAATGATGGCCAGCATGACCACTGCCACAACCATGATGACTGCAACCACAACCACAGCACCTGTACTCACACTCACACCTGCACAATGACAACAATGATGTGGCCACTGTGGCACAGCAAAGACAATGATGAATGACACACATGGCCACTGCCACTGCCATAGTGACTTCATGACCATGACTAGAGATGCATGGCCTGTGCTACAGCAACACTGTGACAATGTCAACAAAGATCACCCCTCCCACCAGCAGTAGCAGTGACCTGAACACACCAGCATTGATGTAATATTCTGGAATGTAGTAGTGGAATGTTCATTTCTGTGACTGATTTATTGACTGTACTTTAAATGAGATTCACAGAGCTATCAATCAACTACTTTTACTAAACACTGATGGGATGAGAGTAATGGACTTCTACAACCCTGCTAAGTTGTGTAATGGTAGGTGCCTTTATGTAGGCTCTGTGCAAGTCTGTGTGACACTGTACAGGGTAGGGTTGGTTTGCTGATATGCTGAGGAACCAGTAGGTAGGAAATACTGACTAGCTGGTAGATATAGGCTGCTGAAAGGTGGATGTCCTATCTGGTTGTCCCATAATTATGGGTTTTACTGAAAGATGGATGTCCCAACTTACTGAGATGCTTATTCTGGGTGTCCTAACTTACTGAAATGCATTTATTCTGGTTGTTCCATAGGTATGGGCAACTGAAAGATGGATGTTCTAACTTACTAAGGTGCCATTATTCTGGTTGTCCCATAGGTCTGGGTTACTGAAAGGTGGATGTCCCAACTTACCAAGGTGCTGTTATTCTGGTTGTCCCATAGGTATGGGTTACTGAAAGATGGATGTCCCAACTTACTGAGGTGCTTTTATTCTGATTGTTCTGTAGGTATGGGCTACTGAAAGACAGATGTCCTAACTTACTGAGGTGACATGATGCTGGTTGTCTGTAGGTATGAGCCACTGAAAGATGGATATTCTAATTTACTATAGGCCTATTATTCTGATTCTCTGATTCTTCTGATTTCAGAAAATCAGAAATCAGAAAAACTGCTCTGCTGCTATTCTGCTATTCTAAATGTCTGGTTCTTCTCATTTCAGAAAATCAGGAATCAGAAACACAGCTCAGCTGCTATTTTGGCAGTCTACCACCTTGACCTTCATACATCCAGTGCCTCATCTAACCATCTATCCTATGTACAGCATTTATTAGATTTACAGAAAGTCAAGTACAATATCAGAATTTCAGCTTTAACAGAAATCCAGTAAAGCTGTAGTACCTGTTGTCAGAAATTCAGGTCAATCAGAATCATCAATGTTCTGACCTTTCAGCAAATATGTATACACATCAGCATTGTCAGATAAGCAGCAACAGAATATCAGAGTGATCAGACAAAGTCAGCAAAGCCATATCAGAACACCAGCTGTTTTCAGACATTCAGCAAGGTTGTCAGTTACCTAATGTGGTCACATCATTGACATTGATGGGGAGTCATTCAGATGGTTGCCATTATCCAGATTCCTATGGTGGCCACATCATCAACACTGGTCATGGGTCACCCAGGAGGTGATGGTGATCACTATTGTTAGCATCCAGATGGTCATAGCAGTGTTCAATGCTGGTGAGAAACAGCCAGCAGGAATGGACATGGACTGCTGGGTGTCTATGACCTGGCAGGCAGGGCATTTGCACACCAGGAGAAGGCTGGCCACAGGGGCCATAGCTACATATATAGAACTACAACAGAATAGTGTAACATGGGGTTCATAATCCCAAAAACACTTTAATTGAAAAAAAAAATGCTGGTGAGTGGTTGCCATCATGCAGGGTGGTGGTTGTGGTGATCACACTGTTGGTGCTGGTGGTAGGTCATCCAGGTGGCGGTTGCTGTTGTTGCTGCCATGATACATGCAAATCAAAGTGTTGAAGTCCAGAAACCAAAAGATTGTATTTTCATCTGCAGCCTTGCTTCTATCCCAGCTGTGCTTACCACTCTATCAGACACCAGTAGCATTACTCACTCTTATCCTAGCTGTGCCTGTGGCACCAGTAGTATTAGTCCCTTGTATTTCCTAGTTAGGCTGGCATAGCCCTGTCCTGTAGTATATAAACCCTAATGCATCAACTGGTGTCCTCATTCAAGTTTACTTTGATCTTTTGGCCTAAGTCTTTGGCTTGATCCCATCTGTTCCCCTTCACTCTATAGGCTCAACATCCTCAACCATTGCTATTTTTTGTCTCAGGTGTGGTTGCCTAGGTTTATGCTTAGGTTCATCTCAGGGACACCAGAACATAAGTAGGTGGAACATCTAGGACAGGACATGAGAAGCAGGACACTGGACACCAGGACATGAGAAGTGGGATGCCATGCCATGAGAAATAAAAAGCAGAATACCAGGACATGGGAAGGCAGGATAACATGCTGTGAGAAATTTAAAAAAAACAGGACACCAGAGTAGGACACCATGCTGTGGGAACTTCCTTATATGGTAGCATTCCACAAAAACTGCCTAATAAGGTTAAAAGTGGGCATACCCCCTACCCCCACCAAGACATATAGATAGATATCAGAGGTTTTTGGGGGGTTCATAGTTCCATAGAAAATGCTTTATACTAGATACAGGTGTTGTTATATATTCATTTTGCAATCATAGTATGAGCAAAAACATAACTCTCAATACAAAAAATCTGATTTGATCAAATCTGACTGGCTGACAGCTTTGCTGAGCTGAATTTGTTTGCTAAGACAAAAGTTTATTCAGGATTGATGTATTCATGAGAAATACAAACTTACACATGCGGTTTTCCACAATGATATCAAAAATGGCCTGAAGTAATTTGAAATAATCTTTACTATGCTCCTGGATAGTGTGATAAAGGGCATTGACAACAGTACTTTGTGTGCTAGACTGTTGGTATTCCTTCACTGCAAGTGCAATGATGTCCTTCTGATTTGTTGTGGCTTGCATATAGAAGTATAAGTACTCAAAGATGAGGATACATCCTTTGTCATATTCAGAAATTGTGAACAAGGACTAGATGTGCCTTACCAGCACCATGTATTATGCACTGCTGCATGGAAGATGGCATTGGTGATGGGCACAGCAAAGGGAGTTTGAAATCATTGATGGCAAGTATTTTCTGTGTTACCATAACAATGATAAAGTTAGCATAAAACTGCAAAGGAATTGACTCACATTCTGTGTGGGAGATATGGTGTAGATATGATAAACAGAAAACAAGAACATACCAGATTCTGAGGGGACACATAGTAAAACAGATCAGCACTGGCAAATTGATAACTTACTAGCTACAAAGTGGGAAATGCAAGTGGAAAAGATAAGTGCTCTGCAGAAGTTGAGCAAGTGACTAACATCCTAAAGGAGGGATGTTAAAGGTGTGGAATAATAACTGTAGGAGGAAAAATGATGGAAATAACTGACTTGCTGAAAAAATGAAAGGCCATCACATTAATGGAATGAAAAAATAATACATGAATGACATCACTCACATTCTGTCAAAATACCAGGGCCACAAATGCAGTGAAGACAGTGAAAGGGCACAGAGCCAGACCTGTCATGAAATTACTCACACCCTGTCAAGGGAATAAGATCACAGTGAGGATAATTTGAACATACAGCAGACCTGGAATAAAATCACTCACCAGCTATATGAATGATAATGCAAGAGTAAGGGTACAGACAGTGAGAACTCCCTCAGCTGCATGTGGAACAGAATAACTCACAAACTATCCATGGAACAGGACCACAGTGAAGGAAAATAAGAAAACAGCCAGCAAAACATGACATGAAATCACTCACTTCCTGTCAAGGCAACAGAACCAGAGTGGGAATGAAGCCAGTTAGAAGACACCAAGCTACACCTGGAATGAAAGTACTCACCCTCTGTGAAGGCAACAGGACCAGAGTGGAAGTGAAGACAGTGAGAGGACACACAACTGAACCTGGCATAAAATTACTCACCCTCTATCAACACAATAGCACCAGAGTGGGAGTGAAGACAGTCAGAAGACACCCAGCTGCACCTGCCATCAAATCACTCACAGCCTGTCAAGGAAACAGTGCCAGAGTGGGAGTGAAGACAGTCAGAACACACCCAGCTGCACCTGCCATCAAATCACTCACCCTCTGTCAAGGCAACAGTGCCAGAGTGGGAGTGAAGACAGTCAGAACACACCCAGCTGCACCTGCCATCAAATCACTCACAGCCTGTCAAGGCAACAGTGCCAGAGTGGGAGTGAAGACAGTCAGAACACACCCAGCTGCACCTGCCATCAAATCACTCACTTCCTGTCAAGGCAACAGTGCCAGAGTGGGAGTGAAGACAGTCAGAAGACACCCAGCTGCACCTGCCATCAAATCACTCACCCTCTGTCAAGGCAACAGTGCCAGAGTGGGAGTGAAGACAGTCAGAACACACCCAGCTGCACCTGCCATCAAATCACTCACAGCCTGTCAAGGCAACAGTGCCAGAGTAGGAATGAAGACAGTCAGAAGACACCAAGCTGCACCTGCCATCAAATCACTCACAACCTGTCAAGGCAACAGTGCCAGAGTGGGAGTGAAGACAGTCAGAAGACACTCAGCTGCACCTGCCATCAAATCACTCACCCACTGTCAAGGCAACAGTGCCAGAGTGGGAGTGAAGACAGTCAGAACACACCCAGCTGCACCTGCCATCAAATCACTCACTTCCTGTCAAGGCAACAGTGCCAGAGTGGGAGTGAAGACAGTCAGAACACACCCAGCTGCACCTGCCATCAAATCACTCACAGCCTGTCAAGGCAACAGTGCCAGAGTGGGAGTGAAGACAGTCAGAAGACACCCAGCTGCACCTGCCATCAAATCACTCACTTCCTGTCAAGGCAACAGTGCCAGAGTGGGAGTGAAGACAGTCAGAACACACCCAGCTGCACCTGCCATCAAATCACTCACAGCCTGTCAAGGCAACAGTGCCAGAGTGGGAGTGAAGACAGTCAGAACACACCCAGCTGCACCTGCCATCAAATCACTCACTTCCTGTCAAGGCAACAGTGCCAGAGTGGGAGTGAAGACAGTCAGAAGACACCCAGCTGCACCTGCCATCAAATCACTCACTCTCTGTCAAGGCAACAGTGCCAGAGTGGGAGTGAAGACAGTCAGAAGACACCCAGCTGCACCTGCCATCAAATCACTCACTTCCTGTCAAGGCAACAGTGCCAGAGTGGGAGTGAAGACAGTCAGAAGACACCCAGCTGCACCTGCCATCAAATCACTCACTTCCTGTCAAGGCAACAGTGCCAGAGTGGGAGTGAAGACAGTCAGAAGACACCCAGCTGCACCTGCCATCAAATCACTCACAGCCTGTCAAGGCAACAGTGCCAGAGTGGGAGTGAAGACAGTCAGAAGACACCCAGCTGCACCTGCCATCAAATCACTCACTTCCTGTCAAGGCAACAGTGCCAGAGTGGGAGTGAAGACAGTCAGAAGACACCCAGCTGCACCTGCCATCAAATCACTCACCCACTGTCAAGGCAACAGTGCCAGAGTGGGAGTGAAGACAGTCAGAAGACACCCAGCTGCACCTGCCATCAAATCACTCACAGCCTGTCAAGGCAACAGTGCCAGAGTGGGAGTGAAGACAGTCAGAAGACACCCAGCTGCACCTGCCATCAAATCACTCACTTCCTGTCAAGGCAACAGTGCCAGAGTGGGAGTGAAGACAGTCAGAACACACCCAGCTGCACCTGCCATCAAATCACTCACTTCCTGTCAAGGCAACAGTGCCAGAGTGGGAGTGAAGACAGTCAGAAGACACCCAGCTGCACCTGCCATCAAATCACTCACCCACTGTCAAGGCAACAGTGCCAGAGTGGGAGTGAAGACAGTCAGAAGACACCCAGCTGCACCTGCCATCAAATCACTCACTTCCTGTCAAGGCAACAGTGCCAGAGTGGGAGTGAAGACAGTCAGAAGACACCCAGCTGCACCTGCCATCAAATCACTCACTTCCTGTCAAGGCAACAGTGCCAGAGTGGGAGTGAAGACAGTCAGAAGACACCCAGCTGCACCTGCCATCAAATCACTCACTTCCTGTCAAGGCAACAGTGCCAGAGTGGGAGTGAAGACAGTCAGAAGACACCCAGCTGCACCTGCCATCAAATCACTCACTTCCTGTCAAGGCAACAGTGCCAGAGTGGGAGTGAAGACAGTCAGAAGACACCCAGCTGCACCTGCCATCAAATCACTCACTTCCTGTCAAGGCAACAGTGCCAGAGTGGGAGTGAAGACAGTCAGAAGACACCCAGCTGCACCTGCCATCAAATCACTCACTTCCTGTCAAGGCAACAGTGCCAGAGTGGGAGTGAAGACAGTCAGAAGACACCCAGCTGCACCTGCCATCAAATCACTCACTTCCTGTCAAGGCAACAGTGCCAGAGTGGGAGTGAAGACAGTCAGAAGACACCCAGCTGCACCTGCCATCAAATCACTCACTTCCTGTCAAGGCAACAGTGCCAGAGTGGGAGTGAAGACAGTCAGAAGACACCCAGCTGCACCTGCCATCAAATCACTCACTTCCTGTCAAGGCAACAGTGCCAGAGTGGGAGTGAAGACAGTCAGAAGACACCCAGCTGCACCTGCCATCAAATCACTCACTTCCTGTCAAGGCAACAGTGCCAGAGCTGCACCTGCCATCAAATCACTCACCCACTGTCAAGGCAACAGTGCCAGAGTGGGGTGAAGACAGTCAGAAGACACCCAGCTGCACCTGCCATCAAATCACTCACTTCAGACTGTCAAGGCAACAGTGCCAGAGTGGGAGTGAAGACAGTCAGAAGACACCCAGCTGCACCTGCCATCAAATCACTCACTTCCTGTCAAGGCAACAGTGCCAGAGTGGGAGTGAAGACAGTCAGAAGACACCCAGCTGCACCTGCCATCAAATCACTCACTTCCTGTCAAGGCAACAGTGCCAGAGTGGGAGTGAAGACAGTCAGAAGACACCCAGCTGCACCTGCCATCAAATCACTCACTTCCTGTCAAGGCAACAGTGCCAGAGTGGGAGTGAAGACAGTCAGAAGACACCCAGCTGCACCTGCCATCAAATCACTCACTTCCTGTCAAGGCAACAGTGCCAGAGTGGGAGTGAAGACAGTCAGAAGACACCCAGCTGCACCTGCCATCAAATCACTCACTTCCTGTCAAGGCAACAGTGCCAGAGTGGGAGTGAAGACAGTCAGAAGACACCCAGCTGCACCTGCCATCAAATCACTCACTTCCTGTCAAGGCAACAGTGCCAGAGTGGGAGTGAAGACAGTCAGAAGACACCCAGCTGCACCTGCCATCAAATCACTCACCCACTGTCAAGGCAACAGTGCCAGAGTGGGAGTGAAGACAGTCAGAACACACCCAGCTGCACCTGCCATCAAATCACTCACAGCCTGTCAAGGCAACAGTGCCAGAGTGGGAGTGAAGACAGTCAGAAGACACCCAGCTGCACCTGCCATCAAATCACTCACAGACTGTCAAGGCAACAGTGCCAGAGTGGGAGTGAAGACAGTCAGAAGACACCCAGCTGCACCTGCCATCAAATCACTCACTTCCTGTCAAGGCAACAGTGCCAGAGTGGGAGTGAAGACAGTCAGAACACACCCAGCTGCACCTGCCATCAAATCACTCACAGACTGTCAAGGCAACAGTGCCAGAGTGGGAGTGAAGACAGTCAGAAGACACCCAGCTGCACCTGCCATCAAATCACTCACCCACTGTCAAGGCAACAGTGCCAGAGTGGGAGTGAAGACAGTCAGAAGACACCCAGCTGCACCTGCCATCAAATCACTCACTTCCTGTCAAGGCAACAGTGCCAGAGTGGGAGTGAAGACAGTCAGAAGACACCCAGCTGCACCTGCCATCAAATCACTCACAGCCTGTCAAGGCAACAGTGCCAGAGTGGGAGTGAAGACAGTCAGAAGACACCCAGCTGCACCTGCCATCAAATCACTCACCCACTGTCAAGGCAACAGTGCCAGAGTGGGAGTGAAGACAGTCAGAACACACCCAGCTGCACCTGCCATCAAATCACTCACAGCCTGTCAAGGCAACAGTGCCAGAGTGGGAGTGAAGACAGTCAGAAGACACCCAGCTGCACCTGCCATCAAATCACTCACAGACTGTCAAGGCAACAGTGCCAGAGTGGGAGTGAAGACAGTCAGAAGACACCCAGCTGCACCTGCCATCAAATCACTCACTTCCTGTCAAGGCAACAGTGCCAGAGTGGGAGTGAAGACAGTCAGAAGACACCCAGCTGCACCTGCCATCAAATCACTCACTCTCTGTCAAGGCAACAGTGCCAGAGTGGGAGTGAAGACAGTCAGAAGACACCCAGCTGCACCTGCCATCAAATCACTCACTCTCTGTCAAGGCAACAGTGCCAGAGTGGGAGTGAAGACAGTCAGAAGACACCCAGCTGCACCTGCCATCAAATCACTCACCCACTGTCAAGGCAACAGTGCCAGAGTGGGAGTGAAGACAGTCAGAAGACACCCAGCTGCACCTGCCATCAAATCACTCACTTCCTGTCAAGGCAACAGTGCCAGAGTGGGAGTGAAGACAGTCAGAAGACACCCAGCTGCACCTGCCATCAAATCACTCACAGCCTGTCAAGGCAACAGTGCCAGAGTGGGAGTGAAGACAGTCAGAAGACACCCAGCTGCACCTGCCATCAAATCACTCACCCACTGTCAAGGCAACAGTGCCAGAGTGGGAGTGAAGACAGTCAGAAGACACCCAGCTGCACCTGCCATCAAATCACTCACTCTCTGTCAAGGCAACAGTGCCAGAGTGGGAGTGAAGACAGTCAGAAGACACCCAGCTGCACCTGCCATCAAATCACTCACAGACTGTCAAGGCAACAGTGCCAGAGTGGGAGTGAAGACAGTCAGAAGACACCCAGCTGCACCTGCCATCAAATCACTCACCCACTGTCAAGGCAACAGTGCCAGAGTGGGAGTGAAGACAGTCAGAAGACACCCAGCTGCACCTGCCATCAAATCACTCACAGCCTGTCAAGGCAACAGTGCCAGAGTGGGAGTGAAGACAGTCAGAAGACACCCAGCTGCACCTGCCATCAAATCACTCACTTCCTGTCAAGGCAACAGTGCCAGAGTGGGAGTGAAGACAGTCAGAAGACACCCAGCTGCACCTGCCATCAAATCACTCACCCACTGTCAAGGCAACAGTGCCAGAGTGGGAGTGAAGACAGTCAGAACACACCCAGCTGCACCTGCCATCAAATCACTCACTTCCTGTCAAGGCAACAGTGCCAGAGTGGGAGTGAAGACAGTCAGAACACACCCAGCTGCACCTGCCATCAAATCACTCACAGCCTGTCAAGGCAACAGTGCCAGAGTGGGAGTGAAGACAGTCAGAACACACCCAGCTGCACCTGCCATCAAATCACTCACCCACTGTCAAGGCAACAGTGCCAGAGTGGGAGTGAAGACAGTCAGAACACACCCAGCTGCACCTGCCATCAAATCACTCACAGCCTGTCAAGGCAACAGTGCCAGAGTGGGAGTGAAGACAGTCAGAAGACACCCAGCTGCACCTGCCATCAAATCACTCACCCACTGTCAAGGCAACAGTGCCAGAGTGGGAGTGAAGACAGTCAGAAGACACCCAGCTGCACCTGCCATCAAATCACTCACAGACTGTCAAGGCAATAAACCACAATAATCATCCATCCACAATGTTCTGTTCAGTAGTCTTTGATTTTATTCATGAAATTCCCAATCACCTTTACATATGGCATCCAGTCCAGAATGCCCACTTCCAAGTATTTTCTATCAAATGGTTTATTCACTTGTTTCATAATGAATCTGCCAATGATCAGCATTCATGATGTGACACCTTTAAGAAGGCAACTATCTTACTTGATAGCATATTCAATGTTCAGGTTAAAATTCACTTGTTGTGTTGATATCACAAGCTGTTGTAGTTCCATATCATCCAGTGCATTTGTTGTGCACCTTAGAAGTGGGCCACAGTCTGCATTGACTTTATTCATCCCTTCATGAATAAGAGATGTCAGTAAAAGCCTATGCTCAAACCAATTGATACCCCCCATACAGTGCCAAATAGTCATTAGGCTGGTGCTTGCACCCTCTCAATTGGTCTTGAATTTGTGTTTTCACATTTGCCAGTAGTTGTTCAGCTAATTTCCCTCCCTGTAACCTTGCTTCTTTAATTGTCAAACCTTCATCCCTCAGCTGCCCAATTGCCTCCAACTGCATGGCATCAGCCTTTGTCAACACTACAACCACAGGCACTATCCCACATGTTTTCAAATCTCTGTGATAATGACATAACATACTATCTCACCATTTCCCGTGTTGCATTCATTGAAGAAGAGTTCTTCTGCAGCCACAACTGGCCTTTCAGAATCAGTCAATGGAATACAGTACCTATATCCCAGTTGCAATTAGTTATCTGTTACTGAATTATATCACCTTACCATATTGCATGGATTCGCTTTTCTAATTTCATTGCGGCAGCACGGTCAGTGAGAAATTTCTTCATCAGCTTTACCTCCTCCTCGGAACCAGCCTCAAATCCTCTGGAGTCATGAAAGATGAAGCCTCTATTGCTCCGAAAAATCAATTCATCGTTGATGTTATGCTCTCCTCTCTGAGGACAGTTAGTAACTTGGTGTAACAGGCGGGTCATGAACTCACCTCCAGAGATCCCTGCACGACCACGTTGATCTGGAGATTGCCATGTGTCAGCAATTCAACATAATGAAAGATGAATTATAATATACCCATACCTTCTTTCCCTCGGAATTGAAGGCCTCTGGGAGCTCAGTGGTGTTGCAAATGCGCTGTAAGAGTGTCGTTTTACCAGCATTGGATCTGCCGATAACAAGGATTCTAAAATGGCCAATGCGATTGAAGTGCTCTCTAGCGACCGCAGGGTCTATGCGAGGGATACTTCCAGTAGAGCTGCTCGGAGCATCCTTGGCGGGATTCGTGCGAAATCCAGTTTCAACAGGACTGGTGAAAGCTCTCTGGTTGGCAGGTTCCAGACGAAGTGCTGTTGTACTACCTAGAGAGTGGTCGGTCGCCACATCACCAACAACACTATCCTGTGCATGATATTGAGGCTGAACTTACTTGCACTGGAGCTTGAGCGAGGTTGAAACCTCTCAGTGGGTTGAAGAGCCATGGTGGTCACGAAAAAGTGGCGTGTCAAGTAGAGGTAGATGGTGGTTAGGGTACAAGGTGGAGATTTACAAGCGCCGCACGGATGACATGAGGTATCAGCATCGCCTCACTCATTCCACGATCTGGACCATCAAAGGCCCACGGGCGTTAGTGGAACCACAAAGTTTTATTCTCGCCGTGCAACTGATTGTGCAAAATATCTGGTACCTAGCATTGGGCAAGGTCTATGATATGCTCAAATTCTATTATCTTCTAACAGGTAGTTCATACTGGGAGACCGAGTGTAGTGGTTGGGAGTAGCTTAGGCTATCGCGAACACTACACTAGACTTTCGGACTAAAGCTGATACAATTTCAGAGAAAGCCGAAGCAAATTTACAGAAGCTCCAACTACTTCAGTCGGCCGGGAGAGAGTGACGGCGCTACATGTGCCGCCGTTACACTGAGTTCCCTCTTGTATAGCAATCGAGTTGGATACAAACGTACCAACATAAACCAGTCTGTCCATGATGGAGGATCCTGGTGGGATATGTGGCCACGATCTGTCGACTTCGATGCATTGATGTTCTGCTCCTTTGGATCCTGGTATGGCTTGACATGAATGCCATTGAACTGACCACTGGCGTGATCACCCCTCTGAATGTACCACTACTAGAATCAACTTGAACCCAGACCACAATATTTCCCCATCTTCAAAAGTGGTCGTTCCTTCCCCCCAGCGAACACATAATTTGTTGATGCTGATCCCACCATAAGCACACTTATCCTCGACGCAGCAATGACGATGGCCTCTTCTGTTTTCCGTGGAAAGACCGCCCTTCAGTAATATCCCCAGGGAAGCAAGGCTCGTGAAGGTTCCACAAGATTAGCCGCTGGGCACATGTGAAACTCTAGAGACTTCAGACCAAACCATTCCGTACGTCAACGTTCAGTTCTTTTGTTGGGCAGTCGTGCACTGAGCTCATCGCCGATTACAGTCCTTCACCTGTATATTTAATTTTGGATGCACGTAATGCCCACCCGCATGCATGCCTCGCATAGGCTTCGCACATAGCATTACCCTGAGTGCGCGAGACGATGAATCCTATTGCAAGTCTAATTAATAAACAGGCCTGTGACGCGACAGACATAATATCTTGCGTGGTCCAATCTCAGTCTGACCCTACGCATCTACAGCAGCTGCATCGCAAATACTGCTGCTATCTTTGCAGCAACTGCTACTGTCGAATAGCCTGCGGGTACTAGTCATGCCTATGAGTGCCAACGCTGATGCATCAAGTGTGTCCGACCCTGTGCTTGCTCCGGCCCCCGGAGCTGCAGCTGCGACTTGATCTGACCCCAGTATGTTTGGACTCTCTCGCATTTATACATGTGCTGGTTCTAACACTTGCGTCTGACACTCGATGTCCGATACCTAATAGAGACAGGCAAGCCAGCTCTCCTACCTCGTCTCCCTAGTCCTCCCATCCATATGCCACTCCATGCACTTTTCTGACTTCTTGCCCTATCCCCTCCCGATCTACGCCCGTCATACACATCCATGACTGCGCTGACATCCCAGCAAACAGCTTAGCTCATAGACACTCTCCTGCATGCTCCATCCTTGGTTCTCGCAACATTAACATAGCTGGATGGAATCGTGCATAGCCTTAGTCTACCTATGACTGCGAGAACAGGCATATAAGTGAAGGATTACAGAGCGGACGAGAAGAGAGGATGTGGATGAGGCTACTCAATCATGGAAGATGGGGATCATGGGAGCCCCATTCTTGCACTACTGTCAACTCAATGACACACTTGTGGGCATGAGATACTATATAATATAATTTGCAAGCAGACGACCTCCCTCCCTTAATGGTAGTAGCGAGGATGAAAGGTGCGACGCGGTCGAAGTTTTTGAGAGTTACGAGAAAGCTCAAATGAATCTGCTCGTCCAGCTTTTGGTGTGCTCCCTCTTCAAAGTTGTCTTCAACATACTCCAGGTCTATGGGATGTCCATGATGGTAGATAACGTTAGTTTGCCGCCAGCTGGCACCCCTTGAAGACGACAACTGATATCTCATGCACCGACAACGATCATTTAGCAAGCGAGAGACGTCATAATTGCCTATCCTGACGCCATCGTTCACCCCGGTACTACGACAGTCTGTCTCCTTCCACAGATCTCCTGGTTTACTCTAGTTGCAGGCCCACACAGATGAGCATCACTAGCATCCTAACAGTGACGATCGACATTGTACGTCACATCTCATTCCTCATTTTACTTCCTTCCCCAAAGAAAATCTCGACCCCTTCCCGCTGTACATCCGATCCGCGTCCATCATTCTCAGGTCCTGGATAGGCGCTACGTCAAAGAAGTGCTTCATGCAAGCCTCTATGCGATACTATTCCATCGGCTGTTCGGTACGGTGAAGCCGCAAACATTTGAAGTACTTAACGTAATAGTGGTGCGTCGTCTTATCGCGCATTTTGTCGTTTGTACTGTTCCGTTCATTGGATGTATTCTTTTCTATCTTGTTCTTTCCACCTCGAGTGCCATGGGATGCACGTAAACGACGCAGGGTGCTAACAAGCAGAAAACGACAGCCTGGCGTGTCAGATCCAGAGATGGAGCAGCTCGTGAACGATAAAGTAGATACATTTTGGCAGGGCATCGAGAATGGTACGAATAAACGTGGTCAGGTGAGTTATTCATGTCTATCATCCCCTCCCTGCTTGTTGAATGGTATTCGTTCCAAGGTTCTCGTCACGTTTTCGGAGAAGCGACCTAAAAAGTCGTTATATGTAGGGGAGGACGTTCCCTGGGAACAATGGTGTGTCCACTTCTACTCTCTTCGTCAAAGCCATTCGTGAGTTGCTGCACACCTTCAACAGGATCGTCAATGCCGAAATGAGACACCCTAAGACCGATAAAGGTGCATAGATTTTTTTGCTATCCGATCTTCAACCACTGATCGCACTAACAGACCGGCAAGATTTCGACTCAACACTGGCGTCAACGTTATCTAAAGCGCTCCATGTCATGCTTACCCATACGTCGTCCGAAATGTGGACGAACTGCAGTTCCTTTGATCACCAACGCAACAGGGATATCGCCGTTTCCGATCAAGATCAGCGTGAAAATGGATGGTGTCGACATCGGGTGATATGCCTCCTTCCCAGAGACTCGGATGCACAGATGCCACATGGAACAACCAGTTTACCTCACGCAGAATCCTGGATGAATTGGAAATTTGACATGTGTGGGTTCCATTGGTGTGCTTGTAAAGGGATGTCGATTCTGACGTGGTCAACTCAGTTGTGTTGTGATACTTGTAAAATCCTTGCGTATTTATTTGTGTCCATGCGCAGCGCACGCCTGCTAGACTAAATTATATGAGTTTATTCGCATGATTCCTACTTCAACGTCATTTCAGATCCGTGTCAATATCTTGTTCGAATTTGAAAGTCGATCAATAACGTTGGATAAAGGCCTCGACTACCAAAGAAGTGCACTCGAACATAAGTTTCTACAGCGAGTGAGGTTCGACTCTGCATCGGATTTATCATCCCCACTGACATGAAGCAGTTCCAGGCTGGCAAATCGTACCGTTCTCTCTCAATCTGACCCAAGCCCTAAGGCGAGAAGCCTCACAATGGCAGTCCCACTAAGAAGCCAATAAAAGCGCTGATCCCTCAGCTTTACTGGAGAATAATGGTTGGATGCACAGAAGATATGAAGTATGCCTTGTGCCAGGAACTCGAGTGCAGCTTCGAAGCCGTTAAGAGATACAGTTGCACAAGGTCAGGCGTGCGTGGTTCCTGTTTGATGTAAGTCGCAAAGACGGTGTATGCAAGGGTGTGTGCTACGACAGTGATTTACAAGAGGCTGAGCGCATGGCGTCCCATGGATCGCGATGTCGCTAGGTATGACAAGCTAAAAACATGAGAATATACGTGAGTGCAGTCCATGAAATACTCGATTTACACGTCAAGGGATGTCTATGGCACTGATGAGAAGCTCACCTTTACAATCCCGTCGTCCAGTTAGTCAGAAGGGCCTGGATTTCGACATGCAATAGCAGCTTTGTCGTAGGCGCTGATACCAAGGTGCGAGAGCGCAAATGTATTTGGTCTGCACCTGTTTGCACCAAGTTATGGACTTGCCTATAAGTCACGGAGTGCGCTGATGTTGTCACCTTCGGCAGTTGCTGCTACAGATGCCAAGGTGCGTTCATCGTTGTAAGCATATGAAGGGATTTATTCCTTGATAGCGAATTGCTGTTGGTTGGAGGAACATGGTTGCAAAGCGAGCCTGTAAGAGAGCACCTCTAACACAGACGCACCTATACATACAGACCGCTGAACGTAGGTGATTCACCCGAATGCTTTCCATGTTCTCCGTACACGTGTTCGGGTCTTTCAGCCAGTTGCTACCACGTCGCTTCCTCGAGTTACGGCACATCCACTTTTCGACTGACAAAAGCTCCGCATCGAGATGAAACGATACATTCATGGGCACAGGATATCACCCACAAAACAAGAGATCAGCTGATCCACTTCTGTGCTGCCTGCGAAGCTGTATTGTTTGTGAGATAAGTTGAGTTTTCGCCCTATGGTCAACACGTGGTGGGGAGAGGGCACTTGGCACAGTTGGTAGCGCGCACGCTTCGCATCGTGCCTGCGTGAGGTCGTGGGTTCGACTCCCACAGTGTCCAGCAAGGTCTGGTCTTTTTTGGAAGATCATCTCGGGCTTTCTACAGGAACATGAGGACAGCGGGAATCAGGGCCTTGAGTGGACTGGCATCTCTCAACTACGTCGAACTTACGCGCTGGTCAGGTGGTCCCAGCGTAACGAGGCAGTTTCCGAATCAATTCGGGACTGGAATGCTCAAGTTGGGGGAAGACGAACGTTCTTTTTTGCTGAATTAGAAGCCAGGTACCCCATAAGAATAAGATTATTGTACCGAGGACGTTGACCACATGGACGGCGGTCAGGGGATCATAGAAGTAAGCAACGAAACAACTTGGTGGAGGGAAGCGCCAGCTTGCAGTAATCCTAATTACTGAGTATCATTTGGTAGTCCAGTATGTCAACGCGATCTAATCAAACACGACTCGTCCAACATTGAAACTCGTCATGGAGATCGACCTCGTAGAAGAACAAGCATCTCTGTCGCTTCCACAAATACAACAAAAAAGACGACCCGCGCGCCCCGTCGACGACGGCCATCCCTTTGATCTCGATGCCTATATTGCCTCCTACAGTGGTGAGCATCGTTGTCGTCCTTCGTCTTCCCGAAAATGCGGCACGACTGACAGTCCAGCTTCGCAGGCAGAACAGCGGTGGATAGACTAATCGTCATTATCTCGACTTGCCCATCGATCGCACAGCAGGCCCTGCAACTTGCTCTTGCTCACATCTCCCGTCTACGCGACCCCTCTCTCGTTTCGTTGGTAGTATCTGCATACGAAAGCGTCCTTTCTTCCCCAGCAGGCGCAGCTGCGGGGCTTTTGCCATTTGGAGATGTCGTACAGGTGGATGTGTCGTGGATCGATGAGGTGACGAAGCAAAACGCAGCTGAGAGAACAAAACTCGAGGTTGAACTCAAAACGTACACGAACAACATGATAAAGGAAAGCATTCGGGTGAGTCTTGTGCGTTTTCCGGTCTATTCTCCTGAGTGACAAAACCTGTTGCGCTGTGCGTGGTGATGGGCGGGGACTCGATAGATGGGCCACCGGGATCTTGGAGACTTTTTCCGCTCTACGGGAGAGTTTGCGTATGCGCTGAAGCACTACACGAAGTCACGAGAATTCTGCTCTACGAGCCAACATGTCCTCGATATGTGTCTGTCTGTACTGGAGGTACGTCTCTCTCTTGTACGCGTTCGTCAACCATTTCGCCAAATCGCAATCAGCTTGCTATCGAGCAACGGAACTACGCCCACATCCCCTCATACGTCTACAAAGCTGAAGGCGCCCTCGAATCTGTAGCAGCAACTGCTGCCGCCTCCGCCGCCCAAGGCAACAACGCCACCGCAATAACTCCCACTCAAACACAACCACCACCATTCAGAGGAAAGGCAGCAACTGAACGCGAACAAGTACAGACAAAACTCGACTTTGCACTTGCACTCTCGCATCTTGGTACTGGTGCCTACGACAAAGCTGCCACTGCATTCTTGAAACTAGGTCCCGCCGACCAGCTGGGTGACTGGATTGGAAAGGTGAGCATCTGATTGGTGTCGCCGGGTACTCTTCATGCGGCATGAGACGTGTATGCTGAGGATCTGATGGACTGCATCCATGCATACATTCATGTTGTAGCTCGTCGCACCAAGCGACATTGCAATCTACGGGATTCTTTGTGCACTCGGGAGTCTCTCGCGCTCCACCGTCAAGTCACATACACTTGCACACACCGTCTTTGCGACGTACATTGAACAGGAACCATACATACGTGACCTAGTTCAGGCCTATCTATCAAGCAACTTCAAGACTGTACTCGAGCTCCTCGCACGATACTCGGTATGCACTATTTCTTGTACGTATACTCATTACTGTCACTTACGTTTGTGATTGCCCAACCAATTAAATTACCTCCGTCTCGGTCCGTTCTGGCGTTTGCGCCACGTCACCCGCCACACTCAGACCAGGCACTACATCGACATCCACCTTTCTCTACATGTACCTGAGCTAACACGGCTCATCCGGAACGTCGCCGTAGTGCTTTACTTTGAGCCCTTCGAGACGATCCGGCTAGCGCGCATGGCAGCAGCATATGGATGGACAGTCGACGAACTTGAGCGAGAGGTTGTGGGGCTGATTCAAGGGGGGAGAATTATGGGAAGAGTGGATAGCCAGAACAAGGTGAGTGTTCTTGCTTCGTTTGATGCGCATTCGTAACCAAAGGTACTCCCCCTGATACTGCTGATGGTTTATCAGATCCTGGTCGCTAAAAAGACCGATCACCGAGCGGAGCTGTTTACCCATGCGATGAAGACAGCCTCACAGATCCAGAGTATGAACCGAAAGCTGCTCTTGCGGATGCGTCTGTATGTTTCTTCGTCGTTGCCTCTGATATATTTCAACACCCACTGCCATACAGGCAACAAGCAGATTTGGTCGTCAAGGATCCGAAAACGAAGCGAGAGCAGGATAGAGGGCAAGGGTTAGAGGCTGCACTGGGTGAGATCAGCTGAGAATTATGCGATCCAGGCCAACACCTTTTGATACTTTCTATGACATATCTCATCTGTATGTGTAGAATACAACAATGATTGTTGACTATCTACTGTTAGACATGCATAGCATTATCCCTTGAACATTTTCATAGATGATGGGAATCAGCAGAATTTATATTGTACATTCAGAACACATTGATGTTGTACATACATGTGACTATTTTCCTAAATAACACTGTTGCCACACATCTCCATGAATCATCTGGCTTAAATCAAGGTCTGGACCACCTCCTGGTATCACTAGAGTGTTTCTAGGAAAGTACAGCTTTCCATGGACGGATGCTGGTAACCAGAACAATAATTGACCACCTGGCCCAACAATCCAGCCATCATGATTCAACCTGATCAGATCTTTATAGTCACTCCTAGGATCAATAACTGTTCCTTCAAATAGCCTGTCTGTGTTGCACAAGGCATGGGCTTTGGAAGGTGAGAAGGATATTGAGGACTTGACAGAGCAGTCATCTAGATCACAATGGGAATGAGTTTCAATAAGATCTAACAACATTAGTTTAGTACATACCATGTTGAGTCATATTCCAAACATGGATTATATTATCAAATGACCCTAACACAACTTGATGGCTGTCTGGAGAGAAGGCAACTGAAGCAACTGGACCAATATGGCCTTGAAATGAATAATATACTTGGGACTGTGTCTGTACATCCCAAAGACAGATGGTGCAGTCAACAGAGCCTGACACAATCCACCTTTCATCAGGAGAGAAGGAAACTGATAAAACCCCATTGGTGTGCCCTCTAAGTGGACTACATAATTGGGAGCCAGTATGCACATCCCAAAGACAGATTGCATTGTCATCTGATCCTGACACAAGATACCTTCCATCAGAAGAGAAGGCAACTGACCAAACTGCCTCAGTGTGCCCTGTCAAAGAATTTCCAATCTGAGAGCCAGTATCCACATCCCAGAGGCAGACTGTTTTGTCTTCTGATCCTGACACAATCCACTTCCCATCAGCAGAGAATGCAACAGAATTAACACCACCACTGTGTCCTGAAAGACAGTGTATCTGTGATCCATGTTGGGAATCCCAAAGACAGATAGTCATATCCTTGGAGCCAGAAGCAATCCACTTTCCATCATAAGAGTAGGCAACTGAGCAAAGAGGTCCAGTGTGCCCATGAATGACATGTATCTGAGAACCAGCATGTATATCCCAAATGGAAATATCATGGTCCTCTGAGCCTGAGACAATCCACATTCCATCTGGAGAGAAGGCAGCTGCATGCACAATACCACTGTGCCCTTGGAATGGTGCACCTATCTGAGAACCTGACTGAGCATCCCAAATATGGACCAGGCCATCTGCCAAGCCTGACACAATCCACTTTCCACCAGCAGAGAAGGCAGCTACTATAACAGCACTGCAATGCCCTTCAGAGCAGGCATCTACCTGGAGGATATCATGTGCATCCCAAAGACAGACAGTCTTGTCTGCAGAGCCTGATGCAATCCACCTGCCATCAGGAGAGAAGGCAACTGAGAACACACCACTAGTATGGTCTTTCATCTGATGGATCTGAGAACCAGAATGTGCATCCAAAATACAGATGGTCAAGTCCTTTGAACCTGACACAATCCATTGTCCATCAGGAGAGAAGCCAACTGACATAATACCACTAGCATGCCCTTTGATGGAGCTACCCATTTGAGAGCCTACATAGACATCCCAAAGACAAATTGTCTTATCACATGAGCCTGATGCAATATGCTTGCCATCAGGAGAAAAGACAACTATGAAAACTGCACCAGTATGTCCTACAAATGGACTGCCTATCTGGGAGCCATGATGTGCATCCCATAGACAGAGTGTTTTATCCTCTGAGCCTGACACAATCCACTTCCCATCAGGAGAAAATGCAACTGATGCAACATAATCAGTGTGCCCCACAATGCAATGAACCTGAGAACTGCTATGTGCATCCCAAACACAGATGGTGGTGTCACCTGAACCTGACACAATCCACTTGTTATCAGGAGAGAAGGCAACCAAGTAAACAGCCCAACTGTTTACTCAACTGTGCCCTTTCAAGGGGGTGCCAATCTTTGTACCAGTATATACATCCCAAATACAAATGGTGTTGTCCCATGAACCAGACACAATCAATTTCCCATCAGGAGGGAATGCAACAGATGAAACAGCTTCAGCATGTCCTCTCAGAACTTGCCATGTGGACCAGTTTTGTTGCTTTCCAGATGCAACTTGGGGCAAGTTTGAAAACTTGTGAATAAACCTGGTTGAAATCACTGAATTTGCAGGGGATAAGGATAAAGCTGAGAGATATAAGTGGGGTGTGCTGGTGGAAATTGAGGCCCCAAAAGTTTGGATGAACTTGATACCATCCCTTGCAAAAGCCCACAAATCTTCATATCCCTCTTGACCCTGAGAGTTATTAAGTTGTATGCATGAGCCTGTGCATCATATCTGTTAGCTTACCTGTGTCCATCTTTCCACAGGCTCCAAGGAGGCAAGGGCAGTACTAAGGGATTTGAGAAGGCTAAGTGCTTCAAACCAGAACAGCATGTGCTCACTCCCACAAAATTTTATCAGTTCTCCTCCAAGGCCAGGATTGAATGTTGCCTTCACCATATGGCTAGGCCAAAACTGACATGCATAGGACAGATGGGGTGGGATAAACTCCCTCACTTTTTCTTCCAACTCAGCAACCTCTGAATTGCAGAGGTAGGAACTCTCCAGACCACAGATATTAAATTTGAGACCTTTCCACATGGCTTGAAGGCAGCCAATCGCCAGGTCAAATTCAACCTCTGCCTCGTCAACATAGAAGTCTCCACTCCACGAGAAATTAGTGAGAAAGTCATAGAACGTGGAATGCAGGGGGTGAGCTGGAGTGGTTTGATCAGTTATACCACTAAGCAAGGCTGCCATGAACTCCAGGATTTCTTCAATGTCTACGGGCTCCTCTTTATTTTGGAAATGTCAGCAGATGGCATTCAGTGATTCGATAGGAAGTGGCTCTGCCATCCACAGGATTTGACACATGACAGACTGAAATTGGGTGCATGCATCCTGTGAGTTGTGAACTATTTCATACGGTATACTGCGATACATGTTGTCCAGAAGGGCTGAGCCTTGACCACAAGTGCAGGAGATGAGTTTGTTGAACCATTTCTTAGCATTGATACCAGCCTGCCATGGCTTGATGAACTCGCATGCAAAGCAAGCCCACTTGAAAAGTCCATTGGACATTGTGGCGAGCTGTGAGATGTCAAAATCGCTGAATGAGGTGCAGAATACTTGCAGTCTATTTTTGATGTACAGATGGATATCCATCCCGGCAGCCCTGACATCAATGTCATCCAGAGATTTGGAGTGGATATGGTCTACATTATCCAGGGTGTCATGTATGTCAAGCAGTGGTTGGGACGTGACAAATATGCACAAATTCAATAGAGCAGTGAGCTCTATCAATGCAAGTATGCAAAGAATAGCCTCTCGAGTCCTCTCATCGCTGCTCTCATCCAATGCATCTACAACCACCACCATATTCCATGGAACATCACCCAAAAGGCTTGATATCAGTTCCAAGATGAGCTTGCACCATTGTCACTCAATATCAGCTGTGCTCTTCAGTGAGGGATCCTCGGTAAGGATACCAGCCAGTGTGTTTCGCAACATGGGATTGCAACCAGCCAGATCCCATGCAATGGTGAGAAACATTTTCTCATGTTGATGTTCAGCCTGACGATCGTGAGCAAAGCAGAAGCATGATCCAAGCCCTCCGAGTTCCGAGGCCCATGCAGCTACAGTATGTGCAATAGCAGATTTTCCCTTCCCTGCTTGACCAGACAACCAGAACACTCATGGTGCATCGGCATCAAGGTGACAGATCCACTCTATGATGTCATTGAGAATCTCTCCTCTCGTCCCTTCTAGGCATTTCTTTGATGTGTTGAGCCCAACGCCAGTTGCATATGTCATGCTATTCAGTTCCACAGCATCTCCTGTACCAATTGTGATGAAATTCGCATGTTTAGTTGGTCATTGTCTGAATACAGGCTTACCTAGCTGCTGCAAGTCTTTGATGATTTGATGGATAGCGATGTGAGTGTGGAGGACAGTAGTATAGGTTTCATGCACAACAGCATGAGTTTCATAGGCAGTGAGAAGCGTATTCTGAAGAAGACGATTACAAAAGCTCTGCATGAACCTATCCAGGGCTTCATTATACCTGGTTATCATAGCATCTGTTTCCAACCTGACAATTTTTGCATAATCTGACCCCTGTGGGAAAGCTTCCCTGTGAGTCAGAAGTGAAATAGAAGCACCTGACACACAGAAGTCCTTTGTTTCAGAATGGTTTTTGATAAAACGTGCACAGTCAAGCATCTGATCTGCCATAGACTGAAGCATCTCCCGCATTGACGTAAGTTGGGATATCCTGCAATCCTCCGTGATGAACTTGTAGAATTCACTAATCTTCACAATGAGACCATTGGTGGCCATGTCACAATTGGCTTGTATAATTATCACCTGTCGAAGTGTCATGTCAATTATGATGAATATTCCGAGGGTCATGTTCTTACTTGAGATGCCCAAGACAGAACTCCCAAGGCCATCCTGACATACAGGTGAACCTATGATACCCATCAGTATCACATCTATAGCAGTGAAGGAGATGTACGTTGGCAATGGTAGTCACAACTGCATTGAATTCCTTGAGTGGTTGCAGATACGTAATGTTAAAGGCATCCATCTGACTTAGTGTGGTGTTTGCTGCATCAACAATACTGATGTATGTGACTGCACTTCCTGGTGCATTATCAACTTGCAGAATGTTATTCCATGCTTCTTCTTCTGTAGTGACCATTGGTGCTGCGTGTCCTCGATCATCCTGCTAGCCAATGAAATTAAGCCAGCGATGCAGTACATACACCAGGAACATACCCTCCCAATTGATTTCGCTATATCTGTCTGTTGAATATGAGATGATAACAACCAAAGTGATGATGATGCAATCGTACCAGAACTTGCATATAGGTATCATCTACAACAACCACTGGCACTCCTGTTCTCTGAACCTCGGCCAGTAGGGTAGTGGATTCCATTGGATTTGCATACTAATGAAAGAGATCAAACGGGTACCAGGAAAAAGAATCTGACAACTACATACTACAATGCCCTTTGTTTCATCCTGTTTCTCCAAAGCCAATTTATGTGGAGCTGGTGAGCCATGAAGCTATCATAGCATCAATATTGCATGAGGCTGGTGCAGTATCGATAAGCATGCCTTTCGATTGAACCAATTTGATATATTTTCTGTGACAGACATTTCCCGAGAAGGTTCTTGAAACGAACTTGCTGCTTCAGCTGTGTCCTACAACCAGCAGATAAAGGGAAAAGCCATCAGCACCAAAGAATATGTAAAAGCACCAATATACCTTGATTGCTGCAACTGAAGGTGGCTTGGTTGAAGGCTGGGATTTGCTTTTTTCTTGATGGTGAAAAGGTCTTAGTGGTTTTTGTGAACAAACTGCCATTTGTGATGGTATTGAATCTTGATTGACTCTAAACTGATAGGACATATGTAGTGCTTTGGATTTTGTTTGGCTCACTCAATCAAGCATAGTGCACAATGGTACATACCTTCTACGTTCCCCCTATTGTTTGTTCCTATGAGTCCAAGATGCACCCACAAGCGAGGCTTGGTCTTATAGAATGTCAGGACATGGTGCTGATGATCCACTGGGACTGGAGACTTTTTCCATAGAATGGTGGATTTCTCGACTCTGCAGAAGGATTTTGTGAACTCCTGAAAGTTCTATTCCACAAGCAAACACACTTTTATTCCTGCTAGAGGGTGCTTGTTCTTTCTTCTCTGAAACCAGTCATCATATCTCTAACGCAAAACAGATCATTACCAATCGACAAAACTACATCCCCACACTCAAATTTGTGGGAGCAAGCACTGACAGTGACACAGTAGTGACCCCACCCAGGCCCCTGCCACCAATCATTCAGGGGAATACCCACAGCTGAGTGTCAGCACCACAAATTTTGCATATCCACTCTTGCACATCTGCATTGTATAACAAAGTCGTAACTGTGCTCTTGAAACTGGGCCTTGTGGCACCTGAATGGGTGGATTAGAAAGGTAAGCATCATGTTATTTGTATCTTTTACAGGATGTATGACTCGTAAACCCTGGGTCAGATGTGCTATAGAATGTATATATTCATTCATTGTATGGTTCATCATTGTGGCCTGTTAGGGCCACTCTTTTGGGCTCACAAACCTTTGTCAAATTGCAAACAATTACACCCACTGTTTCATTACACATGCTTGTTGAACTGGAACCAAAGCGTGTGAGCTTGTTTGGGTGTATCTATCAAGTGACTTGGTGCATGAGCTCTTGCACATACTCGAGATATATCCTTACTTCACATCTGTCCATTGTTGGTTATCACTCACCTTTGATTGCTCGATAGATGGGTGCCCTTCTGTCTTATGTGTGAATGCAGAGGCCTTGCCTTTCTAGTAAGAAATTGGACAATCTTTTCATGAAAGGTTGTTCCATCCCATCAATGGAGTCACTGGGTCAATCAGTCGTGGACATCATGCTGTGGGTCAATACAGCCTGCTTCCAGATGGACTTGTTGTAAGCTGTGTTAATGGAATGAATGAACTCTTGCTATATCTAAGACTATGAGTGCACCAGTTGGGCTGTAGCAGGCTGTATCATTGCACTAAGTCAATTGGTATTTTATAGCATTGTCCTCCAATTTCTCGATCTCTTTAACTTATGTACTTCTTTCTGGAGTTCATTGAATATGCAGCTACTAAAGCAAAGTACAGTAGTCAGAGGGACTGAGCCAAATGTTATACACTTGGTTCAGATAGGCTTGGGCAAAGCCTGAACTACTGTACTTCTACTATGCAGTGGAAGTTCTAAGGTAAGGACCTTAAGACTTACTTAGTGTTTACCCAGGGTAATCTTCTAGTTGGAGGTTTGAACACTTGTTTCAACTGTTGAGTTAACACTGCTACTATTTGTGGACCTGAGGGTCCTGTATATATATGCTTCAGACATGGTCTGTGTGCAGTCCATGAGTTTGCTTCAACTGGTGGGTTGAGCTACATATGGCAAGTATGAGTTGCCATATAAGTGTCTCTTCAGTATTGTACTGAGTAAGCATAGAACATAATGGAACATCATAGAACCAACATCAGGAAAATGGGGAGGTGCTGCCATGACCAGACAAATCTTACAAATAAAAGTCAGCATGATATAAATGGATAATTGTTTAGAAGCCATTATCTTGTGCTGATCAGACTGGTGCCAGAAAGATGCATACCTGATCCTGCAACAACAAAAGGATGGTTTTATGATGAGGATATATAATTGCAAGGAGACATTGGTGAGTTTATATGACATTATCATCCAGCTTGCAGCCTGATATCCATTGATAAGGTGTATGCAATAATTTTATTAGTCTGGACAAGGAATATCTATGGATGTCATTGTGTCATTGTGTGGTAATGCTATAATAATTACTGACCATCTAGCCATTATATTGACATCCATTGACAATGAGTGTACAATAATTTTATTAGTCCAGACAAGGAATATCTATGGATGTCATTGTGTCATTGTGTGGTAATGCTATGATAATTACTGACTAGCCAGTCATTATCCTGACATTGACAATGAGTATCAGCAAACCAGCCCTATTCTGTACAGAAGCCACACAACCTATTAGGAGAATGGGGAGGTCCTGGTAGTATGACCAGCTACATATATCTTACAAATAGGTGTCAGCATGACATAGATTGATAATTGCTTAGAAATCATTGTCTTTTATTGATCAGACTGCCAGGTGCCAGAATGGTGCATGCCTGATTCTCTAATCCCAAGAAGATGACTCAATGACAAGGGTTTATACCTTCAGGCAGACTTTTTGTGTTTATCAACCATTATCCTTCAGCTCACAACCTGACATTGACTGATAATATGAATATCATAATTTCATTACTTGGAAAAAGCAATATCTAGTAATGTTACTGTGTTATTGTATGATATTCAATTAGTGTTTTGCAGGCCCAGCTTGCAGGGGCTTAAGGCCTATCAAACTCTCAGGCCAAGCCTCAGCTGACAGCCTAGAGAGGGCACCTGCCTGGCTCAGGCCCAAGCCAGGGCTTAATTTATTAATAATATACTAATGGTCTACAAACTTATACTGTTATTAACAGTAAATGAATTACTTGGTGTCTAGACCCCAGTGTGACCAATTCCAATAGCCAGCAATGTCTGACTCATCCTCAATCTGCATGCAGAGGGCCAGAAAGGGTAATGAGAGCCCATGGATGCTTTGATTGAGTCAGAAGGTTGCACTCAGAATACATGCATGAGTGCATGCACTGATGACACAAATGGGTGAGCCAATGAAACAGGGGTGATCAGATCCATGTGATTGAGCCCATGGCTGTGTTGGGTGCACCAACTAGCCATGCAGACCTCACAAATGGCTTGACAGAGTTGGACAACACATTGAGGGAGCCAGATAATGCTGCAGGCACATATGAGTGCAATGGAGGCATGAGAACGTGTAATGGCAATGTTAATGGTGCTGTAACCCATGTGGATGTGTCAACCATGTACCTAGATGAATCAAGCATATCCAATGACATAAGTATACTTACCAATGAACCAACTGGGCATGACAGAGATACTGTGAGTGTGTATAAGAATGCTGGAGATGTGAGATGATGTGTACTTGAGTCAAAGTGTCTCAGAGATCAGGCAAATGGCTTGAGCAGGTGCACAGGTGCTCCAAGCATTATGGAGAATGTGAAACAAGCCACAGAAAGTCAGCAAAGGTCATACATAGTTGCATCTCAATAATGTGACACCTACTAGTAGTAGTACAACCATGATTATTGTCCCAAAAATACATCATTGTATGCAAATATACACAGAGCAGATTGATTGCAGTAAGAGTAATGTCAGTACAAATGCAAGCAGTCATGACATGAGTGTGAGCAACAGTGATCAGGTCATAAAATACAGACCAGAAACATGGGATTTCTGTAGAAAATTCATGAGAGTGGCACACCAGAGGTTTGGTCCAGGACAGGTGTGTTTGGCAAACCATCCATGGTTTTTATGAAAAATGAGTGCACCTTTTCAACAATTCTCTTAATTCTCCTGTGCACCTTTGTGGAACACCAGATTGCCAGGCAAGTACTTTGATAATCCATAGCTGCTACAACTAGCTCAGAATGTATTTACAATTAGAAAATTTATGATAAGGTCAATAAGGATGACACTTACCCAACCACATACATATATATGGTGGCCCCTACATACAGTGAGACCTTGGAAATCAGATTGGATGATGTGCTGCAGTGCTCTACAAGGCCAAACCATCCTGGTTTGTTGCTTCCATACACTGCTACCCAGTATGTTTGTGCAAAGGCAACATGGCTGAATGGGATGCCCTAAGAATAAAAACAACCAGAATCAGCTTTCCAAACTAAGGAGATCCTAGAGTAAGATTCACCACAACATAGGAGTTTGTTGTTGAGTCCCACCAGCATGTGTGAAAGATTCCATACCCATGGGTATTGGACCACACACACCACCAGTCCAATAGGCTTGCATTGATCAGTGTAGTAGTGCTGATAATACTGTGGTTATGGATGGGGTAGCCATTGAGGCTGGTCTGGTTCTGAATGATGTACTTTGCCTGGTTCCACAGATGTTCTGAGAATCATTGCAATGTCTCATGAAGCTCCTTTGTGACCTGCTTTGTGAAGCCTGGGTGGTTACATGTCATTCTCTGGCCAGCCAGCCACTCTGCTGCCACAAGTGAGACATACAGTTGCTATGGTAGAAATCTAACATGTACCATCTTTTGGAGACCAAATATAATTTGGGGACTGCTTTGCCAAGTTGAATATACTTTCCACTAATGCTTCATCTGCTGCCACATTTGAAATTGTAACTGTCAGCATGTCTCAGAATGTGTTACACAGATTTCCTGATGTCATTCTAATGGTGTTGCTCCAATTTACCAAGCCATGCTCTGTCAGCTGTGCAAGCATAGCTGTTGGACATTAGTTGTTCAAGATAATGGGAAAAACAACTACTCACAGCATCTGCAAAAATGGGGTAAAGGTTCCAAGCCCATGGGAGGCTCAGGTAGTGGTATGAGATAAGATGGTGCCTGGCTTGTAGCAGTTGCCCCTGACAGATCAAGATGCTGTCCTCCAGCAGTGTGCACAGCCACATTTGGAGCTGGCAATGTCTGAAGGGATGTTGAGCTACCACTTGTGGGGGAAAAACCACCCCAGTTAGCAGCCAGTGGTACATCCATGGTAGTACTAGTATAATGCCAGGAAATATCTGTGTGGCCAAGATCTGTGTTGAATGTGTTGACCAGATGCTCCATATAAGGTTTGGTGTGTTGAACATGTTGAAAATGTGAGTTATCTAATGAGAACTGAGAGAAATTGTAATGAGTGTGACTGGTGTCTGAAGGGTAGAACTTTGCTGATCCTCCACTGAAGTTGTCCATGATGGCCAGCTGGTAGTAACAACAAAGGGTATGATTTATAGTCCACTTGAACTTTTTTTTATCATAATCAGCTCATGCCATACTCAGGAAATGCTAACTGCCAATCTGCAACATACATAGGTTTGAAATTTTAAGAATGGAGGGGAGTTGTTACTGTGCTATGATGTTGAAGGACAGGTGGTAACCATGCTAGAAACTGTGATGGTAGTAGCATAGCCAACACATGGAAAATGGACAATGGAAGATTATTGGGTGGGTTCTGATACTTCAACTGAGATCCTCCACATTGTGGTGAGGAAAGATGTTGGACAATGGAACTGTGGACATGGAGTATATCTAATCACAGAAATCAATGCAAGAAGACAGAGTATGAGGGATAGGAACTACCTCTGTAAATAGTTGGTTCATCTCACACAGGTGCAGTATCTGCAGAACACCAAACCAATGGAATAGACATACTCCAGTAAGACCTTCATGATAGATGCCATGGGTGTGCACTAATATTCACTAGACATGAGTGGATTCTCATGAGTGGCAGTAGTGACTCACCTGTCATCCACAGAATTGAGCCAGTCTCCCAAAGCAGGTAGTCCAACTACTCTTGACACCATGTACACCATCCTGACTTCTTGAGTACCTAGATCTCAAAGGTTCCTGACAGTGGGATTTGAGCTCTCTCCACCTCCTTGCTTGGCTTCTTTGTCCTCCTCACAGTGTGGACACTTGTTGGCCCAATAGCCTGTGTCCTTGCAGTACTGGCAGATGTCATGAGGTTGGGGCCCCTTACTCAACTCATTGGACTTCCCTTTTCCCTTCCTTGACTTCTTGCCACCATTCATATGCAGTGTGGTCTTGGTGCCTGATTTTTCCCATGTGTGATGATTGGTTTCAGCTTGTAGTTTGTACTAACAGTCTCAGAGTGGAGCTTATCTAGCTCAAATAGTTGAATCTTGATGAGCTCCCATGTCTGAGTCCTGCAGAGCAAGAGAACAAGTGCACACACAACATGAATATCTGGAAGTTCTTCACCAACTGCCATGATGTGATTCTGAATGTCAAGTGCCTTGGCAATGTGGTTGGGGTAAACAATGTCTTTCCAGTAGAGGTAGTGAGTGTCTTCTCACCTGACTGAAACTAATACTGTGTTGGGTTGACTGTCTAGACCTCCATCATGGGCATCATCAAGGACAGTGGATGGGAGTGAAGGGAAAGCTTGCAGTGGCAGGAGTCCAATATGTGTACTGGGAACATGTGAATCAGGATGCCCAGCATGGTCAGCAGACTGTTCCTCCACAGAATGAGGCTTACCAGACTGAGTAGTGGGGGTTGCAGAAGCATGACTGGATGCTACATCAAATGAAGAACTCAAGGATACATTTGACTGAGAAGCAAGGCCCCAGGCTGCATTGCCTCTCCAACAGTGTCATCACCACCCTCTGCAGGTAGAACAATAAGAATATCCATATCCTGCTGAGTATCCACAACATCAGTGTGGATCTGGAAGAATACTTTTGTGAGGCACAGAAAACTGGTGTTTGCCAACCCCAGCATTATTATTATTATTTTGGATAAGTGGTAATGTTGTGTAGCAACTGATAAGTCTAGTTCCACACAAACACTAAGATGAAAGCCCAAAGGGGTGGCCAGTCCAAAGGAAGATGTTTTTATGCACTGCCCATTGGGGAAATGAGGTGTGTGGGACTCTAAACTCACTGGTGATCCCATTGAGCAGGGGGCCTGGCAAGCATAATACCTACTAAAACCTCTGATTTCATGATCCAATCCAGCTCAAGGGTTGGTAGTGGTTTGAGGAAGGCCTGCCACATTTCTTTCATGAGGTGTTGGGTGATTGGTTTGTGGTTGTATTTGGCAGTGATAAATCTGTTGAGGGTCAAGCATTGGTTAATTTTGTTGCACCATCTTGACCAGATCATGTCAACAGAGTGATGGAGACCCTGGATGGTTCATTTGCAGTGCAGGTCCCAGTTTTTCAGCTTCATCATTATTGGTTACTCCACTATGCCCCTTGATCCATTTGAACTGGGTTGGCACACTCCTCCAGCAGAGTTGGAAGGCAGCTGCTTTGATCCAGTCTGCATTGGGGACATTTGTCCAACCTGAGTCTTCATAGGTGGTGAGTGAGCAGGTGAGAACTTGAATTGTGTATCTAGAGTTGGTGGTAATGGTGAGGTCAGAGAAGGGTGGGGTAATTTGTAGGGTGATCATAACCCTAGCTATCATTGGCCTCATGCAGAAGTAAAGGTTGGGAAAGACTAGCATCAGCAAGGGGGTTGCTTTCAGAATACAAATTAGTTGCATGAAGCCTTCTAGCTGCTGGATGGATGCTCCTCATCATACCTCAAAGCATGCATTGAAAGCAGAAACAGGGAAACAATTGAGAACTCACCATCATTCACAATGCCACCTGGCTTATGCAAAACTGGTCTTCATCATCACCATGAGCATCAACATCAGTAACATCTGCTTCACCCTTGGCAATTATGGCCATCAGCCAATCACCTTCACTTGCAGTCTCAGCAACACTAGGGGCTGCACTAGACCATCCCATCCCATCTATCTTATTACTGGCCATATTGCTCATCTGACTGCCACATGGCAGAGGTGGGTGCTCATGTCCCTCCTTGGCATCAGCATCATCATCCTTAAGTTTCTTGTGTTTTCCCTTGCATGAGTCCATAGGCATAGCACCAAGCAAAAATGATGAATTGTGTGGAATGGGATGTGAGTCATCTGGTGAGACAGGAGTATGGAAATAGATGTGGATGTGAGATGGAGGTGGAACAGCAAGTGCAGTATGCATTACACTAGGAGATTCAGCTGAGATCCCAACAGTCATGGAATCTGCACTTTCCACAAGACCATCATTGCATTTGGGTGTAGGCACAGTATTTTCTCCATTTGTGGAAGTACTGGTCTCAAATGAGTCCTGTTTAATTGGGCTAATCAGAGGATCAATAAGAGAGGCAGCTACTTCTTTCTCCTCTGCCTTGATAGCAGTGGGAAGCATTTCCCAAGTCCATCTGAGCTTGGGCATTTCAAGCCCCACAATCTTAAAATCTGTGAGAGTGCACTGATTTTTGTCCTTCTTACCACTGCTTGGAATGCTTCCCATCAATGCATCATGATTCCCAGAATGAGCCCCTCCATCCTGTTGCCCACTATGATCATGGAAGTTGGCACCACCCATGTTTCCTTGCCTCACATTGAATGACCCACCTCTGCAGTTATGGAAATCTTGCTTCCTGAAACCACCCCTGGGGCTGTGATCATGAAGAGAACCTTGTTGGCCACCACCATGGCCAGCTCCACTGCTCATGAACATGTTTCCTCAGCTATGCTGGCCATTCATCCCTCCCTGACCACCCATGGAACCCTTTCCCCTTCTCCCACCAGTAAGACCACCTTGATTACTCATGCCTCCCCTGCTTCTGCCAAGTGGGACCTGATTTGCACTGCTGATTTTGACCTTGGCCATACATACTCACCCTGGAAGGATTTGGTGGTGGGGGCAGGGGTTAGAACTAAGGCTGGGGTGGAGGGTGTGATTGGTTTTCACTGGGTCCATCAAACCTTTGTCTCTTGGTGGGAGGGAGATGTTGAGGCAGTGTATGATGTACTCCATGACTGGGTTGTGGTTGCAGAGGTGGTTGCAGAAAATAGGGCTGGGGAGGTGCCATGGCTTGGGGTGGTTGTTGGTATGTTGGCTGAGACATGATGGGTTGCAGAGGTTGTGGGACATATGTGGGCCTGGGGGGAAGTGGCTACTGTAGGCCATTGAACTTGTTGCCACTGCTGTGCCACTGTGGCCACTGCCCAGTACACTGAGTAGTCTGGTGGGGCTGCTGGTAGTGGGCCTGGGGGAAGCAGCTGCTGTAGGCCATTGGGCTTGTGGCTGCTGCCTGGGATGCTGAATAGTCTGGTGGGGCTGCTGGTAGTGGGCCTGGGGGAAGCAGCTGCTGTAGGCTGTTGGGCTTGTGGCTGCTGCCTGGGATGCTGAATAGTCTGGTGGGGCTGCTGGTAGTGGGCCTGGGGGAAGTGGCTGCTATAGGCTGTTGGGCTTGCAGCTGCTGCCTGGTATGCTGAGTAGTCTAGTGGGGCTGCTGCTGGTGGACCTGGGGGGAAGTAGCTGCTGTAGGCCATTGAACCTGTTGCTGCTGCTGTGCCACCACAGCTGCTGCCCAGTATGCTGAGTAGTCTAGTGGGGCTGCTGGTAGTGGGCCTGGGGGGAAGTGGCTGCTGTAGGCTGTTGGGCTTGTGGCTGCTGCCAGTATGCTGAGTAGTCTAGTTGGGCTGCTGCTGGTGGGCCTGGGGGGAAGCAGCTGCTGTAGGCTGTTGAGCTTGTTGCTGCTGCTGTGCCACCAAGGCTGCTGCCCAGTACACTGAGTAGTCTGGTGGGCTGCTGCTGCTGGGCCTGGCAGAAATGGGGGCTGAGGAGGATTATATGTCAGCTGAGGAATGAAAGGATTCTTGTTCATAGTCAAGTTTTGAATTGATGGTATGTGCACAACACCCAGGACATTTCAATGCTGACAGAGACAGCTGTGACACAGGAAGGACATCACCTGCTCAGCACATAGTCTGGGTGGTGGAAGTTCATGGTTGGACACTTTGAATAGTTCTTCAGATTAGTGTTCAAGGGCTACCCTTAAGTTGAGGAAAACATCTCAGTTATTCATGAAACCTCTGAAGAACATCCTTACCATGTAACTGTGTTTCAACCCCATAGAAAACCTGCAAGCCTAAGTGAAGTTCAAGAGATGGTGAGAATGCATGCCAAAAGAGGGCCTGTGGTCAAATGCCATGCCACATGGTTAACTTGGTCAAGCCTGAAGTACAGTTACAGCTGTGCTCAGTTGAGGTGGCCATGAGAGAAAAACCTGAAAATTGCTGCCACTCCTTTGTTGTTCTGCACTCAATTCAGAATTGAAATATCTTGCAATCTAGAGCAGCTGGCACCTCAATTCCTTCATACTCGGACTCCCTGGATTCAACTGCAAGGCACCATGGTAAGAATTTGACTTTTACTGTTCTGTTCTCATTCTAAGAAAAATACACCTTCCTGGATGATGTGATCATATTTGTGTTCAAATGACTATATTACTTGGTCAAATACTAGTTGTTCCAGTAGTGGGTAGCCTAGGTGCAGGGAACTGGGTGTGTCTGCAGTTATTTACCTGCTGGTATGGTACAAGGCAAGGTCATCTCTGAAGATCTTGGGTGGACAATTGTACATATGTGCTATGTGCAAAGTCTTGATGTTGAAACCATTAGCAAACTAACTTCTCTGTCTCCCCAAGCTATTCATGGCCTTTTAGACTGCCACCATCAATTTGGCCATGTCAAATATTCTGAATGAAAGGCTCAAGGGAGTATCTTGAGCAATGTCAAAATATAGGTCTGTTGGTGATTTGTAAAGACCTGCCTTTGTCATTGACCAATTCCAGTTCATTGAGGGATGTTTGGAGTATTCTCTGGATGCTTACCTCAATGATCATAGGGTCTGAGTGGAGGAGGCTACTGGCTGAGTTGTCTTGCACACAACAATCAGATGAGCCATCAATGGTTTGAACTATACACAAAAGAAGGTGTATGACATTTGTGTGGAACCACATGCTCCAAGCATGAAGGGTTGAGTGTGGGAGTGTATACCAGTGGTAGATGTTTAGGGAAATTGAACAGAGTGTATTTCTACTTGTAGCTATTCAGGTTTTGGGTATCAATATATTCCTAGTTTTCTCCTTGTTTTTGTAGCACTGCCTTCTGTCTCAGCCCTAAGCCTGCAGAGGACCTATGTGGCTGTACAAATGCTAAATGCTTATGTGTCTCATTTCCTTGAGTGCCTCAACCCATTAGATAGTTAGAAAAGTAGCCAGTGCTATGATCAGACAGTTATATAGGCAATTTTCAGGCTTTTCTCTCATGGAAACCTCAACTGAGCATAGCTGTAGATGTAGATGTAAATTATTGGTAGGACTACCTAACATTCATACAAAGCATTCTTGGTGGGGCATCCATACATATCAACAAGGTCTCCCAAAATGGACTCTGAATCAGACTCAGATTTTTTGTCAGACTTGGATTCTGGTTCAAACTTGAGATCAAAGTCCAGCTCAGTCTGAGTGCTATCAGTCAAGTCTCTCTCATTAATTTTGTCATCAACGTGTCCGCAATCTTTCATGTTGTGTTGGCTGGAATGAAGGGGCTGAGACCACTGAGAAGTGGAATGAAACTGTGATTCAGTGGATGCTGTTGTGTGTGCATATGTATGCCTGATGCCAAGACCCCAGTGATAGTGCATGACCATGTCATGATCAACAAAACTAGATAGAAGTATATTCAATTAGACTGATATAAGTTATGCTGACTTGAACTCACCAGCTAATGTAATACTGCTTCCAGTCATCTGAATTGCCTGCACAATGAGACATTGCAACACCATCAGAGTGCAGTCAACCATTTGCAAAAGAGGGGATGATGTGGCAGCCCCAGAGCATGTCAGCAGGGTCAATAAAATCAAATGTGTCCTCATCAGCCATTGGTAAGAACCTGACAGTATTGATGGCATGTTGATCCCATGCTGAAAAATGGTCTTGAATCACCTCAAACCACCACACCCACAAAAATTCAATCTGATGCACCCAGGTGTGGTGTAAACAATGTTGGCATGGAAGATTCCTAATACCTGTGCATAGGAGAAGGGATGATCATTACCATCTGGACCAGATAATAACATGATGTCCTGGTTATCAGTATGTGGGTTGATGGAATCAAAGTCACATTGAAGGTTGTAAGTGGTGTAATTGATATGAAGTAAATGGTGCCAGTAGATCCTGTTTCCCTTGAAGACCATATGGTTTAATTGTGATAGATAGTCCTGAGTCATGGCATGATCTGAGTTGAAAAGATCAAGGTTGGTGGAATTGAGTGTCACCTGAGGGCTTGTGTCTTGGTGTATGGTTGCAATACAAGGGAGAATATGTGCCCTTAGCTTTAGAATGAAATGCTGATGACAAGCTCAGCCACTGAATCATAATGACTACAAGGACTCACATTAACAGCAGGGTCCCTAATGTTAGTTTGCATGAATCTTGTAAGGTCCTCCAGGAAATTTTGAGACCAGCTAATGACATGGTGCTCCTCAGGTTGGTTTGGTATGGGGTCTGCCAGATTGAGTGCATCACATCTCATGTGGATGCAGTGAATGTGAGCTTGACACCACTCTATGGAGGCTAACTGAGATGCATATGCCTTGTGGCTAGTTCTGGTGAACTGTGCTTTACTTGTATGGTGCTCAAGTTCTCTCTGTGTAGTAGAAAATTAGTTGTGTGGTATGGATATTATGAAAATGTGAGGCACATGGTTTGAGTTGAGTATGAATCTGTGGTGCCATACATTCTAATCTGTGATGGGTAATCTGCAAGGGTGTGTAACTTGTAAGTTTGAAGGTTGAGCACTCTGGGCCATGGTCCATGCCCATGTGATGCAGTACCTTGAGATTGGCTTGACTTGCTCAGATCTTGCTGTCCTTGGTGTCATTGGCAAGCTTTGGCTTCATGTGGTAACTCCTTGGTTGCAAAATGTGGACAAGTATTTGTGACAAAGTCACAAACCTGATTGCCTAGATCTTTCATCACTCTCTCAAATATATCAAGCATCTCATCTGTGTGTAGATTAGCTTTGCAAGCCTGTGCCAATGGCAGAGAACAAACAGCAAGTGCAATAACTGCACATTATGAGGTTCTGGAAGCAGTCCTGAAAACTTGGGAATGGAACACTGTGCTCTGGTCATGTTGAGTAAGACAGACAGTAGTAATAAACCCAATATGACTTTCAGTATATCTTCAAAGTCTCAAGCAGCTAACCTCTTCAACTCTGAGACATTCTTCTGAAAATGCCAAATGGTGTCCCATCCAAAAGTAGGCACCTGATGAAAACTTCTGCCAAAATCAGCTTCACCAATGAATCTCCAACTGCAAGTGAGTTATCTCACCAGCAATCAAGTTCAGCAAGCACAGAACCCTTGAGGCTATCTACTATGCAAAGCAAATGGAGTAAGATGGCTTTCCAGACCCCCAATTCAAACTCATGCAATAAATAAACAACCAGCATAAGGAAAAAGTCAAATCCTGTGAAACCAAGTTTTTCTGAAAATGCATTCTGGACAAGTGTGGTGAGACACCTTTGAGTCCATCCTACAGCCAAGGGTACATACTATAGTTGGAACCAGAGATTCTGGTTTGAGGAGGGCTTCCACTTGAGGGGTGTCTATAACATATTGTTCTTCATATATCAATTGTTGTGCAGAAGAAATCTTTTCATGCCTCTCCACAGTGTCACAACAAGCTAGTATATTATGCTGCTGCATGTCATTCTCTGTTGCCATGTCCTGCAACTTTACCTTTGGGATAAGGCAATGAGGGCATGGACATCCTCTGAGGTTGCAGATATTCACTATAAGAACTCTATAGCCAGTGTCTTCAATAAGTAAATACAAATATATGATGACATACTTTTCAGGATAGTCTGCCAAATATGTGAAAATCTGAGGAAAGAGTCACCTCTTGACATTGTCCCCACATATGAACACCATCCCATGCTCATATGCCTGAAGGAATTCTTTGTCCAAAAGATCTTTCCATTGTGTGTGAAACAGTTCCCTGTGACAATGGGTAAATAAAGCATCACCAGTATCTTATCATTGCCAACATGCTCCATTACAAAATCCTTGAAATTATTGGGTAGCTGGATTGAAAAACAATTAAATTTGAATAGCTACAAAATATGAAACACATACAGTCTGAAAGTATGCTGCATGTGAGCAAAGGTTAGCAGTTGAAGTGCAATGCTGATACTTTGACTCATTTCCAAAGTAAACATATAGAGGCCATAGCTTTGCATCTCCAAAGGCAGTGAGCTGAGTTGCATCAGACCAAAACATCAATGCAACAATACACTGGGGAAGAGTGCAACTAGTAGCATCTGGACAGTCATCCTGCAAGTTGCAGTGTGTGGAGATGAACACTTGAGAAGAGAAAAGTTCACCATATACACCAAGATCATTAGTCCCACATGAATGTTGCCATCACAACAAATAAGGTTCAAAATGAAAAGACCTGCAGTGCACAGGGTTCAAGAGTGTCTTGTGGATGATTGAAAGAAGAGGCCAATGATGAAAATTGGACACAGTGTAGTTTCTTGGACCAGGATGTAAGGAATGTCAAGGAAATGGAACCAAAATAGTAATGTCTGTCCACATCCAACCACTGTCCTCATCTTGCCATACCTCCAAGTCAGCCACCATAGGCTTTTCTGGGAAGAGGTCCATCCCTAAGCTGCCTGGTTGACAGTCAATCACAGCCCAATTGGTGTGATACAAGTCTTCAGACTGAAAGTCAGCACTCATGATAATCTCCATGAGCCTCTTGAAGTTTTGTTTGGACTTCTGCATGCCTTGGTTCCAGTACCAGTCACCAATGCACCATGAATTCTCATTTGGATAGGGGTGGAAAGGATTCACTTCACTTGGTAATGGCTGAGACACTGGTGTCTCAAGTTGAAGTGTTGGAAGTGGGCCAGCTCCACTTTGATCTTCAGGATCATCACTGCTAGGAGTTGAGCCCACATCATATAAGTGAAACAAACCAAATGAATTCTTTTGAGTAATTAGTACAGCACATCACTTTGAGGCAAGTCATGCTGACTGAGTAGTCAAGTCTGCTTCTGAGGATGTTTGCTTGATTGGAGTGTCAGTGGTAGTAGAAGAATGAGTATCTAGGGTCACCTGCAGCCTTGTGTTGACTTCAGGTGGTACCTCTGCATCTTGGGGTGGCAATGGCAAGGGGGGCTCTGGAAGCATGTCCTGAAAATGCTTCAGAAGTCACTGGTTTGCCTGACAAGTCCTGCAAATGGCCAATGGCAACATGTCATCCTCAGCTTGCACTGTGCCAGATGGCTCCAATGGGGTTAGAACAGATAAAGTAAAAGAAAGCATCCATACTTCTTTGATCCCTGACAGGTGAGCTTCCAGAACTTGGGTCTGGATTGGCTGTGCCATGCCCACTAAGCTGCAAAGGGAGTTTGACACTCCAGTATCACCTAGGGTTTCATCCATGGTATGAGAGACAGGCCTTGAACTTGTAGTTTGCAAGGAGGAGCTTGCAGATTCTTTACTTCCTTTGACATGATGCTTCTTGCTGCAATATGATTCTTTTGCTTGACTGAGTACATTAGCCAGACATGTCTTACCCTTCAAACAAGTTTTTTTGTGTCTTGTGAAAGCCCCAGCATCATTGAATGACCAGCCACAGAGACATTCTTGACAGTAACTCATCATAATCATTGCTAGGGTTCTCCCAGTCCAGACTGTGGCCATATATGGCCATTGGACTTTCACACCACCAAGAGGTACAGTAGGCTCCCTGAAGCTCCTATTTGAGGGCAAAAAAAAGCGAAATCCTTGTCTGGACTTTGCCTATTGGAGGCCCTGCAGGGGGATTTTTACCATATTGCTGTCTGAGGTTTGCCTATTCAAGGCCTTTAGGGCTGGCAAAAATCAGATGAATCACTGGACTGACCTCACAAGCACTGCAGCTTCATCAGCTCAGCTGAGCACTTCTCAATATTCTGCCCTCTGTGAGGATGTCAAGATGCTCATTATTTCAAATCCCAGCCACATCCATGTCAAATCTCCTCTTTATCACCAAATAGTCCCTGCACCCGAAACCCAAAGCTCCATCATCATAACACTGCCTATAGTTGATCTCATCAGTGCTCTCAGAGATGAGCATCTCTATTAATATCAGTAGCCATATTTTAGGTCTGGATGGCAATGTCTCTGTGGCAAAGATGGTGACACCCCACCAGTGCTTCCAATCTGGGACAACAAAGTCTGAACACATCATACACCTAAATGCCAAATTCAGTGCACTCAATCAGGTGAGAGAGATTGCACAGCAGGTGATCAAGGTGAGTCCATTTGATATAGAGTGCACACATAGACACTTTGACTAATATTCTACAGACAGATGACATGGGCCACAGGAAGACAACCTTTGCTGCAGAGGCAGCACATCATACATGTATTCACCAACTCCTCCATGCCAACTATTCCTAACAGAAGAAGACAAGGGAGCTCTGTTGGCAAATAGCAGCTTGTGCCTTACAGAAGATCCTCCCTGTCATTGGTGTGTTTACTTCACTAATCAACAACCTCAACACTATCTTAGCTCTGGTTGTAGGATATAGGTGAGGCCAACTTTGCAACACAGAATGTCACACATTTCAACCCATTGCAGGCTGGCATGTTTGTCATAATGCAGAACAAGGCATGTGAATATATAGGAGAAGTACTCAATGTCTACAAGAAAGGGTTTAGTGGTTGACATGGCTCTATTGCAGTAGCTGCAAGTACATCAGTACCTATCCCTTCATGTCTACTTGCCAGTGTAAACTGTAAGTTTCAGTTGTTACTATAAGCCTGTACTGATGCATCCTCTGGTTCTCTTCAGGGCTCATTGAAGCTTATTTATGACACTGCAGTGATGCCTCTGGTTTCTCCTGCTGGCAGCACACACTCAACCTTCATACTCACACCACTATCAACCACCTTTTGATCAATCTTGGCCAACAGCCATTCACAATGGAGGGTCATGGGATGTTCAAGTTATTGAAGGAAGCAGCAAAACACTGGTTCTCACTCACATCCATTTGGGCACTCCAATTGTTACCCAAGTTAAAAATTCAACTTCCTCACACAATTAAGTAGAGTATATCAATGAAATTATCCATGTCCATTCCTGCATGTACTTGGTCATACCAGAAGCCTGTCACATTTACCACTGTGACAATAGCATGACACATGATAGGCACTTGATGACCATTGTGGTTATGCCTACTCTACTCCAAAAGTTTGCCTATTTGAAGGTCATATTGGGGGTTTGGGCAGCCAGACCTTATAAGGAACTTCAGGGGGCCCAGTACAGTGATGTAATAGGTCCATCTTCAATGTGCAAAAGAGATTGATGACAAGTAAATGTGACTTCTATTCAGTGCATCCTAAGAGCAATGACTGGGAGTCTTGGATGATGGTTGCAGGGTGATTGGGTACTCAAAACTGAAAATAGCATTGTTGTTGGACATTGGACAAATATTTCTGCTACTACATATGCATGACTATTGGCCATAAGTGTACTCCTCTCATTTGCTACAGATCTTCATACAAGGAGGACCTTAGAATGTGCCACAATACACAAACAAATACAATTTAACCTGATACTTGGTACCCATTCAGTTCAGGTGTAAAACATTGCATATGAGTATTGATTCCTGGTAGATCCATGAGCCAATGTATCACAATAAGATCAGGTAACAAATATACATATATCCCTGACTTCCCATGCTACCAGCAGAAGTTGCAACACTGTGAGCCTTTCTAAGCAGATCTGATGTGAGAGGAAAGAGGACAGATAAACACCCATCCTACTGCCAAGAGATAAAGGGCTTCTGGATCAGAAGGTTTCAGCATGGACAAAAATTGTGCATGAGCACCCTCAATAGACTCCTTGGAAAGACATTGCACAATAGATTCCTCAATGTTCTCAAGTGACTGCTGAGCCTTCAGCAGGTTCTCCATGGCAGTTTTCTTTGCCATCAGTGCAGTAGACCAACAATGAGCCTGCACCTCAGCATGGCAAAGGGCTGCTGGCCAAACTTTGTCAGTCTGAAAATAACAAGTAAGCACAAACAAATGTGGGTGAAGCAAAGTAAGTACCAAGCAAATATTCTCAGTTGACTCATCAATGGAATTGAGCAATGAGGCAGGGGAGGAGGAGGAAGGTAGCAGAGGGGGCAAAGGTGGGGATTGTGAATTAAGGCCCATGGGCAATGGGTGTTCAAGGGACACAAAGTCAGAGAATACCTCTGTCTTTATGTTGAGGGGTGTGGAATGCTCAAAGCAAGGAGAAGTACAGTGGAGAACACATCTCTCAGTTCCTGTGGAGTGAGTCATGGAGAATGGATAAAAGACTCCTAACAACTTTCAGACTATTGCACCTAGGTGGCCAAGGAATGTGAGATACCTCTCTCTCATTTATAGTCAGTGGCTGGGAAGCTCCTTTATCTCAAACTCCATCTCACAGTGCAGCCACCAATCAGTGAGTTCTTTCTCCTGAGGTTGTACTGAGCCCTGGTAAATATTATATACATTACTGCTACATATGGGCACAGAGCAACACATGTTGCATAGACAAAAACAGTCCTGTGCTTGCTGAGGTGGAATAGGTGATGCTATCTCACAGACTTCCATCCAGGAATGGATGACATATGATCATCATGTGCACTGTGTGCACTCCATCCAGTACATGTCGCCACCCATGTGTCACCTTTCCAGTACCAGGTGGGCAGACCCCCTATACTAATAGCAGGAGCACATTGGATAGTATAGAAGCAAATGTATGACAAGTATGTTTACTGTACTAATTGTGTAGATATTAGAGGGTCAATCTGAGGTTGATAAAACAAAAGTACCAGTACTAAGGGAGTTGAGATTCATTATCACTGGAGGTTGACTTCTCAAAATCCTCATCTTGCACATGTTGACCACTCACATAGTGGTGACACATCCTACAAGGAGCCCACACACTGACAAGACTTCCAGCCAGTTCCTGTTTTGCTGCACAATCTGCCATTAGTTGTCCCAGCTGGACCTTCATCTCTTGTATTTCTTGAACAAGTGTAGAGAACAATTCAAATTGCAGCAACATCACAGACTGCTTCAAGGTATCATTCAGGCAATGGCATTTTCAATCCCCATTGTCCTGAGAGTCTGGGTTGCTTTCAAGACATAGGCACTTTTGACAGGATTGACATTGTTCTGCACTTAAGCCTATGACCAATTAGATGACTACCATCTTGTACAATAGGTTGCAACACTCACTTCTAAAATCTGAGTCTTTAATCAACACTGCGCTGACTTGGGCCACATTGTGTGATGGAATGCTGGCATGATTGGACCTATCATGTTTGATAGCAGTCATCTGTATGGCAGGAGCATGAGCTAACATGTTGAACCACTCGTGATCAGGTAGATCAGTAGAAGTTTAAAGAAACACACCTTCAAAATATATCATGGATTCTCTGTGTAATCTTGCCACCAGTGACACAATGTTGTTTGGTAGTTGGTCCTGGTGACACTCCTCCAACCATTGCCATTAGTTTGTGGAGAAAATCTAGTTGCCAAAGCTGCTCAAACATTGTCACTGGAAAAGACTCAGTCAAGGGCTGAGATCAATGTAAGTACTAACACCAAAGGGTTGAAGAAATCAGTAGCATAGTCTCCACTGTTACTGGTTCACTCTGGTTTTGCAGGTGTGAATTCATACTTAGTTGCTGCCAATCACCCTTCATTGCCTTTTTGCAGGTGTGAACATATACTGCTAATATTGCTGTTCAATCAATTGTGCTTCACTCTACTTTTACAGGTTAGTGAACTCTTCATTGCTGTCAATGTACTGGATTTCTAAATCTGCAGACAACTGGATCCCAGGCTTATCAGAACTCCTCCCCCAACCATTGCTGTTTGTTTTTAAGATAGTCCAGTCACCAAGATCACCCAAATGCTGTCACTGGCAAAGACTTGGTGAAGATCTCAGATCAATGCACTAGCATGAGAAATTAGTGGTATGGTCTCCACTGCTACCAGTTCACTTTGGTTTTGCAGGTGTGAATTCAAGCTTAGTTGCTGCCAATTGCCTTGCTTCATTGTCTCTTTGCAGGTGTGAAGAATCACATTTCATTGGCATTACACTAATATCACTGTGCTTCACTCTGCTTTTACAGGTGTGAACCATCATTGCCATTAATGTGCTAATATTGGGACCCACTTGTGTGTGCCATTACACTAATGCTACCATCCCCACACTCATCTGAAAGAGCCCCCCAGTTACACTACACTTTTGAATACTCCAGTGGGCTCTCTGATTGGGTGAGACAAGTCAGCTGAAGGTATGTATGGCACACCAATTCAACTAAGCATCAGAATGGCTTGCCACTGATGCTTAGCTTTGCAGATCAGGCTGCCCTGTTGCATTTTGTGGGTATGAACTCATGGCTCACTGCTTTAAAAAGTCATGACAGAGCTCAGACAGTCCCTTGTGTGCCAGTCACCTCTCATTGTCTCTGGTACCCTGCGTCAGCTCAATGTCTTTTTCTACCACACAGGACACACAGTCTACATCCTCCAGTAGAAAGGGATCATCTTCTGGCACTTTGCAATCAGGCCCCAGGAAAAATCTGTCTGCCATTTTGTCTACCTTCAAACATTCTGACTGTACACTTACTTTGCACTAGGATTTCTCAGGACCCCTTGGTGCACCATGGGTGCCATTTTTGCAGGGCAGTTCATGCTTTCTGCAACATGCAGATGCTCATCATGAATGGCCTTCACACCATGTCTGATGATGCCCCAGAAGATGAGACCTTGCCTGCTGCATGCATTGCCTAGTGTCTCTCCTTAGTTACATACCTTCTGACTTCAGTTACAGTGAATGCAAGGAGCATGTTGTTTTCTGGGAGCTGCTTTGATCAGTCCCTGGCCTGGACAATTGACTCATGTTGTCCTTGGAGGAAGAAGTGATTGTGATGGCCAACCTGGTGTGTTTTCTGATCCTATTTAATTGAGTGCTGATTTTTTATGTGTTGCCAACAGATTCAGAAGGGTGCTAATGGCACAAGGGCAGATGACACCAAGGGAATGAAGGGTCTGATCATTGATTGGATCACCCCAAAAGGTCAATCACTGATTCCCCACATCCATCACAATGTCAAGTCTGGCTGTGGCTTCAACCATGTCTGCACTGGAGCACTCCTGTGTCCTGCAGGTCTCAATTGGAACAACTTAGAGTATGTATTCTCAATATGTTGTAGTCACACATTTTTCATGCATGTGGCTTCCAGGACCTGCACCAAGCTCACCAATGGTGAGATTCAAGTGGCTGGAGATCAGTGGCCCATGTTCTTGTATGCAAACTACATGTATGACCCTGAAGATCCATGGAATGGTCTTCTTTGCAGTGGTCTTCTCATATCAGTAAGACTGAATGATGCATGGTTGTGTATTTTGTACTGAATAGTTTTACTGCCTGAAGGCATTCAAACATATTTTTATGTCACCCAGCTCTGTAGATCAGGAGCCCAAAGCAACATGCTCAGGAAATGCCCATATCCACAGCATGTGCTTGATGATGAAAGTGTCTCTTGCCTACATCACCACACAGGTATAAACATGTGCAAATATCACTCCATTTTGTATTGACTTTGTTTATAGGCCTGTTTTGCATTGACTTTGGCTCAGGTCTTTTCCTGCACTGACCTCATGATGGATTGCAAATGCTTCTATAACAGTATTCTGGAATTGCTTAATGATCCAGATGAAAAGGGTGAAGTTGATCAGCTGATGGCATGGTGGAATCAGTGAGCTCTTTTTTGCAATTATTGATCTGTTGCTAATGAAGATATCAGTCAAGTATTTGCATTATATTCTGATATCAAATGGTTCCTGTCCAAGAACAGTGCACTTTCCAGGATCTGTGCAAAGTGGGTAGAATACAATGAGAGGAATGCAGTCATAATTGATGCTTCTAACTGACAATTTTGGAAGGCATTTTTTAGTTTACATTTATGCTCATGTACTGGGACATTACTGTGATGTGGAAATCCCATTGGTGATTCTATATTCCCTCCTGTGAGGCAGTGAGCTGAGCAAGTGACCATTCCATATTCAAATTGTTCTACATTAGTGGGTTATGATGGCAATTTAACTGACCACACCATATGAGTGAGTGAAATAATAAGACCCTTCATTGTGATAATACATGAACCCACTCTGTCAGTCTGTGAATATTTTCTCATACAACAGCACATTGATAGCAGTATAACAATTATGCAATAATGATATAAAGTACACCATGTAGAATATTGGCTATGTTGACCATACTTCTCTGAATTCCAGGGTAGATAAAAGCAACAACTATTATAGAGGAGATAGGAAGCATCAGCCAAATGAAGCTGGTCAAGCATGCCAGGTACATCACCACCATAATAATAGGCAATTCTGTTCATGATCTCCACTATGATACAACAGGTCAAATACATCTGTGGTGATGGCTCTAGTCATTCTGACCACATCCTCTCACAACCACCAATTGTATAGGCTTGACCAGCATCATATTTCAGATTAATTTGATCTGACATACAAGCCTGCTAGTGTTGACACAACTGAGCAGGTTTCTCATCATGGTCATGTTCTCTCACAATCACCAGTTATATAGATTGGACCAACTCCTGTAAGTATTGTACAAATTGGTCATGATTCCAAGAACAATGTTATAGTTCATGACTGAACAACTCTACCAGTATGGCCAATGCAGACAGGGGTGTTCTAATTAGCTATCAAGGGAAATATTGTCAACAGTACCAGGTATTACAACTACAGATGAACATGCTCATGAGTATCTGCAAAAAAGTACAGATCTAGTATGCAAGACATATTCCTATGGTGCTGTTGATCAGAGCTGGCATCATTAGAGAAATAACCAATGTAGATGGTCATGTTCAGAATGTCCAGCATGGGAGAGCTCATCAACCATGGTGTTATTGACCAGAGCTGTCATCATCAGGGAGCTGACAAATGTAGACAGTCATGGTCAGAATGGCCAGGAAGGGGGAGCTTGTCAACAGTAGCAGCTGTTGTCACTACTGAGGGGTGTGGTCATGGATGTCAGGACATGAATGTAGATCTAGTGAGGAAGGTGTATCATCAATGGTGTAATGGACCAAAGCTAACAACATTAGAGAGTTGGTCAATAGCATCTACCACAGGAGGACATGGTCATGAGTGTCTGCCAGAGAGTACAGATCCATTTTTGTATGGTATATCAACATAGATACTGTTTTTCAGTGATAGCATCATTGGAGAGCTGATAACTGTACCAACAATTATTATCATCTGATCTGGAGGGCCATAAAGAAAGGTTTGAGTACATGCATCAGCAGGTATAATTACAGATACATTTGATCATATTTAGAAGGGATTAAGTTATTGATCATATACATTAACAGGTGTAACAATGATCTGGCATGATAAAAACAAGCAACCTGGCTGAATTGACCATAAATAAAGCAGACTGATGAAAATGACATGACCTAGGTGTGTATCAGAATGATGCATGTGGATACACATGAAAAAACTGACAATATTATATAAAGGTTGAGCAGACCTTCATCAATTTCCTGATGAATGATGTCAGACATATGTCATAGTGATGTCATGAGTGTCTAGAACACTTCCATATAGGTAAAACACCAGTAATGTTCAATACCCAGTCATAGAATCACATGCAGTGATAAACACATGCAGGTGTATGTTGTCAGTGACATTGCACATGACAAATCTCCTGAAGCAGATAGTTAGCACCTGTTATGTAAAACTTGAGCACTTAACACTATTTGCTCAACACTCCCCCAGATTTGGTATGTGCCAAATCAATCAAGAGAAATTCTATGAAATCATGGAACTTGACATGTCCAAGATTCTTGGTAAGGATATCTGCAAGTTGCTTGTCAGTTGTGATATGTCTGATGATAAGCACTTTCTGATCTTCAATGCATTCACAAATGAAGTGATATCTTATATTGATGTGTTTGATTTGTTTTTCCTGTGCAGGGTTCTGTGCAAGGAATATCAATCCCATGTTATCTCTGAATAGTGGAATGGGGTCTGGACAAAATCTCAACTCTGTGAACATGGAGTGGATCCAAACAACCTGTCTTGATGTATCAGATAACAACATACACCCAGCCTCAGTAGATGACAAGGCAATTGTCTTTTGTTTGTGTGATAGCCAAGTGATTGGTGCTCCATTGGCCATGCATGAGCAGGTAGTTGACAAAGCCAGTACCACATTCCTGACTGAGTTTATGCAAGTCAATCATTGGCTCCCTCATGTCTGATGCTTCCTCAGCAATGTTCAGTGTGGAACTCTGTGTTACCTGCCATTCAGCATCCACAGGGTGAGTTCTTTCTTCATACACATTGTCAGGTTGAAGAGGAACAACTCACTCTTGAGTAGACTGATGAATGCTGGAATCTGGATAGGGTGTATAGCAAGGGGAAGGTACTGCCTTTAGTGGGATTCTCACAGTCCTTTGAGGAGGTTCTGTTCATGGTTCCTCACCACCTCCAGTAGGGTTTGCAAGGTCCTCCAGTGGGTTTGGATTGACAGTTGGACAAACTGTTTGCAGGATTTCAAATGGTTGTGCATCCATTGGAGGAGCTACCTCCATTGGTGCATCCTCATGAGGTTGGTCTTCAGTTTCCTTGGTATTCTGGTCTTTAGTACTAGTCTTTGCACATCTTGGGAATACTTCTTCATCAAAAATTGCATTCATGCTGATGACAACCCTGTTTGTCTTGTCAAGGAATTGATAAGCTTTTGAGCCAGGTTCATATCCTAGAAAAATCATAGGAGCACTCTTCACCCTGTAGCTTGGTATGATGTTCCTTTTTGATGAAGACATAAGCAAGACAACCAAAAACTCTGAAGTATGAAACATCAGGTTTTTTACCAGTCCATAGTTCTACTGGGGTTTTCCACTGTGATCATCAGAATGGTTGGTGATTATAGATGTGCACTGCAGTCTCTAGTGCATGCTGCCATAGGTTGGAGGGTAGGCAAGCCAAATGTCTCATTGCTTCCTCCTTCTCAACCATTGTATGATTAAAACACTCTGCACAACCATTTTGATGGGGAGTATTGGGAGCAGTTAAGTGATGCTTGATACCATGTTCACAGAGGAAAGCTGCAAACTTGAGAGATCTAAATTCTCCCCCATGATCTGAACACATCCAGAGAGGTTGTCCCAAGACATGATTTTGAGCTCAGGCAAGCCAGGAATGAAAGGCATCAAAGGTGTCTGATTTAGAGGATAGAGGGATGATGGATGCATATCCACTGTAGTCATCAATGAAAGTGATCACATAGCATTTGTGATAATAGGATTCTATGGGAAACTCACATAGATCCATGTGGATAAGTTCAAGTGGTTTAGTTGTGCACTTATAGGTGATCTGATAAGGTTTCTTGGTCATTTTGCCAAGAGCACAGCCTGGACATGGTTTATTCATCAATGAAGTCTTGAATGATGGAATGGTTGTTGCTTGGGTAACTGACACATGGCATTGTATGAGCAATATCCCATCCATCCATGCCAAAGGTCTGAAGTCTCCTTCAAGCTAATGGTGTGTGTTACAATATGGTGGTAACATTTTCTTTTGCTATGCTTTCCTTACTCTCCATATCCAACAGACACTTCATGGACCTACTAGTATCCATGTGTACATTTCTCTTACTCTGTTTCCCTTCTTGTTTTACAATTACTTGTGTATTACCTACATGGGATTTTACCCTTCACCAATTTCCTGGTGAAAGCCTCTATGATGCAGTCATGTGACACAGTCATGTCACATTGATTCATACCTACATGATTCTAGTCATACAATGGATGCAGCTGCCTGTGGACTATGCACTGTGGTCATGCAGTACTTTTACTCATATTCTGTGGACTATTAGCACAGCCAGGACATGCCCATGCAGCTTTGTACTTAGTATATAGTGTAGGCAAAGATGGGAGAAATCCCCATCTTTTGTCTCCTTTGCAATTCACCCAAGCTTACTTGTATCATACCTGTTACACTTTTTCCAGACTTCATCCTGATTCCTCTTTTTCTTTACATAACATGCTTACACATCCAACAGACTCTTCGAGGACTTTCTAGTACCTTCTATTGAACACTCCACCTATGTCATGCTATGTCAGGGTCTGTATTACTCATATTACTCCTCCATGCTCCACAATGACACATCATGGAGACTTCTACTGTGGATGACCCCCACATGTTGTACTATACCCCTGTACTATATAAACCATAGGTGATAGGGAGTTAGTTCCCTATCAAAATCCTACTTGGTTCCTCATACCAACATCATCACTGACACCTTAAGTTCTCTTGAGGCATTCTCATAGCTGTTGTCATCCCTGTGCAAGGTTCTGTATTGTTTCCCTGTTGACAAACTTAGAGTCTTTCTCTGAGTCACCCATTGGCTCAGCAGCATAGCAAGTCAAAGAATATGCTGTCATCTTTGCCAGCATAACAAAAGGATTTTGATCAGACCAATGGTACGTTCATCAACCCACGAACAACACTTACCACTGCTTCAAAGCAAAACTACCCTTTGGAGAAAAACAAGTGACTTTGGACTTACCTCAAAGACCACCTGTATTCATTCTATAATGACCTCCCTATGATGCCTCACACTTGTAGTATCCCAATCATTCTATCCATCTGATGTAGGGCCATCAACCCCTCATCAGTAAACCCCTTCTACCATGTCATCAGAGGACAGACCACCAGTCCCTCCTCACCCCAGACATATTGTGGGACCCTCTACTTATGAAGATAAAACTCATGCCTTTCCCTGGCATTTTCCCCCACCTGTCCTTATCAACCCTTCAGTCCTGACAGTTTCACTCTCACCCAAAGTAACACCCTCCACAACTACCACCTACTGTACACCTAAACCTCAAGTACTTAGTGACACCAAAGACAAATCCAGTTTCGGACTTGAGTCAGATAACCAATCAGAAGACATCACCATCCCTATGGTAGCCGAAGAAACAATGACTGAACAATTGGCTCAAGCCACCTCCTCTCTCAGCTTAATAGACCCCTTCATTGGACAACAGCCACTGCCACCCAACTCACTTCCTGGTATGAGTCAACTTACCAGCGACCTGGCACAGTCTGAGGACTGTTCCCTCCACCAGCACTGAGAAAAGGAAAGAGCAAGGCCACCACACCTGGAGACAATGATGACTATAAACTGTCATCAATGAAGGAAATCCTTATCAATAAACCCTCCACATTCAATGGCAACCATGCCAACTTCAGTGGATGGCTCGTATCAGTCAAAACCTATCTAGGAGTCAACTGACATATCTATGATGATGACACCAAATGCATTGCCTTTGCCCTGTCATTCATGATGGAAGGAAGTGCCATGGGGTTCAGAGAAAATTACATTGTGGATAATTGGATGGACAAAACAGGGTTTTTTATCATTGATACATGGACCACATTTGAAGCTAAACTAAAAAATCAGTTCCAAATCAGTGACATCAAAGCAATGGCACTCATCCACCTTTCAGTAATAAAGCAGGGAAAGAGGACACTCGATGAATATGTCACCAACTTTGACAACTGCCTGGCTAAGGCAGGGTTACTGGCCAAGGATGCTGCCATGGCCACATTCTTTGAAAAGGGTTTAGACCCTGGGATAAGTAGGAAAATATTGGACTGAGGAGAGATTCTGCAAACCATGCAACAGTGGAAGGATGCCACAATTTCCGTGCAGGCAAGTATAGCCACATGGAAGGTTTTTAACAAATCTAGTACCCTTCAAGACCAGAGTTTCCTATGGAAAAACTCAAAGAAGGAAGAAGCAGCCAAAGATCCCTATGCTATAGACATCAACAAGTCCTGATGATGTCAACCCCATGCCAACACAGCAGAGAAGGCCTGCTACAGCTGTGGGAAGACTGGGCATTTCCAGGACCAATGTCCTGAAGAACAGAAGAAGAAAATCAGGAGGATAAAAGAAGAGTTGAAGGAATTGGAAGGCAAGGATGTGCCCCAACCTTCATCTTCAGGTGCGTCCTCAAAGGATTTTCTGTAGGGGAACAGGATGTCATGCCTGATTCCCCCATTTCTGACTCTTGTAAAGTAGGAATTGTAAACAAGGTCTGCCAATATGAACAAGACCACTTTGTCCCCTCTCTAGCAGGCATCATCTACCTTACAGAGTATGAAAATGCAGCAATACAAATGCTCATTGATTCAGGAGCTGAAACAAATCTGATCGACGAACAAACGGTCAATCAACACAGATTACACAAACAGCACATAGAAGACCTGTTTGAGGTTCATGGAATCACCAGACCAACCAGATGAATGATTATGCACATCGTTTCAGTGAAAGTAAAGATCTGGGGCAAGGAAACCAGATTACGTGTGTATGTATCCCAGCTAACAGGATGGGAACAATTAATCCTAGGAATGCCATGGTTATGAGAAGAAAACCCAATCATCAACTGGAAGACTTGCAAGTTGATCAGTTTCGACTTGGATGAAGGAGACTTGCAAAAGAAGCATAGTGACACTCCTGTGTTTAACAAAACCTCCATCTCAACCAAGCTCAAAGCAAGCCAGGAAAAGAAAGTCATAGGTCTGCCCAATGAGTATGCTGAGTATGCCCTTGTATTTTCAGAACAAGGAATACCTCTACCCCCACATCACCCCAGACTCGACCACAAAATAAAACTAAAACCTGACTTCATCCCAAAAAGGTGGTCCCCTATCAACTAGCACAAGACAAACTAACAGAACTTGACAACTTCTTAGAGGAAAACCTTGCATGTGGCAAGATACGCCCCTCCAAAAGCCAACAAGCTTCCCCAGTGTTTTTTGTCAGAAAGAAGGATGGTAAGAAATGACTCGTTCAAGATTACCAGTACTTGAATGCCAATATAGTTGCTGATTCATACCCCCTCCCTGATGTCAAGACATTGTTGGATGAACTGGCCAAGTCAAAATACTTCACCAAGTTCAATGTCCAGTGGGGTTTCACAAATATTTGAATCAAGGAAGGTGATGAATGGAAGTCTGCCTTTGTCACTCCAAGAGGGCTATACAAGCCAATGGTAATGTTCTTTGGACAAACAAATTCACCCCCTACGTTTCAGCAATACATGGATCATATGTTTGCAGATATGTGCAGGGAAAAGAAGGCGGCCATCTTTATGGACAACACCACAGTTCATGCAAAGACCCATGAGGAACTTCAAAAGCAAGTATGCGAATTCCTAACCATCACCCAAAAAGAAGGCCTTTGCCTCAAATTGTCAAAGTCAATGTTTGAAACAGAAAAACTTGACTTCCTCAGTTACATCATCTCCCAAGGAAAGTACAAGCCCTCTCCTATTAAGACAGCAGCTATCTGCAAGTGGCCAGTACCAACCACTCTGAAACAGGTACAGAGCTTCATAGGCTTCTGTAATTTTTACTGGATGTTCATTCCTGGTTTCTCACAAATTGTGTGCCTGCTCCATGACCTGAGCAAAAAGGGTGTTGCATTCACATGGGGTGCCCCCCAACATGCAGCATTCAAGGAGTTGGAGACCAGGCTGATGGCCTCTCCAGTCCTCTCACTCCCTGACTTTACTAAACCTTTTGTTGTCCACACAGATGCATCAAAACTCAGCACTGGCACCACCCTCTCTCAAACCAACAACAACAGTATCCTCCACCCCTGCGCCTACCTATCGCAGTCTCTCGTTGGCACTGAACAAAATTATCAGGTCTACAGCCTTGAACTCCTTGTGGTTATCCATGCCCTCAAGCACTGGCACCCATACCTCCTTTCCCCAGTCTCCCCTATGGTGGTGTATACTGACCACCACAATATTTTATACTTTAGGCAACCACAGAACCTTACCCCCCAGCAAGCATGATGGCAAGCAACCATGCAAGAGTACCCACTCCACTTCACTTATCTGCCTGGCAAACACAACATTCTGCCAGATGCCCTGTCATGCATGCCCCAGTTTGGGGAGGAGATCCCACTCCCCCAAACCCTACTGCCAGATTCACTTTTCCTTTCCCCAGCAGTGGGAGAGGGGGGTAGTGCTAGTTCTTTTCCTTCACCTACGCCTACTAAAACCACAAAAAATTCCCTGTTGAACCCCCTAGCACCCCCTTTCTATCCAAAAAACACTCAGATACACATACTTTCCAACCCCCTAAAAGAAAAAATACTAAAACAAACAGAAAACAAAAAAAATAGTAATGGTCTCATCTTCATCCCTGAAGACAAGAGGAGAGAGGTGTTGAAAGAATACCATGATGGAAGAACCAATGGACACCCTGGAGTAAGGGTGATGACAAAGAAAATGAACAAACACATTTTCTGGCTGCAAATGCATGCCGACATCCAAGAATACATCCAAGGATGCACCATATGCCAGGCCAACAAAGTCAACACCCACCCCACCATCCCACCAATGGTCCCAATACCAGTCAAGACAGGACAGTTACCCTTCAAGTCTATCTCAGTAGATTTGGTAACTGACTTACCCCTGGCTAGGGGATGTGATTCAGTCCTTACAGTCATTGACCAAGGCCTTACTAAAGCAGTCTTGTTTGTCCCTACTAACAAGACAGCCAATTCCTATGAAATCGCCCAGTTGTTCCACATGCATGTCTATTCATGTTTCAGACTTCCAGACACAGTCATCAGTGACAGAGGCCCCCAGTTCATGTCTGCATTCACCCACAATCTCTACACCTCCCTGGGAATCGAACTCCATGCAATGACTGCATACTGCCCTCAGTTGAACAGTCAGGTGGAACACTTAAACCAGGAACTTGGCACTTTCCTCTGGATGTTCACATTGGCTGACCCAGACAATTGGTCACGTTTCCTTCCCAATGCCAAGTTCACACACAACAGCCAATTAAGTTCTGTAACCAGCAAAACCCTGTTTTCCCTCCTATATGGATACAAGCCAACCCCATATCCTGCAGATGTCACCAATTCCCCTGAGTTAGCCACGGAGTGACTCCAATGACTAGCAGAAACCAGAGATAAAGCTCTCTTGGCATACAAGGCTGCTCAACAGGAAGTTGCCAAAAGATACTCCAATGAGGCATATAAGGAGTTCACTGTCAGAGACAAGGTCTGGCTCAATGCCACTAATCTAAGTTTAGCCACTCCCACATGGAAACTCTCTCCCCAATGGCTAGGCCCTTTCCCCATCATGGAGAAGATCTTGGCAGTCAATTACTGGCTAGAGCTCCTGTGGAGCTGGAAGATCCACAATGTTTTCCATGTGTCATTACTTACTCCATACATGGAAACCGTGATCAATGGCATGCCACTGCCACCACCACCTCCTGACCTTATCAACAGAGTCAATGAATGGGAAGTGGAGTGAATTATCAAGCATGCCACCAACAGACAAAACAGGAAGACCCGATATTGGGTGAAGTGGAGGGGATACCCTCATTCGGAAAATACATGGGAACCTGAGGACAACTTAAAAAATGCTGAGTTTCTACTCCACGAATATCAGCGCACCCACCATCTCCCTCTAACCACTTTCCAATGAGTGACAGATATATCACTCCCCCCAACCCTTTCAACTATGACCCAGTCTCCCAATCCCTATCACCCACTCCCTCTGATTTCTCAGTGGACTCCCTCCACTGGGGATCCAAACCTGTTCTGCACCCCACCTGGTCCCATTCATTATCTGTCACCCCCTCTATTGCCAAAGGGAAGTCCTGCACAACCCCAAATGCACAACTTTGGTCACCCTGACTTCACTTCCTACCAGACATGAGACCCCTTTCTCCCCTCTCCCCAATTCCCCCAAACCCATACCTACACACTTAGCCCCCTGCCCCTGTTGAGATGACCTTCGCCACAAAGCTAGTTCCTGTTCTACACAACCACCTGCTGTCATCATCACTGACAATGACCCCCTCTTGGACATTGCCACCACCACCTGCACCCCATTATCTAGCTTCATCCCTCCTGTGAGCCAACCATCTATCAATGAATTCATCAGTTACAGTCAGATCCTTGTGTGCTATCTGACATGGGAGGCATCCAGATGGAACCCTGGACCAGACAACAACCACCTATGGGTGCTGTCTTCAGTCGTCTGCAATGCTGAAAATATAGGTCAGTGGCTCATCAAGCTCATGGATACAACCAATAGTACATGGGAGGAGACCACTGGGTTGAGGATTGATGAGACAATGGGGAGTTCCATGATTGAAGCGATGAGTACCCAATCAGCCATTGTTTCCATTGTCCACGTTGATTTCAGAGTCCAACTGATCCATTCCTTTCTATCATTTCTTTCCAGAAGAATGATCCCTCTGGACACTACCAACTTTGATCACTATGTCCAGGATTGACTTCTGCAAGCATGTCACATATGACTACTCACAAAGGAAAGAAGAAGGAACCCATTGTACCATCACTCCCCACAGTTCCCAACCTCCCACTTTGCCCCAGAACAGCTGCAAGAGCTGCACTCATACGCTCTGCATGGGATGTCCCAAGCCCAGAAGATACTTGGCCTCAACCAGATGCAGCCAGTTCCACTCCCCCCTCCTACTCCTAGGCAGCCTATGGTTTCACCCATGCCCTTTGTGACTCAACTGGCAGGTCTATTGGATATTGGCTCCCCTTCCTTATGAAGCTCTGTGACCTCCCCTTATCGAAAAACATTCCCCAGTTTCTGGGATGCACTCTCCCCTTTCCCCACAACACTTTCCTCCCTGTGCTGCATATGATGGCTCTCGAAGTACTCCTTTGTGGATGCACCTTGGTCCCCACCAATCACCCCCTTCACCCCTTTGCCTGCTACCATTGCCACCACCTTGGCCACTGGTCTACTGACTGTTATGGCCATGCCATCCCATGTACGCTTTTCCTTTATCTTTGCATGCATTTATCCAACAGACGCTTCGCGGACATTACGAGTATGTCTCGTTGTATTATCTCTCTATTTTCCTTTCATTTCTACTATACTCATGTACCGGGATCTCGCCTTTCGTTACCTTCTGGCAAGTTACCCAAAACTTGTCACGTGACTGATCACATGGCCCCTCTTGCACGTGACCTGATCATGTGATCGTGACACGGACATCATTGTTTCTCCTCATTCGTTTCTCCTCGTGTTTTGCTGTACTTACCATATCATGTACTGCGACCAATCGCGCTGCGATGCCGCATCTAGCATACTATGATTGCAGTCTGCAGTATGTACCATTACAGACACGCCTGTAGTATATAGAGCGAGGATGAAGGATGGAATCCCCATCTTTCGTCCCCTTTGCAATTCGCTCTCTTCTGGCTTCAACCGTATCACTCTGAATGACTAGCCTCAAAGGGCTCCAGACCAAGGGTTCTCAGATGCCTATCTAGCCAACGAACCTTGAGCGACGTGGGTGCATCCCGGCTAGGGTTAGGGTTAGTATAGTAGGTGCTGGTTCCGAAGGCATCATGGTCTCCAACCGTAACAGAGGACAAAAGATATCGTCAACACCATCGCCGTCTTCCTATGGCGACCCCCTGGTGTCCTCCTACACCAGTCACCAACCTCTGGCGACTTTCCATCGTCAGTCACCCCTCTGTGGTCTTGCGCCACAGTCAGCCCCTATACCGGCATAAGGTGTAGTCTTTACTAAGTACTTTACAACACCTCTAGTGCTACTTACCCGCACGGGCCGTATCCACTAGTCACCCCTTCTCTAGCCCACCATGGTTAGAAAGTTTCACGTCAGGTCGAGCTCTTCCTCTGGAAAGTTCCGACCCCCTGTTCCCAAAAGGAGCAGTCACCAGTCCAAAGGCTTCGGCTTAGGACTGTCCACTCCCTTGCCTCCCGTGTCTCATGACTCGGAGGACGACACTACCCCGAAGACACGTGCTCCTGGAGTTTTCCTCGCAGGAACGTCTTCTCCCATCCACATTGATGAAGAGTTAGTCGCTACCCCTGTTGACCTCGTTAGCTACCAAGAGCCGAAGGAAGCCGACTCGGACGCGGACTCATTGGAAGCACCAGTTGCTGATCTGCTGTCACATTCAATCACATCGGACGTGCCGATCCCTGATATTATGTCACGCGCTATGGCGGACACTTTAGCGGAGGCCTTGCAAGGCAGCTCCATCGAAGACCCCTTTGTGGGGCATCAACCATCACCAGCCGAGATAGTCTATTGGTATCGCACCAAGATATCGGCAATGGCCCAAAAGGGTAAAGGCTGTGCTCAAGGACCAGGAGGAAGTGGTCACAACTCTACGAGCGACGGTAAGGCCAAGGGTCGAGAACTAGGCATGAACAAGCCGGCCGTATTTGATGGCAACCATCAAACATACTCCGGATGGATCACCTCGGTGAAGGTCTATTTGGGTATGAACGCTCACATTTACGATACAGATGAAAAGCAAATAGGATTCGTCCTTTTGTTTATGGACAAAGGCTCAGCCTTGTCTTTCAAGCAGTCGTACGTAACTAACGTGACAACGGGGGACTTGGGTCTCCACTTCTACGACTCATTCGCAGAGTTCGAGAAGAAACTCGAAGGATGTTTCCAAATCGGTGACATCAAAGCTATGGCATTAATCACGCTATCAAATATCCAACAGGGGAAGCATTCCCTCGATGAGTATATCACTAACTTCGAGAATTTGCTGAATCAGGCTGGACTTCTCGAAGACGACACTGCGGCAGCCACCTTTTTTGGAAAGGGGCTCCACCCGTCGATCAGCTGACGAATACTAGGACTGGGTTTAATCCCGTCAACAGTCTCCGAATGGAAGGAGGCATCAACAAGGGTAAGAGCATCTCTGGCGACGCTACGGATGTACGAGGGCAAAGCCTCAGAGTCTGACAAAAATTTCTTATGGAAAAATGAGGGGTACAACGCTAAACCTACTCATTATGCTCCTAGGAGAGATCCCAACGCGATGGACGTTGACTCCGCAACCAAGGACGGTAGTCGGAGCAACAGCAACAACAACAACAACCGAAGACAACGTGAAACCCACATCTGTTTCAATTGCAACAAAGAAGGACATCTCGCAAGAGACTGTCAAGCACCCAAAAAGGAACGGGGCACAAGAGTGGAGGAATTAAGGAAGGAGTTGGCACGTCTAGAAAGCGAGGACACACCCCCTTCATCTTCCAGTGCATCCTCGAAGGATTTTTAAGGGGGCGAGCTTCTGCCACAGCTCGTGCCCTGGTTACTAAAAATTGTACACTAAGAATAGGAATCGTTGAAGCAGATGTATCCACAACATACAAATACGAAAACGACTTATGCGTATCATCCATCAACGGGTCGGCATACTTAGTGGAACGCGGCAATTGGGCAGTCAAAACCCTGATAGACTCAGGAGCGGAAACTAATATAATCGACTACCGAGTAGTTCAAAAACAAAACCTGTCAACGAGAAAAATCGAGAAGGCATGGAACCTTCGAAGCATAACAGGAAAAACAAATCAGATGATTGACAAGATTAGCACCTTTGTCGTACAAATCTGGGGAAAAGAAATGAGGGTAAGGGCTTACGTAGCCGAAATGGGTAACGGCGAGGGCCTGTTATTAGGCATGCCATGGTTAAAGGAACACAATCCGATAATTAATTGGCTAACCCGAAAACTGATCTCATGGGGCCCCGTAGATCCAGAACCACCAAAGGTAACCCGCACCTCAATTTCAACAGAACTAGAAGCGGTAGCCAAGAAAAAGGAAGTCAAGCTTCCAGAAGAATATCAAGAATACGCGCAGGTCTTCTCGGAGGAAGACATCCCACTTCCCAAACATCGACCCTTTCTCGATCACAAAATAAAGTTAAAAGAAGGGTTTGTTCCGAAGAAGGGGAAAACCTATAAACTAACTCCGGATCAACTAACGGAACTGGATAAGTTTATAGATGAAAATTTAACCTGCGGAAAGATCTGCCCGTCAAAGTCACTGCAAGCAGCTCCAGTTTTCTTCATGAAAAAGAAAGACGGCAAGCAGCGTCTTATCCAAGATTACCAGTATCTCAATAAACACACCGTCCTCGATTCGTATCCACTCCCCGATATCAAGGAACTTTTGGATCAGTTAGCCGGTTCAAAATACTTCACCAAGTTTGATATCCGGTGGGGGTTCACTAACATACGGATCAAGGCCAGCGATGAATGGAAGGGGGCATTTGTCATGCCGTGTGGCTTGTTCAAGCCACTGGTAATGTTTTTTGGACAGACAAACTCACCGCCCACTTTCCAGAGATATATGAATATGACCTTTGGGCAGATGATCCACGGCCGAAAATGCGTCATTTTCATGGACAACACAACTATACACGGAAGAACCAAGGAAGAACTTCACGAGCGAACCCGAGAGTTCCTCACAATAGCGAAGCAAGAAAACTTACGGCTCAAGTTGTCGAAATGCACCTTTCAAGTGGAGGAGCTAGACTTCTTAGGGTACGTAATCCGAGAAGGGTCATATGAACCTTCTCCGGTAAAAACAAAGGCTATCCACAAGTGGAAGCAGCCTAAAACACTAAGAGAGTTGCGAAGTTTTCTAGGCTTCTGCAACTTCTACCGAATGTTCGTGGAGGGCTTCTCTCAGGTCGCCCGCCCACTCCACAATCTCAGCAAAAAGGATGTCCCTTTTACCTGGGGACCCGACCAAGAAAGTGCCTTTCAGGCGTTAAAAGGAAAATTAACTTCGGAACTGGTATTGCGCCTACCAAACCTCGGAAGGCCTTTTGTCGTGCAAACCAACGCCTCCAAGCTCGGTACCGGTGCGGTCCTCAGTCAGGAAGGACCGGATGGAAAGTACCACCCCTGTGCTTTCTTATCTCAATCACTAAATGGGGCAGAACAAAACTACCAGGTCTATGACTTGGAGTTATTAGCGGTCATACGCGCTCTCAAGGAGTGGCGGACCTATCTCCTAGCGCCCGTGGCGCCTACAATGGTGTACACTGACCATCAAAATATGACTTATTTCAGGGAGCCTCAAAGGTTGACACCTCGCCAGTCAAGGTGGCAGGCAACGCTCCAATCATTCCCCTTGCAAATGGTATACATCAAGGGCAAGACAAACGTTCCCCCGGATGTCCTCTCCCGGATGTCCAATTTCGAAGCAGAGGAATCCCTGCCCATGGTATTATTGCCGGAATCTTTATGGTTCGCGGCTGAAGGGGGGGTGAATAACCAAAACCCGCACGTCTCGCGCTGTTTCGGCGACATTTCGCCGACGAATCATAAATCTCCCAACCACCCGCAGGTTTTCCCAAGAGCTGCAGCGGAAAGGCGCCCGTCTGAGGAATCTCCAAAGACCGCCACTGCAGGCACCAAGAGAGTTTACACCCTCTCCGGAGAACTGATGAGTAGCATACTAAAGGATATGGAGCATTTACGATTGAAAGAACTAAACAACTGAGACAGAAATAAAGGAAAAATCTACGTAAATGAAGAACGAAGAAAAGAAGTATTGAAAGAGTACCACGACCTCCGGCCTTCAGGACACCCTGGAGTAAAAGCAATGACAAAGAAAATGTCGAGGCATGTATACTGGCCCCGAATGCACGCTGATATACGGTCGTATGTCAAGGGCTGCACCGTTTGCCAAGCTAATAAGGTCAATATGCACCTGACGACACCGCCTATCACCCCGCACGACGTGTCCAAGTCCCCCTTCCCCTTCAAGCAAATCTCGATCGACCTTGTGACAGATTTGCCCGACTCTCGTGGCAACGATGCCATACTCACTATTGTGGACCAGGGACTAACTAAGGCAGTGATCTTCCTCCCCACAAACAAAACGGTGGACTCCATCGGAATCGCCAATCTCTTCCACAACCACGTGTACCCTAGGTTCGGCATCCCCAACGTGGTCATTTCTGACCGAGGTCTGCAGTTCATCTCTGCATTCACCAGGGACCTCTACGCAGCAATTGGAATAGAAATGAAGGCTACTACAGCATACCAACCACAATCCAACAGAGAAGCCGAACGCGTCAATCAGGAAGTAGGGACTTTCCTGAGGATGTACACAGGGCATGATCCTGACAATTGGTCCTGGTACTTGGCCAATGCCGAGTTCGTCCACAACTCCTGGATTCATTCCACCCACGGGCAAACCCTGTACTATCTCCTATATGGGTATGAGCCATCCCCCTATCCCACGGATCTGATCGGACACGCACCCCTGTCCGAGGAATGACTCGAAAAACTAGCTGCAGCGCGCGACGTGGCCATCATCTCACACAAAAACACGCAGGAAGCGATGATAAAGAAGCACAGTGGAAAAGGATATCAGGAGTTCGAAGTCGGAAACAAGGTTTGGCTTGACGTGGGCAACCTACATTTGGATGTCCCTTCCAGGAAGCTCTCCCCAAGAAGGTATGGTCCATTTGAAGTAACAGAAAAGGTATCCACCGTCACTTTCCAATTGGAGTTACCAAGGACCTGGCGCATCCACAATGTCTTCCACGCCAGCAAATTGACCCCATATATCATCACTCCAATCAATGAGTCAACCCCTGTCTCAGAACCGCCCGAAGTAATCGATGGCCACAACGAGTGGGAAGTCGAAGCTGTCCTAAAACATAAAACACACCGAAAGAAGCGCAAATACCTAGTCAAGTGGAAAGGGTACCTGGATTCAGAAAACACTTGGGAGCCTGCAGAAAATCTTATAAATGCGGCCCAATTGTTGACAAGGTATCAGACCACCCACCACTTGCCCATATCTTTCCCCGACAGCTCCCCCTCGTTGTAAATGTCTTCAGGATATCTCACCCCTGACAACCTTCACGAAGACGTCTACCAAGGATTACTAGATGAGTTACCCTCCGCCGATGACCTCGCTTCCCCTTTCCCCCTGCTACTCCCACACCCCAGCCGCAGCTCCCCCGGTCGCCGCTGCCAGTCCATCTAGGCCGAGGCGCGCCAGGCAGCACAAAAGCAGGGTCGTACCCCCTCTCCCCATTATTGTCCCCATCTCCGCCCTTGGCGAGCCCACACTGTATTATATCAGTTCCACCAACTCCACACCCTCCGATGATGCTCTACCAGCCGCCCTGAGTAACCGTGTTCCTGCCCCCACTCGAGCCCCTGAACCAACCATCGACCAGTTCGTTGGCTACGTGCGGGTGCTTAATAACTTTGAATCGTGGGACTCATTTGGATGGCGAGCACCAATCGAGCATGAGTGTCTATGGATGCTGTCCCAGGTCTTCCAGGACATGGAACAAATCACACGCCAAGTCAGTGAGACGGTAATCTCGGAACTGACAAACCTACCCCTTACCAACAGAGAGACAAAGGTCACTGGAGAGGATGTAATAAAGGCAATGAATGACTAGAAGAGCAAGATGCCCTCACTGCTGCAGGAGAACCCACGTGGGACTCCCTTGCCCATCCCGCCTGGTGGATGAGTCGTCAGACAGCGAGCATCCTCCAGTCCCTCGAGTCCGATCCTCTCGCCCCAGTCCTCTACCCTCCGCCTCCCGGCCCTCCCCTGCGATGGTTAGCCCCACGACCGCCGTGGGTACCACCTCCATCCACGACGCCCGTCCTCCCCTTGCAGATATCACCCCCATTCCATCCAAACTCGCCAGTAGCCTCGGATATGTACGGGCTGTGTCCGTTATGGCTGACGCCATTGTGGCTAGAACCTGCAACCCCCGGGCCGCTTGGAGCCGGTTCTTTATGGCGGTCAAAACGGATACCGTGAACCACCGTCTGTTCAACGCCACCGCCACCATCTCCCCTCTACCAGATGAGGCCTTCGCACCTGTCCTGGTGGTGCTGGACTTACAATATATGTTGGCAGGAAAGAAGGACATGCCGCCAGGGCATCTGCTCTACGGATACCGGTGCTTCGAGTGCAACTGCTTTGGCCACTGGAAGTGGGATCACGACCCGGCCCGGCCATACTGGGAACCAGGTATGCCTTTCACCGGCAGGAGGAACAACGATCGGGCCGCTCAAGCTTGAGGGGGGGGTGATGTTATGGCCACGCCATCCCATGTACGCTTTTCCTTTATCTTTGCATGCATTTATCCAACAGACGCTTCGCGGACATTACGAGTACGTCTCGTTGTATTATCTCTCTATTTTCCTTTCGTTTCTACTATACTCATGTACTGGGATCTCGCCTTTCGTTACCTTCTGGTGAGTTACCCAAAACTTGTCACGTGACTGATCACGTGGCCCCTCTTGCACATGACCTGATCATGTGATCGCGACACGGACATCATTGTTTCTCCTCATTCGTTTCTCCTTGTGTTTTGCTGTACTTACCATATCATGTACTGCGACCAATTGCGCTGCAATGCCGCATCTAGCGTACTATGATCGCAGTCCGCAGTATGTACCATTACGGACACGCCTGTAGTATATAGAGCGAGGATGAAGGATGGAATCCCCATCTTTCGTCCCCTTTGCAATTCGCTCTCTTCTGGCTTCAACCGTATCACTCTGAACGACTAGCCTCGAAGGGCTCTGGACCAAGGGTTCTCAGACACCTATCTAGCCAACGAACCTTGAGCGACGTAGGTGCGTCCTAGCTAGGGTTAGGGTTAGTATAGTAGGCGCTAGTTCCGAAGGCGTCACGGTCTCCAACTGTAACACTGACCATGATGCAAACAAGCCCCACTGGACCCTCTCTGACCACAGGCCAGCTCCCCCAGAGCTTGGTGACTACTATCGCCATTAAGTTCCCCTCTTGGGACATTTGGGCTAAGGCAGGGGGGTAATGTTATGCTTTTTCTGGACTTCATCCCAATTCCTCTTTTTCTTTATGTAACATGCTTACACATCCAACAGACTCTTTGAGGACTTTCTAGTACCTTCTATCGAACACTTCACCTATGTCATGCTATGTCAGGGTCTGTATTACTCATATTACTCCTCCATGCTTCATGATGACACATCGTGGAGACTTCTACTGTGGATGACCCCCACATGTTGTACTATACCCCTGTACTATATAAACCATAGCTGATAGGGAGTTAGTTCCCTATCAAAATCCTACTTGGTTCCTCATACCAACATTGTCACTGACACCTTAAGTTCTCTTGAGGCATTCTCATAGCTGTTGTCATCCCCATGCAAGGTTCTGTATCATTTCCCTGTCAACAAACTTAGAGTCTTTCTCTGAGTCACCCGTTGGCTTGGCAGCATAGCAAGTCAAAGAATACACTGTTGTCTTCACCAGTGTAACAATACCTACTGAGGACCTATGGCTAAGAAACCTTGGCTCTGGACCAAGAGCTCCACTGCAAGAGGAACCACTTTCCATTGAACCCACAATTAGCACTTGGAGGGCCATAAGGTTAAGGTTAGGGTTTGAGTGCTGGTTCTGCAGGACCATTTTCAGCTCTTGAAGACTCAATGCTTCAAGGCCTTAACAGAAGATAAAAGATCACCCACCTTGTGCTGATGTCTTTATATGCTGGCACCCCCTGTTGCTTTGAGCAGTAGTCACCCATATTGTCTTCAACACTCTATGCCACAACTGGTGTAGTCCCCCTGTCTGTATTAGGCAGATCATTACTTAATCACTTCTAGTGCACTGCTCTATCCCAGGTAGCTCTCACTAGTCCCTCTTTGGCCCACTATGGTCTGCAAGTATTATGTCAGGTCAAGCTCAAGTTCCAATACTAAGTTTTGACCCCCTGTTCCTAAGAGAACAAGTCACCCTCAAACTTCCCTCTTTGGCCTAGGAGCTTCTATTCCATTGCCACTGCTGTTGGTTACCCCAGAAGTCCCTTCAGATAACTTCAACACTGAGACCCACATGCCTGGTGTCTTCATTGCCAGCACATCCACCCCTATTCAAGTTGACATCAACCTGTCAGAGGAAGGCTCTGATTTCTCAAAGTACTGAGAATGGAAGGATCCAGATTTGGATAACAACTCCCTTGATACCCCACTAGCAGGTCCCCTCTTTGCCTCTGTCTTGTCAGAAAAGTCAGATCTCCTGATCACCATGCAACAAGAAGAAGCAATGGTGGACACTCTTGCAGAAGCTTTAGCAGGAGCTTCAATCACAGACCCACTTGTGGGTTGCCAGCCTTTACTGGCTGAAATTGTTTACTGATACTGAATGAAGGTATCAACAGCTGTCAAAAAGGGTAAAGGCTGCACCCAAGAACCAATTGGAGTGAGCAGTCACAACTCTACAGGCAATGGTAAGGCCAAAGGCAGAGAGCTTGGGCTCAACAAACCTGCTGTATTCAACAGTGATCACCAACTCTACTCAGGATGGATTACATCTGTCAAAGTCTATCTTGATATGAACTGACATATCTATGATACTGATGAGAAGTGCATAGGCTTCATATTGTCATTCATGAACAAGGGCTTAGCCCTTAGTTTCAAGCAGTCCTATGTCACACAGTGCACCTTCAAGGGCACAGATGGAGAAGACAGAGGAGTAATCTTCTACAACACACTAAAAGAGTTCAAGCATAGGCTCAAAGATTGTTTCCAGATCAGAGATATTAAAGTGAATGCACTAATAACATTATGTCAGATCCAGCAAGGGAAACACTCCTTCAACAAATATATCATGGATTTTGAGAACCTCCTTAATAAGGCAGGTCTTCTTGAAGATGACATTGTGGCAGCTACCTTTTTCAGAAAGAGGCTGCATCTCACACTTAGCCAAAGAATCTTAGGACTCAGATTAATCCCCAGGACAATCTCAGAGTGGAAAGAAGCAGTGACAAGAGTATGTGCACCCCTCACAACTATGAGGATGTATGAAGGAAAGGCCTTGGAGGCTGACAAAAATTTCCCATGGAAAAACAAAGGGTATAGTACCTACAAAAAAGGGTCTAACCATTCCCACAGAAAGGAGAGGGACCTGAACACCATGGACATTGATGCAACTGCCAAAGATGGCAGAATGCATAACAAGTCCAGAAAAGCTTGTGCATGCTTTAATTGCAACAAGGAAGGGCACTTCACCAAAGACTGCCCAGAACTCCCAAAGCCCAGAAAAGGAGGCTTACCCAAAAGTAGAGAGGCAAGGATTGAGGAGTTAAAAAAGGAGGTCAAGCATCTAGAAAAGGAGGATGCATCACCTTCTACTTCCAGTGCATTCTCAGAGGATTTTTAAAGGGGCAAGCTTCCACCACAGCTTGTGCCTCTGCTACTGAAAAATGTACCTTTAGGTTAGGATGTCTTGAATGCAATGTGAACACAGTTTATCAGTATGAATGGGATCTATGCATATCAGCCATCAATGGATCAGCCTACCTAATTGATCATGGTGATTCTCCAGTTAAAACCCTGATCAACTCTGGAGCCAAAATAAATATAGTTGATGAAAGGACAGTTGACTGAGAAGGACTGTTGACCAGAAAAATACAAAACCCCTAGACACTCAGAAGCATCACAGGAAAAACAAACCAGGTCATCAATAGGATCATGACATTCCAAATATGGATATGAGGTAAGAACATGTGAGTCCAAGCTTACATTACCAGGATGGGCAATGGAGAAGGACTGCTACTAGGAATGCCCTGGCTCAAGGAGCACAATCCAATCATCAACTGGTTCACCTGCAAACTGGTAAGTTGGGGAACCAAAAACAACTTGAATGTCAAAGTCCAAAGAACATCAATCTTGACACAATTAGAAGCTGAAATGAGAAAACAGAAAATAACTCTCCTGAAAGAGTATAAGGAATTTGCTGATGTTTTCTCAGAAAAGGAAGTTCCACTTCTGGAACACAGGCCTTTCCTAGATCATGAAATCAAGCTAAAAGAAGATTTTGTTCTGAAGAAAGGTAAAATATATAAGCTAACACCCCCTCAGCTCAAGGAGCTGGACAAGTTCTTAGAAGAAAACCTGGTGTGTGGAAAAATAAGACCTTCAAAGTCCTCACAGGCAGTGCCAGTATTCTTTGTAGGAAAGAAGGATGGCAAACAACAGCTAATACAAGACTATTGCCATCTGAACAAGTATACCATACAAGATTCATACCTGCTTCTGGACATCAAGGAGTTGCTAGATGAGCTAGCCAAATCAAAGTACTTTGCAAAATGCAACATCTGGTGGGGTTTGACAAATATCTGGATCAAAGAAGGTGATGAATGGAAAGGAGCCTTCATCACCCTGAGAAGACTCTTCAAGCCTCTGGTAATGTTTTTTGGACAGACAAACTCACCACTGACCTTCCAGCAATATATGAATACTAAATTTAGTAGCATGATCCATGGAAGAAGAAGCATCATTTTCATGGATGATGTGACAATCCATGTGAAAACTAAAGAAGAGCTCAAGAAGTGAGTGGTAGAGTTTCTCCACATCACCCAAAAAGAAAACCTACACCTCAAGATTTTGAAGTGTATATTCAAAACAGAAGAACTCAATGTCTTAGGCTATATCATAAAGGAAGGCAGCTATGAACCCTCACCCATTAAAACAAAAGCTATTAACAAATAGGTGACATCCAAAAACTTACAAGAGTTGAGAAGCTTTTTAGGCTTCTGCAATTTCTATAGAATGTTCATCTGAGGTTTCTCACAGGTAGCTCAACCCTTGCATGACCTCTCAAAGAAGGACATCCCTTACATGTGGGGCCCTGCACAAGAGGAAAGTTTCCAAGCACTCAAGAAGGTCCTCATGTCAGAACTGGTGCTCAAGTTACCATATTTCAAGAAACCCTTTGTGGTTCACATGGACACCTCCAAACTAGGTACCAGAGTGGTCCTCAGTCAGGAGGATGAGAACAAAGTGTTGCACCTGTGTGCTTTCCTTTCACAATCTCTGAACAGGGCAGAACAAAACTACCAAGTGTATGACTTGGAGTTACTCACAGTCATTCACACTCTCAAGGAGTGGTGAATGTACTTACTGGCACTGGTCATGCCCATGATGGTGTATACTGACCATCAAAATATGTTGTATTTTAGAGAACCTCAGAAGCTTACACCATGGCAATCAAGATGGCAAGCTACCCTGCAGTCCTTCCCACTGCAGTCCATTTATATTAAGGGCAAGAGCAATGTGCTGCCAGACATTTTGTCACAGATGGCAAATTTCAAAGCAGAAGAGAGGCCCCTGACCACCCTGTTGCCAGAGTCCTTTTGGTTGCAGGCTCAGGGGGAGTAGGATTCCCTCAAAATCCAAATATTTCCCTTAGAATCATGGGTTTTTTGCCCAAAACCACTGAAATTCCCAACATGCTGCAAAGTCTGCTGACAGCTGCAGCAGTTAGGTGCCTGCTTGAGGAAAAGTTAAAGACCACTGCTTGCACAAAAGGCATCTACAACCTGTCCATGGACTTGATGGGTAGTATACTAAAAGAAACAGAACACCTTCAGATCAAAGAAGTGAAGCAATGGAAAAATATATGTAAATGAAGAAAGAAGAAAAGAAGTATTAAAAGAATACCATGATCTATGACCTTCCAGTCACCCTGGAGTTAGAGCAATGATGAAGAAGATGATGCAACACATCTACTGGCCATGCATACATGCAGATATCTGAAGCTATGTGAAAGGATGTGTTGTCTGCCAGGCCAACAAAGTCAATACACATCCCATGATGCCCCCAATCATGCCACATGATGTGGCAAAGTCCCCTTTCCCCTTCAAGCAGACCTCAATTGACTTGATCATGGATCTTCCCAACTTCTGTGGAAATGACTCCATACTCACAATTGTCAACAAAGGGCTCATGAAGGCAGTAATACTAATCCCAACCAATAAAACAGTCAACTTGGTAGGAATAGCCAATCTATTTCATAACCATGTCTACCCCAGATTTGGAATCCCTAAGGCTGTAATCTCTGACTGTGGCCCACAGTTCATCTCTGCTTTCATGTGGGACCTCTACTTGTTGCTAGGAGTCATGATGAAGGCCATGACCACCTATAGACCCCAGTCAAACAGTGAAGCTGAGTGAGTCAACCAGGAGGTTGGCACTTTCCTGAAAATGTACACTTCTAAGGACCCCAACAATTTGTCACAGTATCTGGCAGATGCTGAATTCATACACAACTCCTAAATCCATTCCACCCATGGGCAAACCCCATACTACCTCCTGTATGGCTATAAACCAACCCCCTATCCCATGGACATGAGTCAACATGCCCCCCTGTCAGAGGAACACCTTGAGAAGCTAGCTGCAGCATGAGATGCAGTGATTATCACCACAAAAATGTGCAGGAGGTGATGCTGAAGAAACATAGAGGACAAGAATACTTGGAATTCAAAGTTGGAGATAAGATCTGGTTGAAGGCCACTAATCTCCATTTGGATGTACCCTCAAGAAAACTAGCACCAAGAAGGTATGGTCCATTGAAATTACCAAGATCTCCCCAGTCAATTACCAATTGGATCCCTCATGAACCTGGTGCATCCATGATGTTTTCCATGCCAGCAAACTGACTCAGTACATCATCATGGAGATCAACAAGAACACCCCTATTCCACAGCCCCCTGACCAGATAGATGGTCACAACAAGTGGGAAGTGGAAAAGGTTCTCAAACACAAATCATATCACCAGAAACTGAAGTACAGTGGCTCAAAAAACTGTTTGCATGTTTGCATGTTTTACATTAGTTATGACTAAACATGATATCCCCTAACCCTAGCCCTAGCCCATGAGTGTATGGAATGACATACATACCCTTGGCTTTCTATTGGTCCATGAATCAAGTGATTTGGATAGGAATTGATAGAGTAGCAGCCATTTGGAAATGACATGTCAATCAACTTCACCCTTTTCATCTGGATCATTAAGCAATTCCAGAATACTGTTATAGAAGCATTTGCAATCCATCATGAGGTCAGTGCAGGAAAAGACCTGAGCCAAAGTCAATGCAAAACAGGCCTATAAACAAAGTCAATACAAAATGGAGTGATATTTGCACATGTTTATACCTGTGTGGTGATGTAGGCAAGAGACACTTTCATCATCAAGCACATGCTGTGGATATGGGCATTTCCTGAGCATGTTGCTTTGGGCTCCTGATCTACAGAGCTGGGTGACATAAAAATATGTTTGAATGCCTTCAGGCAGTAAAACTATTCAGTACAAAATACACAACCATGCATCATTCAGTCTTACTGATATGAGAAGACCACTGCAAAGAAGACCATTCCATGGATCTTCAGGGTCATACATGTAGTTTGCATACAAGAACATGGGCCACTGATCTCCAGCCACTTGAATCTCACCATTGGTGAGCTTGGTGCAGGTCCTGGAAGCCACATGCATGAAAAATGTGTGACTACAACATATTGAGAATACATACTCTAAGTTGTTCCAATTGAGACCTGCAGGACACAGGAGTGCTCCAGTGCAGACATGGTTGAAGCCACAGCCAGACTTGACATTGTGATGGATGTGGGGAATCAGTGATTGACCTTTTGGGGTGATCCAATCAATGATCAGACCCTTCATTCCCTTGGTGTCATCTGCCCTTGTGCCATTAGCACCCTTCTAAATCTGTTGGCAACACATAAAAAATCAGCACTCAATTAAATAGGATCAGAAAACACACCAGGTTGGCCATCACAATCACTTCTTCCTCCAAGGACAACATGAGTCAATCATCCAGGCCAGGGAATGATCAAAGCAGCTCCTGGAAAACAACATGCTCCTTGCATTCACTGTAACTGAAGTCAGAAGGTATGTAACTAAGGAGAGACACTAGGCAATGCATGCAGCAGGCAAGGTCTCATCTTCTGGGGCATCATCAGACATGGTGTGAAGGCCATTCATGATGAGCATCTGCATGTTGCAGAAAGCATGAACTGCCCTGCAAAAATGGCACCCATGGTGCACCAAGGGGTCCTGAGAAATCCTAGTGCAAAGTAAGTGTACAGTCAGAATGTTTGAAGGTAGACAAAATGGCAGACAGATTTTTCCTGGGGCCTGATTGCAAAGTGCCAGAAGATGATCCCTTTCTACTGGAGGATGTAGACTGTGTGTCCTGTGTGGTAGAAAAAGACATTGAGCTGATGCAGGGTACCAGAGACAATGAGAGGTGACTGGCACACAAGGGACTGTCTGAGCTCTGTCATGACTTTTTAAAGCAGTGAGCCATGAGTTCATACCCACAAAATGCAACAGGGCAGCCTGATCTGCAAAGCTAAGCATCAGTGGCAAGCCATTCTGATGCTTAGTTGAATTGATGTGCCATACATACCTTCAGCTGACTTGTCTCACCCAATCAGAGAGCCCACTGGAGTATTCAAAAGTGTAGTGTAACTGGGGGGCTCTTTCAGATGAAGTCATGAGGATGGTAGCATTAGTGTAATGCTTTTACACAAGTGGGTCCCAATATTAGCACATTAATGGCAATG